>JAWNPL010000026.1:6366923-6974038 GCA_035047545.1 Drosophila paranaensis | reverse complement strand
AAAAATAATAAAAAAATCATAATAATAAAAATTAACAGGAAACTAAATAAATAAAATATAAACGAAAAAATACAAAAATTAAATAGATAATTAATAAAATATATATATATAATAATAATTAAATAATTAATGAACAAATAAATAAAAATTGAATAAATAATGAAATTATTAAATAATACAAATAAATTTTAAATGAATATAACTTAATAATATAATATAATATTCATATAAATTATTAAATTAATAATAATTATTAATAAATATATTTATGAATAAATAAATAAATAAAATTAATAAAAATAATCTGAATACCAAATCAATAAATAAATCAATATAAAATATTAATAAATGAATACATTAAAAAATATGTAAATAAATAAATTAAAATACTGTTTTTAAATACTTATTTATTTAAGTAGATAAATTACTTAATTAATATATAAATAATTAAATATCAATATCCCCACGTTCTCAGTTTCATAGCAACCGCATCATTTATTTCCCATTTAATTCCTATCACAAAATTCCCTAAATTTAGCCCACTGTGGCACAGGAGCAAGACGCCAACGACGACAACTCGCGTGACCTGAATTATTGGTGGCATATTGCCACTCATTGACTTTGCCGCAATGCCAGCGGCAAAGGAAAATGCTGCAGCCGCAGATACTGCGCCGCAGCCAAGACAGCGAGTGCTGGGAGAGATCCCCCTGCCCCCGTTCGCATGCCTCTGTCAGGGCGAAAGTAATGGCATGGCTTGAGCTTAAAGCACTCTTGGCAAACAATTTGTGGCGCTTTAATCAATTTCTGTTCAAAAATTTAACAGCCAAGACAATGAAAGCCTCGGCAGCAGTCAGCGCTGATAGCTATTGCCGCAGCCAGGACGACAAGGACGACAAGGCTGACAATTGTTTGTTGAGTTTTGTCAAGTGTAAAAAGTCATAGTCGTTGCAACAACGAATGCAACAGGAGCGCGTCCTGTGAATGCATCTTGCGCCTTGTGCCTGGTGACTGCTGCCTGGTGCCTTGTGCCTCGCCTTCAAGATCCTTACAAATGTGCTTTGTTTGTTTGTCTCGCTTTATTTCTTGCACCACTCGCTGCAGCTGTCGGCATTGCGGTTTAATAATGTGTAAAGTCAAAGTTATTTGATATAACCAAACACACACACACACACACCCTCGCACAACCCACGAGTCCTAACGTTTCTTCCTGTTGGCACTTTGTCAATGCTTAGAGACGGGGAGTGAGGGATGGACGGAGAGACAGAACTCTGCTTTTCTTCTTTAAATTTATTGCGTTTTCTGTTTGCCATTATTTGTTAGGCACTCTTTCTATGCCACGTTTCATTCCATTCCATTCCATTCCATGCCCTGCTCTGCCCTACCATTCCATTCCATTCCACTCGTTCGCGCTTTCCGCTGCCGCTCCGCAAAATTGAAAATAAATTGAATGACGTTTTTATTGATCCCGATTTTCTTTCAGCGCTGCAAGCGCTTTTCCCTTCCACACATCCAGCCAACACCCAAAGTTTCCCATTTTGACGCTTAGCTGTCGTTAGAGGCTCACACAGACTGTCGCAGCTCGACGCAGTCAGCGAGCGAACGAACGAACGAGCGAACTGCTCAGACAATGAGTTTGTTGCGGTTGAAAGGCTTAAAGCTCAGCAAACTTTCAATCAACGCCACAAGTTTGTTCAAATTTTGGTCTTTAAAGACTTTTCGAATAGGTCGAAAGAAAGTTTTTCTATTGTATTTGTGTTGTTGCATATGCAAGCACGAATCGTCATATATGTGTATAATGTATTTAAATATTGTATATAAATATAATACATAAATATAATATTTAAATATTCTGTATAAATATTACACTTTAATATTATATTCAAGTATTACACACAAATATTATATATGAAGATTATTTGCTTAAAGATTATATTTAAATATTTTATATAAATATTGTAGCACAAATAAACATTATGGGAACAAATGCATCATATAATAAACACATTTAATATTTACATATATACACTTAAATATTTTTATAATAAAATATATAATATTCACATGTTTTTAATCATTTTTATTATGTAATCAACATTTTCCATAATATTTGTATAAGATTTATATATAATTTATATATAACATAATACAAATATATAATATTGTTGTATTTTTCATTATTTTTATTATATTTGAAACTTTTTTTATTCATTTAAAATTTTATTTTATAATTTTTTACTACATTCCTTATTTTTACTGAAATCTGATATTTTTCTTTGCATTCATATATCATTTTATTTTTGTATACTTTATTTCTTTGATTGAATTTGTCAAATATAGGAAATATATATTATATATTTCACTTTACATATTTTTGTCTTCATTCCCAATTATTACAGAAATCTGATATTTTTCTGTATATTTGATCATCATATCACATTCCCTAATTAAGCTCTTTCTCAATCTAGTCCCTGGGCAACATATTCCTGTTAACTCAATTTCAATCAAGAATTTCTTTTGCGCATAATCCATTGGACGAGCGAAGCCTTTCAACTACCTGCCGCTCGCCTGTCCGCCTGACTGGCACTCATCATATGAATATATATACATATATAATTCATCAAATGAAATGCAAATCCAATGGAAATCAAAATTGTTGACAACTGAAAGCCAGCCAGAGTTATCGCTCCGACTCCAACGGCGACAACTTATTTTCATATGCACTTTTTGACACTTGGCTACTGCATTAAGCGCGCCTTTCGGGGCGTGGCAGCTCATGAAAACTTGAGAGAGAGAATAGAACTTGTGACATTGCTCAGCGATAAGTTTGGTCGCGTAGCTGCAGCCGAAGTCAGCGCATTTATATTCATCCCGGCCGGGCATTAGTTTTTATTTGCTTGGCCAACTTTTGCACCCCTATGCGAGGAGCAGCACAAGGAAAGAAATGAATGCTGCACGGAGAGCAGCCAAATTTGTTTGTTGGTCAGGGCGCAGCAGTCTTGGAGCCCGGAGTCTGGAGTCTGGAGTCAGACGGCAATTTGTCAGGCTCGTGACTGTGCTTAGCTTGTCGTACGGCCGTCCCGTCCCGCACCGCACCGCACCCGTGTCTGTTGCTTCATTTGTTGGCTTAAGTAACTTAACAACTTTACGCTTGCAGCTCGCGTACTCGACGTCCTCCTCTTGTTTATATTGATAATGTGCCATTTATTTTATTTAAGACATGCCATGCCCGCTCGATTTGCCGCTGCTGTCGCTGTCGCTGCTGCTGCTGCTGGTGCAGTCACGTTCCGGTCGCAGGACGCCGGAAGCAGCCAGGACGAATGAATTGTGTAGGTTTCAGCAACTGTGAAATGACTGCACAGACTGCACACATGTGTGTGCTCAGCTCGCTCCCATGCCCACTGCTCAGTACTTACAGTTGCTGCGCAAGGACATGCCACAACTTGCTGCTGCATAATGCATTAAGTGCCTGCAGCTCCTGCGGGCGCCTCCTGACAACCAGCTGCTGAGTTATTGACTTGAAGTTTGTTGCGGAATTTGAAAGTGCAACGTGTGTAAGGCATAACAAATTAGCGGCCGACTGCACTCCCTCTCCCCCTCCCCCTCTCTCTCTCTCTCTCTCTCTCTCTCTCGCACTCACTGTGTGTGTGCGCAGGCCATTTAAACACAGATTTACGTGGAGCTTGAGAGGTGGCGGCTACGTCCGGAATTATATCGCATTGCAACTGTGTGTCTGCCAAAAGTTTGAGTTACTACGTTAATCCATAATTAGGATGAATGGCAAAGGCAGAGATAACTCACATCACAGCTGGCTGCTATAGCTGCACTGTAGTGGAAGCAGTGCCTCAGGCAAAAGCTCGCTGCTATGAGAGACGTGTATTTGCTGCATTTTGTGGCTCTTATTTGATTTCTTTGCATTATAAAATGTGTAAGGTACAGGAGAAATTTGATATGACTCTAAATATTGAGAAAAGTCTAATTTATTATTCTATCAAAATATTTCAAAATAAATTTAAATCTAAATCCTTTTTTCTCTCTCATTTCCTTGCTACTATATGGGTAGAAATTCCATTTTTTTATCCCAATATAACACTTTCTAATAAATAGTTATCGCATTATTTATTTATAATTAAGATCAGCAGCAAAGAGCAGGAACTACTCGAAAGCTAGTTGCTATAGAGCTAAGCTGAAAGCTGAAACCCCCAAACAAAAGCTCGCTGCTATAACAGACTTGCATTGGATCAGATTTGAATTCTTGTCCTTCAATAATGCATTTTATAATGTGCTATTTATATATAAAAGCAACATTTTGAATTCATTTTATTATTATTTTAAATAATTTAATTATTCTCAAATAAAATATAATTTAAATTATATTATTATTCCAAAGTAATTCTAAAATAGCCTTTCATAGTAAATGTTCATCTCATTATTTTTTTGTCTCATTTCTTTGCCACTATTTCTGTGAGTTCGGTCACCGATAGCTCTCAATGTGCCACCGAAATCGTTTTCCTATTATGACTGCAATTATTTTTTAGTTCGCAATTTCTTTTGGCCTGAATGACAACCGCACAAAGTTTTCGTTTTACTTTCTTTGAATCATTCAGTCTTTACGGCTGCTGCCATTCAGAGCCAAGTTGAGAGCAGTTGGAATTCGCATCTTCTGCTTTTTATTCAAATTGGATATTGTCTCGGCTTCTCTTCGCTTTACAGTTTGGGTCGCGTTTGTTTATTTTTACGATAAATATCACGAGTTTTTCGCTACGGCTTTTGTGCTGCGTTTTCGCCTATTATCGACTCTAGTTTTATGGCAAATTGCTTTGGCCAACAGCAAACACATAATTAAAAATAATTGAATGACATTGACATTCAGCGAGCGCGTGGTAGAGAGGGCGAGAGCGAGATCGAGACCCACAGTCAGTTCCTGTTGTCTTTAAAATTTAATTACCAAAGTATTTCCGACTGACAGGCGCTGCAGGCGGCCGGAAATTCGAGCGTCAACTGCAAAATGGAATAGAAATAAACAACGTGGCGAAAACTAAAACAAAATTACTTCAAAGTGGCGCGCATATTGTTCGGCTTCACTTTCTGCGAACCGACCCACCGAGAACCCACCCAGCCGAACGGAAGAGTTGCCATTTTCATTTTCTTTTGCGGCGCGCGGTATTCTTCTTTTATTTTTTTTTTTTTATTTTCTTATTATTTTTTATTTATTTTATATACATTTTGTTTTCTTCTGCGCCAGCTCATAATTTGCATGGCATGGAAACTTGACTTTTGTTGCCCGGCCAGAGGAGGCGGTGGGCGAGGAGGCGGTGGGCGAGTGGGCGGCGGGCGCTGTATGTTGCAGCAGCAACAGCAGCCAGTGTTGAAAATATAATAGAAAAATAAGGTGCCACACAATATGGCCGAGAGCTTTACAGTTGGTTAAGTAGCAAAAGCGCGCGAAAGGCGAAAGGACGCAAAATGCGACCAAGCCAGTCGGATAAAGTGGCACCAAAACCAGCCAACGGCGCGCAGCAGTGGGACGACGACGACGACGACGAGATGCCGGCGGCCGAGCATGGCGTGAAAATTGTTGTGACAAGAAAATTATAAACCGGAAAATGTTTTATGTTGTGGCCATGGCGATTTTTACTCCTTGAGCACGGGCGACCCACCCAGTCCTTAAAGCTCGGCCTGTGTTTCAGCCACTTTCAAATTAAATTGAGAGGAAATTAACAGTGAAATGATGCCAATTTGTAAAAGGGTCAACTTTTTGTGTACGACTAAATGGGATAAACATTTTAAAAGAATATGCTAAAGCCAGCAATGGATAATTTCGGATAAATCTTTAAGTCTGCTCAATTAGCCTAAATGGGAACTGCGGAACTAAGACTATTTTTCAGCTTTAATTAGACGAAAATATAGCTGCACTAAGCAGTTAGGGATAAACAGTTTCAGATAATTCTGGATAAATCCTGAAAGCGATTCAAACTGATCAACTTAAACCGCACTTTCATAGTTTACTTCATTTCCCTGCTTTAATTCGATCAAAATATGATTTTACAAATGCGTTAAGAGGACTCCTGCTGTATTAAGCACTTACGGATAATTCCGGATACGTTCATTAATCTATAAAAACTAATAAGCTTAAGCAAAAACCTTATTGTTTATATATTCATTTATGCAAGAAGACAATTTCAGCTTCAGTTTCGGATAATTTCGGATAAATTCACAAGTAATTTGAATCTGATCAGCTTAAACAGGATATGTACAGTTTATATTTTTACACAGCTTTAATTGGACCTTAATATATTTTTATGAATGCCCAAAAATAATTCCAGCTGCATTAAGATACCGGATACCGCCGGATAAGTTTAGTTTACTTTCCAACTTTAATTAGACGAAAATATGTGTATTCAGAAATGCTTAAGGGGAGAATTTGAGCTGCAATCTGCCATTGACCCAGTTTACGATTTATATTTTATTGAAAAGAACTTTGCCTGAGCTTTTCTCGTTTCGTTTTTTCTCTCTTTCTTCTGAGAGCCTTCCTGTCGCTCGCTCGCTTCCGACACAAGCGAATGCCATTAGAAAGTCTACAATGCGGCAACTTAACTATAAATTAGTGTCGTGGCCACATGGAAAATGTTGTCGCACCCACACACACACACACACACACACACCTACACATTCAGTCAGGTAGGCCTCTTGTCCTTAAACTGGTTGGCAACCATTATATGCTGGTTACTTGCACGTTTAAGTTCGTTATACATTTAAACTCATCATGCCGCATGCCTCCGCCCGTTTTGTGTGTCAAGCACACACACACACACACACACATACACACTCGCCACACACTCTCTGGGGGCAAAAAGAGGTGAAAATGAGTACAAACACACTCAGCTACAATTACAACACACTCAAAGGCTGGCAGGAAAAAAAACGGGGGGAAAATGAGAGAAGAAAACTCTGGTGCGCTCGTGTCATGCGGCTGGGCAGAAAAACTCGCTCAGCGAACCAAATTGCTCGGCAACTTTACTGCATAGTTAATTAATAGGATAACACAATTAATTTGTGGGCAATGAATGTCTGAGCTTTATTTGCCAGCTGCCTAGCGGGCGAGCGAGCGTAAGCCCCATGGGTCAAGCGGACAACTTCAGCCAGATACAAAGCTATACATATATATACTATATATATGTGTGTGTATATGTCTGTCCGTCCTTTCGTCCTTTCGCAGCTGTTACAGCCTGAAAGCTGACTCATATTTTTTTGTGGCCTGGCATTGGTATCAGCAGCAGCTTATCACTCCAGCCAGCTGAGGCCGGAGCCAAGTAATTGCCCAAGGCTTAAGAGATTTCAAGAGCAGTCGAGGATGAGCTTAGTTAAAATTTTTAAATATATTATAAGATTTAAAAATATATAATAATCATCAAGATATAGCGCCTTTTCGATATTTATATCAGTGTTGGAAACAGTGTTGCATAATTTATTTGGTTTTGGTGCACACTCAAATGGAGCGTGACTCTGAAAGTTTTGCCTGAGAGAAAAGGGCAACAAATACTGAGAACTTGCTGCACTCAAATGGAATATTACTCGAGACGAAAGACCAAAGAATCTCAATTTGCTGACATATTTATATATTATATATTTTTTATTTATAGTAAACTAAGAGAGATACAGAGAGTTGCTTCAGACAAAAACTTGTCGATTCCACAACCGAGACTTGATGACAAAGAAGAAGTGATATGAGCAGATGAAGATATTTTGGTATAAGATTTATATATCCGAAGAAATCTTTAATTATTAAAGAACCACATTCAAAGAACTCCATAAAAAACTGAAAGATTACAAAAGCCTGTTAATTCTACAACGAAAAGTAAAAGAGAAAGTAGATTCGATATTGCCAGCTCAGAGAATTTCCGGCAAAAGAACTATATATGCAAAGAAATATTTAATAGTCTGACAAATTTATAAAAGATTCTTTTAAAAATCTCGTTTGAAAAATATTTTTAATTATAAATATTAATACTCAAAGAACTTTCAGCAGAACACTCCACAAATCGTATGAAAGTTGCCATATATGAAAAGCTATGAAAGCTGTCTAGAATATATTTTTAGCTTTAAGAGCACTTCTAACATATTGTAACATAATAATTTGGCAAGTAGTCGGAAATGCTTTTATTAAAGCGTTCATCAAGGCAAACAGCCATCAAAATGGGAAGGACAAGGCCTGGAAGAGGCAAGGACTTTGTTTTTTTTTCTTTCTACTGTAGCCTCAACTGTGGCAGTGGCTCAATTAGGAACGCTGCGCGTGAGGACAGGCGTGAAAAGTACAAAAACAAAAGCGCAGCCCAACAACAACCAACAGGACAACAACAACAACGAGGAGAAGGAGGAGGAGGAGGAGGAGCTACTTACAAACATCAGTTTTAACTATTGTTTGCACACTCAACGCGGCCTAGACGCGAGCGGGTCGAAAGCGGCCAGTTTAGGGTAGGTGTAGAATGGGCCAGGGTTGATGCGGCCAGGGCTCTGGCTAACTTTAAGGCTCCACTCCACGCTTTGGGGTTTTGTTAAAATAACAAAAGCGGCCGCCGCCGCAGCCGTTAACCAAACAAGTGGCAAATGGCTGACGCCCGAAAAGGCGGCTGCGAGCGAGCGAAACAACGTAATTTTTTATGCTGTCACAAATTTGACGATGACGATGATGATGATGATGATAAAAATGCTAATGATGAGCATTATAATGCTGATGATGATGTCCGAGGCGGCATTTTGTCAGCATTAAGCAAGTACTATATATAAAATACTTTACTTTATGTTGCCATTTTACAACGTTGTTGTTGTTGTTGTTTTGGTGTTGTCACAAACACACACAGATAGAGAGAGAGAGAGAAAGAGAGAGAACAACTCTGGGCAACTTAATTTTTCCGCATAGCCCACGACATTGTCAAGGTATTGTCGCCCTTTTGTTTTTCCTCGTTGTCGACGTCAAGCTGAGCGAAAAAAGTGCTGAAAAATGCCCGAAAAAAGGCGAAAAAAACGTTCCGAAAAGCAAAGAGAGCAAGGCAAAAAGTTTTGCCGCTTTGACGCTTTTGTTTTTGTGCGTTTGCTTTTCCAATCTTTTTCCGAGCTAATTTTTCGCGAAAATTCAATATTGAACAGTGAAAAATAAAAAAGAAAATGGTGGCCAACGGCACAGGGTTGCCGGCAAATCTGCTTTGATTTAGCATGGGACAATGTCAAAGAGCTTGATCAATCGATGTCTTAGCTTAAATCTAAATAAAATATTTAAAAATAATATAAACTTAATGTAAGAATTTAATAATATTTCGTTTACCTTGTAGTTATCCATGTCTAACAGTTGCGTGGCCTAAACATTCAAATTTGTTAATTAATTTCAATTATTTCAACTTTCTTTAAAACACTTTTTGCACTTGATATTGGTTCATATTGATTGTGATCGGTGTCAGATTTATTGTTTATATTTATGTATATTATTTAGACGATCTCTGGTGGTCTCTCTATAGCTTAGCAAGGAGTGGGTCAAGCACAGGCACCACATTCGCAGGCACAAAGACAAGCGCAGTGACAAAAGCTGCCGCCGGGCGCCTAGGGGCAAGCCGCAAGCTCACTCAAGCGGCACAGGACGAGAGAGAGAGAGAGAGTGTATGACAGACAGAGAGAGAGAGAGCCACTAACTATACAATAAGCACAGAGTATATACCAAAAAAAAAAAAAAATAGAGAGAGGGAAACAAAAGATAAGCACATAAGCACAAACAACAAAAGCGCGACAAGATCCATTTTGAAGGTGGGGCCTTCTTGGGGTAGTCTTTGGGGGGGTGGGTATGGCTTGGGGTAGAGTACTGAAGCCATGATGTATTAAAGTAAATAATAAAAGCTTACAAGCTACATTCCATACACGATACACGATAGAAGCAGAGTGTTAATGGGGTTTTTTCATGTGGTCTGCAGTATTGGCACTCTATATATATATATATACGGGTTGGTTTGGTTGGTATTTGGATACTGACCTTGATACTGTCATAGCAAGCGGTAACCTTGCCGTTCTGCACCTCAACATTGGCCGGCGGATGGGCGAACTTGCACTCGGTGTCCTGGCGCGAGCATTTGTTGCGCTGAAATTCGCGGCAGACCTCCAGCTGCAGCCAGCGCGAGTCCTTGCCATTGAGCAGGCTGTTCATATTGACAACGTTGGCCATCGCAGCAGCAATTCTTCAGTTAGATATATGTATATATATATATATGTACGTATATAGTAGAGGGGTACTTTATAGATAGCTTAGCTGGCGACTAGAAATGTTGCGCGTTTTACTTTATGACGTTGGCTTTGTTTCGGGTTTATTTCTCTTTATATGATAAACAGCTCTTAGCACAGATCAGCACCTATATATATAAGGTATACATATATATATATATATTTAGCATAGATGTTTAGCGATTTGCATGAGTTCTTGTTTTGTTTTGTTTGTTTTTTTTTTTTTTTTTAATTGTTTACAAAGCTTGGGAATAGCTAATAGCTTGGGGTAATTGAAGCCTATCGCGGCTAAGAGTTGTATATAGTTTAATTTTGATTCGAACAAACGTTTATATATAAATACGCTTCAACTTGAATATTGTTTGTAAGTTTAGCAGTTTTTCTTTATATATATTTAATTATCTTTTCTTTCTTTTTTTTTGTTTTGTGTAAGCTTTTCTTTATTGAGCATACGCTGATTTTACATTATCTGAAATGAGAATAAGAAGAGAAATAGACGTTTAGGCTTATACCAAACACTTGGGTTAATGCTGCATTTGCACAGTTCAAAGTTGACGAGAAACAGAGAGAGCGAGAGAGAGAGAGAGAGAGAGAGAGAGAGAGAGAGAGAGAGACAGACAGAAGGACAGATTTAGTTGTTTTGCATGTGTGTGCGGGTGTATGCGAGTGTGTGTGTGTGTGGGAGTATGTGTATGGATTCTTGATTTGTTGTTAGTAGCGCGCGCATATTTGGAGCTTTTGTTAGTTGTCGTTTTATCATTAATTTATATGAGGATGCAATGAGCTGAATGAGTGTAAGATGCAGTCAAGAAATTCATAATATAATTAACTTATTTAAATAGTTAATAGACTAAGCTCAACTTTGATTTTGATTCGTTTTTAGTACAAATAAAAATTTCTCAAAAAATATAGAAAATTTCAAAATTTACTTTCAATAGTTGTATAATATAATTTTAAAAATAAAAAAAAAAAACACTTAAAATTTAAATAACAATTTTAGAATATTTAATTTGAATTTATTGGCTATTGTTCATTTAATAATTTTTTTAAATATATATAAAATTAATAAATATTTATTTTTATTAAAAATCGAAATTCTAAATAATTTTTTTTATTTATTTTGAAATTTTAATTAATTTTGTATTGTTGACAATTTAAGTTCAAAAAATAAAACAGAAATTATTTTATATTCAAATATTTATTTAATTTTACCAATTTAAAAACTTAAAAAACAGCTTTAATATTTTTTAAAAATATAAATAGAAATATTTTAAGCATTTAATTTTGTAAATTAATTTAATTTAATTTTTTTAAATATATTTTAAAAGATTTAATATTTTTTCTTGACTATGAAAAACCATTTTCACAAAGTTTTATATTTTTATGAATTTCTTGAACTTTTGATTGAATGATTTATTGTGTAATTCAGTGGGTTTTCGAATGGCAATAGATGTGGTATAATTATATATGTCTAGATATAGAGCGTGGTGAGCAGCAACAGCCAAATATGCCAGGCAGGCAACAGGCAGAGCAGTCGCCACAAATTTGCTTTTCTTTTATTTATTTTATTTTTTACTTTTTCTATAGCTCAAGACCCGTTGCGAGCTAAAAACAAAACAAAAAACCAAACCAAAAGCACGGCCCATAACAGCAGCAATGCACATTGACAAACTACAAATAAAGTGCGCCTTGTTGTGTCTGTATACAAGAAATTATCATAGTTATATGTGGTGTATATTATATTTGGCATAATTGTTTACATCCCAGCGGCATTTTGATTTTCTTCTTATATAAAGAAAATACGAAACAAAAAATTATAAAAATACCAACTAAAAAAATATTTTCTTATATCATTATTGATAGCAAAAGCAACACAGAGAGCGAGAGAGAGAGAGAGAGACAGAGACTTGTCTACTTTGAAGTAGAGCATAGAGCAATTTATAGGCATATATTTATCTATGACAATAGATAAACAAAATATTTGGCATTTATCTCTAAAGATATTTTGGCTATTTTTATTTTTATTTTTTTATCGTGCTTACTACGCATCCTTAGCAAAGCGAATAAAAAGTTTAAACGCACTTACCGCTCGAATTGTAATTTCACATAAAATTCTTAAACATATACTTGAATATTATTAAATATATATAAATTCATTAAAAGTTATTGCAACATGTCTATAAATAATGACTGTAAAAAATATATATTAACGGTGCAGCAATTGTCATTTATATGCAAATAAATTTATACATATATATATATATATATGTGTGTTTTCAAGTTTATAATCTTAGTCAAAACTGCAAAATGAAATTAACAAAAGGTTCGAAATGATTCAATCATCGATGACGCCACACAAACATTTCATTTGCAGTCGCGTCTGTTTTATTGTCTGCTTTGATTGTTTTTTTTTTTTCTCTCTCTTGTTTTGGCACTTCAATTTTTATTGTTGTTTCTCTTTGAGCAATCTTATCTTATCTGCCCGCCTGGCGTAACGAAATCACAAAATTTCATTCAAAATGCAGTTAATCAACATTTCAGTTCTATTTGCTGCTTGAATAATATCTAAAGCAAATATTACAACAATAAAAACTGTTTATAGAAATTGTATATATTTAATATTGATAAAAACGTCTTAAAATAAATTATTATTTGTGTGGATTCTCCTATATTTGAGCTTTTATTTCCGCGAGTTGATAGAAGATAAATGTTTCGAATTTATAGAAATATTCCCAAAATGTGCTTGAATTATACTTAAACATTTTATAGAATTTAAAAGTTAAAAATTGTATAATTTATTATTATTATTATATAAAAATGTATAATAATTTCATGATTCCAATTTCTAAATAATTTCTAAAAGTCTTATTATTTTAATATTATTGTAGCTAGACTTTAGCTTATTTGAATTTCATTTAAAATTTGCTTTCAAATCATTTCCTTAATAAAATCTCCTCACATCTTCTATATAACTATAATTTCCATTCAAATATTTATGAATTGCCCACGCACAGACCCGAACAACATGTGCAATAGCTAAAAAAACACACACAGTTTTTGGTTAGCTACCAAATGCCATATATATGTACATATAGTATATATCGCTATCTGGCCTTTCACAAGAGATATCAATTTTATATTTGTATGTGCCATTCAAACACACTCACACAGATATAAATGCCAATACATTTGCACTACATTATCTATGGTTTTTTTTTTAGTTTTTTTGTTTTTTTTTTTATTTCAAAGATAAAAACCAAAAACAAAACAGCGAGAAAAAAACGCATTTATAATTTTATAAACTTTGTAGTTGGTCAATGTATATATCTGATGTCTGCATGATGTCAGCTGCAAATTGTTTTTCCGTATTTCAAGTTTATACCCAAAATAATAAATAGAAAAACGAAAAGAAGCAACAGTATTAAGTACAAATTCTAACTTAATTTATGAGTTTCGGCTGAGTATGAGTGTGTGTGTGTGTGGGTTGTAGTTAATGATTTAAATAATTCCTGTACAGCCAATGCTATTTTGTAGACTAACTAAAAAGTGGAAAATATATATATACTATATACTATATATGTGTGGAGAAACTTTTAAACAACGCTAGCCAGCGCCCACACAAATAGAACCAGCGAAGCGGACGTGTTGAACATCGAATAGAATAAATATCTCTCTATATCTATATCTACATATATATAGATATGGATGCGGATTCAGCTATATACACAGATACACGGCTAATGCTGGGCATGTCATTGACGCAGTTCTGGATACACAGAGAAATTTATGGGCTCTCTCTCTGTGTGTGTGTGTGTGTGGTTACAAAAATAAACCAACCTGCCTACAACTAAGTAGTGTGTGCGAGATTTCATGAATGTGGGCCAAGAATAATCGAAAAACGATATCGATGACTCGATGACACGAGCATCCGATGACCTACAAACAACCTCCAGGCCATGCAGAGACATACACCAGATATCAGGATATTAATTAATTGCTAATTGAGACTGCGATTAAAAGCAGATTAATACATTTGCCGCGGGCACGAGGAAAAAACATTAAAAACTCGACGAAAAGTAAAAACGAAACGAGGCGAAATGATGCAAATTGCTCTTAGAGACTACAGACAAATAAATACAACAACAACAGCAACAAAGCAGACCAAACAAGTTCAACAAGTTTTAAGTCTTGTATTAAATTTTTTTTGGTAATGCTTGCGTTTTGCTTTTCTTTTGTTTGCTTTTGTTTTTGTATTTTATTATTTTTTGAAGGTTAAACAGAGAGAGAGTGAGAGAGAGAGAGAGAGAGTGGAAGAGAGAGCGCTAAAGAGCAGCTGAAACAGAAATCGAAAACTGTTAATTTTTATAGCTGTTAACACACACTCACTAAATATTTGCATTCACATATTCATACTCATACTCATATTCGTATTCGTATTCGTATTCATATTCATTTGTATTTATGTAAGCTGTTCCAACAAAAAAACAAAAACAAAAATGAAAATATATAAAAAGCTGCAGCTGCTGCGTCTGTTTAAAATCGTCTCGAAAATTGTTCCACATGCGAGAACAATTAACCGGCAACAATTACAAGTTGCTTCCACATAGATGTGTGTATATAGATATATATTTATATATACACATATGTATATATGTGTATTTGCATAGATAACTTCAAAGATTCAGTTAGACTTGAGTAGAAACTTCTCAGCGCAACTTTATTTGCTTCAACTTTATTTCGAATGTTAAACATTCGATTATTTGATAAATCGATTTACCAGCGATCATCATCAATCAAAATTCTTTATCAGCTTTCATTTTTTATATATAATTTATGATAGAAAAATCCGACCAATAAATTTTTCTAATTCCTAACAGAAAATATTTTGTGATAGTCTTCAGAATAAACTTATCGATAAATTTCAAGCCAAATCAAGCTGACAAAAGTATTAGTAAATATTGAAACTAGATATTATTTCAAGTTTAAATAGATTACAAGGGCTCTACAACCATAAAATTTAAAAATATATCGATAACATTTATTTCCATGCCGATAACAATCGATAAATGATATATCAACAATAATAAAATAAATTGAGTTACTTCAAAGAACATAATCAATAATATAGTTAGCAAAGCTCGGTAACATATATGAAATTCAATTTCGATAATGCATTATCGATAACATATACGTCGATAAGCTACGACTCTTTTAATTTCCTGAATACTTTTGATGAATAATAAATGATAAAGTATATCGAATTAATTGTACAAATAATTAATCGATATGCGATGTTTTTATCATTCGATAACATAAATGTAGTTCAGGCTCAATTATGCATTCATATTAATATCGATATTATATATATTTCACATATTCCCGCTTATTGAATTGATAAATCTTTGTTTATGTCCCCGATAACAGTGTTATCGATAACATTGTAAGCCCTTTCACACAAACTTTCGTCAGTACATTAGCTATTTCAGCTGCACCGCCTAACCCACATGCCCCACATTTTATAGCGCTGCGAAACGAAGAGCGCTGCGCGCTGATAAGGGAACTCGCAGTCGATGACGCCGCCGTCACCAGCGTCGGGCCGCGACTGTTCACAGCTTGCTGTGAAAACTCATTTCATATTGTATGTGTAATATGTGCTTAATATTTGTGCTGTAGGTTGTTTCTTTCGTTTTTTTTTTTAGATATGCGACTCACTTGAAACGCACTCACCAACTCGTGTATATTTGTAGTTACAAGTAGAGTACATTCTGTAGATATATAGAGAAATACATATAGGTTCTCCAACCGAATCGGGGCAAGTGATTAGCGTCCGGCTCCAGGCAACCGAAAGCTGACTAACGAAATGCAATGTCGGTTTCCGTGTGGCCCGCATCGCTATTCGCACACGGTTGACTCTTGGCTATTTTTAAAGCCCTCACATAATCGCGGCCGCAATAGAAATGGGAAGCGAGCACCGCCTTCTGGCAATAGCTCCCAGTAGCGAGTGCCCTCGAAGCCGTAGCAAGGCGCACGGCAACGGTCAGTAACCGCTCTGTTGCAACATTATACAACATAAGCCACCGACGCGTCATCCAGCTCGGCGACCCACCCTGCGCTGTGACACACTTAAAGGTGGAAGAGGCAAGAAAAAAAAATATATATGTATATATAAGCTCAAACAATGAAGCCCCAGCGGAAAGGGCGAGAAAGCTCAATGCGGCTTCGACTGTTTCTGGCTATCAATAAATGCGATTAGATAAAAGTTAAACACCAGAGCTTATATGGCTGCCCCAAGCACCCCCACACAGAGCAGCCCACCAGTCCCTGCACTCCACTTGATAAGCATTTGCAAGTGCAGGCAAAGAGACTCCAAAACAAACAACGATTTACATAAATGTCACAGTGTTTGCTGCGTAACAGAAGAGAGATAACATTGCTGTAACAGAGCTGTAACATCTCTGTTAATCATCATCGAGATCTTTACTATTTGTAGCTTATGTCATGCAGGTGACTGAGAGAGAGTCGTGGGCGCTATCTGGTTCTTCACCTGAAGCGTAACTAAAGAAACAACGTTCAGTTGACGTTAGGCTAATTAATTCTTATTGTCAAACATTGACATGCATAATTAATTTAGCATTACTCAACGCGTGGGCTTTACGACAATCTGTCAATCTCTCTCGCCGACGTCTATTAGCTGCCCAGACAACCATAACTCTATTTAAGGTGCATCCTACCTGTACACGCATCTATATATTTTTGGTCTGGACCATTATAATTTGGCAAAAGTGTTAAGTTACGATCTGCAGAAACTCTGTCTAAATAAGGCATGGACGGAGCGGCGCTCGTAAAACGTGCCAAAAGCGTAAACAATACCGAAATGAAGCGTTCGACTCTTGCAAATTGCAAACTGCAAATGCCACAAAATGATTCAAGCTAAACATTTCGATATTGGAAAATCAAAATATGAAAGCCATAATACATACTAATATATATGCTGTATCTGACAGATGTCTGCGATTTGATATGCTTTGCTAGATTGCTGCTAGCAGCAAAGCTTTCAATCAAAAGCGGAAAATATTGCCATAAATATATGTACAAATGATTCTTGGATATAGAGAGTAGAAGAAGACCTTCTCGATATTCTTAGAACTTTATGCAATAAATCTAGGAGAATATATTCATTTGTACTAAATTAATATTTTTCTAAATTTTTATTATTTTATTTATTTATTATTTGATTTATTGGAATTTATTTTGGAGAATATATTTACAAAATATTATTATTAATATTATTGTTAATATTATTATTATTATTATTATTATTATATATATAATATTATTAATTTTTTATATATTTTTTATTTTATATATTTATTTTTTTATTTATTTATTTATTTACTTATAATATTCATTTTTTATGTATATTTTGTTCATTTTATTATATCTATTTTTTATTTATTTATTTAAAATATTAATTTTTTTTATATATTTTTTTAAATTTATTTTTTATTTAGTTACATATTACATTTTTTATATTTAATATTTTTTATTTATTAATTTATTAAATTATTTATTTAATATATTCATATATTAGATTTATATATTTTCTATATTTTGCTGTATATTATATTTACTTATATATAAATTTTCTTTAATATAAATATATATTTTATTTTATTCTAACAACATTCTTTGCAATTGTTCTTTGAATATTACTCAGAGTTTTATCTTCCGCCAACTGCCATAAAGTCTCTTTGCAAATTAAACACTCATAATTAATCAGCGTTTCAACTTTGGCAGGTAGTTCCCAATAACTGTTTAACGATCAACTTGAATAGTTAACAAAGAGCGAGAGAGAGGGAGGGAGAGAGAGAGAGAGAGAGAGAGCAATCTAATCTAATCGAAAAGTGAGGCATTTTTGCTATTTAATGAAATTAAGGCATTTATATATGAATTTCTTAATTATTTGCCGTCACGTTTGTCACAGCGAAACTATAAACAAAATGAATTTCTTTGGCGTCAGCTAATTACGTCAGAGTCTTAAATCTGTATTTTTGGAGGCGCACAGAAATCGAGCGAGAGCAGAGCAGCGCTGAATCGTGGGGAAGTAAAAACATATTTCTGAAATGCCAAAGGCGAAGCAAAGAGAGAGCGAGAGGGAGAGAGCAGCGCGCTCTCTCACACTCTCTCTCTCTCTCTCTCTCTTTGACTTGTGAAACATGCACTCATCTAATACATTTTGGCAGACTCAAAACTTTTGCTTATCTTAAAATACACTCACACACGGAGCGCAGAGCGACAGCAAACTAAATATTAAAATTTGTAGCCTAAACAATTTTTGCCTAATTAATTTTGTTTTTATATAAAAATAACCAAGAGAGACACAGAGAAAGAGAGAGAGAGCTCTCAGTCGCGTGAGAGCTAATAAAATTATAATTATAATTTTCCCAAGTGCGTTTTGAGTAATGCGACGCGCAGCAAATGAAATTGAATTAAACTTTGAACTAATTTGTTTAAGCAGCTTGCAGACAGCGGGGCCATCAGTTGCGCCACGCCCCACGCCAGTGCCGCCCAGCGCTTGACAGCGAAGGAAAAAGGTTAAGCAATCAATTTCGCTTTCAATTGATCTCAATTTAGCATGAAATGGGCAACGGGTCGCAGCTGAGCTGACGCTCGCCCAGCCAAGGGTTAAA
This sequence comes from Drosophila paranaensis, assembly GCA_035047545.1. Classification (NCBI taxonomy): domain Eukaryota; kingdom Metazoa; phylum Arthropoda; class Insecta; order Diptera; family Drosophilidae; genus Drosophila; species Drosophila paranaensis. The sequence goes on along the minus strand of JAWNPL010000026.1, from coordinate 6,955,088 downwards.
AGGCAGCGCTGCTTATGTAAGGCAAATGCAGCGCTGCCTTGTCGTTGTTGTTGTTGTTGTTTTAGTTGGTTGGGGCTGCCTCTGCTGCTGCATTTGGCTGCCAAAAAATTTCATGCACGAAAAACTTATTTTCGGTGCCGACGTTTCCAAAATGCAGACCGAATGGCCCAAGAGGGGGGCGGGCTGGGGTGCAGCCTGGGGACACAGTGCACAGCTGCAGATACATCCAAAAATGTACAACAGCTGCCGGGCAGAGGCCGCAGATGCACCAAAAGGGAGAAAACCACGTTGAAATATATTTTTCAATTTATTTTGTATTTATATATATATATATTTTTAAATATATATGCGAGTCTGTTTCGCTCTCTGTTTTCTTCAACATTTTCAATATGTTTAAATTCAATCAGAAGATTATATGAAATTTTTCCAAATTTCAATAAATTTATTGCTTTTTCCATATTAAATCAAATTAAATTTCTTAACGCCTCCAGCTGCATGGGAAGATATTTGTTAGCTTATTTTTCGATCATGCTTTCAACTCATTTGCTTTTTGACTCGTTGAGAGCCCGCAACAACAACAACAGCAATAAGTTGTGTTATTTTTAGCACAGCGGCGAGCACATGTTTCAAAATATCAAAAAAAAAAAAAAAAAAGAAAAGCAACAAAATTGAGGAAGAAGATGAAGAAGAAGCGGCAAGAGAAGAGAGAAATATAAAAATAAAAGCACGAAAAAACAATTTTGATAGAAACCAAAATGTTTATGCGCCGCAAAAGAAAGAAAACAGACAATGCTAGGGCATTGATATTAACCACAGAATATTTGGTAATATTCAGTGGAAGTTCTAGAGATAACAGAGACTTTGTCTAGAATATGATAGATCAGTGTAGGAAAAGACTTGAACGGTTTATGAAACTAATTCCAAATTAAACAAAATTCCAATTCCTGAATCATAAAGACTTTTGCCTGTCTAAGACAAAAATTCAGTGTTGGTAAAAGTTTAATAGTGTTAAAACCTTGCTAGTTCGCAGTTGACTTGTCAACTTATCAACACTGAACTATATCGTAAAGACTTCTGGCTTTTCACTCTGTCAAAATTCAACACTTAAAACTCAGTGCTGGTAAATGCTTCAAGCCCAGCTGGTATGCATTACCCAACACTAAATCCCAGCTGCTTTACACTCCTTCAAAATAGAACTTCACTAAATGAGCCAACTGATGAAGACTCGTTCAACTTTCGATAATATCAAAGTGACGCTCGAGTGAGCTTGAAGTTTTAATTGGGAAATGTTAGGAAAGAGCATAGCAGAAACTCCATTCGCATAATTAGCTATGAAATTAGTTTGTAACTAACTTCACTTTCGACACACACTCAAATCGAGTCGGAAAGACAATTGAACAAAACAAAAAAAAAAAAAAAAAAACAACAGAGGCAATTAGACAGCATTTATAGCATTTTTTGTACGCTTTTCAAAACACACACTAAAAACCCAATCGAAATTATTTCCTTCAAGTTGTGCAATTATTTCGCTGCCTGTTGTTCGGTTGTTCAGTTGCTCAGTTGCTCGGTTGTGCGCATTCGAAGTGCAATTAGTTATATAATTTGCCAGTTGCAAACAAATTTTATTAAATTTATTAAGCTTTTGTTGCTGCCACAGCGAGTGGCCATAAAAGTCTTAAGTTGATATAATTTGAATTCATTTTTTACTTTCCTTGACTATATTTATTTACTTATTATTATTAAATTTTAGGAGCTGTTATAATATATTTAATTGATATTTAAGTGAAGCGAAATTGACTAATAAACACTATTTGAGTGAATTTCAAATGTTTCTCTATTCTAAAAACAGTTCAAAGCGAGCGAAGGCAGCAGTTAGACCGTTTTTCAGTCAACATTTATAATTTAATTTGTTTTAATATTTTCTAAATTATTTTAAAATGATTTTAATATAATTAAATAATTAAATTTTAGTTTTTGCATACGAGAAATATACAACTAAAATTGTTTAAATATTTTCTGCATTATTTAAAAATAATATTTTATACAAATTAATTAAATTAAATAAGATTATATTTTTAAAACTTTAATTTATATATTTTTCTTCATGCAAACTAGAATTGTTAGTCAATTCTCTATATAAATATAATAAATATCAATATTCAATATTGTTTGACTTCATTTCATCATGTTTGAAGTGATCTGAAGCCACAAAAGGCCGTCTCTGAACTCTGAACTGCTTGCTGCTTAGGCTCATCTCTCACTCTCTGTCGCGCTGTCTTTCAACTCACTCAACGTATTTGGCGCATCATTCAAATGGCAATTTCAAATGTCGTCGCTGGCAGTTGAAGAGCTCACAAAATTTGTCCAGTGACTTTCAAGTTTTCGTCGAGGGCGGCGAAGACAAAACGACTGAAGTAAAATTTGTATGAAAAGCTTCATGGCAAAGCTATCGATATTTATTTATTGTTGTTCAGACACAGAGAGTGTGAGAGTGAGAGAGAGCGAGACGGAGATGCTGGGCAATATTTGCTGTAAGAGTTTGGCATGACTTTTTAGTCGAAAAATCGAATCGATTAGTCATGCCAAGTCCTCAGACTTGAGCGTTTTGTTGCTCTCGGGCCTCACCTCTCACATTTTAGTTGAGTTTCTCGTTTTTTTTTTTTTGCTACAGATTTGGGCTTCACAAATATCGGCAGGCAGCAGAGACAAAGCAATTTATGTGGCATTTTCCAAGCGATTTCGTTGGCTCATTTATTAAATTTAGACAGAGTATTGGAGGGAAAAGTATGGGGAGAGACATACATATATATCTATATCTATATCTATATAGCTGGCAAGTGTCAAATATACAACTTTTGCTTTCTTTCTGTCGAGGCGCTAATTCAATTTGCCGCGGAAGAAATGTAAACAAAAATAGATTACAACAAATGTGAGCAGAAATCACATGTGGAATATGAATATATATGTACATATACGTATGGGTATATATTTATGCATAATATATTACTGTAAGACTCGCAAACGCACATAAATTTCATGTTTACGAGCTGAAGTAATGCCTATGCCTGAGGCCAAGGAATCAGAACCAGAAACGAAGCTCGCGGAGCTCGACGACAAAGGCCGCCGGCTCAACGAAAAAAAATACCAAAAAAAAACGTGACTTTTCATAACAGAAATAAAATAACAACAATGCGAAATATCTCGCGCTAAAATCTCGCGCTAAGTAAAGCAGCGAAAAAATAAAAGTAAATACAAATAAAATAAAAATAAATAACAAAAAATATGTTACGACACGCCGACGCGGAGATACGCTTTAGCAAAGGCTTTCAACTGGCATCGAGGCGATATTAAAATAAATTTAATTATTTTAATTATATTAATTATCATTTATATATTTAATGTAACCTTATATTATTATATTTATTGTAATATGCTAAGATATTTAATATTTATTAAAATATTTTGACATAATTTTATAGATTTCTTTCAAAGCAATAATCAAAGAGTTTTTCCTTTTGAAGATAAGGTAATATGTATAGTATATATATACTATATATAGCTCTAGTGGGTCTAAGTTTGTAGATATTATGATATTATGACGAGTTTTTTATGGATACTGAGAAGTGAAAGATATCGTAGTCACTATATGAGTCTGTTTCAAAATTAATTGAAATATGATTGAAATAACTAAATCACATGAAAGTTATCCCGATCATACCTGAGTTTAGCTAACAGGCGAAAGATATATACATATATGTCTATATATACATATAAACTCAGCTCTGGCTATTGTTCAAATACACGTAGATATATACATATGTATATTACACACGTGCTCTTCTTCCATGACAAGTTCTTAATGCCCACTCGCAGAGCAGAGCAAAACGAATTTGTAGCCTAGGCCTTCGCTTGGTCTTTACATACGAATAAAAATTGCAAAATTTGCATTAAATTTAAGCTTGATTTGTGTGCGTGTGTGTGCGTGTGTGTGTGCGTGGGTGTCAGTGTGTGGCCAACTTAAAATTCAGCTCAGTTTGTGGAGCGCTTCACAAGCCAAGTTTTTGGACTTAAATAGAACTCGCCGGAGCCCCAAATGATTAATTAATAATGAAGTTCATCAGCTGCGAAAGATGACTTCATATTTGTGTAGATATATATAAATATATATATACATATATATAGATATATACCTTATAAGTATATTTACATTTCGATTGGTATTATTTCTTGCCTTTTTTTGCTGATAAACTACATTTTAATAGCGCACACAGTTCATTAGCCTTCGCGCTGCGGGCCAGCATGTTCTTAACATTTTCATATATAATTTTTAACATTTTATAGGAAGCTCGTCGATTATAGCAGAGACTAATTGGAGTAACGCAGCTCATGTGAATGAGCCAACAAAAAATATAAAAAATATATAAAAAGAAATAGATAAAAGAAATATCTAAATTATAGAAATTAAACTTGAATCATTTTCAGCTTGAACTATTTTTGGGGGCAAAGAAACTCTATTATAATACAAGATCTATAATTTTCATTTTTATAATGAAAAATATATATAATTTATAAAATTGTCTATATAGCAATTTTTATACAAATTTATTTAGACTTCATTTTGTTGATTTAGATAAAACAGGAAATTGACTCAGAGCAAACTCTAATTTTGTATCTTAATAAGCTTTGCGATTTTGAGAATTTAACTTTTAATTTCAATTTTTTTTTTTTATCTCACTTTTACTATTAATAATAATATTTTTTTAGTATTGTTAATTTTTATTTTAATCTCACTTTTGTTTTTAATCTTAATAATTTTTTAATATTTTTAAGTTTTGTTTCAATCTCACTTTTACTTTTAATAATATTTTTTTAATATTGTACTGAATCAAGATTTCTGGTTCTAAATTTTAATTTGTAACTTTAAAAAATACTACTTTGATTTTTTTTTAATTAAGAAAATCTTTTTAGACAACTTTAACAAATATTTTGTGGAAAAAAGTTATTTGATATTTATGTAGCATTTTCCAGAAGACTTAAAACATATTTATAAAGTAAACCAAATTTTTGAGAATATTATTAATATACATACATATAATACAAAGAGTACGATATATGTATATTCAAAATATATTACAGTGAAGCCTCGACATAACAATTCTGAGGTCAACCACAAAATGTTTCGTTATATCTATTGATTCGCTATGGGGACTTATTAGTAAAAATCTTGATAAAACGAAATTTAAAGAACTCTGTAAGAAAGTTCGCTATAAAAACTGTTTTTACTGTTTTTATGCTTTTTATGCCCAAACATCGGCTAATGGAGCTTTAAGGGCTTGCTACAAATTTCATTTTGCCTTATTTTCTCGTTATAACCTAAAATGTCTATGCCCAAAGCATAAAATCACCTCTAGTAAATCCAACTTATGTTTAGCTTAATTTTAAGTAAACTTGAAAATATTTTTAAGTATTTTGAAACATGTCAAACTTTCGTTTTTGGCACATGACAACAACTTGGAACAAATGCCAAAACTTAAATCAATTCAAACACATTTCGAATATATTTTCTATAAATTCTGCAACTCGAGGAAAAGCTCAGAGAAAAGCCCAGCTCAAAGTGTGGGTAAAACTCTTGAAGTGAGTTGTAAAAGGGGAACTTATTTCGAGACGTGTGAATAAGTAATTTCTATGTGAATTATGGCTAAATAAACACCTTGAGAAGCAGCTGATGATGCGATGCGATGCGATGCGTTGGGATTCTCTCCGTGTTGTTGCTGTTAATTTCGTTTGATTTGCCGTTAGAATTTGCTACTTCGTTTGCACAGCGCGAGACAGCGTGGAGGGGATAAGGAAAGAGAGCGAGCGACGCGTTTGCTTCTTCTTCTTTTTTTTGGGCTTTTCTTTTTTTGCTTTTTATATTCGTATTCTTCTTGCTTTGTGGTTTCGCTGACTTTGCAGTTGTTGTTGCTGCTGCTGCTGCTGCTGCTGTTGCTGTTACTGCGCCGCTTGACGTGACGTCATTAAAATGCCGGCAAACACACACACACACGCACAGGCAGAGAGAAGCACACTTTTTCCTTTATGCTGCGTTCTCTTGCTCCGCTTCAACTGACACCAAAGACAAAGTGAAGCGAGACACTCGTCGCACACACACGCACATAGGCACTAGCTGAACGCACGCGAGAGCGAGAGGCAGACAGACACACACACACACACACACACGCGAGAAGACGTCAAAAATTGACAGGCAAATACAACAACAACTGCACAACACACATACACTCACACACACGTGCACGAACAAACACGAAAAAAAGTCGCGCTTTGCCGCTGGCTTTGCCTTTGCCTTTGCTTTTTTGTTGTTGTTGTTGATAAAAAACTCTTGTATTTTGTTGACAGCTGTTTAGTTGTTGTTGTTGTTGTTGCGGCTGCTTGAAACGCGCGCGATTCTTCGTTAAATGTTGCTAATTCGCTGCTCGAATTGGTTAATAATGTTGCATAATTTAATGCTTGCTTTAACTGTTTTTATATCTTTATTTATATTTTGTGAATATTTCCTTCTTGTTTGTTTTTTTTTTTCTCTCAACACTTATTTTCTTTTCTTTGAAAATACCACGAGCAAGGCAACTCTGCACGATTTTTGTTTTCTGTATTTAACACAATTTCCGAATTAATTTCGTATATTTATTATTATTATTATCATCGACGTTGAGTTAGCTGCGTTTGGCTCTCTTGCACAGAAATTCTAAAAATTTGTTAACAAAATGCGACACACACGTCCGCCTTGCTCGGTGTTGTTTTTGCTTCTGTTCGCACGCTGTTAGGGCGCTGTTATGCACCAAAAAAAATTCCAATCGGCGACAGTCAAAGCAGCCACAGTGGCAGCTCTCTCTCTGGCTGTCGCTCGCTCGCTCTCACTCTCTGTCGTTAGCGCTCTCGCGCTCACTGCTTGGTTTCGTCTGCAGCGGCTGTTGCTCTTATTGGCTGGAGTGCGAACAACCACGCGGCAGAGTGGGACAGAGAGAGTGAGTGAGTGCGCTGCTGTTAACTTAAGAGCACCGGGAGTGACTTTTGTTTGAGTGAGTTTTCAAAGGAGCAAAGCGCTGCAATTGAACTCAACTCAAACAGCAGCTGTCAATTAGCACAGTTAGCACATTAACAGTGTTAAACGCTTAGAAATTGTTCATTTTCGAAAAGTCCCCAAAGTCACCTTCAAAAATAGTTCAATATATTTCAAAATGCACTCATATTTAGTTCTCTATAAATACATTTATAGCCAGTTTGACGTTTCAATGGCCGCCCAAAAATAGCCTAAAAAAAACAAAAACAAAAACAACAGCTAAAAGCTATAAGTACCGTTCGTTTGGTGCACACAAAATTTGGCATTTCTATGTCATAAATTTAACACACAGACACACAGATACACACACACATGCACACATGCACTTGCACATGGACACCCCCACAGAGAATAAGAGGCCATCAGCAGATATAAACATAAATTTATTTATTTATGTCTTATAAAAGGTGAACGTAAATTGATTGGAAATGGCAGCAGCAGTGGCAGCGGCAGCGGCAGCGACAGCAGCGGCTGTTAGTTAACAGCGCTGTTAAGCTGCAACAACAACAGTGAAAGCAGGCACAGAAGAAAAGACTTGAACAGCCAAAGTCAAGGCAGAGGGACAGAGAGTAAGAGAGAGGGAGAGAGTGAGCTGCAGAGCGAGCGTGAGCAAGAGATCGCAACGCCCCCGCAGCGCCCAGTCGCTGCTGCTGCTGTTGTTTATCGTTTTTCTTTTGCGCTGGCATTAGAAGTTCCTTGTCTCTCAGTGTGCATGTGCATGTGTGTGTGTGTGCTATTTATAAAAACGTTTTGGATATGTCAGTTTTGTTGTACTCAAAGTCAATGCGGCCGACCACATGGAAGCTGGAACGGCCGCTGCTGCTGTTGCTGTTGCTGTTGTTGTTGCCTCGAGGGCAAGTGAAAGGTTGCTGCTGTTGTTACCGTTGTCTAAGCAAGCACACACACACGCGCGCTAAGCCACCTCTGCACTCATTCATTATGCAAAAGCAAAGCAGAAGAAGACGAAGAAGAAGAATATGAGAAAAGCAAAGAGCAGACGATTTTTACGTACATATATGCAGTTGGGCACATGCCAACACACACACACATAGAGAGTGAGTAACATAACTGGAGTATGGCAAAAGCAGCACAAAAGTATTCAATGCAAACACACACACACACATGCACATGCACATGCATATGTGAAGCTGCTTGGCCAGGCAGCATAAAGTTCAAAATCGATTTTGAAATCGAGATCATTTGTTCGGCTGGCAACAAGCGCAAATTGGCTGACAGATGTTTCAGGAATAACTGGCTATTAACTGGTTTGCTTAGGCAACGCTTTAATGAGTTTGCGTCTTGAACAATTGTTCAAAATTAAAAATTAACAAAAAATAAATAAAATAGAATTTTTAAATTGAAATATTGCCATCAAATTACAACTAAAATACTAAAAAAAAAAGTTTCAAATTAGAAAAATATATACATATGCATAAATAAATAAAATTAAATTAAAAAAATATACATAAAAATATAAATATACAAAAAATATATATATACAAAAAATAATAAATTAAATTAAAAAAATATACATAAAAATATAAATATACAAAAAGTATATATATACAAAAAATAATAAAAAAAAGATATATACGTAAATTATATATATGTATATCTGTATGTATGAACTTCAAATGTGCAAAAATAAATTGTAAATTTAATAAATATAATAATAATAAGTTCTATAAAAGGATTTAAAATAAAAAATGTACATATAAATTTAATTTAATGTAAAATAAAAAAATATATATTTGTAAAATTTTAATAAAGCTACAAAATTGTAAAAAAAAATTTCTAAAGCTAATACATTATTAAGAATTAAAAAAAATTTAATAAATAAATTTAGTTTAAAATAAAAAAAAAACAAAATTAATAAAGCTGCAAAATTGTAAAAACAAAATTTCTTTAAAACTGCTAATAAATTATTTAAAATTAAAAAAGTTCAAAATAAATGAAATAAAAATATAAAAAATATAAATGAAGTCAGATTTATTTATTATTTATTATTCATTATTTATCATTTATTATTGCTATATGTAAACTAATGCTTTAAGAAACGCCCGCCTTAATTGCTTTGAAAATCTTAGCAAATGAAGAAATTATCTCAGACAACGTACATATCTCGTTTCCATTTCATAATCTTTCGAGAAGAGAAGCAACGCCTTTAGAGCACTTGACGAGATCATTAAGTGAACATTTGTCGGCTGTGACGCTGCGGCTAGCGTTGTGGGTTGCTCAGGGGGTCAGTTGGTAGAAACAGCTACAGACTGAGATACACACAGACTCCAAAGAAACGAAAAAAAAGCGAGGAAAAAAAACACGACTTGAGTTGGACGGGGCGAAGGGAGAGTGGAAAACCGGTTTCAGGCAAAATCAAAAGTTGCGCAGACGCAGACGCCGCCGTCGCAGTCGCAGTCGCAGCTGACCGAACTGAAGTTGGTTATGGGCAGCGCTGGGTGGGGGGAGCAGAGAGGCCAAGCGGAAGAAGGAGCACAAAAGCAAATGTTAAAGCTTCGCCCGTCGATCGCTGTGGATGCTGTGGAAGCACAAAAGTAAATCACGCAAATGTTGACCGGCAGCAACGGCAGAGGCAGCAGCAGCAGCAGAGGCAGCGGCAGCAACTGGAACTCGTTTTGCGCTGCACCTTTTGTGCCTGTTCCAAGAACGTGTTCAAGGCTTTGCCAGGGTGTGTCTGCGTCTGTGTGTGTGCGACCGAAAAGGAAAAGGAGGTCGCAAAGGTAGCGAAAAACTGAAAAGAAAAAAAGTCAAGCGCTCAGGGATTGGCGCATTGCACATACCAAGCGAGTGCGAGAGAGAGCGAAAGAGATTGTGCGTTAGGTTACGCCTCTTCTAATTCTAATTGGAACGACTCCCGCTGCTAGTGTCATTCGAATCAGAATGAATCTTCATTAGGTGACGGCTCACACGCGATGCCAAAGAGACCGGCGACCGAGCGAGCGTCTGCATATCAATTTAACATAGCTGAAAACCAGTTAGGAGCGAGCGAGATGGCATGATCTGCATTGAGAATCAATAACAGAGCCAGACGAGACGCCGATGACGTCGTCCTCGTTGATTATATGCATGCAAACACACACTCACACTCACACACAGCCAGACTGCGTGTGAGTCAGCTTCCAGACGTCGCAAGATCACAGTTAACAGCTAGACAGACACACGTACTGCCGTCACACACACGCACACACACTCTCTCTCTCTCACGCTCTCCCTCTCTCTGGGACTGTTAAGCTCTCGCACCTACGCACATGTGCGACTCGTCTGATTGGAACTGCGATCGTCGATCTGCGGCAGCGAAACATCGCTCTCTTCACACGGCCTTTGAGTGGGACTTGCTGCCGCTCTTGAGTCACATGCGCGCCAAGCATTTCGAGTGCGGTTTGCGTGTGCGCGCTAACTCAACACATAAACTGTTCCCAGTTTTCTATGAGTGCGAGCGGCTACGCTGCTGCTGAGTGAGAACTTCCAATCGGTTTAGCTCATTCAGTGCGTTCTGCTCAAGAATCTCACAGTTACGCCTTGCATACTTTGCGGTGCTTTAGAGTGCAACGGTTGTCCTTATAAATTGAAAGTATTTTTTTAAATAAATGTACATAGAATTAAATTTAATATAAATTAATTTAGAAATAAATAACGACTTTAAATGTATTTAAAAAACTCGATTTATTTTTAAATAAATAAATATATTAAGAAATTTAAATGTTTCACTAAAAATAATTTTTTATTAAAAATAATTTTTTATTAAAAATAATTTTTTATTAAAAACAATTTTTATTAAAAATTATTAAATATTTTTAAGTACTATATTTTGTTAACTGAATCTATTTTAAAACAAAGAAATTTAAATAAAAATAATTTTTATTTAAAATTGATTTACTTAAAAACAAACAAATATTTTATTAAAATATAATTTTTTTAAATTGAATTTATTTAAAATAATATGTCTAATATTAATTTAAGTTATAAATATATTAATATTGTTCTTCAAATATTTTAATTATAGGCATAAATTTGTATAAAACAAAATTAAATTAAATGTAAATTTAAACTTAAAAATAATAAAATATTTTATTTTGTTTTTAAAATATTTTAATTTTAAGTGTAAAAATTTTTCAAAATTTATTTGATAATAAATAAAACTGAAATTAAGTTTAAATATTAAAAAATAAATAAATTATATTATTATTTTTTTTTTTAATATTTTTTAATGTAGTAAAATTCTGCTGCAAACCGTGAAATGTTAATAAATATTGCAAGCTTAACAGCGCGCTGTTAACTCTCTGCAGTTAACTTAGCCTAAGCAGCTATGTTAAGACGAGCGCTGTTAGCGCACTTAACATTTCAGCGCCTCAAGCTTATCGCAATTATTTGTATCAAAGTTCAATTCGTTTCGATTCGATTCGATTCGATTTAGTTTTCCTTCAGCTTGAACTCTGCCCGAGCCCGAAAAGCTGATTTCAATTATAGCCAATTAAGCGCGAAAGGACTTGAACGGCAAGGAACAAAGCGAGAACAACAAGAAACTTGCAACATAAGACAGAGAGAGAGAGAGAGAGAGAGAGAGAGCGAGAGAGAGAGAATCAATACCCGCGCTTGCACCTTGACTGCATTTTTGGCTGCTCCTGCGAAGGATAAAAACTTTTGTGTTCTTTTTTATCCACTTTCGTCGTCTGCTGCTGCTTCGCATTTCGATGCGCCGAATGTTAAAACAAACAAACAAATAAATTAGTGTTCAATCAGCGTAATTTCTTCAGCTGCAGCGCTTGGCTGCCTTTTGTCTCCCATTCTCAATTTCTAGCTCTAGAGAGAGAGAGAGAGGGAGAGAGGCGGGTGGGGCTGCTTCGGTATCTGGTTTATGGGATTCACTATCCAAACTTTGCCCCACTGTTAGTTGTAAGTAATTAAGAGAACTGCGGCAGCCAGACAAAAGCTGCCTTCAAACTGCCGAAATTTTCGGTAATTTGCTTAATTTGAATTCGAATGCTAAAGTGGGTGAAGGGGGAGGGATGAAGGGGGAGGAATGAAGGGCGAGCGATGCAGTGGGTGGCTGTCTGCTGTCTGCTTAAAGGTGAACAGTGCTTGAGCCAGATACAATTGTGCTCAAGTTTTGATTGTCTCGAGTTGAATCTGAAAAGTTTGCAGCATTCTAATCGGATATCGATAATTATCGAAGTGGAAACACTGTGGAGAGAGGGCAGGGAAAAGAATGCGAGAGGAGTGTTGCTCAGCTAATGTTATCTAACTGTTATCTAACAGGGCAAAAGGTATGAAAATGTACGAAGATACGTAAGAGGGCATGCTAGAGTTATCTATGCCTTATGTTATCTTAATGTTATTTAACAGAGTAATGCTAAAAAGTGTAGGCATAACAATCTAAGGAGTTATGTTAAAGTGATGTATGGAAAATGTTATCTAAATGTTATCCAAATGTTATCGTAATGTTATTTAACAGAGTAATGCTGAAAAGTGTAGGCATAACAATCTAAGGAGTTATGTTAAAGTGATGTATGGAAAATGTTATCTAAATGTTATCTAAATGTTATTCAAATGTTATCGAAATGTTATTTAACAGAGTAATGCTGAAAAGTGAAGGCATACATATGTGAACAGATTCCAAAGGAGTTATGTTAAAGTAATGTATGGATAATGTTATCTAAATGTTATCCAAAGGTTAAATGTTATTTAACAGAGTAATGCTGAAAAGTGAAGGCATACATATGTGAACAGATTCCAAAGGAGTTATGTTAAAGTAATGTATGGATAATGTTATCTAAATGTTATCTAAATGTTATCTAACAGAGCAATGCTAAAAGTGAAGTCATAAAAATGTACAGAGATGCCAAAGGAGTCATGTGTCAAAGTACTATACAACTAATGTTATTTAACGCTTACCTAACACTAACTACTAACTATAAATAATATACAATATTTCAAAGATATTAAAACAAAAATAAATTTAAACAAATAAAACAAAAATTGAAAGAAAATGGTGCAAAATATTAAATGTTACAAAACTCTAGCATTATATATACAGTGAAACCTCGAGATAACGAGCTTCGTTATAACGAAAAACTCAACAAAACGAGTTTTTCTTTAGGTCCCTTGACTTTACAAAGGTTTCACTAATAAGTACCTATAGCGAATCAATAGATATAACAAACAACTTTCTGGATCCCCTCAGATTCGCTATTTCAAGATTTTCATTTTAGTTATATATTCGAATTCCATGTTATATAATTTTATATATATTCATATATGTCAAAATTTAATATTAGAGTCCTTAAATATTTTATTTTTTTTTATAATTTTTTTTTTTATATTTTTTTTTTATCCGATCAGTTTAATTTCTTGGTCTTCTCGACAGGCGGTTTTCTCTTTGTTTATTTCCAATTAAAAACTGAAATTCAAATTGACGTTGTTTTCCGCTTAACAAGTTTCTTTGATTAAAAAACTATTTTAAGCTTCTATATATATATTTTTTTTTTGTTTAAGACAAAAACTATTCGGAGCTATTTGTCAAAGGGTAAAAACGCAACAAGCCAAAGCCCGATCCGAAGCATAAATAAAAATAAAGCACCAAGTGTCAGGCGAAAACAAACTGCCCGAAAGCCCAGCACCTGCCCGGGCCAAAACACTAACTCTGTTTGGCCAAGTCTGCGGCTGCATATCCCTATCCCTCTCTCTCTCTCTCTCTCTCTCTCTCTCTCTCTCTCTCTCGCTTTTAAGCTGCCAAATCCGACAATTAAATTATTGCATGACAAAACATGCGCCGCAAAAATATTCAAAACGCGCCAAAAACAGGATGTAAACAACAATGGACATAAGGACGATGAGCCAAACCATACTACAGCATGAAAAACAAAAATGGAAAAATAGAAAAACAACACACACACACACACGCACAACAACTATGGGGCAGAACTACTACGGAGAGGAAAAAAATACTTCCCGAACCGAAACAAATTCATCTTCCGCAAAAAGAGTAGCCGAAAAAACATCCAAGCTGAGAAAATAATAAAAAATGAGAGCATACACACTCTCTCACACACACATAGTAAATGTCCCAATAGGATGTAGGAAAAGCGTCACAGGCTACCGGAAAATGACGCGTTAGAAAAACAACAACAAAGATGAAAATAGCAAGAAAGAAAAAAGCACACAAAAACAGGAAAAATACAAAATATATAGGAGCTGAACCAGATCTCTATAAGCTAACGAACACTGAATACCCTGCCAATTGGCACTTAAAATTAGTATCGAGCTGGTCAAAGGTGCTGCAGGTGTTTGGCTTCAGTTGTTCTTAAGTCATTTTTGTTTATTTATTAAATTATTTTTAATTTTTATTATTTATTTATTTCACTCTTTGTTATATTAAGTGTGAAACATTATAAAAATAAATAATAATTTAATCTTATTTATTTTGCTATTTATTTTATATTTATAAACTAAAAATTTTAATCATTACAAAATTATCAGCAAGAAAATAGCAATGTCACGCTTTAAAATTTATAAATTTAATATATAATAAAATTATTTGAAAAAAAAAATGAATAATTTTAATAATAAATAAAAGCTTTCAAGTGTAAAAAATTTTAAAATTAAATTAAAATTATAATTAAAATTAACATACAATGAAAAGTTTTTAAATAATTAATTTTATAATAATAAAATACTCTCAGGTCTAAAAAATTAAATAAAAATTATAACAAAGAGTGAAATAAATAAATAAATAAAAACTTCCTTATTAAATTAAAATTAAAATAAAATTGTGTGTTATAAAATTAATAATTGTTAAAAAAAATTATTTAGGAAATAACAAAAATAAAATAAGATAAAAATAATAAATGAGATATATATAAAATATTAAAATATGATCAATTAATAAATAAAACAAAAAATGAAGATTTTACATTTTTTGTTTTGTTTATTAATTTATTATATTTTAAGAGTTTACATTAACTAATTTTAATTTAATTCTATGTATTAAAAATTTAAAAAATAATAAAAAAATGAAATTTTCAAATAAAACTTTAAAAAATTGATGCAAAAATGTGAAGTCTATTTTGTTTATATGAAACTTAAAAAATAAAAAAAAATGTGGAATATTTATTTACTTATTTTTGTAACACATAAATAAAATATTCACATAAATATTTTGTTAAATTGTATAAAAAATAAATAAATAAAAAAAAGCTCATTCAAATTTTTTCGATTTTATATTTAAACAAATAAAATTGTTGGAAATCTATATTTTTTCTTACAGAATAAAGATTCACATTTAAAATATAGAAATCAAGTATAAATATATATTTTAATATATAAACCAAATAAAAATTTTATGCCTCAAATATTTAAATTATATTATATATATATAGAAATCAAATTATTCAGAGTATAATTCAGAGAGCCAAAAGTGGTTTATATAGACTCTCGATGCTGTTTCAACTACTCTTTGAGCCGGCAAAGTTATCCACACGAGGGCAAAGCCGGTGCCGCTGCTAAGAGTGTGGAAAGTACTGAAAAGGACTCACTGCGGCCTGCTGTGGCCGGGCTTGTCTGACATGCATATATACATATAGCTCATGGCAATAATTTGAAATTCGATTACCATAACCAAGTACTCGGAAAACACAAACAGCTAACGGGCTGCACAGAGGGTAACGGGCGCAGCACGTGAAAAGCCAAGAAAAACAAAATGTATTTACTGCGGCCTACGCTCTGCGACTGAGTGTGTGTGTGAGTGTTTGTGTGTGTGAGTGTGTGTGGAAAAAAACTGAAGTGAAAATGGCGAAAACGTTCGTTAAAAGGCTGCCGGAGAGCGTTGGGTATCGCGGCCAAAAACTGTGGCCAAAAAGCCAAAAAACCTGAATATATCAGAATTTTGAACAAACAAGTCGCAAAAAAGGAGGAAAAAAACTCTCTGTGTGTGTGTGTGTGTGTGTGTGCGTGTGTGGCAAACTATGACAGACAAAACACACACACACACACAGAGACTTGCTGCTTGGACAGTGGAACCAACTGCCGCAAGTGAAAAAGCCGCCAACTGCCCTTTAACTCCAACCAGAATTTCACTCGAGTCAAAAGGGATTCTTTGAGCAGCGAGATGGGTGGTGCTGCTGGTGGAGCAGCTGGCTGTCGCCTCTAGTGGCTGCCCGAAATACGTTTGATAATTTGTGAAATGGATATGAAGACGGAGCAAAGCTGAACTCTCGCTCTCTCTCCCTCTCTCGCTCTCTCTCGATTTGAGTGTGACCGTATTTTCAGCTGATCTTCAATCCGGTTTCATTTCAGCTCAATTTTAATTGAGGCAGACGAGCTGAGGGATTTATGCACAGTTCTGATACGAGGCGAGAGAGCGTTTTGCTCTCCCTCCATCCGTCCGGCTATCCGTCTGTCCGCTCGTACGACCGCACGTAAACCATTTCGCTGCAGACTTGAGACTTAATATTTATATTGCTGGCAGCTCTTGTCATCAAGAAATATCTGAAGTCGGAATGGTTCCATTCCACTTGCCGGAGTAGAAAGAGACAGTGCGAGAGAGAGAGAGAGATAGGCTGGAGTTAGACTGGTCCAGAGGGGAGCTCTACTGTTCCAAAGTTCGTTTTCA
The DNA here is from genome assembly GCA_035047545.1 of Drosophila paranaensis. Classification (NCBI taxonomy): domain Eukaryota; kingdom Metazoa; phylum Arthropoda; class Insecta; order Diptera; family Drosophilidae; genus Drosophila; species Drosophila paranaensis. Next base: position 6,938,346 of record JAWNPL010000026.1, on the reverse strand, counting down.
GCTATATAGAGAAAGGGAAAATCAAATTAAGTTAGCCCAGTCAAGAGCGAAAAGCTCTGTAAGCTATTGAGCCACTTAGCCGTGAATATTGAGTGGTCCGGCGTAGAAAATTGTAACCTAATAAGCGACGTAATTAACTTGGACCCGTGCAATATCACCTGCTGCTGGGAACCGTTGCATTATAATTAATAATCAGCGGCAGCTTAAAGATTTTAATTAAAGTCAACAGCAGACGCGCGTGCAGCCAGAGTCCGGGCGGGTGTACGGACGTACGGGTGTCCGGCTGCGACTCCTTTGCGTTTGTCCCTTCGCAAGTCTCGAGTTGTCAACTCTATGGCAACGGTCGTTCGATTTCTTTTCATTTAGCCACACTCCGACCTGCATTGAAATGCAGCGCGTCGAGGGGACGTGCTCCGCCCGCTTAGCCCGTAATACCAAGTCCTGTGTAAGGATATCTGTCGCGGCTGCTACTTGCCTCGCTCTTCTCTCCTTGAGACTCACAGCTGAAGGTGGCAAGAGATTTTGGTGCGTTTTTGGAACTGAATCTTCAGACATCCTCTATGGGCTCTACTGATATACCAGGATAGTGCCAGATCCTGCCACAGCAACTGTCTCATTCTCATTCTCAGTTAAGCTGAGAATAGCCGACAATGTATTTCTGGGACTAATACACATAAGAGATGGCGAAGCCGGATGCTTCTGGTCGGGAGTACCTGACTGCAAGATATATTAACTTTGCGAGAGGAAAGGCGAGGCATAACTAATCATGGAAATAGATAATAATCTATACGAGATAGATAATAATCTGGTCGGGAGTACCTGACTGCAAGATATATTAACTTTGCAAGAGGAAAGCCAAGGCATAACTAAGGAAGCAGAATGTTTTGTTTCGACTGTTCCATTGCAATTCTAGAAATAGATCATGGAAATAGATAATAATCTATACGAGATGGCGAAGCGCGGATGCTTCTGGTCGGGAGTACCTGACTGCAAGATATATTAACTTTGCGAGAGCAAAGGCGAGGCATAACTAAGCAAGCATAATGTTTTGTTCCGACTGTTCCAGTGCAATTCTAGAAATAGATCATGGAAATAGATAATAATCTATACGAGATAGATAATAATCTGGTCGGGAGTACCTGACTGCAAGATATATTAACTTTGCAAGAGGAAAGCCAAGGCATAACTAAGGAAGCAGAATGTTTTGTTTCGACTGTTCCATTGCAATTCTAGAAATAGATCATGGAAATAGATAATAATCTATACGAGATAGATAATAATCTGGTCGGGAGTACCTGACTGCAAGATATACTTACTTTGAAAGAGGAAAGGCGAGGCATAACTAAGCAAGCAGAATGTTTTGTTGCGACTGTTCCATTGCAATTCTAGAAATAGATCATGGAAATAGATAATAATCTACACGTTGTCTATATCTATCTGATAGTTGTAGTTAAACTTTTGGTTTTTCCGATTGAAAGGTCCCATGACTATGAAATATTTTTCACCTCTTCCAGGTACTGGGTATCTGGTAGTCGGGCATGCTCGACAGCATTGCTTGCTTTCTTCTTTCTTATTTTTTTTATTATTTTGCGACTTTGCCAAGTTTCAGTTTCAGTTGCAATTACTTGGCGCACCTGAAGTGGAAGTCGGGCCAAAGGTTAGCGACTATTTGTTTGTGTTTGTTGTTGTGGCTCTGTGTCTCCCTGCACTCGTGCGTGTGTGTGTGTGTGTGTGTGTGTGGACAACGGTTTTAAGTTTGCACCACTGCCCCGCCCAATTGCATCAGGAGTTTTCCTCCATTTCTCCGTATATTTTTTCGCTTTTCTGTTGACTTTGCGCTTTCTATTTACGCTCTGCTGTTGTTTGTTGAATTCCAACTGCAATTATGTGAATTTTTACCGTGCACAGCATAAAACAATTTCACCCCGACCCCCCAAACCAGGATCTGCTATAGCAATACGAGTTGGCCAGCAGCCGCAGGCGGCCACGTTCGGGTCAAGCTCAAAGTTAAACACCTAAGCCACAGTAAGCTCTGCCCCGAAGTCTGTCTAATGAGTAGACAGATATAAATATATATTTACAAATATTTATAGTATATATTATATATTATAGTACATATTATATAGTATAGTATAGTAGGCTTTTCTATCGAAATCGATGGAACCCCTTCCCCACATTTCAGAGCTTCAGTTTCATATTGTATTTAGTGAACATCACATAGCTCGAATATTTTATTATTTTTGACACAGTTTTTATAATCTTGTGTATTTTTCCAATTATTTCCAAAGTCAGTTTCTTCCAAGTACAAAAGTCTGAGTGGCAAATGGCTGAAGACGACAAGATGAATGTTGGCAGCGCCCGGAGCACCAGGAGCGCCAAGGTCAACAAAGTCAGTATCAAGGAGTCTCTCGAGATCATCGAAGTCAACGACAATAGTAACAAGGGAATCGACGAGGTGAGTCTCCCGCAGTTTTTTTTCGATCTCTTCGACTTCTGTGAGCGGGAAACTATTTCAGGGAACTGTTGGCGAGACCGAGACCAAGCCGCAGCTCGTGCAAGTCGATGAGCGGCAGGAAGGCAATGACAATGGGACGCACGAATCAAAGCAGCCGGAGCAGAAGAAACCGACCAAGGCTGGCAGGAAGCCGCGCGTGCGCGCCAAGAAGCCACTGAAGCCGAGCGTCATACGGCGCCTGTGCAGCATTCCGGCGGCGGAGGGCGCGGATAACGATCGCAACGCCGAGATCATGTACACCAACTCGCAGTTCCGCCAGCTGACGGAGCCGTGCAATCGGTCCTCGTGCCAGGTCTGCACTCTGGCGCCACGCCGTCGCACCAGGATCAAGGGTTCGATCTCTGCTGCGGTCAAGACCAAGTCCAGGACGAAGCGCACGGTGTCCATGGGCAAGCGCCGGACATCGACGAAGCTGGCGCGCCCAAGCAAGGCGGCTTCCAAGGGCGGCTCGCGTGCCAAGTCTGCGGTGAATGTGAACGATCCCTCGGCTCAGCTTCCGAAGTCGGACAGCGTCCAAACCCAGGGCAGTGTCCAAACCCGTCAGTGCCTGTGCACCGAGCTCGATGGCCAGATCTACAAGCTGATGGACCTGCCGTCCTGCGTGCCCACCAACAGCGCCCTGAAGTTCTCGATGCGCCGCGAGCAGCTCCAGCGCAAGTCGAAGCCGCGCCTCAACACCAAGCGGCAAGTGGGCAAACACCCCTCCAGCAGCCGCAAGCTCAGCAAGCACAAGCCCAACTAACCGCAAGAGGTGGCAGCAGCAGCAGCAGCAGCTCACTATATATGTCCATATATACATCTGATTCCATTTGTTTCAGGATATTTTTTTTGAAATTTTACAGTCGGCTTCAATAAATTCCACCAAATACGTCCAGCAAAGGCTTGCAATTTGTATTTATTGGCATGAGATGGTTGAGTCTGATATCAGCTGCTGGATATAGAGATAAGGTTGCCGTTATAGACCTAGTGTAGCCTGAATCAATTATGAATGGGTAAATTCAGGGAAAATATGTGCAGTCAAGAGGCAGAGCTCAGCTCAGACAGAGCCATAGCCAAAGCTCAGAAGGCAGGCGGACGAGACTAAGCCGGGCTTAGGCTTTATATATATGTATACAGAGCAAACTTTTCTGGTATCAGATTTGATCCACCTGATCCTTAGACAAATCTAAAAATAATATATTTATTTTTCGTAAATATTTATATAGAAATATTGGACAATTCCATCAGCTGGCATAGGCTACTATAGAAAAGCAATTGTCAGATATATATATATATATGTATATATATCTATATAAATTTGTTCCCCCACGTCTGTTTGTGCGTGCACTTCCGGTGCGACACATCCGGCCGTCACGTAGACTTTCAGTTTGCTTTGAGTTTTCAGTTACAAGATTTGGCCCGGCGCGGTGCAGCGGGCTTCAAATGAAAAGCGAGCGCTGGACAGTTGCTGAGTTGAGTTTCAATTTTCACTTAAAACAAAGTTGGCACATGCCAAAAAAAAAAAAAGCGAAGCAAAGAAAGAAACCCGAAAATAAAAGAAAAACACGCCCAGCCAGGGTTATTACGGGCCAGAGCAAGGCGAAGGTACAAAAAAAAAAACAGAAAACAAAAAAAAATTAGCTAAAAGAGCACCAACTGCACACAAGGAATTTTTTTTGGGGGGCGCTCAGGCGTTAACAAAGCGCGCCTAACATTGTTTTTGCTCTCGTCGTCGTCGTCGTCGTTGTTGTTGTTGTTGTTTGTAATCAGAGCAAAGTAGCGACGGCAGACACATGACCCACGCCCCCCGCCCCCAGGCTGAGAGCGGCTCTGGGCGAGGGCTTACGTGATTTGGCCAGCGCGTTTGCCACTGCAGCAAATCACAGCTCGAGTCAGGGCAACTGCAGCAAATAACAACAACAACAACAACAATAGCAAAAGAACAAAAGTGAACCAAAACATAATCAGCATTGCCGATGATGAAATACCCTAATTAATGAATGAAATGATTAAAATATATATTGGTAATATTAATAATATAAATGTATATCTTAAAATAATACATAATATAAAATAACCTAATTTAATATATAATATATTTTTAAAATAAATATTTAATTTACAAACAAAATGTATAAATATATATATATATGTATAAATTCATATATTAATAAATATATTGAAAAAACATTTAATACTTGAAAAGAATTTTTTAAATTCAAAATCTATATTAGTACATACATAAATGTATTTAAAAAAGAAAATAAATAAAAAATAAAAAAAATTTTAAATTAAATTAAAGAAAAAAAAATAAAAATAAAACAATATTAAAAAAAATAAAATAAAAAAAAATTAAATTAATAATAAAATATAAATATGTATTGATAATGCATCAATTCAAATATATTTTTGTAAATTTATACATTTTACAAAAGTATTTAATGTAAAAAAAACAATTTTTTTAATTAAAGTATGTATTAGTAAGGTATACCAAACATTTAAAAAACCATAAAATATATAAAGAAACATATTAATAATCCTAAAAACTAAAATACTGCATTAAATTTGGTATTTAAGAATAAATCAAAAGGCAAATTAGCGTTGATAATTTAATTATAAATAAAATATATAAAGAAATATTTTCATATCATATGCGCCCCATATTGCAGCCTTATCGATTCAGATATATACTGATATATGTGGGTGGGAATACCCGCTGTGGGGGCTCTATGTAAAATGGTTAGCAAATGAAATAAACTAAAAGTTTGCGGCTCACGTGACATTTGTTTTGGCAACTGTTTCCTCTCATTGCTTCATTGCTGGCTATCGACGGAACGTACCTGCAATGCACAACAGAGAGCTTGACTGAGTCCAAATCAACAACAACAACAACAACCACAAAGCTAATAAATATAAAATGCTTAAATATATAAAATACTGAGTATAGAAAGATATAGCTGAAAAAGCTGCTTAATGCTTAAAGCTCGTTCTCGCTTCAAGGCTCTTTGCTGCCGCTGCAGCTCATTAACAAATGAATATACATATAATATATATATATATATATATATATATATATATATATATATATATATATTATTAGAGATATATATTAGACATGTTCCTCTTTCAGCTGCGATCAAGTAAGAAATACTTGATTATTGAACTGTTTGACCAACTTTTTTCATCAGTTTTCATTTAGTATTTTTGGCATTTTTTTTTAGTATTTTCAACCTTCACATTCACCGTAAATGTTGAATATGTTCTATATTATTTAGGCTAGAGTCTTAAAAATTGTTTCCTATTAAGCTCGAGCTTATTCATCTCAAAGTAATGTTCGATTGGGCTCTGTATCATTTCGGCAAGTATTTTTTATAGTTTTGTTGAAAAAGAGCGTACAACAACCGTTTGCTAAAGGACCTTTGACTTCAGTTCTTAATATCTCGCTCAATTTGGCCAGCACAGTTACCAAATTTTGTATGTAGACCACAAAATTGAGCATTGCTGGATGGAAATATATAGTTTTATCTTTGGAGTAATCAAAGATTGAAGTATTTGATATGTGTCATCCACACACTCAACTTTCTCAGCTTCATAAAATAAATACAAATTGTAGAATCTGCGAATGCATCTTCACAGTTGAAGCCTTATCGCATCAATTTCATTTTGAATAATTGCAAAATGCCTAAAAATTAATATTATTAAAAACAAAAAACGAATGTTTTTATTTGCGTCATGGAATTATTCTCATGGTTGACTCATTTCATATGTGGGGCACATGCCTTCCGAAATTGTAGCCATAGCCGAACCATCCATCGGGTCTCGGCCTCAGTGTCGGACGGGGTGGTGTATGGGTGTAGAGGTCGGCTGACGATCCTGGTGCGAGTGTTGATTTTTTGACAGTTGTGCCTGCGTTTTCGTTGCTGGATGAGCTTTTTTTGAAGGTTTTATCCCACCATCGTCTGATCGTTCCCCGCTCGGCTTCGTATTCGTATTCGATTCTTCGGCATTCGCTCAAGCGCACATGGTTACTATATCCCCACGAGCACTTGGCCACGCGCGCCCTCACTTCGGGCACACAGGACTTGCCCTCAACGCTCCAGAAGTAGCCAGGCGCACACTCGTCCAGAGAGGCACCCACCTCATCCACAAACCACTTCTCGAAGCTGTTCGGCGACGCACCGCTCGGCAGCAAGAGACCCTCCTGCGGCACAACAATGTGTGGCAACGACAAGGCAAATCCACTCTCGATCGACATTCTGGGACAACTGACTCGCCAACTCTCGCCTGCCCGACAAAGTAGACCTCCATCCGCCTGACTGTAGCCAACATGCATAGCCGTTGCGAATGCCCCGATCGTGTGCATAGCACATCGATTCTTATAGACATACAGCTATCGAGCGTATCTACGCAGTGGATGCTGATGTGATTTGGCACTGTTTACGGCTACGCCTTGACTCAACTGTGGCGCAACCGTTAGGGCTCTGCTCTTGATGTGGCTCAACTGTTGCTGTTCTATAGCTCTGTCTCTGTCTCTGGCTCTGCCTTTGGCTCTGGCTCTGGCTCAGTCTCTGCCTTTGGCTCTCTCTCTGGCTCAAATCTGACTCTGCCTGTGTCTCTGCTTTGACTCAACTGTGGCGCAACTGTTTGGGCTCTGCTCTTGATGTGGCTCAACTGTTGCTGGTCTGTAGCTCTGGCTCTGTCTCTGGCTCTGGCTCTGTCTCAGGCTCTGTCTCTGTATCTGGCTCTCTCTCTGGCTCTCTCTCTCTCTGGCTCTGGTTCTACTTCTGGCTCAAATCTGACTCTTCTTATGCTCTGTCTCCCTCTTCGCCCTCCGCTCTCCGCCAATGCCTATAGTCAGGCTCTTCTCTGGCTCTATTTTTGTTCTGCCCTTGACTTTGCTTTGATTCTCCTTCAACTCCACTCTACCTCTGCTCTGGCCTTGACTCGAGCTGTTGCATTTCGATTTTGAGTACAAAATGCATTCGATGCAGTCACACATTCGATACACAGATTCAGCTAGGGCAGCTGAAGGTGAAGGTGTTTAAAGTCTGTCAGATTTTGTTGGCAGCCATAAATTCAATTTTCTGGCTAAATAATCGCTGTAATTAAGAGATGCTCACGCACACACACACAGCAGATACATACATCAGCTCAGATACACACACAGACATAGACACACCGCAACTAAATCAAACAGACAATATGCCCATTACTGCGCTTGGATATGCCCATTATGGGGGCAGGGCCGCTAAAAATACCTGCAAAAATGTTCGCATGCCATTAAATTCGGCAAGCAGCGCGTTAATGGCTCTCAGCTGAGTGCGTGTGTGTGTCTGGCTGGTGTCGGGCTGGGCAAGGATGCTTGACTGAGCTGGCATTTCATCAGTGCCAAACGTTTAATGAGTGAAATGAAGTAGCCCACTTGTCGCATGCAAACGGCCGAGAGAGGGCGCCAAAGCGTTCATTTTCCACAAGATTCTTATTGGGAATATTTATTTTGTTGAGCTACGTGGAAAGTGGCACAAAGAGTGGAAAAGTCAGCGCAAAGCGGCTGGCAAAGTTCAGTTGGGCAGCCAAAAGTAGGTATTAAAGTGAAAGCCACTCGAAGAGCATTGACACCTGCCTATCCAGAGGACCTATCCGAGTCCTTTGCCGGCTCTCAATGCAGAGTTACTTGGCAAAAGTTGGCCCCAACCTTTGCCCAATTGTTTGTTTGTTCGCTTGTCGCCTTGCAGCCAGCAGTCAAGTTGTGGCTGCCGCGCCCCCACCCCCCGCCACCTTAGTGTCCACTGATAACGGTTTATCTGCAGCTGCAGCTGCAGCACCCGCCCACAACCCGCTCAGCTAAGTTGGCATCAAGTTGCTCCACGTCGGCTGACTTGACTTTCATCATTCAGAGAAAGAGTGGAAAACGAAAGAAAATCAGTCAACTTAACATGATGATGACAACGATGATGACGATGATGATGATTATGATAATGATTGCGCTCTTCGTTGCTGTTGTCACTTTCATTTGCTGAGCACTTAATTATTCGAAATAGCACCGAGCGCCGCTTCAAATTACCCAGCCCTAGGATCCGATTGCCCAGCCAGCAAACGAGCTGACGATTGAAATGGAGCAGTGAAAGCACAGTTCATACGGCGGCACTCATCATTCTAATAATAAAGACAGCTGATAGTCGAACGGCAACTGCAAAACCAGCGAAGAACACTAGCGAAAAACGTTCAAAATAAATAATTAAATAGCACAAATATTAAGTATTTATGTATAACTAAACAATAATGTTAAACCAAATTAAAAATTAAACCATAACAAATTGAAATAAAACAAAAATTAGAAAATGATATTATAAAATAATAGAACAATAAAATAATATCAAAACTTATAACTAAATAAATTAAAAAAAAAAATATGTAAAATAATAAAAGATGAAATAATGAAATAATAGAATAATTAAAAAAAAAAACTTTAATAACTAATTATAAAAAAATAAAACAATTCATAATTAAATTATTAGAAAATAAAAAATGAAATAATATAATAGTAAATTCAAATAATTTAAAAATTAATAATAAAATTATATAAAAATAATAAAAAATTAATGCAAAAAATAGTTAAATAAAATAATAGGGTTTATCATAATAGTTAAATAAAATAAAAAATAGTTAAATAATATATATTTTATGATAATATTTAATAGTTTAATTGTAAAAGAATAAAATAGAAGTATAATAAAATAATAAAAAAATTTATAAATTAATAAATTGATATTTAAAATATATAATATTTAAAAATATATGTATATATAAAATAATTAATTATTAAACAATTACATAATTTACAAAAAATATAATAATAATAAAATGTGGATATTATAATAAAAATTAATAAATGAAATAAAATATTTATATAATTAAAAAATAACATAATAAATTAATTTAAAAATATCTAAAATATCTGAAAAATTAAAAAATTAAATAATAATAATTAAAAATGATAAGAAATCAAATTATTAAATAATTAAATGATTTAAAGATAAAGTTAAAAAATATAATATTAAAGTCAGACAAAATTAAATAAATTAAAATATAAAATAGTTTTATAACTTAAAATGATTAAACAAATATAGAAATATAAAAAAAAAAATTAATTATATAATGCATGAGCATAATTCGATGAATTATGTTCTTTTCAGAGAATATATATATATCGGCTTCTATTTATATATATGTATATGATAAATCATTTGAATGTAATAAGTATTTAAAAGTATGTATAGGGTATCTAGCAGCCTGTCTTCCTAACAGAGTAAAGCAATAGCTTTTGGATAGGATAACGCAGATAATTCACAATTTAAGTATATTATAATAAGGTAGCACGCGAGAGATAGAGAGAGAGACACAGTTGACACCTTTGGGGCTGCAATGTCCCACAGAGTAGCCATCAGTTTTCATCTAAGTTTGGTGCAAGGCAATTGCAACATGTTGCAGGCAGCTCGAGCATATTGTCGTGTGTTTAAGCAGCTGCTGCTGTTCCACTATAGAGAGAGAGAGAGAGAGAGAGAGAGCGAGTGAAATCTGGATGTAGTGAACAACTGACAGCTTGGCTAAAAGTGAAGGCGATAAAATGCTGGGGCGTTCGCTGCCATATGACATGATTTTGAAGCTCTGATTCGGCATCAACTTCAGCTCAAGAACTTGCCGCAGGACAACGACGACTGCATGCAAACTGTAGGCAGCAGCGGCAGCAAAAACTTTTGCTTATCCGCCTCATAGCCGCTAGCCCGCAACCGTTGCCCAGAAACCCAGCCGCAGAAACAAACCCGCACCCGCTCAGCGTCGCATGGGCCAAGCTTCCGCCTGCTTAGCCGACAACGTGGCAACGTCTTGAGGCATTTCGGTTCTTCAACTGCTGCAGCTAGCTGCCTGCTCACTATTTCGTTTCATTTTTATTTCGTTGCTGCTTGGAGCTGCAGCTTGTCTAGGGCGGGCGCAGCACGTCCTTGTCCTGCTGACTGCTCGCTGCGATTTCTACACACGCCGCTCGTCTGTTGCATTTTATTTGTTGCATCAAATTGGGTTTTAGTGGATTTTGTGGCAAATGATTTTTGCTGCTGCCGTTAGTTACGCTTGCATAAACTTTAATTTAATTTCACAACACACCGAACGGCACCGGGAACCTGAAGCATGTCCGTCGTTGATGCCTTTAAAATCTTCCTTAAAATAAAATAATAAAAGTCAGCGAACTTCTATAAGTAGTTGTTGCCTTCGCTGCCAATATGAACTGTCTAGATCTGTCCTAGAGTGCTGATAGAGCTTTAAAGCACGGCAAAGCTTATTTCAGCTATCTCACAAGGAAATGGGCATATTGGTTTCATGTCTCGATTAAATATCCAAAATTATGAAATATCTGATGCAACTATAAAATATCAGTTGACGTATAGTTGGCCCATTGCTTATCTAAATCAAAAAGCTTTCATGGGGTGCCGTGCAAAGCTAAACGCCTTTCGCCAATCTCGAGCTATGCATATTACGTATACGCAGCGTTGGCTCTGCTGAATAACTTGCATCACAATTGAAATTCTGGCGCACACAACATCATCAAGCCAAAGTTGCACAAAACGACACAAAAATACCAATTGAAAAATGAAAAGGAGTGCACCACACACACACACACACACACACATACGCACGCACGCCCACAAATGGGATGTGAGTTGTGTGTGGCAGTTGCGGGCACGTGAAGTGCTTGGCCCAAATCCGGATTCAACTTAATCCCGGTGCTTGGCATTGCTTTGGATCAACGCCGACAACTACAACTGATGTTGATAATCATAACGATGATGATGACGATGATGACGATGATGATGTGGAGAACGACTAACGTTGACAATGACGGCATTGAAAGCACTTTTCGTTGCATTATGTGGCAGCGCCTTGCAGGCTAAAGTTGAAGCTCTGCCTTACGCTCCAACAAGGGCGACTTCAAATGCTTTTGGGCTGGCAATCAAAAACTCATCAAATATGAATTTTACGCTATAATTTCTTCTTTTTTTTTCACCTGTGCATGTGCGAGTGCCATTTTTATGGCTTTTCCCCCAGCCAAGGCAGGCTCGACTCTTTGGCACGTCTTTCAACTCAATTGCACTTTTGTGCATTGCCTGATTATGTGCCCTGTGCCTGTGACTGTGACTCTGAGTGTGAGTGTAGTTGTAGCCTCATGCTGCTCTTGTGCGACTTGCTGTTGAGGCCCACAAATTGACCTTTTCTTACTGATTCAATTAACTCAAGCAACAAATTTTATCAACAAATCAAGCGATAATCAGCTAGAAGTTATCACACACATATATATATAAATAAAAATTCCTAAACTCATATTTTTCTAAAATTTTTTACTGATTTCAATTTATATAATTCAAGTAATTATTAAAATATATTTTAATGTTTGTTTTAAATGAATAAAGTGAAATATAATTAAATTAAATAATTCTGTATTCACTCAATTCATCCTTTGATTAGCAGTTTGACCACGTGGCAGCTGGCGCTGATTTGGACTACCTTGTGCCTGGGCGAGCTATTGGGCGGAGGACAACAATTTCAGCACATTTTGTTCTTTTATATGCCATTTGGCCAAATTTTACAACTTGGCTGGCGCCTGCCTTATGCCAAACTCAAACCAACTGTGGCGCTCGTCATCGTCAGCGCAAACGTCGCTGCTGTCATTGCCGGCGCCATGGTTGCCAAATCCCAGCCAGAGACGGTCTCTGGACTCTGAGCGTGTGTGTCGCGATGACAGTCGCCAAAATGGCGTTGCGTGCAGCCATGAAATGTTTGTTAAAATTTGCTGAGAGCCAAACTAAATCAAATACGGCCATCACATACACATATGTATATCTGTATGTATATAATTAAGCATGTGCCACACGCACCCATCGGAGTATGCGTCAGAGTCAGCAACTGGAGACAGCGCCAAGTAAAAACAAGTAAGAAAACTCTAGTCGAGACCGCTCGACTAGGGTATACCCTGAACCCTGCGAAGAAACGCAATTCCAATCAATCTCCGTTTCTTTAATATACATAAGTATATATATGTTCATTACAAACAGAACATACACACACACATACACAGGCACACACACACACATGCGCCAGTCGGTGCGTCAGCTGATCTTTGGCTGCTTTGCATGGCAAGGCTATGGGAAATTAAATGCTTAATAACTTTTTTTCTAGACGAACGATTTTGATCAAACTTGTTGGGCGTGATTATGTCATCCATATGTATGTATGTGCCAAAGCATAAGTCTCTAGTATTTGATATACGGGAGTTACAAATTCGAGGCGAAGGGGGCGTGGCATCCAAAATTTAACAAAAACCGAAATTGTGTAAGGTCCAAATAACACTAAATGCAAAATTTGAAGAAAGATGAATTATATAGAATTTTACAGCTTAATTTAGATTTTCGTTTTTAATCGATAACAATAAAACGATAACAGTTATCGAATTTCTGAAACAAACTCGATATGCGCGCCTTATACAGGAACCTACATAAAAATTTCAAGTCTCTAGCTCTTATAGGTTCTGAGAACGACGCATTCATACATACGGACAGACGGACATGGCTATATCAACTCGGCTTGTCATCCTGATCAAGAATATATACACTTTATGGGGTCTGCCACGCCTCCTTCTGCCTGTTACATACATACGCCTTTCAACAAAAACATTATACCCTGAACGCCAATTTTCAATGGGTTCAGGGTATAACAAAAATCATAAAAAGATTTATGGCGCATTCGGGGCAAAGACAACGCGGAGACATCTGTAAGACAGACTAAAACTGCGTGCGAAAAGTGCTTTGTTTGCCATTTGACATGCGAAACTCCTGCCAAAGCTGATAGATAAAGTTGAGCCACTGAATGGCTATAAATCGAATGGATGAATCAGACACAGTCGCACAGTCGCACAGTCGCACAGTCGTCGTCCAGGTGATGACTGTTATTGGCTAATGAGGCACGCGTGTGCCCAAAGTCATGCAGCGACGATAAGCGATGACAGTGTAACACTCGGCAGGGCAAAATTTCCATGTCACTGGTCCAAACTGAGGCGAGCTTCGTGCACAATTGCAGCTATCTACAACATCGTTTGTGGAATCATACTGCCACGGAATTGATTACAAGTTTGAAGATACCCTGAACACTGCGAAGAACCGCTCTTCCGAACATTCTTCGTTTCTTTTACATACGTACATTGCTCAGGGGGCAAAAAAAAATAATAGCCAGAGCCCCATGTAAACGTTAATTTTGTTTATTTATTCCGTGAAGCACCTCACTTGTCATCGCAGCACAAACGACGAAATGAACAACTAAACAGTGATAATGATTGAAATGTGTGTGATCCTCTGCTAGAAAGTAAAGCGTTGAAGTGAACTTGCAACCCCCTTAAATCGCAAGCAATCCAACGCCTCAAAGCCGACTTCCGTGTGTTATTTTTTTTAATACTGCCTACTTTTGTATTCCCATCCTCCTGCTTGTATTTAACTATTTTTCCTCCAATTTGATTATGTCCTGGCCCACCAGGTTCTGGTCTATGATGTCGTCGCACATCTTGTCCATCTTGTCCTGGTCAATCTTGTCCTGGTCCATCTTTCCAAGACAAGTCTTGCCCAACTCGCGGAGCTTCATATACAAGGCCCGAGTCGAATATAAGGCGACTGCTCCCGCTACAAGCCAATAATTGCATTGTAAAGCATCTACACCGTCTGTAGTTGTTGCAGGTGCCGGTGCTTTTGTTGTGGCGCCGGCCTCACTTGATGCGTCGTTGGGCATTTTGAGCAGTTCCTAACATTTCGAGAGTGCATTATCAATATTGTTATCATGCCATTGAACCCTTAAACTTACTTAAGTCAGTAGACTGGTATAGCAAAGCTGAAAATTAGTCGACGACTTTTTAGACGAGCTTCGAAATGATGAAAAATGAAATAAATTTCTATATGGTATTTAAATTTGAAGAATTTTGTAAATTTGTTTTGTGTTGCTTTCAGATCGAAGCACTGAATAGGAATGATGAAATATGCTCGGTTCGGGCCGGGGGTCCTAAAATAGTTGCCAGTCGCCTACTAGCCTCAAATTTGTTTTCAAACATGAACGGCTCGACTAGGAGATACCCCGAACAGTGCGAAGAGTCGATATTCCAATGTATGTAACAGGCAGGATGAGGCGTGGCAGACCCCAAAGAGTATATTTATTCTGGGTCAGGGACAGCTGCCGAGTCGATTTAGCCCTGTCCATCTGTCTGCCCGTCTACTCGTCCGTCCGTCTGTCCGTATGTTTGAACGCGTCTATCTCAGAAGATATATGGGCTAGAGACTTGTAAATTTGATGAAGGTTCCTGTATAGCACGAAAATATGGACTTTGCTCAAAAAATCGATAACTCTTCCCATTTTAATGCTACCGACTTAAAACTTAAGACTTAATACAAGTAAGAGTTCTCCAGTCGAGACTGCTCGACTAGGCGATATATATATATATATATATATATATATATATATATATGCTTGGACAGGTAGACAATCCGTGTCGAATTAGCCCTATTTGTCTGTCCGGATGTGTTGGGGATCGCCTAGTCGCCTTTATGGGGTCTGTCACGCCTTCTTCTCCCTGTTACATACATTTTCACAAAAACATTATACCCTGATTTCAATGGTGCATGGTAACAATATTAGGATACTGACAAATTATATTATGTATATATTGACCATGATCAACAGTTGACTTTGAGCCCTGATTTTACGTAAACAAATCCAATGCGCTTAACGAGAGTCCGAGTACAATCTGTGGACTGTATATGTATTCCCATCTATCCGCATTCCCCGTTTTTGCCCAGGATCGTCTTGCATGAGCTCATTTACACAGGCTCATATCGCGAAATTTCATATACAAAACTCAATTTGAAGAGCATATAACCCACTTTTACGTGCATGGAAGGTGGCAACAAATTTATTGGGGATTGGTTGCTTTGTATTTTGTAAACCTTCCGATTGGGAAGGCAATAGCTTTATTATATAGCAACATGCATATATTAATATTCAATGCTGATTCAAATTAAGTTTCACTTACTTGATTCAAACTTCTTGGCGAGATCCGCAATTATGGAATCGCTAAATAAATTTTGATTTGGGTTAAAATTTCTGCTTTAGCTTGAATTAAAATTTGTAAGAATGTTGCTTTCATCTATGACTATTTAGTTCAGGTTCTGTTTCAAATAGTCAAATTAATGGCTATTTTGATTTGAGAAAATTTCAAAACAACTACCTTGGCTGGCCGAGGTTCGTGAGTTTCTCTATTTTCCGACGAATATTCGCCTATCTTCAAGTCTTGAGCTTCAATAGGGTATTTGTGCTGGAAGTTATGCACTACATGGAGTCCAAAAGAGAATCCGCTCAGAAATGCAAGTCGAACAAATGATAAGGCCGGCAAGTTTATATATATATACATGAATATACCATATACTTCACTTTAGATCTCAAGCTTTTTTGAATCTCTTTGATCAAATAAAAGGGGCAATTCTAGCAATGACATTCAGGTGTCAGCTCCGCAGCCTGATAAGATCTCGTGGGAGAGCGAACGTTTACTATCGTTTTGCGCTATTGCCAGTTACATTTCTAAACCAAGCTTTATTTTCCATACCACCCCATCAACACCAACATTAACAAAGCCTTATCAATACCTAGTAGCTACCACGACATATGTAAGCATGGAGTGCATAATTCACGGTTTCACGATTAATCAGCTTTAGGCCAGCCAAGATAGTTTCGATAGTTGAAAAAAAAAACTGAGGCTCGAACGGAGCGTATTTCATCATTCCTATTCAGTGCTTCGATCTGAAAGCAACTAAAAACAAATTTACAAAATCCTTCAAATTTAAATACCATATAGAAATTTATTTCATTTTTCATCATTCCGAAGCTCGTCTAAAAAGTCGTCGACTAATTTTCAGCTTTGCTATACCAGGCTACTGACTTAAGTAAGTAAATTTAAAGATTCAATGGCGTGATAACAGTAATGATAATGCACACTATTAGAAGCTACTCAAAATGTCAAGTGGAGATCCATTTGATGCCCCCACCGCAATGCTAGAGCCGGCATCTGGAACAACTATAGACGGTGTAGATGCCTTACAATGCAATTATTGGCTTGTGGCGGGAGCAGTCGCCTTATATTCGACTCGGGCCTTGTATATGAAGCTCCGCGAGTTGGGCAAGACTTGTCTTGGAAAGATGGACCAGGACAAGAGCGAGACGTAATCTAGGGATGAGAGAAGGGAAGGGATGAGGACACAAAAACGAATCGTTGCGTATTGTTGATTTGCATGAAAGGTTAAATTTAATTAAATTGTTTTTTAAAACTGAATTCTGCTTCGATTTCAATTGGAATTTTCCTGTGTAGCATGTTTATATGAAGATTCCCTGCATAGCATGCGCAGATCAAGTTTGTTTAAAAAAATCCATATCTGTTTCCGTTTTAATGTTAAGATTAACAAGTAAGAGTGCTCTAGTCGAGACTGCTCGACAAAGAGATCCCCTGAACCCTGCGAAGAACTGCGATTCCTAAGAGCCGCTAACATTCTCCGTTACTTTTATATGTATGTACATATGTAGCAAGCAATACATACACACACACAGACGCACGCACAAGAACACACACACAGACGCACGCACCAACACACAATCTGCTAACTCTGCATTATGACTCATCAGCTTCGCTGCTGCTGCAAGACGCCGATAATATGAGATATTAAATGTTTAATAACTTTTTTCTAGTCGAACGATTTTGATCAAATTTGTGGGGCGTGATCATGACATTCATATGTGTGATTTAGCAATTTGAGGCGAAGGGGCAATTTGAGGGCGTGGCATCCAAAATTTAACAAAAACCGAAATTGCAGAAGGCTCAAATAACACTAAATGCAAAATTTGAAGACTCTAGCTAGAAAGATGAATTAAATAGAATTTTATAACTAAATGAAGATATCGGTTTTTAATCGATAACATTAAAACGATTATAGTTATCGAATATTTGAAACAAACTCGATCGAATCGTACAATACACGGACTTCCAAAAAAATTTGAAGTCTCTAGCTCTTATATCTTCTGAGATCGACGCGTTCAAACATACGGACAGACGGACAGACGGACAGACGGACAGACAGACAGACGGACAGGGCTAAATCGACTCGGCTTCTCTCCCTGATCAAGAATATATATACTTTATGGGGTCTGCCACGCCTCCTTCTGCCTGTTACATACATTTTCACAAAACCATTATACCCTTTTTTCCCATTTTCAATGGGTTCAGGGTATAAAAAGGGAAATCGTTATTCAGCTATAAAACTATGTAATTTGGTTTTATGTGTGGTTTATACAATATTGTACTTTTGTTAAATTTTGGCTGCCACGCCCGCTCGCCTCGAATGTGCAAAACACGTATTTCAAATACTAGAGACTTGTGCTTGGGCAAATACAGACATATGAATGACATGATCACGACCAATAGTTTTGCTTGTTCGGGCGTCTGTGTGTTTGTATGAGTTGCTTGCTACACACATTTAAAAGCAATGGAGAATGTTGGCGGCTCTTTGGAATCTCAGCTCTTCGCAGGGTTCGGGGGATCTCCTAGTCGAGCAGTCTCGACTAGAGAATTCTTACTTCAGGGTTCAGGGGATCTCCTAGTCGAGCAGTCGCGACTAGAGCACTCTGACTTCAGGGTTCAGGGGATCTCCTAGTCGAGCAGTCTCGACTAGAGAATTCTTACTTCAGGGTTCAGGGGATCTCCTAGTCGAGCAGTCTCGACTAGAGCATTCTTACTTGTTATTATTTAGCTTTGGGGTTTTGAATATCACCCCTGCCCCCTTCCACGGAATGGGCAAAAAACACAGCTATAACCCACAAAATGGAACTTTGATTTAGAAAGGCCATCCACAAAAAAAGTTATTAGGCATGGTAATGGCCGAAAAGGCTATCCAAGTGCAGTTGCTGCCTAAGCTATGCAGTAAGCAGAGCGCGTTCTTATGTCTGCGTGCGTGCGTGCGTATGTGAATGTGAATGTTAAATAAGCATTGAATGTTTGGAATATCGACTCTGTTCGCACTGTTCGGGGTATCTCCTAGTCGAGCCGTCTCGAGCAAAGCACTCGTTCATGTTTGAAAACAAATTTGAGACTAGTAGGCGACTGGCAACTATTTTAGGACCCCCGGCCCGAACCGAGCGTATTTCATCATTCCTATTCACTGCTTCGATCTGAAAGCAACACAAAACAAATTTACAAAATTCTTAAATACTATTTAAATACTAATTTAAATACCATATAAAAATTTATTTCATTTTTCATCATTTCGAAGCTCGTCTAAAAAGTCGTCGACTAATTTTCAGCTTTGCTATACCAGGCTACTGACTTAAGTAAGTAAATTTTGCCATGATAACAATATTGATAATGCACTCTCGAAATGTTAGGAGCTGCTCAAAATGCCCAACGACGCATCAAGTGAGGCCGGCGCCACAACAAAAGCACCGGCACCTGCAACAACTACAGACGGTGTAGATGCTTTACAATGCAATTATTGGCTTGTGGCGGGAGCAGTCGCCTTATATTCGACTCGGGCCTTGTATATGAAGCTCCGCGAGTTGGGCAAGACTTGTCTTGGAAAGATGGACCAGGACAAGAGCGAGATGTAATCTAGGGATAAGAGAAGGGAAGGGATGAGGACACAAAAACGAATCGTTGCGTATTGTTGATTTGCATGAAAGGTTAAATTTAATTAAATTGTTTTTTAAAACTGAATTCTGCTTCGATTTCAATTGGAATTTTCCTGTATAGCATGTTTATATGTAGATTCCCTGTATAGCATGCGCAGATCAAGTTTGTTAAGATTAAAAAGGGAAATCGTTATTCAGTTATAGAACTATGTAATTTGGTTTTATGTGTGGTTTATACAATATTGTACTTTTGTTAAATTTTGGCTGCCACGCCCGCTCGCCTCGAATTTGCAAAACACGTATTTCAAATACTAGAGGCTTGTGCTTGGGCAAATACAGACATATGAATGACATGATCACGACCAATAGTTTTGCTTGTTCGGGCGTCTGTGTGTTTGTATGAGTTGCTTGCTACACACATTTAAAAGCAATGGATAATGTTGGCGGCTCTTTGGAATCTCAGCTCTTCGCAGGGTTCAGGGGATCTCCTAGTCGAGCAGTCTCGACTAGAGAATTCTTACTTCAGGGTTCAGGGGATCTCCTAGTCGAGCAGTCGCGACTAGAGCACTCTGACTTCAGGGTTCAGGGGATCTCCTAGTCGAGCAGTCGCGACTAGAGAATTCTTACTTCAGGGTTCAGGGGATCTCCTAGTCGAGCAGTCTCGACTTGGGCACTCTTACTTGTAATTATTTAGCTTTAGGGTTTTGAATATCACCCCTGCCCCCTTCCACGGAATGGGCAAAAAACACAGCTATAACCCACAAAATGGAACTTTGATTTAGAAAGGCCATCTACAAAAAAGTTATTAGGCATGGTAATGGCCGAAAAGGCTATCCAAGTGCAGTTGCTGCCTAAGCTATGCAGTAAGCAGAGCGCGTTCTTATGTCTGCGTGCGTGCGTGCGTGCGTATGTGAGTGTGAATGTTAAATAAGCATTGAATGTTTGGAATATCGACTCTGTTCGCACTGTTCGGGGTATTTCCTAGTCGAGCCGTCTCGAGCAAAGCACTCGTTCATGTTTGAAAACAAATTTAAGGCTAGTAGGCGACTGGCAACTATTTTAGGACCCCCGGCCCGAACCGAGCGTATTTCATCATTCCTATTCACTGCTTCGATCTGAAAGCAACACAAAACAAATTTACAAAATTCTTAAATACTATTTAAATACTAATTTAAATACCATATAAAAATTTATTTCATTTTTCATCATTTCGAAGCTCGTCTAAAAAGTCGTCGACTAATTTTCAGCTTTGCTATACCAGGCTACTGACTTAAGTAAGTAAATTTTGGCATGATAACAATATTGATAATGCACTCACGAAATGTTAGGAACTGCTCAAAATGCCCAACGACGAATCAAGTGAGGCCGGCGCCACAACAAAAGCACCGGCACCTGCAACAACTACAGACGGTGTAGATGCTTTACAATGCAATTATTGGCTTGTGGCGGGAGCAGTCGCCTTATATTCGACTCGGGCCTTGTATATGAAGCTCCGCGAGTTGGGCAAGACTTGTCTTGGAAAGATGGACCAGGACAAGAGCGAGACGTAATCTAGGGATGAGAGAAGGGAAGGGATGAGGACACAAAAACGAATCGTTGCGTATTGTTGATTTGCATGAAAGGTTAAATTTAATTAAATTGTTTCGAAATTGAATTCTGCTTCGATTTCAAGTGGAATTTGGCTCAAATGCGAAATAAAATTTACTGTTAATGGCGAATGATGGATACATTTTCTCTTAAAACTAGACAGGCGGACAGACAAAGCCAACTTAGCTAATCGTCCGCCTGGGGGTTTGAATATACTCGGCTAGGCGTCCTCCAGTTCAATTTTAATAAAGCTTTTGTACATAGACTTTGCATATTCGATGGATTTAGGGCACAAGACCTGCATAGCCCATAATCAAATTGTGTAACAAGCTCGCAGTATTGTCGTATACTCCAATCGCGTCTATACATATATACATATATAATTTTGACATAATATGAAAGAAACAAAGGAACACCCCTGCTTAGAGAATATTTCTCAGTTTTGTTTTCGATGGGCGACTGAATTTATTACAAATTTTGCTCAGACTTCATGAGAGAACCCTAGTAGACTTTCGTATTTCCATTTTGAATAAATTCTAAAATTCTTGAAAACCATTTTTATTACTTCAGTGATCGTTTCGTTACTCGGTGCTGAAACATGCTTGACGAAGATCAACTCGCAGATTCCAGTAACTATGTAGTTAGCGATGGAAGCGATGGCCCCAATGCAAGGCGCAGCTGGATATCTGTCGCAACTGTTGCAATCTTCTCCACCTACTCTGTGTGGAAGAAGCTGTTGACGATGGGAGTATTCGATGATGATGATGATGATGATGATGATGATGATAACGATGAGAACAGGAACACTGACAGTACAGATATGATGGCCGCCAGCAATTTGGAGAATTGTCAAGGGAAGAGCACACAACGAGTTGATTTGAGTAGCAAGTTCAGCCAGAGTCAACAGTTCGCATCGGAAATTCCAGAAAAATCGCTCATAACGTAATTTAGTCTTCAGCTTAATTTCAATAGTAATTTGTATATACAGCTTCTACTAGTTCATAAATTAAGTCGAATTCCACAGTTTCGCCTATTCTCAATTGTTGGGCTCGTACATTGTTGTAGATGATATAATTGTAATGTTGCCATATATTTCATAACGTGCCACAAACATGTCTGAACGCTTTTTGTTCACCAACTTTCGGCAATTTTTCAAGCGGATTTTATTTTACCCTTTCCTTGAGTACAAGTTTTAATCAAATAGTTGTTATAATTGAACGTTGAAGTTACGATCATGTGCAGCACATATCCTTAAGTGACTTTTGTGGAAAGAGTGTAGATGAGTCGGCTTGGGTTATAAGCTGGCTTATGCGCAGATCGATTTCGTTCACGTCTTTTTCTTTTAGGCTTTTCATTTTTCATTTCAAGTGAAAATTGCTTTGCGTTTTCTTTCGTCGGTCTGTCACACACACACACACACACACACACACAGACACTCAAACACAAACACACTCTTATCCATACATAATAAACGCGCTTTTGGCATAATTACTTGAGCTAACGGCGGCCAGAGTACAATCGATAATTATGATGTCAGCTCGGCTGTTGTAGTTGTTGTCGTTGTTGTAGTTGCTGTTATCGTCATCGACTGTCTCGATAATATGCAGTTAGACGAGGCCAGCCTGCAACGCGACTTCGACGCTCTCATGTAATATTTGCCCGCAATTATTGCGAGACGCCGCGTCAATATTACTTGTTGTTGTTGTTGTTATTTTTGCTGCGGTTGCATGTTACAAAATAACAATTTCGCTTTCGCTTTCGGCGGCAGTCAGAGACAAGCGAGTTAGGCTTCACTTTTCTTCATGCGGATCGCGCTTAATTGTGAGTCATTTGGAGCAACAGCGAGCGCAGCGGATGCAATCCATAACAGCTATGACGGGACAGTCTGTAAGATTCCAACAGTTGCGACCAACCTGGCTAGTTGGCCCGTCGAGGCATTAGGTGTCTGTCCACTGTCCACTTCAGCCGCTAATTGTCATTCTATTGCCTCATTATGACTTTTGGCTATAGCGTTAAGCTGTAAGCTGCTAAACACATCACAAATCAGGAAGTGGTTTACTATATAATAATACCCCAAGTCGGTCGCTGACTGGCCCGATTGTTTGTTCGACTTTGCACTCCAGCTTGAGTTAGTTTTCATTATTGATTCACTGAGACTTTCGTCTCAGACATTTAAGTCTGTCTCTCAACTACTACAATTTTTTCTCACACAACTCGCTGTATTATTGTTTCAGTAAAACTGGAGCTTTCCTCAATTTGTATTTAATCAGTTTGTGCAGCGTCGACATATTTTATATTATTCAAATTAACTATAAGCGAAAAGTTTTTCGTTTAAAGTTTTAATAATACGGAAAGGCGCACAGCGGCATGCCTCCAGAGCCGCCCCCGGATTTTGCCAAGAAGTTCTTCAACCATTAATTTGACCTTTCTTGGGTCATGCACAACCAAAGAACAAATGAGCAAAGGATTAAAAAAGTTTGTCGCCTGTCTGTCGTCGTGTTTCGTTTGTGTTTACGCTGCGCCAAGAGCACTTCAAGTTTCTGAGCTATTTGGTGCAGCACACAGATTTAGTTTTGTATTTTATATTTCATTATTTGACTCTCTTATTTTATGTTTATTTATTAACGATTCATTTGTTCCTGTATTTATTTGCTTCATTTATTCATGGAACAATAAATTATTTCACAAATTACTTGAATTAATGTTTTTTATTATTTTATTCACTATTTTATTCACTGAGATTATCTATTTATTTACGCATTAATATATTTAATAAATTACGTCATTTATTTGTTTTATTTATTTTGCTTTAAGAAATGTGTAATAAATAAATTAATATATTAATATTAATTAATTATTGAATTTATTGATTTATTAAATAATTAATTTCTTTCTTTACTTCCTTTTTTATTCCATTAATTTTGTTATTTATTTCTTTTATTTATTTGTTTATGGGAAATATATAATATATAAAACATGAATTAAATTATAATATTTATATATGGTAATTAATTAAATAACTAATTTATTAATTAATTTACTTATTTATTTATTAATTAATGTATTTATTTCTTTATTTACTTACTTTCAGTATTTAACCATTTAACAATTATTTATTTATTTATTTAATTGTACATTCGTTTATTTATTTGTATAGTAATTAACTATTATTTAATATTTATTTAATCGTATATTCGTTTATTTATTTATATAGTAATTAATTAAATAACTAATTTATTAATTTATTTACTTATTTATTTATTAATTAATTAATTTATTTCTTTATTTACTTACTTTCAGTATTTAACCATTTAACTATTATTTATTTATTTATTTAATTGTATATTCGTTTATTTATTTGTATAGTAGTTAACTATTATTTAATATTTACTTAATCGTATATTCGTTTATTTATTTATATAGTAATTAATTAAATAACTAATTTATTAATTTATTTGCTTATTTATTTATTAATTAATTTATTTATTTCTTTATTTACTTACTTTCAGTATTTAACCATTTAACTATTATTTATTTATTTATTTAATTGTGTATTCGTTTATTTATTTATATAGTAATTAACTATTATTTAATATTTATTTAATCGTATATTCGTTTATTTATTTATATAGTAATTAATTAAATAACTAATTTATTAATTTATTTGCTTATTTATTTATTAATTAATTTATTTATTTCTTTATTTACTTACCTTCAGTATTTAACTATTATTTAATATTTATTTAATCGTATATTCGTTTATTTATTTATATAGTAATTAATTAAATAACTAATTTATTAAATTATTTACCTATTTATTTATTTATTTTATTTATTGATTAATTTATTGATTTATTTTCAGTATTTAACCATTCAATTTTTATTTAATATTTATTTAAATCATTTATTAATTTATTCACTGAGCTTATCTATTTATTTAATTTGTTTTTACTCTAAATATTGTTTATTTATTTTTTTTTTAATATTGCTTATTCTAACTGACAGTAGTCTTTAAATTTCGACTCGAATTGAATAATATTATATATTATATTTAAGTAGTTCGTTTTGTTAGAGTAATCGTTAACCTTTAGCTAACGCACTATAGATTTATGCACGCATTTGTCGTCTGCTCGGAAAGAGTATGCTGGAAAGGGACTTTCGCACTTCGTACAGCTGTTAGTGCTGGCTGTTGAATCCAATTTAAATTTAATTACTTCGAATGCCAACTTTTGACACACATTGAGCGAGGGTAAGCGAGAGTGGGCTGGGTGGCTTGGCTGCTGGCTGGCAGTGGGGCATGAACTGTGGCTAATGAGCCAAGTCTGCTGGCTGCCAAGACGCTGTCAATAAGCTGAAGCCACGCATTTCGTTTGCCAATCCGTCACTCAGACAGTCTCTCAGTTTTAATTGTATTTAGCATAATTTATGCGCGCTCTGTCTCCAGCTGGATGTGAATCTGAGATTTACTTGAAGAGTTTCACTTTGCTTCCCTGGGCCTGGGCCCTGGGCCCTGGCTCATTGTCGCTGTCTTTAATCAGATCAACATTATTAGCAGCAGCAACAACAACAACAACAACGAGAAGAGCAATACCATAAGTCATAAAGCACGTGCCACGCCCACCTATGAGCTCCAACTCCTTCGGCAAATCGCCCAAAGCTGCATTTGCTGTGTCTCATTGATGTAAGTTTGCTTTTCCACGTCGCTGTTGTTGTTGATTTTGCTGCTTAATATTAATCGGATTGCCATTGCTATAATCGCTTGCTCTGCGCGTGTGTGTGTTATGTGTGCGCTCTTTGTGAACTCTTTAGAGCCATTAGCAATTATTATGTGTGTTGACGCTTTCTGTCCCACCAGCCACGATACTGTTTCAGCGTGTTCATCAGTCAGGACTCTTAACTTTTTGATCTTTCGGTGTGGAATCCCATAATAAGCTCGCAGCGACAGGAGCAGAGCAACAAAATTGATTTACATTTATTCATATTTATACTTATTTATCTGATATATATGTACACATATATCTGATGTGAGCTCCCGCACAGCCCTTGGCAAATTGAGTAAGCAGCGCCCGTTCAGCTAACGGTAACCTCAAGCTAACCCCAAGCCCGGGACGACTGCGGAGGCGGGCAACCGGATTAGGATTGCAGACGAAGGACGACAGACAGACGAAAAATGCCGCCATGGAGCCAAAGTGTGAAAATGGTTAAAGTGTCGGGGGGGGGGGGGCGCAACCGGAAGGAATCAAAAGACGCCGAGGACAACGACGACGGTCGAGTAACATGTTGGCATCGTCTAGAAACTTACAAACATGTCATTAAGCGCTGCCCGTCGTCTGCGAACGCAAGCGACTCTGACTGGCAGCAGCTGAGATGAAATCAAGACAAAGCAGGTGAAAGACGCACTGCAGCCAGGTAAAACTTTAGCCAGGCAGACAGCCGGGGACTGACAGACGGACTGAGAACGAGCGCTGAGCCGCGACAGCGGCGTATTTTAGAAATGCGCAAAGTTGCGCATACGCCACAT
The DNA here is from genome assembly GCA_035047545.1 of Drosophila paranaensis. Taxonomy (NCBI): domain Eukaryota; kingdom Metazoa; phylum Arthropoda; class Insecta; order Diptera; family Drosophilidae; genus Drosophila; species Drosophila paranaensis. The sequence goes on along the minus strand of JAWNPL010000026.1, from coordinate 6,911,992 downwards.
GGGCCCAGGCCGTGGGGCACATCGTTTGCTACCTATGGGAATTTCATTTGTTGTTCATTTTTAAGCAGCTCGCGATTTGAATTTCCTTTTGCATTTATATGCAGCTTTATGAGCCAACCAACAACCAGCAGCAGCGCCAGCATCAACGCCCGAGTCTCATGAGCAGCGCCGCAGTAAATTTACACAATGAAATCTTAAGCGCTCCCTCGGGGCCACAGGAACTTATCCGAGCCAGGCAAAAGTTTTGCGCACACCCAGATAGAGGGACAGACAGACAGAGAGCGTACAGCACACCTTGAATTGAGCGCTGCGTAGTTGACTCCAGCACTTGAACAATGCCACATTTATATGCCCCCCACAACACAACACACACGCGCATACATATGTCTCAGAGCTGGGGATTTGAACGGTGCTCGCCATTTGACCGGAAGTTCGACAAAGTTCAAATTGTATGCGTGTGTGTGTGTGTGTGTTTGTGGCCTGTTATTCATTCGTTTTTGCAAATAAATGAACCGTATACTAAAACAAACAAATTCAATTGAATCACTCTCCTGGGCATTACAATTGAATGTGCCCAGCGAGCAAAGACTCTATGGAAAACCCTATCGAACCAGATTTTGTTGGCGTCGCGTCGCCTGCACTCGAATATTCTTTGTTTTTCGTGTTGCCGTTGCTTGTGTCCGCCCACCAAGAGCACAGAGAAAATCTAATGAAAATGTTCAATTTGTGTGGCTGGCAGAGAAAGAAAGCAAGTTCAAGAAGCAAGTCTACCAAACAATACGCACACACACACACACACACACACACACACACACACACACACAACTGGCTGCACTTGGCTGATTGTAACTTTTTGGCCATTTCGTTAGTTCAAGGGCAGCAACCAATTTGCCAGCCACTTTCTGAATGCCTCACAATGGCCCGATTGCAGCATGTCTGAGCTGGCACGGAGCTGGCATAATTTAATTCACGCCATCGCAACGAGCTGGCCATAAGCAAACACTTGAACTATTGTCTCATGTTAGCTTCTGGCACTCACATTGATAGATTGCTAATTGCTTTTATAGCATTCACCGTGTCATCTAATACCACAAAATACTTTGAATACTTTATGCACAACTTTATTGGGCAAGGCTTCAAGCAGAACTATGTTAGAATTTGTATATGGGAAACATAAAGCCAAAAATATATAGTTGTATATATAAAAGAAAAGTAAATGTATACTAAATACATATGAAACTCACTTAAAATGATTTAACTTATTTATTTTTTGCATCATTTCATCTATTTGATCCAAAAGGAACAAAGAGTCCATGAGCCGAGAGTGAGCTGGCCGAATCAAGCTTTCGCCTTTCCATTGAATATTTCACTATGATGGGCTTTGCCAATATGAAATAGATCGAAAATCGTAAATAAAACTTCAATTTATTGTTGCCTCTCAGCACAAGCGCAAAAGTTTCCTGGTTTGTTGTGAAAGTGTTTTGCTTTGATTAGAAACACGCCCACACTCATTCGTTTGCGTCGTTCAAAAATACGAAAACAAAAGCCAAACGCTGAACACCGATTTTCTGTGGCTCATTGAAGATTTGATTGTTGTTGCTTGCAACAATCAAACAATCAAACAATCAGCGAAAACTGTGCCACTGAGCCACTGAGTTCGTCAGTGGGCTAAGACAATGCCGCTCCATTGACGGACAGCTGCCAAGCACTGGAGTCGTCAACACGTTTCGATTCACTCAACGGCGGTCTGGCCCAGACCAGGAAGTTGCCAAGACCCACCTGGCGTGGTCAGCCGGGCTGGCATTATTATGCATTTATCAACGAAAAATCATGCAAAATTTGACAGAAAATTACACGGCGAAAAGCCGCCCACTTTACGCTGCCTGTGCCGAAAGAAACGCGAAACGCGAGACTACGCTACGGCTAAGTGAGCGACCATTTAATACCCTGTAAAGCATAAGAGTTACACCAGTTGAAGTTGCTAACTGGAATACCCTGCACAGCATTTAGGGCAGGGTATTCCCAGCAATTTGACATTTTTGCTACTCAAGGGGGCGTATGCACGACGCCAGCAATAAGTCAAAAAGCGCAAGACCTGGACAAATGGGCAGTAAGTACACTCATATGCCAGAGTGGTCCAAACGAGTCGGGCTTCGGCGATAATTATGAGCAATTTATTTAATGATGATTTGCATGGGGTACAATGAAAGCAAACAGAGAGAAAAAAAACCCAAACAGTTGCTGTTGTTTACATATTTTCGTCTGGCAAGCGCAGTCGACTTTGGGGCTAGGAAATTGCTGACTCTGGGCGAGTGTGTGAGCGACATTTGATGGGGCATATCAATTATTGATATGGCAACAGCTCTGGATACTTCCTCATTAAACTCTCCATCTCAATCTTGCACTTTTTTTAATGACATTTTAATATCAATTCGAGAGTAGTTTGTAGTAGTTTGTAAATCACCTTGCTGCCAAAACGATGCAGTCCTTAAGCCAAGCGCCACACACCAAACAGCGAATGGCCATTAAACGTGCAACTTTTAATGACTCCGGCCAACAACGGGGCCAATTGGTTGGGGAGCGCTGGGGTCAGTCGGCGCATAACAATAAATCGCTTACGCGTCGCATCATGCAAGTCATCAGTTGGCCAGTTGGCAAAGGTAATGGCTAACAAATGGCAGCCAGACACCCAGTTAAACTCAGATCTTTAACTATCCAACTGATTTACTGTCTGCTGACTCTTTTGCATTGGCCAATAATCAAAGGCGCATAAAAACTTTATGTTCATGTGAAGAAATTGAATGGAGCGCAGTACAGCCTTGCTAAAGAAGTTACAAGTCAATTTCTTTTGAAAATCGAATAGAAGAAGAAAGAGAAATATGAATATAGAGAATATGAATATGAATACATATGTAATATTTTACAATATAAAAATAAAATAAATATTTATATAATTTAAAAATATAAAAATAAAATAAAATAAATAAATAAATATATATACATATATTTTTATTATTATTTTAGTTTTAAAGATCTAAATAAATATGTATATAAGTATATTTTTATTATTTTAGTTTTATTTTTATTTAAAAAAAAGGGAAAAAATATATCTATAAATAAAATAATTAAAAATAAAAATAATTGTAATATACAAATATATCCTGATTGCCCATTAATTAAATAAATACATTTTTATATTTATATTATAAATTAATAATATTAATGTATAATTATAAAAAAAGATATATAAACTAATAATAAAAAATATACCCTCATTATAAAATAAATATAAAGTGAATTAAATAATAATGCATAAGTAGAAATCTTTATTTTATTTTATTTTTATAAACATATTGAAATAAATAGTTTATAGTGCATTTTTTATTTTTGTAGAATAATTTATAATTATTATTAAAATTTGTTTAAGTCTTATAAAATAATAAAAACTCAAAATGATTTATTCAATAATAAAAATAATAAATATTTGATATACTCTAATAAGATATTTCCAAGTGAATAAGTTGAAGTATATATAAAATAATATAATATAATATAATATAATATAATATAATATAATATAATATAATATAATATAATATAATATAATATAATATAATATAATATAATAAAATATATTATATTAATATATATGTATATTAAATAACATGCCATAATTTAATTCAATTTTAGTAAGATATTTCCGATGGCATCAGCTCAAGTTAACGGCAAATAATATGACTTAATCAGAGATATGATGTTACGCTCGTCAATCGCATTATCGCACTCATCTGTTCGCACGCGACCACAATGAGTGCCACAGCAGGGGGAGAGGAGACGAGCTGCACTCAGACAGAGCTGAGGCTCTGCTAGCCCTGACCAAAAAATGCAGCAAATGTCCAAATCCAAACATTGTCCAGCCCGTTGCCGCTGGAGGAGTTTTGCAAAAATGTTTTCACTTGACTGACTTTCCGGCCCCTCCAGTGCAATTTTCGCACTCAAGTGGAGTAATTTGCGGTCGTCGTTGGCGATTCGCTTGCCCGCCGCCTCCGTTCTCTATCCACACTCTCCACTCAGCCAGCGCAGCTAACGGCCCGGCCAATCGAAAGTTGAACAAGTCCATTTCGAGGCTGTATCAGACACCGATTGTGCGGTCGACTTAGAGTCTGTCTCTGAGATGGAAAGTGCGAATGCAACTGCAGCGACGGCAGCGGCACCGATGGCTGAGTGATTGTTAATCGTGGCCAGAGAGCGACGCACATGACATAATGATTGCTGAACATGCAGCTAACATTTGTTATAGCATTTTCCACTCAGCCTCTGTCACACTGAGCAACAGCATTGCAGGCCAATGCAACATGTTTCACAGCCAAATCTGAACGGAGATTAGATTAGATTGCACCAAAAAAATATTCAAGTTGAATGGATATCTATATATATATATGGAGTATGGTGTATTCACTAAGAAAATTATTTAAAAATAAATACAAATATTTTTTCTGTAATATAAACGTGTGTCAGACTAAACAAAAATAAAAATAAAATAAAAAATAAATTACAAATAAAATAAAAATAATTATTAAAGTTATATTAAAAAAAAATTAATTAGTTGCAATCGAAAAACATTTATGATTATCTAAAATATGGCCATTGTGTCCTTTGTCAAAAATTCATTTGCCGGAGTATCCTTTCAGCCTGGAAGTGCAAGTTCGAGTCTGTGTTGCTTGGTGTAATTACGCTCTGGCTGGTATCCAGCTAACATAGACACATTTGATGGCTAGGAAAACCTTTCATTAACAAGCCAAAAAATTATGAATGCCGCCATGGCTGTTGACAAGTGTCAGCGACATCGGCTGATTGGTGTTGATGGCTGTACAATTAAAGTTGCAGTGAGCTTTCGCAGACAGCGAGGCAGTGAGCTGACGCGACGGGGGCCGGGCTTACATAATGCCAGAAATGATTTACACAAATTATTTTGTAATGTGCGTTGGCAACTAGCCGCTTTTGGCCGGGCTTTAAGCTGCTCCAGCTACCACTCTCGAACCAAACCAACCATTCAGCCAGCCAGCCAGCCAGCCAGCCAACCAGCCAGCCAGCCATCCATCCATCTATCTATCTATCTATATATATGTAGGTCTGACGCTCCCTCTCCCTCTCTCTCTCTCGCTCTCACTCTCGCTGCTGTGGCTGTCGCCGTGAGCCGTAAGTCAAACAAATCAGTCGTGCCAGAAGATTAATGGCAGCATTATTGTGTCGCCTGCATCAGCATCAGCATCAGCATCAGCGTCAGCATGAGCGTCAGCCTTAGCCATAGTCATAGCCGTGGCCCATCATCATCATTGGCAACTTCATCATGCGACTGCCAACTGCCGACTGGCATCGTTTGCCCATCGCCCATGCCAATGCCCAATGCGTTAGCCTCACGCTGGCCTGCGCCTGCCTGCCTCCAGGGCCTGTCTTGCCCCTTGCCCCAGTCTCTGGCTCTGCCTGGGACTCAGTGCAAAAATGTTGCATGCGATTTTTCTTGCAGTAAATAATTTTTCATGCCATCTGTCCAGCTATGTCTGCCCGGTCCACTCCACTCCTCTCCACTCTAGTCCAGTTCAGTCCAGAAAGCCTCACCCAACTTACCAGTGGCAACACTCCGTCCACTCTGGCCCGACAGTCTGTCGTATTATAGCCCATTGATCAGTTTGTTTTACTAGCTCTGTGCTCCGGTCTGGGCGCAGTCTGGTTTTGTGTACATTTTGGATTATGAACTCTTTAAAGCATTCGCTTTGAGCCCATCCCAGCCACTGTTTGCACAATGTGCCAATGTGGACGAGCGTCGGCATTTTGAGGCCCAATTAAAGACAATTTGCAGCGCCCGAACTGCGCATGATTGATTAGAAATGTGAATGCGAATGCATTGTCTGATTGATTTGCCGAATTAACATTGATAGAGGCAAAGCTGCTGACGCTGCACTCGCTTGTAGAGCTTTAAAGCAACTGATATCATTTCAATAATTGTGCACTAATCATATACTGATTATTTTTGATTGACTGAGTGGGCTGTTTGGCCCACTGTGCAAGGCGGCTTCTTGCTTGGGCAAAGCGGCTTTCATGTCTTGTTAGGCCGAGGGCGGGCTGAGTGAGGTGTGGACTTAGCGCGGAGGCCAGCTGCAGTCAAGAGGGCAGCCCCGTGGCCTATGAGGCTATGTAAATTTGTCAAGTTTATTGAGCTGCGCTTCGGACGACGGCTTAGCCGAAAGCCCAGCCCCAGCCCCAGCTCCAGCAGGCAAACAGCAAACATTTTGCATTGTTTCTGGCGGCTGAAGAAGCTGCGGCTCTACGGCTGCCAGCAAAACTTTCGCCATTGGCAGTGAGAAGAACATTTAATTAAATTCCTTTGCACCTTTAGTGCTGCGCTAAAAATTCCAGCGCCGACAGGACTTCCTGCCAGAGACCTATAGCTCCAACAACGGTAGAAGCGACACGCAGCAATAACAAATTAATCTTTGCGGTTTGCGCAACCGGAACACCGACGTTGCACCACCCCAGCACAACCCCTATCGACTACAGCCGTAAGCGTAAGCCGTACAAATGAGGCATTTGATTTTAAAACTGGCGCAGCTAAAGTTGCCAACAAAACGGATAACGGGGGCCATCGACTGCGAGGCGTTTTATGTCGCCGACCAGCGCTTTTATGGCCAAAGCCCCCGCTAGCGCGCGCTCTATTCAATCAACTGCTGAATTATGTTGACAAGGCACGCACACGGCCAAAAACCAACTGCCAAACAGTGGCGAGGGCAAAGTTTTCAATTTACGTTTTTAAGGTTTGCATACACCGACCTGCCCCGCCCTGCCCTGCCCTGCCCCAACCTGCCCCAACCTGCCTGCAGCCCTCAACGCCTATTGGCGCCGCAGCTAGCCCCGATGGCACTTGCACTTCGCCTTCAATTTGCAAATGCGCCTTAAGTCAGGCCACGTAAGCGGAAGGAAATGCATAACAAAGCGTTTCTTATTAGCATGACAGGCTCACAGAGGGCGAGACAGAGAGAGAGAGAGGGGGGATAGGGAAAGGGAAACAGAGGGAGAGAGACTGCAGCTGTAGTTGCTTAACGAAGGCTCAGAGGCTTCTGCATTCGTCGATTGTTTAATCGATAAATTTTGAATATTAGTTTACTTTGGCAGCAATAGGCCATAGCTACAGCGGCATATGGCCAAAAGAAAGCTTGAATTTAGCACCATTTCACAAGTCGAAAAGGCAATGCAATCAAATAAAATATATATTCTTCATGAGTTGATTTGTTTTTTTTTTAACAACTAACTTATGTATTATAGATAAATATTTTTTTATTTAGTATTTTCGTTAAGAACTTCTCCATTGAAATTAATGCGTAAAAATAAAAAAGTAAATATAAATATTTGTATGTATATAAACACATATAAAAATAAATTTAAATATAATGTAAATTATAATTATAATGAATATATTAAATAAAAATAATTATAAAATAAAATATTTTGATATAATAAAATAGCATTCAATGACAAATAATATAATGCGTAAGAAAATATTACAAAATAATAAAGTATAATAAAATAAATATTAAATAATATAAAAAGAAAATTCTTTTGGAATAATAAAATAGTACAAAATAGTTAATAGTATCAAGAAACAGAGCATATTAGAGAAAGAAAATAAAATAAAATGAAATAAGTATTGATTAATATAAAAAAAGATTATTATTAAATAATAAAATAGTTCGAAATATTTAATAATATAAAAAAAATAAGAAAAATATATAAAATGAAGAAAATTATAAAGTAATAATAAATACTTAAAACAGGATATAAAACTCGGCTAAAAATCAATTGGTGAATGTCAGGAGACAGCGGCTGAGGCAAATGATGTTGCCAATGAGTAAAATAGAAAACGACTTTCTTCTCAGCACGCACACAGAGCATTTCGCCCACAATTCCCTGCCCAGTACTATCTATAACCGAAATCATCTTGGAGGAGAGGCGAGGGCTGCAGCAGAAGCTGTGTCGCTTGTCCTTTAAGCCACTCGGCGTCTCTTGTCCTTGGGGGCAATCAATCCGTGTTAATGGCTCCATAGCTAAATCAAAAAGATTGCTTCGCTACAAAAAAAAAAAAAAAAGAGAGAGAGAGAGAGAGAGAGAGAGAGAACTGGGCAAGGCAAAGGACACAAAAGAAGGAAAGGAAAAACAAAACACAAGCCAGAGGATATGTTGAAAAATTGAAAAGTTTGCACAAATATTTAGCTACTTAAGTTGCAGAAATCGTTGAGCAGATGGCGCTAGTGAAACGATTGTACTGTCTGTACTGTCTTCGTCTGGCTTGGCGGCATGTTTAAGCTATTTAATTATGTACCTTCTGCAATTTGGCCAAAATTTTGAGCAACAAATCCCAGCCTGCAACTTGGGTGCCCTGCAGCCCGCCCAAACGAGGCTCAGACGAAGAAAGTTGACGGCAGCACAGGGTCTCACGCACACACACACACACACTCACAGACAGGCACTTGACTTGGCTTTAACAAAGCGTTCAGCGACGCACCGAGAGACCCAGCTCCAGTTTCAGGACAGAGGCATGCAATTTGTATGCCCGTCAAATGCGGCTCGTTATTGCGAAATTTAGAACTGCTCGAAATAATTCCAACAAATTTTCGTGCAAACGAGGCAGACGCAGTTACAGCAACAACACACAAAACTAACACACACACACACACTAGCTTAGACGTTAGCACAAACTATGCTATAAGAACTGTGACACCCAGCAAAAATGTCAGAGTCGAATTGACGATGATGCCCCTATAATTATGAGCATTTTATGCACTCTTCTGTGCGCTGTTTAGAAAAAGCTGAACCATTTCATTGATTCATTGCATAATAAAATAATAGTATATAGATTTTAAATAATAACATAAAAAAATTATAAAATATATCCTGCCGATATGGCTCTATGGAGTGCAAATCTGGGGGATTGCTGCCAAATCCAACTACCAACGGGTACAGGTATTGCAGAACCGAGTACTACGACAGATAACCAACTCTCACTGATATACACGCGGCTCAACACTCGACAGAGACCTCAAGCTGCCTACTGTAGAAGAGCAGATTGGTAGAAATACTAGCAGATACTCTGATAGACTGCAACGACCCCGAAGCCTACTCGCAAGAGGTCTAATATAATGGGAATGCAGTAAACCATAGACTTTGAATTACTCCTAATGTCATATATATACTTGTGTTGTTAAGGTACTAAATTTTATTGTACAGGTTCTACACTTAAATAATAAACAAGGAAAAAATAAATAAAATAAACATAATCTGGTTAAGTGACTTTCAGCTTTATTAATAGCTCTATCATAGCTAATATTTCTTAAGCTTGAAATACATAGGGCAAGGTATACATATGTCCTCTGCTGGTAAGAAATTTATGTATAATAATATTATCATTCATAAATATTGCTAGAGACTTTGTCTGTCAATGTTTATTTGTATTGGTTTCAATATTTAAAAGTAATTAAAAAAAAACTAATAATAAATCAATTAATTAATTAAAAAAATAAAATAACAAAGTATTTTTTACATGTATAAAATAAATTTTCAACTATTATATTTCAACTGTTTTCAACTATTTATTTATATAAAAGTAATTTTAGTAATTTTGCAAATAGTGCTCTAAGCTGTTTTCTTGAGCTTCGAATGCATTCGACAACTTTGTCGGCTGGCCAAGGTTTACCATGTCAATTGCTGGCAGCGGAATGCCACCCAATGCTACCACAATCCGTTACCCAAAAGTCAGCCTCCCTTGCCAACCATGGCTGTCTGCCCCTATCTCCCTCCCCCCTCACCCCCTCTCTATCTGGAGCGTGTTGGCCAGTGCACGTGCATTAAAAGTTTAGCGGCAAAGTTGTTGTTGCTCGTTGCCGGTCGTCCGGACACAGCCGGCGCAAACCGGAAGTGGTGGCGCCACGCACACGTAACCCAAAGCCCAACGGTGGGCGGGTGGCGCTGGCTGCGGCAGCTGCTGGAGCTGCTGGAGCAGGCACCGTGCAACATGTACCACGGCAAGTGGCATGGTTGATGTAGTTTAATTATGTAGAAATCGAGACACGCACTTTGGCAGACAACGTCAGCGATGGATGCACAGAGTTTCGGGTTCTGCAGGTGACTCTCTGTGTGGCGTCATGCAATCGACACGCCCACTCGGCGACGACACCGCCCTCATAACTAGCGCACGCAAAATTTGTGGGTTTTTATCGTTCAGGTGTGGCAACTGGCAAGTGTGTCTGCCTCTCTCTCTCACTCTCTGTTTATAAATTCTGTTGCATGTCAGTGGTTTCCATAGCTAGTGGAAGGCATCGCTTAACCTAAGTGGGCAGCCCGGCAGCCAGCGACAGGTGCAAATAAATGTCCTGAATTGCATTAGGCTGCGACCCGCTGCTTGAGCAAAACAAATCATAGAGAAAAAAAAAAACACAAGTAAAAATTTTAAATTAAAATAAAAATAAAAATAAAAAAAAACTCGCAACTTTCATTGTGGCGTCGCATAAATTTTCATAAAGGCAAAGTCAGTGAAAGCTGCGCAGTCTGCCAGGCTGGCATTACGAACCGTAGGAGACAGTCGTTTATATCAATTAGCCGTCGCGTCCAGGACAACAGTTTACGCTCAGACTCCTTGCTCAGGTGACTCGAGCTGAAATGGAGCTGGTATTCGCTCGCAGCTAATTGATTTATTTCTGGTGTTCATTTTGCTTAAAATGTGTGCGTAAATTGCTTCGTTTTTTTAAAAACCTTTCGCAAAGTCATTCGAGAGCGCAAATATAAAGAAACGAACCAGACTAAGCTGATAACTGTGAGGGTAAATAATGTGACTAAAAATTCTATTAAATTTAGTTTGCTTTGAATTAGAATTTGAGTCTCGAATATTTTGCACAGTGTAGCAATTATCCTTGACTCATTGCAGCTGCCGCTGCTGCAGAGCTCTCAGTTCTACGTTGCCTAAAGATGCGGAACTACAGCGGACTCCCGCCGCCAGCCCAGCGGCAGTTCATTTGGGTGTGTGGGCGAGGGAGGGGGAAACAAAAAGAAAAAAAAAAAGAAAAGAAAAGGATATTGAAAGGAAAAAGAAAAACAATTCGCGTTGCCAACGCAATTTCACACTTTACCAGCTACAAATTGCAACATCATAGTCCAGCGGTTACGCCCGCATAGAGCCAATGCAGAGCCGATTCCTTTGCCGAACTGGCACTGGGGCTGGGCTGCACAGACGCCTTGCCAGATTATAAAGATGACGACGGCGCCATTGCTGCCGGGCTGCATGGAATTTTATGATTTATGAGCCAAGAGCCGAACGGGGGCCGGCTCGTCGAACGGCGTGGGCGCGGGGCCATTCCACTTGCCTCTTGGCGCCTCTTTTATTTTCCTTCTTCGTTTTTTCTCTTTTCTTTTTTTTTTTTTTTTGTATGTGTGAAAGTGGCGCCAGAGCAATTGTTGCACTTTTTGTGGCATTGCCATTGGTGCAGCTGCAGGTCAGCGTGCTGACCATTTGATAAATGAGTTTTGCACTTTTCGCCAGCATTGGTGGGAGGCGAGCCCTGAGTTATGAGCCGATGTGAGGGCGCAAGGATACGGAAGGATGCGATGATGACATTTTCTACTGCTGCTGCTGCTGCTGCTGCTGCTGCCTCAATCTGTCAGGTTGCAGCAAATTGATCAGACAGCCGTGTGGTCGCTCCTCCAGCAACAAATGCCCAGCAAATCACGTCAGTTAACACACCCACAGCATGAACAGCCCCCCCCCCCCCGTTCGAGTGGCAAACGCAATTAAGCTGGCCCGCATATCCTGTGCGAGAGGTGTGTCGCATTCCCTTGTCTGATTTGCAACAAAAAAGGCTTTAATTAATCTATGCATGCGAGATTTTATTTAGCTCAACCAACTCAAACATCAAACAACTTCAGTTGGGCAGCCCGTGGCCGGGGTGAGGAGAGGCTTTAGCCTCTGTAGCAACAATGCTTAGGAAATGCCTTCAAATATCAAATATATTCAATCGTCAAAACCTGAAATGTGTGGGTGCATTTGGATTGATCGGGTGAAGTCCTGCCACACCGCCTACCGCATTCTCTGCTGCATCGCAGTTCCTGTACAACTACTAATTGCATGTCTCTTACTCTACGTCCTGCTCTCGAAAGGTATCTATGCCGCCTGGAAAGGAGATTCGTATCTTTCTTATTAATCCACTTTGATTAGATGGCGCCGACGACACACTTGCACTCTCAGTGACATTCTTCACCCTATTAATATTACAGTGTATCTGGCTCACATTCATCCTCTTCAAGGTAACGAAACGTGTGTGCTCGCACGCCTGAATTTGTTTTCGTTGTTAATGTGAAATATTGATTTTAGGAAAGGTTGGTCCACCTGACAGTTTATATCATGTGTTACGTTTTTGTGGGCCTGTGTATTATGCTTTACTTGATCCTCGCTATTGTGTCAATGGATAGTATTTCTCATCCGAAGAGCTGGAGGTTTTACATATTAATCGCCCTGTTTACGGGTAAGTCTTAAGTCCGGCCAGGTCTGTCGTCTTTAAGAAAACCATATTCCCACAGCCAAGTACATATATAAATTGGTTGCATTGAACCTTTACATCGTCAGCGTGCGAGCACTCAACTTGCCTGGGAGATAAATTTACCTTCAAATCAAATCAAAGTTTGTAAAATGTAAGCAAAATATAAAATAAATTTAGTCAAATGCGAGATCACGTCACATTTGCTTTTGTAATAGTTCAGACTAGATATTTTGGCATAAAGTATCGATAAATATGTTACAAATTGATATCTCTATAGTAATTAGTTGAGCAATTCCATGTTTGTTCACTTTTTGGGAATCGATAAATATCGATTAACTCGCTGATGTATTCATTGTTGCAGCCCTATTGAGCTATTAACTTAAGATTTATGTCTTCATAGAGAGTATTTTTCCATTTCCATCTCCATCTTTGAGCACTTTTTGGGCATCGATAAATATCGATTTGGAAGTATATATTGAGGACAGCCTGTGGACTATATCATATGCCGAGTACGCTACAGGTAAGTCCTTGCGTGACTTCTCCTTTCAGCTCATTTTGTGTATCGATAAGTATCGATACCCTGCCATCGACATATCGTGCTTGATTCATTTCGCCATCCTTCAGCTAACAGTTGCTTTAAAGAGCTATAAAGCTAATGCCCGAACAGCTTTGTTGCGCGCATTATGCTATTTTTCATATGGATCGAGCTGCCGCCAAAACAATTTCGTTTATTGTCTCCCTCTGCATGTGTGTGTGTGTGTGTGTGTGGGTGTCTGTGTGTGTGCGCTTGTGTGGGTTTAAATGTAGCCGCGGGGCCTGCAACAAAGTGTCAAGTGGTTGAGTAGTATGCACGACTAGAGTTATCGCAATGCCAGCTCGACTCTTCTCTGCTCTTTTGAATTGCTCTATACACACAGAGGATACTTTGCTCTTCTGATAGCATATGTCTAATGTCACAATAAGGTTTTGGAAGAGAAAAACTAGAACTAAGAGAAGAAAGCTAGAATGTTTCTATCTACCGAAAACTCAAATTAACTATTGCAACTATGTAAATATGAATAATAAATAAAATAGATATGTAGAGAAAAATCTGTTATAAATCTTTGTTGGTATTAAAACATTAATAAATCGAGAAATTATATAAAAATATGCATTTCGCTAATGATTAAAATATATAATCAATTAACTAACATTTAATATCCTCATTGAAGCGATTTAATTCTATAATTAAATTAATTATTATTAATTTTAGCTAAGATTAAAATTTTTAAATAACTTAAATAAATTAAATGTAAATTTAATACCCACAATAATTTATTTTATTTCTTAAGGTTTAACGAAATGTAGCTTAAACTTAATATCTATGTTAAATTATATTATAAAATATATGTAAACAAATTATTAATTCTTTTGAATATTAAAATATTAAAAAAATACTAAATATTTAATTATATATTTTATTTATTTGTAATGATGCAACATATAAAGGAATTAATTATTTATATATAAAGTATTTATATTATTAAATTTAATATTTATAATTTTAATTATTAATATTTATGTAAAATTATATTATATAATATATGTAAACAAATTATTAATTCTTTTGAATATTAAAATATTTAAAAAACTACTAAATATTTTATTATATATTTTATTTATTTGTAATGATGTAACATATTTATATATAAAATATTTATATTATTAAATTTAATATTTATAATTTAAATTATTAATATTTGTGTTTAATTATACAATATAATATATGTATACAAATTATTAATTCTTTTGAATATTAAAATATTTAAAAAAATAAAAAATGTTGAATTATAAATTTTATTTAATTTTAATGATGTAACATATAAATTTATTTATATATAAAATAATTATATTATTAAATTTAATATTTATAATTTATTTGTTTTATTTCTTTAAAAAAAGCTAAGAGTTGATATTAACTCTTTATAGTCATTGGGCTTAGCCTTAACTATCAGCAGCTGAAAATTGAGTCCTTAACATGGAGAGCGTATTGAGTAGTCGTCATGTTGCATTTAACTGTTCTTTCTTACTTTTATTTTAATGTTTTCAGTTGCCCCAGCGACCAGGAAGCCAAACAGCCGACAATTCTACGTGCCCAGACAGTGCCAACGAGCAGGCAAGCAGACAATCAAACCGCACACACACACACACACACACACACACACACACACACACTCTACACTTGCACAGGCTCGCACAGCCACACACACACACACACACACGTACACTAACACACATGGTGTGTTCACATTTCCAGCTCAATTGCGCGCTCAATGAATAATTTAGTTGAAAATTTCGGCGCACTTTTTGTGTGAAAATGCGGTCTATACAGTTATTTGAGTGCAACAGCCCCCTCTTTGGCACCCGCCGGCGCCACCGGCCCGCACCTCATCGTTCAGTCAGTCATAAAATTTATGCGTTTTTCCTTACAGTTTTTCTCATTTCGGTGGGTTGGAGTGTTTTGGCGCTCTCGGTTGCCTCATAAAATGCCTTGCGCAACAGTTGAAAAATTCTAAACGCCGCCATAAATGCTAGACGACCATGCCCCACTCTCCATCCGCCCCCATTTCGTGTCATGCAGCACCCAGCTGCACTTTGCTGGCGTTGCCATATCAGCGCCATAAATAAATTTTCCGTGTTTGACTTTTGGCGAAATGAGGAAAAACAAAAATATATAGAAAAAAAAAAAACAAAAAAACCAAAAAAAAAAGGAAACTTGGACGATATCGCATTTGTGGGCGCTGGCACTGAACTGCCTTAGGGCGTGACACTGTATTTATGTATGTGCCTACATGTGTGTGTGTGTGTGTGTGTGTGTAGGTGTTATTTGTATTGGTGTTGCTGTGTCGACATTCGTTTTATGACTGCCAGCGCTTTCTGCGGTAATACAACCAGCAGCAGCACAAAAAATAATAAAAATAAAACGAAAATAAAATTTAGAGTAAAATTTAGAATAAAAGCAGAAAGCAAAGCTTTTGTTTGTGATAAAACTACAAATTGGGCAACAATTTTCAAATTTGTTTCCATTTTAAAATCGAACGAGTCGAAAATTAATAAAATTTCACAAGGGACATGTATGTGGGTGTGCGTGTCCTTTCTGTGCTCATGTGAGTTATCCATGAGTTATTAGCTTAAACGACTAGCAGAGATTTGCGTTTTATATATTACTTATATTTATACATATTTATATATGCATATAATATATACGCCAAGGACAACCATTGAAGCATGAACATGTTTGACGGCCACCTCTTGACGCCCTCAAGGCAAGCGGAATTTAAGATCATTCCCCATGCCAAAGCGATCGAGTATTGGAATAAGAGTAAAATATATGTGCTATATTAAGATGTGGGAGAATTCTAATGGCTGATCGATGCAACGATCAGGGCAGCACAATTCATTGCAGCTCGAACCACCACTAAACTCTCTTCAAACACTATGCCCAGCCTGGCTATGCCTGTATCGACTTCTAGCATGTTTGCAGTTGTGGTTGCAAAGGAAGGAAGGTTCATGTCATCTCATAACTTCATAACTCAATTTCTATTACTAATACCTGGCAGTCCAAACGAGTCACTCTTTAGAAGCTTCAAGTCACGTTCCCTCAAGCTTTGGGATTTTTAAGCTGGAAGAGTCTATTAATATTAAACAAAAATCAAATAATTACTAAATATATAAATAAGAATAACTATTAAAAAAAGAATTACAATAAACAATACAAATAATATTAAATAAATATTTAAAAAAATTAAATTATATTACATAAATAAATATTTATCTATAAATAAATTTAAATAAATATTAGCATATAAAAAATAAAAAATATATATTAAAATAGAAATATATAAATGTTTATATATAAATAATAATAAATAAATATTTTAGAACCTTAAAGAAAATTTAATAATAATAATAAAAATAATTATTTAATAAAATAACGGCATATAAAAATATGAAATAAATATTAAAATATAAATAGCATTAAATAAATATTTATATATAAATCACATTAAATAAATTAATTATCTCTTATTATACAAAAAATATAAATATATATATAAATTGCCCACAGTTTATAAATATATATATAAATTGTCCACAATTTAACAAATTTTACTATATATATATTAGGGATTCATTAGCCAGCTTTGCTAATGCTGTAAACTCTCTGTGGCAGAACTACAAACCAAGAGCAGAGTCACTTATTTGAGATCTAATTTCAGCGGTTATAAGTGCTGCTAAGGGTAAGCCAAAATTTATATGTTATAGGAGATATAAAAAAATCGAAAGAAATAACTACAGAACTTCTTATACATTTATCTCAACGTATTTTGAGTATTTTAAGTATTTTATCCTAATAATTTAAAAAAATATAAATCAGTTTCAATATAATAAATGATTAATGAAATTATATTGAATTAAACTTGCCTTTCTTATGCTACTCAGAACAGTTGTTGGCTATATGAGTAATGCCAAGTAAAATCAAGCTGTTAGTTAGCTCTTCCAATTGCACTTTAAATCTATGCAAAAGACACTCGAGAAAGGGCTGCCTCTGCGGCTGCTGCTGCCCTCGGCAATTGCTTTAAATATGAAATGGGATAGTTTGTAATATTTATGTTAGCTGAACTGCACAGAAGTGCTAAATTATGAATACGAGCAGGCAAATATTGGCCAGGCCAGCTAAATTGTAGGCCGCATTTGCTAAGCCCTTGCGAATGTTTGAATCAAGCGTTTTAAATGGACTTCAATTGTGGGCCAACATCAATAGAAACTAAGTAAGCCAATACACAGTCCGAGTGAGAATCCTTGAAGCAAGCGCTTGCTTAAAAATATATATGTATATCTTATATATATATGCTCTCTATATATATATATATGTATGTATGTATGTATGTGTATGCAGAGCTTATAGTTTGTCTTCTTAATTAGTGGCCAAGTTGAAGAAGAGGCCCAGACACGCCTTGTGTCTATGTGGATTTGAATGTCTTTGCCAGAGTGTGTGCTGCCTCTCCTCCTCCTCTCTCTCTCTCTCTCTATCTATCTTTGTGTGGCATGCAGCTGTCTGTTGGAAGTTTTTGGGCAGGGGAAGTGCTGAACGTGTTTGCTTTGTGCGGATTATGATTATTATATGGCAATTATGCGTTTGTCTTTTGTCAATTTTGTAATAAGTGAGATTGCCTTAAGTAAATGCTGAGCCGCAATTTGTCTCAATTTGCAAATGACGCTTCGCATTCGAAATGGAAATTTGCTCGTGTTTGTTTTATTAGTTGCAGCTGCCAGCTCTGTGGCGTGTCTCTGTGGCATGTGGCAAGCATTACGAATTTTAAATTGCTTCGTAGATCGATAATTATCCGAGAGCTGCGGCTAACTTGCCACTAAACAATATGTCGCAATTGCGGCAAGCCTAACGGAAGCGACACAGAGATAGAGGCAGAGAGCGAGAGAGAGAGAGAGAGAGGGAGAAAGGCACATGGTCCTGTGTCCTCGCACCTTCGATGCAAAAATTAACATTTCGACAAAGGCAACCTAATCAAATGTCACAATCACGCATGCGGCCTGTCCAAGCCAGTCCAGGGCAGTCCTGGGCAGTCCACTCCAGCCCAACTCCTGGCGCATCCTGGCCAAAAGTGACATTTTGCTACAGCTAGCAGGCAGTCGTGCGGTCGGCCATGCGGGCGGCTTCGATCCTAGCCATGGCCGTAGCTTTTTGCAGCCCCTTCGCATAACTTTCACTCTTGTCAGTTGCAAATTACGCCGCACGTTTCTGGCCGGGGCTGAAGCGGGAGCGGGAGCTGGAGCTGGAGCTGGTGCCTGCAGCCTGCAGCCTGCAGCCTGGAGTCTGGAGCGGCAACAACGTCGTAATTTAAAGCTTATTTTGACACTCACTGGACTCACCAGCAGCAGCAGCAGCAACAACACCCAATTTGCATCTTTCAAAATCGTGTTTTGTTACATTTTGTGGATGCGCAAAAATTTGCATACGACAATTAACACTTGAAAAGGCGCGACCCCAGGGCGAGGGAGGACGCTGCCAGGACACTCGCATGTGTCGTCTCTAAGGGGTGCGAAATACTCTCTCTGTGTGTGAGTGTGTGTGTGCAGCTTATCCTGCATGCTGAGGCAGTGCAACAAACGTTGCAGCCACTGCCCGTACAACATTGCGTATGCGTAATGTTGTCTACACAGCCAGCAGCAGCAGCAGCAACATGAGAGACAACACAGTCATAAGACACAACTGAGATATGTAAATGCCACAACTTGAGATGCATTCCGTGCATGGGACTGTGCCTGCGCCTGTGCCAACTGTCACAAATTCTATTATTCGGAAAAAGCAAAACAAGCCAATGAGAATGACAAAATATTTGTCGAACCATGAATTGAAGCTGTTGGCTGCAGCGAGCTCAGAGTGTGTGAGCCCATCAGCAGATAACTGAAGCAAATACGTTGAAATATAATAGATGTAAAGTGTATAGTCACAATAATAATAACTTATTACTAATAATGATTATTGATAATAATGATAATATTAATAATAAAAATAGTAATAATAATATTATAATAATGATAATACATAATAATGATAATAGTATAATAATAACAATAATAATAATAATAACAATAATAATAATAATAATAACAATAATAATAATAATAATAACAATAATAATAATAATAATAATAATAACAATAATAATAATAATAATAATAATAATAATAATCATATTAATGGTAATAGTAAAATAATAGTAATAATGATAATATTATAATAATAATAATAATAATAATTATAATATTAATAATAATAACAATGATAATAATAATAATAATAATAATAATAATAATAATAATAATAATAATAATAATAATAATAATAATAATGATAATACTATTATAATGATAGTATATAATAATGATAAAATTATAATAGTAAGATAATAATAACAATAATAATAATAACGATTATACATACATAGTATATTAACAATAATTCTAGTTTAAATTTAATAAATAATAATTATAATTAAGGTCAAGGATATATTATCAAAGCCTAGAACCAGATTAAGTAAACAATAATAATATTTATAATTTAATAATCATATACTAATAATAGCATAATAATATTTATAATCAACATCTATGAGATATTAGCCGAGAATTGGATTTTGCCAGCTAAAGAGGTTATTTTTCAAGCCAAAACAACTTCCAAAGGAAGCAGCTTTACATATATCCAAAGGCTTTTCTTAATCTTACTTATACTTATATTAATATTCTTATACTTATATCAATACACTTATATATTAAGGACAAGTGAAAACGAATTCATAATGCTCAAAGCAGTAATTAGCTATAAATATAGCTGAAAGCTTAGCCATTTTCCGGTAATACAGGCATTTCAATTATGCTCAATTAAAATTCAAACATTTATATATATATTTTTTTTTAAATATATATCTATATAATATACAGAATTTTTTAAAATAAAAAATTAAATTAAATCTCAGTCATTTTCATTTCCCAACAAATGCTTAAGTTTATATTTATTTCTATAAATAATATATGAATTATAACTTTTTTGTCTCATTCTCTATTTATTTGGGTTTCATTCCACAAAGATCTTCAATATGCATTGAGCAGATCTACCAGCGATAAGTCTTAAATTCTAGTTAAGAGCGACAATTGAGACAAAAGAGGATTTATGAGATTATATTTGTTAAGATATTGATTCTATGTCCTCTCTATACTTAAGATAAACTTGATCATGCTAAGCCCACGCTTATAGCTATCTCACAGTCAGTAAGCGCCTGTATCATTGGCAGCTCTACCAATTGACCTCAATATCTTAAAGCTGTCCTCACACACGACCCACAGGCGTATTCAGTTGACTTTTTCGCTCAGTGCAAAGCACTTATCATATGAAAACGAGATGACAAAACCAAAGTACAATATCTTAAAGCAAATTAAGAACCGCAATCAGCCGCAAACATTTCACACACACACATACAGTCAACACTCATACACACACACACATGTTTACATATTTAGCAATCGAATGATGGAAATTGTCGCGTAACGTCCCCAACTCAAAAGGGTTGCAGCAGTTGAAAGGGAAGCTCGTTTTCCCGCCATGCATCGAATGGGGTTGGCGTTCCGAATGTGGTGGAACGTTTGTTGTTTGATGCCAATGCCAAGAAATGCCATGATAAGCACAGCAATAGCAACACACACACACAACACACACACCCACACACACACGCACATACACATACATACACATACATATGCACAGTTGCACTTAATACGCTTAATTGACTTTCATGTATGCACGAGTGAGTGCAGCGACACGAGAGAGCAGCGCCGAATGGCACCAGGCAGCGGCTGAGGCTGGGAGGCTGGAGCGTGAGGCGTGGACTGAGGGAGGCGGCATGAGGGCTGAGGGCGAGGGGCAGCTGACGTGTCGGGCGCAGGAACATGCTGACGTCTGCTGTTCCTACATGTTGGCCAGGCTGCTGCACCAGTGAGCCAAAGCTGACTGCGAACTGATGCGAATTGACGCAAGCCAGCAACTGGTGACATTAGCGATGCGAAATTAGCCCACCAACGGGCTGAGAGCAGTCGAAAATCAATCGAAACGCTTTAAACGAGCCCGTCATTGCCCGCAGAAACTATAAAGGCAAAAATAATATTAATATGATATGTGAACTACGATGAAAAGAGAATACCCTGAAATCATACATATATATCTTGTGTTTAGAGTATAATTCTTAAGTGATTTCTGCAAAGCTATGCCGGAGAATCATTTGAAGCTGAGACTTTTTTGGCAAGCTCTCAGCACTCAAACTTCTCTCTCAGTTCTGCTCCGCCCTCTCGCCCTATTGGCCAGTCTCTATTTTTCCCTCTTTGTCATATTTGTCTATCTGTCGATCTGGGCATCTACTCCCTTCCTCTCTCTCTCTTTCTATCTCTCTCGCTCTCTCTCTCTCTCTCTCTCTCTCTCTCTCTATCTCTCAATATTTTTCTCTCTCTCTCTATATCTTTCTCTCTCTATCTTCTCTCTCTCTCTCTCTCTCTCTCTCTCTCTCTCTCTCTCTCTCTCTCTCTCTTACTGTATCTCCATCTCTATATTGCTGCAAATCTCTTTCATCCCTTCTTCATCTCTCCCTCTCTCTCTCTCTCTCTCTCTCTCTCTCTCTCTCTCTCTCTCTCTCTCTCTCTATCACTCTCTCTCTCTTCCTCCCTTTCTCTACTCATCTCTGTCCTCCTCTATCTTTCTTACTCTACTTTTATTTTTATTATTTATTTTTCCCTTTCGCTCCGCCATCTTTTCCCTCTTGCCTCTCTATTTTTCCTTCTTTGTCATATTTGTCTATCTATCTATCTGGTCATCTACTCCCTTCCTCTCTCTCTCTCTCTCTCTCTCTCTCTCTCTATCTCTTTCTCTCTCTCAATATTTTTCTCTCTCTATCTCTTTCTCGATCTCCTTCTCTCTCTCTATCTTATCTCTCTTTCTCTCTCTCTTACTATATCTCCATCTCAATATCGCCCCTAATCTCTCTCATCCCTTCTTCATCTCTCTCTCTCTCTCTCTCTCTCTCTCTCTCTGCCTGACTGCCGAAACGATTATCGGCCCATTCATCAAATATTATGGAAATTTAGGCAAACGACCTCAAAACTCAAACATATCGATACAATTGATAGGTTGCGTCAATAGGGACACGGAATGTGGGATTGCCAAAAGGCATCGATAATCGCACACACAAAACGCTTACGAGCCGAAGCCACACAAATGCGAGCGAACTCCGTGAAAGGGCAACACTAAGCTCTGCCAGAGATGCCCCACACACACTCACACTCACACTCACACACACTCACACTCACACTCACACTCGCATTTAATCACTATTCACTTCATTGATTCACTTATTCAGTTTCGGTATTCAATATTGAACGAGCCCAAAAATGCGAACGAGCCCAAATGCTGACTGTCTCGCTCATGCCCATTGCCACCTCAATAGGTGTGCGTAAGTGTGTGTGAGTGCGTGCGTGTGGATGGTGTTTGTATTGTGTGGATTTTGCGGCTCTTTTGCAGCACTCATGCAGTGCACTATTCATGTGTGTGTGTGTGTGGGTGTGTGTATAGGGGGGGGGGGGGGGGGGGGTGTTTGGGTCTGTTTTGTGGGCTTGTCAATCGCATTTAAGAGTTGCTGCTGTGCAGTGCACATAACTTGACAATTATGCAAGCATTCTCATGGTCCCAATACTGTCACATTAGCGAGCCAGTGTTGCAAAATGTGTGTCGAGTCGGCGGAGTCACAAATGTGTTAAGTAGAAAGGCAAACGAAGACGCGAAATGCCACTTGAAGCAGAGTCGCTTTAGTATACCTATATATATACTACACTAATATATAGATATATATAGATATATATATTATGGCATTGCCTATCAATTGACTTTAAAGCTTTCATTTGGTATCTTCTGGTCTTCATGCCTTGCACAACACGAACCTTCAAAATCCAATTTACTTCACTTGCTTCGCTCACGGATTAAGTAGGAATGCATTATAATCGCAGGGCTCAAACAACTGACATCTCGCACACGTCTCACACACTCTCTCTCTCCCTCTCTCTCTCTCTCTCTCTCTCTCGCTTCCCCTAAAGCTTGTTGACAATATCTCCTGGTCTTTCTGTTGCTTTATTTCGCTCATGCCTCGCATAATTCTTAAGTGCATTAAGCCCTTTTTGACTTCTGCTTTTCTTGCACTTCAACAAATAAAATGTGAGCCTTTCTCAGGCATCCTGCCGCAGTCCGTCTCCCAGCTGCACAGGACCTCTGGCCCACTGTCTGTGCTGCGTCTATTTGTCTTTCCGCCAGCAGCGTCCCGAATAAAGTCAATGTCAGACGGGGCTCCAAGTGAAACTCAATTACACACACACACACACACACAGGCACCTGAAAGCACAACAAACACACACACACACACACATAGAGCAACAGTGCAGACGCATACATCACTTTTATTTATTTACATACCAAAAGAAAGTAAAACTTCAGCAAGTGAACCGACGCTTAAATATCCTGTTTACGGGAAGAAATCGAAAGAGTTGAGCAAAACTTGGTTGAAACTGACCACCAAATATGAAAATAATAAATATTAAATTATTAATAATTTATAACATAAATATAATGCATAACAAATTGTTACATTACATATATATAATATTAAATAAAATAGTTAGTATTGAAATGCAGCAAAAATAGTTTACTTTAGCTGAGAATTTACTGAAGAAGTTTCTGAAGTTTTTTCAGCTCCTATAAATTGTTTTATTTTTATAGTTAAATAATATCTAGTAAATAATAAATACATTAAATAAGATATGTAATTGCATAATAAATAAATAACGAATTGCTATAAACTTTAATATTTATTATTATTATAATTTTGAATAATAAAAAGTAATAAAATATATATAGTTAATATATGATCAAAATATTTTATGTTTATATTTATTTTATTTTGAATTTTATTAAATATAATTGAAAAAAACAAGTGTCAACTTAAACACAAACTAAACAATTTTGATTAAAGCCTAAGAGCAAACAGATTAAATGCAATAAAATATATATAATTATTTAAATATATTAATTTAAAAATTAAATATTTTTTATATAAACACAAACTATACTAGTATGTATATATATTATATACATATATAAGTATTTATATTTGTACTATTTATATTTTCAGTTTTTTATGTATTAAAAATTATTTATGAAATTTTTACTAAATATTATAATTATTTAATCAAGAGTTTTAAGATATATTAAAAGATTAAAAATAAAAAATAAAAAAGTAATAAATTTAATTTTAAATGAAAATAATGTATTTTTAATATTATATTATTAAAAATTTGCTGAAATATATTTAAAGCTAATCTATCACATATTCAGTAACATATATTAAAATTATCTACCTCTTCTATAGAAATAAAACCTTTCATTAGCTAAGCCCTGCTATTCATATATCTCCCTTTCTCTCTTCTTTCTAGAGTATCCAGCTAGTCAGTGAGTTGACTCGTTAAGCCTTGCATTGCGTTTCATTGCTTGAACTTTATGTTTATGCCAAGGCGCAACAAAGCACACAATCACACAGACAATCCTACAGACAGACTTACGCTCTCACCCACACGCGCATATGTTGCATGTTGGATGCTGGTGTTGCTGCAGCTGGCGCATAATGAGCGCAAAAACATCCTGTGTGGATTGTCTGCGCTGGCAGGACTCGTCCCGCTTCATATTTGCAACGCTTGCCAAGATTTGTGCGCTTTTAGCGAGGCGACATTCAAGTTGTTCGCCCTTTTACGTGTATGTGTCTATATAAATACCCATTATAAAAGGGCTTTAGGGGCATATTAGTTTTGTTGCAATTTACGTGGGAAGTAGATGGAGGCGTGGCAGGCCACATAGTTTATAAATATATATAAAAATACAGCTATACATCCGTCTGTCTGTCCGATCATCCGCTTAATAAGCTTAGAGAACTGAAATACCCGTGTTGAGTATTTTCTGCGATAGCTCATCTCATATCTCATATCCTTATAATCAACATTAGATTTATTTTTTGAACCAAAGATTCTTATGATTCTTATTTATCTAAAATGATAAACAGCTTGGCTTTTTAATACCTCTACCAAGCTATCAAAAAATTGTAAAAATATATATTTTAAATACTAGAGACTTACACTTGGCCAAATATGCACATCTCTCTGTATTATTATTTGTATAATGTATTATTTCACTAAGAGTGCTCATCTGGAACATAAGTTAGGGTATATTCAAGTCAGTCACTTCGCTTTAAAGCAATCTCTTTCTGGTTTCCTTTTTTCTTTTTTTGTGACTTTTTAACGCAGGACATGAATGCGAATGTCTTTCAGCAGCTGACTCTGTGTGTGTGTGGGTGAGTGTGTGTGTGTTAGTCGGCATGTCGCCAGTTTTGTTGACGTCGCCGTCGCCGTCGCCTTTGCCGTCGTCGTTGACTTTCGGCGTCTCCCGCTGCGTTTTGCGACATGTGTCGCATTCGCATTCTTCGCATCCTGCCAAAGTTAAATGGATCTCGTAATTGTTGTCATGGCCTCTCTGCCGCCGTCGCCGTCGCCGTCGCTGCCACTGGCCGACCTGGCTGGCTGCTGGCTGCTGGCTCTTAGCTTGGTCCTTGCTTACACGCCTTAATTGTTTTCTTTCGCATTCGAGGCGTAATTTTTTATAGAAATTGCGGTTTAATTGCTGCATTTTAAACGCCATTGAAAAGACATTGAGCGTACGTTTTGCACTCTGTCCCGCATCCTTTCACAAGGATAACGTGACATTTGCGCTTTGTCTCCCGCCGTGCGCACGCCTCTCGTCTTGCCCTCGCACAACAAAATGCCCTCTGCAGCTGATTCAGGTTGAACAAACACTTGACACGCACAGGCACAGTTCCTCGAGCTAGAACCTCAATGCCGCATTCACTGTGCTGGCATTTGGGGCGTATGTCAAATAGAGATCGTGTATGAGTAGAGTAAATGGGAATAATGCAAGAGGAGATAGCTGGATCCTCAGTTGAAAATCACAAATCTTAGCTAGTCTTACACAGAGAGAGAGTGCTTTATGAATACTCCCATTGAGCAACATAAGTACATATCAAATATATTTCCCATTGTAATAAAATCAAAGTGCATGCATCCAAAATTAAAGTTCACTCATTTACCATATTCTTTTCTCTTCCACTCTTCGTTCGTAAAAAAAATTACTATATTTCAGCTATGAATATCATTCATTTGCTAACAAATTCAATAAGATCTGTCTTTTGATTGTGCGTAAAAAATTAATTTATTATGATCAATGGTCTGAGGTATAGAGCTCTGATTGCTGACTTTCTATGGCCACAGCTTGACCACATTGACAGCTTTGGTTAAAACCTTTCAAAAGTTGGCAGCAAAGCCTACACTTTGATATTTATTAAATAAAACGGCATGAATATAGCTTTTAACTAAAATTAAAATTAATATTGTATCTCAAATTCTGGCCATTTTTGTTGGAACTTCATTTGATACTGCTCTTACTTGGTCAGCCCATATAGAGCTGTGATTTATGGAGGCTTACCCAGCACTTATCTAATTGAATATATATATTTGAATATATCTGAAGATATCTCAGTGTATCTAAAGATATCTCTATGCATCGTCTATATATCTCAAATTCATATCTCAAACAGCTCCAATAATATATTGCCTTTTCCTGCAACATTGCTCATATGAGCGAAAAGGGGTTAGCTCCATGTGGGTTACCCCTTGTCAAAGCTTATCAAACACTTATCTTATTTGTTTGTTAGCTTTACATGTTATTTATTAGTTTTACTTATCCTATTTATATCTATCTTTTTAGCCCACTTATCAAAGCAAACTCTGATATACGAATTCTCCTATATCTTGTTCACACTCATCGAAGCTTATCAAATGCTCCAATTTGTATATAAATTTTTAAATATTTTCCCTTCAATTCATGGCTAGACTCCATCCTCCTCCCTCTGACAATTTCAGCTAAATGCTGAAAGGGCAATCGAAGCGCAGCAGAGCTTCAGCTGTAATCAATGCCAATTGAATGGCAACAACATTGTCAGTGTTGTGCAACGCATTAAACATTCAGTGCGCACTAAAAACGCATGCAAATATCAAGGGCCACGCCCACAGGCGTCACCCGCTCCCCCTACGCAGCCGATTGCACGCCAGTTAGTTGCAATTTTCCATGCATTTTCATTTAAGCATTAAAAAAGAAAAAAGAATAAGAGGAAATTCTTTTTTTTTTACGACTGAGCGCAGGGAAAATGTTGGCTGGTAATGAAACGTCTATAAAACTCAAACGAATGCACACAAATCGCAAATCATTTCTCATAAAAGCGCATAGTGCATTTGGCTTCCCTTTTTCCACCAATTTTTTTTCGCATTTTCATCAACAGTTTTCTTTTTTTGCTTTGTGTGGCGCTGACAGAGGTGAATGCGCCAGTTGCTGGGCTAGAGAATCATCAGTGAGCTAATCGGAACTTACCTGAGCAACAGGAACGCAGCCAACGCAGCTGAGAGACAGACAAAGAGAGAGAGAGAGAGAGAGAGAGAGAGAGAGAGAGAGTTAGATAGAGAGGCAACTACAATGAAGACGTAAGCTGCAAAGTGTGTCACATGAGAGCCCCTATATCGTTATTCATCCAGCCTTCGCGTTTTCATCTCGAAACCAGACGCCAACTCGACTTTAATTATTTCCCTATTAGGAGTCGAACCCGTTGACGAATTGCCAGCTGCAGGAAGTCAGCCTTTGGCTAAATATTTGCCATTTTTTTCTCTCCACAGTTTTTATTTAATTTGAGGAGCTTTTTGACAGTTGCGGGCTGGGCGTGTCATTTGGCTGTCCGATAATAATAGTGTTGCCAATAAAGCGGACTTTCAGCTACTGTGCGCTCAGCAATAAATTAGCTCAGCTCGCCAAAATGTGCAAAGTTTTTCATAATGATTTGTGAGGCATTTCCAGTTGATTAACAGCTCGTAAACCACTTTTTTTAGCTGCGAATCAGGAAGTTGCTCGCGTCTCTCCTATTGTTAAAGACAACTTTTGGCTGCAGTCGGCGAGAGATAAGCCAAGAATGAGCTGGCTAATAAAACGCAATCAACAATTGTCTAACTGCATTGAGACCTCATCATTGATGAGCTGATCTGAATAAGGCTCAAATTGCACTACAAATATATGCTAAGAGTCTAAATCCTTGTGAAAGCTTTAATGTGCTTTCGTGGAGCTTTTGTGCAGCTTACAAAATTACATGTGTAAGGTTAGATAAATAAATATTAAACACAGCTAAATGTAAATGCTGCAAAAAATATGTTAAATAATATATAAACATATAAATTGAATAAAGCTTTTTATTTAAAAAAAAAATAAACATGTAAAAACCATTATGTATTTTCGTAATAAGTAAAAGTAACTCTGTAAATATTGAAAGTAAATTTTAAAAAAGTAATAAAATGCAAATCTGAGCAAATTTTTACTTATTTTTTAACTTAGTGTTTAAGCTTTATGGCTAGTAAAGTGGCTTGAGTTTCGTTTGCTTTATGGCCATTCGGCTGAACTTTTCACACAATTTCCTGCAACTTCAACGACTGTTGAAGTTATGTCAATACTGAAGACAACTACACGCGGTGTAACATGTCCGACTTAAGGTTTAAAGTTACGTGAACTGAGCGAAGGATATCCGATTTCCAGCTTTCTAACACACTATAAATAAAATGCGTTTCTGCTGAATGCCTCGCGGAAAAAGTGTTGCGAAAACCGGGAGCCTGAGCTGGCCAGAGAGCAGGCTGGAGGCAGTGGAAAAGGTAAGAGCATGGGCAATCTGGTGGTAATGCTACCATTGGCGCCTATTAATTACCAACTCCGTCACAGTCCGCGTAATTTACGAGCTAATAGCTCAACTAAGGCGGCGTCACAACTGACGATTTATGTAAGATATGGAGCTGCTTGAGCGACTGCTACAGTTTCCACCTGCCCGCCGGTGTCTTCAGCTCCATTAAAAAAAAAAAAAATAACTAAACAAGTTCAATCAATTTATTACTTGTAAAATTCAACTAAATGCAGCTAACAGCACCGATAGATGCCAAAGCGTTGTCATTAGTTCAACAAAACAGGAAAACCCGAAGCAAAGACAGTAGCCAAAACCCATTCACTTATTTATTTTGAATTTTTTTGAATCTTAAATTATATATATATATTAAATTTAGTTGAGTTTTACTTACTTTTTTCGAAGAGGCCAACGTTTTTATTATTTTTTTGATATTTATTGTACGTTTATCAACACTACTTTTTACACTGATTGTTAAGTTTTGAGTTTTAAATTTTAGAAAAGTTTAAGAATTAATTTATTTTTTATTTTATTCACTAAATTCACAACTTTTAAATGGAAAAAATTCTGAAAAAAATTTAGAAAATTTTAAAAATATTTGAGAAATAAAAAAAGGTAAAATTTTGCTTTTATATATTTTTTTTTTGTTTAGAAATTTTAAAAGTGTATTTTTTTAAGTAATAAAAGAATTGAAATAATGTTTAGAAAATCAAATTTATTTTCGTCTACCTATTTAATATTTTTTTAATTAAAAAAATGTTTTTAAGCAATAAAACATTTTAAAATTTATAGAAAATAAAACTTTCATTATTAAATATTTAAAAATAAATAAAAAAGTATTTTATTTAAATTAAAATACTGTTTTTAGTGAGATAAAAATGCTGCACGATTTTTGGTATCACATAAATTTAGTGAGATCTGCAATCGAACTGTAGCAAATGAGCCAAGTTTTGTGGACTGAATATTTGGCAAGCGGAAGCGGAAGCGACAGGGTGTGCAAGGGGCGAGCACAGGGTGTGCGCAGGGCGCACAGCAGGCGACGGCACCATCGGAGGTGCCCGTCAAAGGCAACAAATTCAAGTGGCAGCATGTTTCGACAACAACAGCTACTCGATGCCAGCAGGGCCAGCGGCTGTTGCAAATGTTGTTGAACAACAACAACAACAACAACAACAACTACAATGGGGCAACAGCAAACAAGTTGAGGCTGTGCCCCGCCCCATGCCGCCTCGTCTTTCACGCTCTGGGGCAGCTATTGAAATCTGCTTTGCTGATTGACGTCGAATGTTGTGGTTTCGGTTACGATATTTGGTAGCAAAATACAAGCAACAACGTTGCACAGACCCGGACCCAGACCCGGACCCGGACTCCGGCTCGGACCCGTACCAGGACTTGGACCCGGACCCAGACCCGGACCCAGGCCCAGACCTGGCCAGTTGCAGTCTTTGGACTGGAAGTTCGGGATGCGCAACTGCTGGCATTTTGTTGGCGGCCAAGTTAGTTTTGGCATTGTGCCGCAAAGGCCACCCGGCGGTGGGGCCCACTCCGAGCTCCGTCTTTGTTGCAGCTCTCAATGTTGCACTGCATTAAAGCCAAAACCCAATGCGATCAACGCAAATGCCAAGCTGTTTGCAATCTACAACTAAATTCTAAAATCCTAATTAAATGTCACACAGCCAAAGCTGCCAAAACCTACAAGCTTTCCCAGCCCAACAAGCAAACTCGACTTTAATTTGCAGAAATTTAATAATAAAGAATATTAAAAGATTGATTAAGGAATATAGTTTTAGCTGGAAATATTATAAATGATTTTGAATGGAAACTTAAGTTAAAAAATTAAACAAGCTTGAAAAAGATTTAATATTTTAATTTTTTTTATTGATGTATCTAAAAAAAAAATATAGTTTTGATTAAATAAATTATTTAAACAACAGTAAAATGCAAATTAAAATAGTTTAAAAATATTATTAAAATAGTTTAAAAATATTATTAAAACAAATTAAAAAAAATTAATTTGTGATTATTTTTTATTCATAATTAAAAATATGAGAAAAAAGATTCTTAGAAGATATTTTATTTTATTTTTAAAAATTATTTAAACAAAAATAAGTTCCAAATTAAAATAAAATATAAATAAATATAAAATAAAAAAAAAAAAAATTTAAAACAAATAAAACAATATATTATTATAATTTAAATAAACGTTTAACTTATAATAATATATTTTAATTTATATAAATATTTAAATTATAATAATATATTATTGTATAATAATTGTAAGGCAGTCGAAAATGTTAACACAACTGTTACTATTATTTTTTTTAACTATTTAAAAATATTATTTTTGTATAAAATAATTTTTTTTAATTTTACAATTGTTAAAAATCATAATAATAATAATTAATATTTTAATACAAATAACAAAATTTGCATAAATAAAACTCAACAAATGGATTAAACAATTAAAAAAATTTTTTTAATTATTAAGAAATTTATTTATTTTAAAATAAAATGTTACGCAAATTTCTTAGTTATTTATAATGTAAAAATAAATAATAATTATTTTTATTTCTAGATATTTTTTAATAAATAATAATAATTGAAAATAAATTTTGTATTTCCTTTTTAAAATGTTTACAAAAATAAATACATTATTTTTTGTGTATAAAATAAATAGTTCTAAATATAATTTAAATAAAGTCACTTTATATATATATATATATTTTTATATTATATATTTTATGTATATTTTACATATGAAAATAAGTATTTTTTTTAACATTTACACAATTTGCAATACCTTTTGCTAGCTTAGTTTAAATAATCGTATATTTATTTGAGTTAATTTTTTAACTACGTATTTTGTCCACTATTAGTTTGTGTGTGGAAAGTTCTTGGCTGTGTCACGCACTGAGAGTCCAGTTATTGGTCAGAATTTTGATTTAGAGTCGAGTGTTTGTGGTTGCGCTAACGGGACTTTGGGGTCTGTCTCGATCCGTCGTTGAGCGGCGGGCAAAATGATCGCGAGCTTTGAGCTTTTGAGCTGGGGAGCGGGAAAAAAAGGCGCGCGCAAATGCGAAATGCGAAATGCGAGCGATTTGGCTGCGCCAGCGACTCGGGCAGGGCTGAGGGCGTCGATAACGGTTAATCGGACGCAAGCAGCGAGTGCTAAAAATGATAAAAACTCTTTTGGGCTGCGGGGCGACGGGCGACGGGGCGACGGGGCGACAGGGCGACAAAGTTGAAAGCGCGACGACAACAAACAAACTAACGGCAACTAACGGCGACGACGGCAAACGTCGAACAGAGGCGACGCAGCAGCGAGAACGAGAACCGCACGTGGAGAATGTCAAATGGAGACTGAAGCCAGCGCCAGCAGCAGGTGCAGTCAGCAGCAGCGCCAGCAGCAGCAGTAGCAGCAGTGGCGCAGCAGCAGCATTTGCAATCAAATGCGCTTCTTATGCGAAATGTTTTGCCCAACAGAATACCCCCTTCCACTCTCACTCACTCACACACTCTCTCTCTCTCTCTCTCTCTCTGTGTCTTTCTCTATGCCCCCTCCTTCGCTCTGTGCAACACTAAGAACAACGGCATCGCCAATAGTTGCACTCGAAGCCAACGTCAGCGCCAGCGTCGCCATTTGCAGTCAGCGTCAATCGTTGTCGTTGCACTCAACGAGCGTTCGGCCGCAACAGCTTTGTTCTTGTTCTGCTCGGCTCGCTGGCTCGCTGGCTGGCTTCGTGCCGTAATGGAGGACACATTCAAGCAGCCGACAGCCGACAGCCGACAGCCAACAGCCGAAAGACGAAGACGTCGGCGACAAAGCCTAAGGCGCTGCTAACAGCGGACGTCGGACGTCGGACGTCTGTTAAGCCAGCAGTTGAGACAATTGCGTGTTGGCAGCGCAAGCAGGAAGTGCGCCTCGGAAGTGCACTAACTGCAACGCATCGCCCGCTCTTAAGCGACGCCTAAGAGAGCAGTGAAAGTGAAAACTTAAAGAGACGCCTCACAATCATTTGCTCAGGCATTTTTATCATCAACTCCACATACAAACTGTTCCCACTGCCCCTCCTAATCTCTTCTCCAAGTTTGCTTGATAACTGCACCGCTGGCCACAGCGCCAAGCTGCCATATGTTTTGTTTACTTCGCATTAACAACAAATTTGTTGTTGTCTGTCGCTCAAGAGCGTCGTGCGAAGCGCTCTTCGGCTTGCTCTTTTGCGCGCGCTCTTAAGTTCACATTGCACTCAATGCCTCTCTCTGCCTTTGTGACATTGCGCTCAAAGCCAGCTGAGCTCTGAGTCGTGAGCGACGTCAAACATGTTGGGCACACTTTGTTGGCTTTGGTCGAAGCTGTTCCCACTATATGAACAGTGTCGGCGCAACTATTGAGCAGGGCTGCTTTGATAAACTTGAGAATTACGAAAAGGTTTTGTTGGAGCAATGGCATGGGGGCCATTTAAATTATTATTGTTTAATCCTTATTAGTTTCGTTTTAAATGTTATAAAATTTAAAAAATCGATCAATAAATTAAAATTATAAATATTACTAAATTTGCTTGCAGCTGGAATCGAACCTAGAATATCTTGCATAACAAACGGAAGTCTAATTGCTATTTTATATAAATTGTGAGAATTAATGAGAGAGAGAGAGAGTGAGAGAGAGAGACAGACAGATAGAAAGATTTAAGGTATTCAAATAAAGAGAGAAAATTAAAAAAATTTGTGTAATTATTTATAAAATATTTAATAAATGTATAAAACCTTAATAATAATAATAATATAAAATTGTTTAAAAATATTGCTTTATTAATTTAAACTTGATTTAGTAAAAATTAAAAAATTGAAATTTTGACAATTTTAAGATTAAAAAAAAATAAAGAATATTTTTGACAAAAAAAAAAATTATAATAAATAAAATAAATATATTATCGGACATTTTAACTATCATAAAAAAAAGTAAATTAATTTTTGTTTTAATATTCAAATTAAATTAAAAAATTAAATTTTAAATTATCAAAAAAAATTAAGGAACAAAAATTAAATTTTAAATTATCAAAAGTAAATTTAGAAACAAAAATTAAAAATTAAAATAAAAAAACGTATTCAAATTAAATTAAGGCTAAATGAAAATGAAAATGATTAAAAAATTAACAAAAAAAAACGAATATTGTTGCAGATAAATAAAAAAAGAATAACATGGTGTAAACAATTTATTTGTGTGTGTTATTAATTATTAACAAATAAATATATAAATAAATGAAAAAACATGTTCAATAAAATTTATTTTTAAATTTTGAAAATTAATATGTTTATATAAAATAAATTTTTAAGACAAATATAAAACTTAAAAGAGTTAAAAAATAATTTTGATTGAGTTTTTATTTTGCATTTATTTATATATTTATTTTTTATTAATTAATAGAATAGAAAATAAATATTTTACCCTAGGCAAATAATTTTTTTTAATTTTTAAATATTTTAAAATTGAATTGAATTTCTCAAAACTGCTCTTTCTTTGTCTCTCTCTCTCCCTTTCTCTCTTTCTCTCTCTCTTTCTCTCTCCCTTTCTCTCACTCTCCTTCTTCCTTTCGCCTTTGCTCTTTGTTTTCTCATCTAATAGACTGAGAACAAAAGGAAATTAATGATTTCGCAGTGTTTGTGGTGCTTGGCATTCCGGATAAGCCAGCGCATCTATCCCATGTCTCTCTCCCTCTCTCAGTTCATCTCTCTCTCTCTCTCTCTCTCTCTGGTAGGTGTCTAAGCCGCAATTGCAAAATGCGCATACGGAATATTAATAATGAAAGCCGCATTGGCCGCGAGACAAACAATTAAATATGTAGCAAGTATTTTGGCTTCGGGTCGAGTGTGTTGCATGCGGCGCCTCAGCCTCAGCCTCAGCCTCTGCCTCTGTCTCTGGCTCTGCCTTAGCCTCTGCCTCTGCAACAAGCTCATCATCAAGCGTAGAGCTGACTGCAGCGAGTCGACTCTGGAGTCTGGAGTCTGGAGTCGAGTCACCTTTCCTCTGCTCGGCTCGGGCATTATAAATTTCAGTCAGGTTTCTAATAACTTTGAATTAATCATCTTTTCCGGCTTTCCTTTTGAGGCACGCACACGAAAACTTCCGCTAGATGGCGCCACAGTGGCTGACGCTTTAAAGCCAGCTCTAGGCGGGCATGGGCGTCGTTGGAGATTGCGCCAAATGAAATGTAATCCACATGAAAATTGCCTTGGCTTAGGCAAAATATGTGACAAAGTTGAGCAAAGGCCAAACCTCAAGAGTCAAGAGAAGCAAGGCTCCGAGACTCGATGACCAGCATGAGCTGGGCCGACAGAGATGATACCCTGTAAGCATGCTTTGTTGGGTATAATAGGGTACGTATAGGATAATAATCGGATAATAACTGTTATAATTGATAGGGTATATAACAGCGAGTATAACAGGGTGTATGACAGTGCGTATAACAGGGTGTATGTGTAAAACTGTGTGTAGAACAGTGTGTATAACAGTGTGTATAACAGTGCGTATAACAAAGTGTATAACAGTGTGTATAACAGTGCGTATAACAGTGTGTATAACAGTGTGTATAACCGTATGTATAACAGTGTGTATAACAGTGCGTATAACAGTGTGTATAACAGTGTACATAACAGTGTGTATAACAGTGTGTATAACAGTGTGTATAACAGTGTGTATAACAGTGTGTATAACAGTGCGTATAACAGTGTGTATAACCGTGTGTAGAACAGTGTGTATAACAGAATATATAACAGTGTATATAAAACCAGGTATAGAACAGATTATATAACAGAGCAAATAACAGTTATACTTAATATGCTACATTAAAGCGTATATAATAGACTCTAGAGTAGGCTAAACAACAGAGTCCATAACAGTGTATATAACAGAGTCTATAACAGAGTATATAACAGAGTATATACCGGGTATACACATTCCCCTCTCTCTCTCTCTCTTTTCTGTCAACTCTTGAAGAACTCCCTCTACTAGCTACTCGAATCGACTAACTAAACATGCTGAAATCTATATTTTTAAATGCTCATCATGCAGCAGCCACCTCCTGCCCGACTGCAGCCCCCTTCCGCATTAGCCCCCATCCCTTCCCCTTTGAGCTGGTGTAAATTACAGCAAATATCGCGCATACGCCGCATCGCCGCATTTGGCGTGACGTGAGATGCCTCGACTCGTGTTTGTTTTGCTGGCTGCTGCAAATTATTATTAAGCAAGCAGCTAGTCTAGACGACGCTGCTGATACCGACGCAGCTCCTAGCAAACCACCCCCCCCCTCCCCTTCCACCCCCTCTCAGTGCCATCTCGTTTGCATAAAACTTTAATAAATTTGGTTTGTGTTTTGATAAGTTGAAACTTTGTCTGTCAGCTGGCAGTTGGCATGGCTCTGCCTCACCTGCCTCTGCTGGCTGCTGCCTGCACACTTCATCATCATTAGCGCATTGCTTTACATTAGCCACGCCCCCTCCATCCATTGCAGCGCCCACTTCCTGTTGTGGTGCATAAATAATTCACATTTTTGCCATACGCGCAGATTTTCGCCACATTTAATTCTACGATTTGTCTTCTTCTTTTTTCTTTCCGTGCGGCTTCCGCTTGCCTTATTTATAGTTGACTCTCTCTCTCTCTCTCTCTCTCTCTCTCTGAGATCAAGTGAATTAGCTGGGTCCAAGCTGGATTTATGTGCGGCCAAAAGTCGCGTCGTAAATTTCGAGAAATTCTTATTAAAATTTAATGATTAGACAAATTGTGAGCTGGGGGCAAACGATGAGTTTACAGCATTATTCAGAGTGTTTCATAATTACTTAGATTATTTTATTGACTAACTAACTAGGTGAGTTGAGCTTTGGAATGTTTAATTATAATTTTAGGTAATTTAATAATCAAGCTCAAGACTTGAAGCACTGCAGATAATAGAGACTGCCAAATGCACCTAGAGCTCGCTTTGCAAGGCAAATCGAAACGACGAATTAAGATTTTCTATAGCAAACCCTATGCAGATCGAAGATGGGTTCCAGGATTGCGAAAATCTGACACTTTAAATATTGAAATTTAACAAAGAGAAAGCAATAAATAAATATCATTTTATTTCTTGTGAACAAGAAGGAACTAATTCAGTAAAGAAAAATAATAAATTCAACTAATCAATAATAACGCCAAAATTAGAACTAATC
This sequence comes from Drosophila paranaensis, assembly GCA_035047545.1. Taxonomy (NCBI): domain Eukaryota; kingdom Metazoa; phylum Arthropoda; class Insecta; order Diptera; family Drosophilidae; genus Drosophila; species Drosophila paranaensis. The sequence goes on along the minus strand of JAWNPL010000026.1, from coordinate 6,874,758 downwards.
ACTGTCGGATGAAGCTTGAGTTTCTATTGTCGTACTTCGGCTGTCTTTAAAAAAAATAGGTCCAGTGTTGTCTGATTAGCTTTTTTATTGAGCGTTAAATGCATTTCCTTGTAGCAATTCATATGCGTAGCTGCCGACTGGCACACTTTGAAGCTCTTTTTGTGTTTTAATAGAATATACCGACTCTTGGGCAACGCAACATTGAAATCGAACGACGAACAGTGAAAATTAGTGCTAATTGATCAGCGACGCAACTTCGAAGAAACACGAACAGGAACGACGCAAAGCGAGGTATAGATGAACATTAAATTAATAATTTACATATTAATTTAATAAAATAAAATAATAATTTTCATATTAATTTACATATTAATATTAATTAATTCTCAATTATTTATTATTTATTGTGAATTATTTTTTATTTATTTTAAATTATTTATTTTGAATTATTTATTATTTATTTTAAATTATTTATTTTGAATTATTGTCCTAAAGAATTTATTTATATATTTTGAATTATTTATTATTTATTCTGAATTATTTATTTTCAATTATTTATTATTTATTCCGAATTATTTATTATTTATTTTAAATTATTTATTATGAATTATTTATTTTTTATCCTGAATTATTTATTATTTATTTTGAATAACTTATTATTTATTCTGAATTATTTATTTTTTATTCTGAATTATTTATTATTTATTTTCAATTATTTATTATTTATTCCGAATTATTTATTATTTATTTTGAATTATTTATTTTAAATGATTTATTTTTTATTCTGAATTATTTATTATTTATTTTGAATAACTTATTATTTATTCTCAATTATTTATTTTTTTTATTCTAAATTATTTATTATTTATTTTAAATTATTAATTTTAAATTATTTACTTTAAATTATTTATTATTTATTCTGAACTATTTATTTATCATTTATTATTATTATTATTATTTTTTTAATTTTTTATCATTTATTTTGAATTATTTAATTATCTATGCAATCGTCCACAAATTCCACTAAAATCGAAATAGCCTTTTTTCAGGAGTTTTCATTGCTATCTAGCTATTTCTGCCTTTTTTCAGGCTTCCATCTCATATACTTTTTCCATATCCGTCAAGAACTAACGGTTTAAGAATTCCTTTATATAATGGCAAGGATAATGCATGGTATTTAATACAATTTTCAGAGATCGTATGGCTAGAATCTGAATACTAAGGCGAGAGCTGAGTATCTACTCATCCGTCTTAAAGATACAGAAATAGATAAGAAGATAGAGAAATTTGTATACTAGACACCGTTAAGTATCTATCTAAATCGAAAGGAGATATTTGGATACATAGATACATAGACAGGCAATGCAAGGCTTGCACTAAGCCCACGCTCTGCTTCCGCTTTGATAGCCAAGTCTATAAAGAAAATCAATGTTAATTGCCATTGATATCACATAAATATGAAATAAGTCAAATTTCAGTCAGGAGCGCATTCTCAGCCCTTTTCTCTAGCCCAGCTGTGAGCAAGGCTCGAAAAAGTGCCATTAGCAAGTTTTTGTTTTTGTTTTTGGTATTTTTTTAGTATTCTTGGCTACGCCGCAGGAATTGAGAATTGTGGGCAAAGTTAAAGCATTGAAAGGCATTGAAAATGCGAGACACAAATGCCATTTGCGGGGCTTTGGCGTTTAAATAAATTATGAGCTGTGGCAACAAGGTGTTAAGGGCGCCGCATTGTGGGCGTTCAAGGTGTTAAGGGGCAGAAATTAGAGAGCAAAATGCGGCCCAAGGCACGCGCCCATCAAATAAAGTTTACTTACGCCTCGCCAACTGCTGGACCACGACGCCGCGGCTGGGCCGTGACCAGTGAACCCCAAACATCCCCAGCCCCAAGGCCTCGCAGTCAAAAAAAGCTATTGACAACTGCGCATCGTTAGCTACAACCCTTAGGCTGCTCCTCTTCCCCTCTTCTCCTTATTGTTGTTGTTGTTGTTGAAGAAGTTTGTCTTATTTTGACTGCAAAGTGCTCTCAAGGTGTTTTGCCTCTTCTTCATCTGCTTCTTCTGGCTCTTCTCCCCCTTCTGCTTGTTGCTTCATTCTTTTCTTGTATCTCGCGAAATTTGTCACGAATTTTTGCGCGATTTTAATGACACTTGAAGAAGTCGTCGATGGGGACAGCTGTTTAGCAGGCATTGAAGACGCCGTTGGAGTCCGTTTTCCAGTTTCAACTTCAACTCATATCAAAAATATATATATCTGTATATACATACATATATATGGACTATAATCCGTATCAGCTATCAACTGCGAAACTGTTTGCCCAGTCAGCGCAAAGCATTTAATAGCCTTAAATTCTCGGCTTCCAAAATGTCCAAATAAATTCGAGGAAAATCGCTTGCTCCGAGATGCGCACAAGTGGAAAATTGCATTTCCTTTTCCTCTGCTGTTGTTCTTGTCGCTGTTGTATAATTTGTCAAATTTGTAATAGAAACAAGCGCTGGGATTGCCGAACAATTGCAAAAGGCTTCGACATCGAGCTCAAACTTAACTAAACGAAAACAAATGAAATGAATCAAATGCGTTGACTTTCAGTGCTCGAGATGTCTCTTGACTCTTGACAGTCTCTGGATTTCGATTTGGATTATTGACAATAGTTATGTTGGTCCTATTAACTAATAGAAAGTTAAGCTGCAAGGTTAAAATATATAGAACCTTTTGATTGATTGTTCAGTTAAATACTGAGTTATTTTATCTCTTTTAATTTTCATTTAAATTCATTCTTTTTAGTGGAGCTTACAGGGAACGAAATTTATACAAAGTAAAATAAAATAAAAATTTCATAAGAAATATGTAATAAAAAATTAAATAAAATATGTTAAATTAATAAATAAAAAAAAAATTATATACTTATATTAGGTAGGCTTAAATCATTAAAATTTAAATATTTAATTAATAATTACTACATAAATATGTTAATATAAAAACATCAAGCCGAAGGCCACTGCAGCCAGCGCTTTGATCCTAAGTTAGCTTTAATTTTAATTAATTCTAACTAATATAAATAAATAAATAATAATTTCATTGACCTATTTCGAAGGCTGAACTATAAGATATTTTATTTTCCTTCATAAATTTAATTCATTTTAAATAATTTATATAAAAAATTTTAATAAAGTTTTACTCAAACAAAAATTTAATATATTATTTAAATTTTATGTAATCTATGTTTTTTTATGTATAAACTATTTTATGACTTAATTATTGTTGTAAGCTTTAAGCTTTCTGTTTATTTTGAAAATATAATTTTTAATTTAAATTTATTTAATTTTTTATTCTATAATCGAATTAGAAAACTTTTGTTTATGTCATAATTTATTTACTACAAAACTGAATCTCAATCAAATAATTTAATAGCTAAAATTAAACTTTATTTTAATAAAATGAGAATTCAATAAACGTATGTTAAAATTGAAGTATGTAAACACTGTAAAGCAGCCCATTCCCGTTTTTGTTCTATTCCGTTTGTTCCTTGCACACCTTGCTCTGTTGCCCATGCGTATGTACGTATGAATTGTCAGTCTTTAATAACTTATTATAAATATTAAAATATTTATTTTATTTTTGTTTTGTTTTTATATATTTTATTAACAATTAAATAAAGTATCTCACACCTTAATTATATATTTTGTTTCAATACATAATTCTTTTGCTGTTCCTTATTTTAAATTATTATTTATTCTCTTTTTCTCAAATCAGAATTCTAAGAATATAACAAAGGTAAATAAATAAAGCAAAATGAAGTCCGCGTGCAGAAATTTTCGTCTTTTTTGTTCCTTCACATTTTCCTCATATTTACTTATGAGCTAAAAAACGCTGAAGTGGATTACATAGTTGGGCTTTTAATTGACTGACTGTTGTCCTGAATATGTGCATATCTTGGCTATAAACACGCATTGCTCTGTGTGTGCGTGAGCCGACAGGCAGCTGCGCCTGCTGCCGGCATGCAAATGTTGTCCATATAAGTATGCTATAAACATAGACGAGTTCCGTTCTGTTGTGTGTGTGTGTGTGTGTGTGTGTGTGTGAGTGTGGCCTGCAGCTGTGCTGGGCATGCAACTCAATGCGGGACATGCAAATTACACATTCTCAGCGCTTATAATTTCTAATTAATTATGCCATAAACGACGCTTCTTGCGGTCATTTCAGCGCGCCAACAAGCCCAATAGCGACGTGTGTGTATGACTCTCTCTCTCTCTCTCTCTGTCTCTCTCTCTCTCTCTCTCTCTCTCTCTCTCTCTCTGTGTGCAGAGTTACTTCTAAGCGTACATTAAAGTATTTGGCATTTCCCTGCGAACAGCGGCAGGTGTATTTTATTTTTATTATAGCCCCAGCTTTCAACTCTTCCGTTGGAATTTTTGCAAGTAAATCGCATAAGTTGCAGCTGCTCGAACGGCAGTCGAAGCGAATGGCGGTGGCACAGTGGGCCGAATTCCTGAAGTATCTTAAATCAGGGATCCCAGGAATAGATTAACTAAATTTCACTTTTAATTATATTTTAATTTTAATATAGATCTTTATTATAAAAATTGTTAATCAACATTAATATATTTCACTATTTGACAATTTTATTTAATCAGCATTATTAAGTTTTAAACTTAGAAAAAAGCTGCCTAAATCATCAGAAAATTATTTGATTATTAATTATTTTATTTAAAAAGCTGAAATAAAATAAATTTGTTTTCACACTGTAAATTTAATGAATAAAAAAATTTAGAAACATTTTAATGTAAAATATAGTTTGAATATTAATTCTATTAATTAATATAATAAATTTAATTTTATATACTAAATTTTTTTATATAATTTCAAAAACAAAAAAATGATATTTAAATTAGACATTTATTTTTAATAATATAATATTTTAATAAATATTTAAAATTTTGAATTTAAAGTGTTTTGAAATTAGTAAATAAAATAATAATAAATTATGTTATTATTTCCATTTTTAGAGTTAACTTTTTTATTGTTAATGCAGTTTTGTAAAAATATTAATTAAAATGCAAATTGAGCTTCGATTGGAGATACATTTATTTAAATATTTAAAATTTAGTTTAAGGAAATTTTATTTATATGCTTTAATATGTATAACAAAATATATTTTTTACTTATTTTTATTAATATAATTATTATTATTTATTAATTTTATTATTTATTTACATAATTATGTTTTAATCATTTTCGTCCAAGCTCAACTCTAGCTTGTGGCAGACACACATTAGTTTTCATTATTTGCCCACACACTCTCGGCCCACTGTGCAAGACATGCTGCATTTGCAATGTAAAAATGAATTTTTTTTGTCTGTGCTTTCAATTTCTGTTTTATGCTTTTGTCTCAGCGCTTTTCTTTCGCTCTTCTTCCTTTGTTGCCCTCCTCTTCTGTAATATTTCAACTAATGAGCTGCAATTTGTTGCAAATGGCAGCGCCATCGCCATCGCCGTCGCCGTTGCCGTTGCCGTCAAAATGTTGCATGTGTCGCCGTTGCCATGGTGCATTAAAGTTGCGCATACGCCACGTGTGGCGTGGACAATGCCAAGGCAGGAAGGAAGGAGCTGGGGCTGAGCTCGGGGCAAGGCCATTAAAGCGAGCGCAGTGGCTGTCGACATGACTCAAAGGGCGACCGAGCGTAAGAAAGTCATCAAATAGTTTGAAACAGCGCCAGGATATGCGATACAGGCAACGCTCGCTGCCCGACAGCGAAGTCGAAGTTGAAGCAAAGACGACTAGCGCCGATTGAGGCCATGATGCGAAAAGTTCAAGCAAACAGCGCCAGCCGCAGCAAAGTTTGCTGCCAAATGAAGCAGGAGGCTTGGACCCAAGTCTTGGCCAGTTTGCCCAGTTGCCCAGTTGTCCAGCCGCAGCCACAGCCACAGCCGCAGCCGCAGCAACATCCTTGTGCATGTCCTGGAACACAGGCCGTTGATCGATGCGAGGCGATGCGATGCGATGCGATGCGCTGCTAGTGGCCGGCGGGGCATCGTTTTTGGGCCGTCGCCATTATTAGCCAACGTTTCCATTCCAACATTTTAACATTTTTTTCCCTGCTCTCGCCTTTTTTTCCCACAAAAACTTGGTCCTGGCCAGCAAAAACCCGTTAACAGTTAAGTGGATAAGCCAATTTATGAGTTTCGAATTTAACTTTGTCACTTTTCTACCCCAAACCCCAGCCCTCGTGGCCTTTGGCTCTTGCTCTCTCTCTCTCTCTCTCTCTCTCTCTCTCTCTATCTCTCTATCGCTCTCTTTTTGACTGTCGTCGCTTGGCACATTTAAGTGGATTTGTTTTGCTTTATTGGTTGCTCGGCAGTTGCTCAGCTCCATTTTCGTGCTGGTCCTGGCCCTGGCCCTGGCCCTGCGCTTTCTTCCGTTGTCTGGCAACGCCGCTGACATTTTTAGGCTAAAAGTTTTTTAATTTTTAAATATATTTTTTTACAATGTTTTCTTGTTGTTGTTCTTTTTCTTTTTCTTTTTGTGTGCATTTAGCTTTTCATTAATGTTGTTGCCTGCTTTTTTGGCTCAATGAATGCAAATATTTTAGTGCAGCTTACACTGAGCTACACAACTGAGATTTTATAAATTAAGAAAATAAATATACATTAAATTATATTTATTTTTGTGATACTTTTTACTATTTATTGTATAAAGATAATTGAAAAAATAAATGCAAATTAAACAGAAATGCTTATTATTTATTTATATTATATTATATTTTTCTGTATTTAATTAATTCAATTTTCTCGTAGATTTGGCTATTTTATAATATATATAAAATATTTTACTTTATTTTTTTTTTATTTAAATGTATTTATGATAACATTTGCAGTTAAAATAAACAAATAAAAAATTTAATTTTCATTATAACTATATTTTTCATTATCTATTTAGGTAATTTAAAAATTTTTATTTTTATTTTATTTTAATATATTTTTGTAAAACTTGTATTTAGTTATATATATCATTCCATGTGCAGTTTAAATAATTAATTCAAATTAAATACAAATAATATTTATTTTTATTATATTTTTTATAATTTGTTTAATTAAATTTTTCAAATATTTTTTTAAGTTTTTAATTTCTCAATTTAATTATATTTAAATCCCATTTCCCATTTTTATGTTAGCAAGTGCTCTAAATATACTATTCGTTGGCTTTTGAAGCACATTTTTCTGGGTTTTTCAAATGCCATCGAAACTGTTTGGCAGGCATCAACAAAAATTGGCAAGCCCAAAAGTTTTAACTCATTCAGGCGACTTACGACTCCAATTAGGATTAAGGCGAGCGTTTGCAATGCCGATTAGCGAGCCAACTTATGGGGAACTTTCGGACACAAGTGGCTGTCAGTTGTTATTACTTAAAGCAGCGGCAATTGCACTTTGGGGCTTCAACTTGCGATTGGGGCTTGGAGCTTTCGGGTGCGAGTCACGCGCCACAAAAATTGCCCGCAAATCTAGACCGAAAAATAAGTTGAGAGCTCGTCTGGGGCTAGCCAGACGGACCGCAAATGAATGCTGAAAGCTGATGATGATGCCCTTGTCCTGCCTTGTCTCTCTCTCTCTCTCTCCCTCTCTCTCTCACTCTCTCACTCTGTATCTTTCTCTGATCGTTGCAAGCGCGTCAACTCATTTGCATATTTGCCAATTTACAACAAAAGAACTGCAACGTGTGTAGCCTTCAAGTGGCAGCGGCAGCTTCGGCTGCTCCTGCTTACGTATGCGACACGAGCGTTGGGCGTGCGACGACCTTAGCAGCAGTTGCTGCTGCGGTCAACGCTGCGTATTCATAATAATCAGCCAGCCATAGGGAAGATGCCACGTTGCACTGGCCGAGCGCCTAAAAGCAGGCAATGCCAGGGCCAAGCGCCTTCTCGGCCATGGCTTCAATTCCGTTTCCTATTACTTCTACTGACGGATTCCGCTTTGACTCTCTGCTTTCTAGTTACGCTTTATTACTTCTGCCACAGCGACCGAACGCATTAGATATGCAACTCGCGTCCCATTGCGCCGCTGTCTCTGCACTTCCACAAAATACTCTAGGTTCATGGCTAAAGCCATCGAATTTGGGCTGCAGTTTGCGAATTTTGGGGAAAGTGCAAATGAATTTCAGTTTGAAGTGAAAAGTTGAAGATTTTCATCTTAAATCATCTGAAGACAATGCGATTTCTGATTATTTTTGGATTGCTTTGTGATTGTCTTTCGATTAGTTTTCGTTAACGTTTTACTGGCTTGTGAAAATGTGACTTAAATTGATATATTTTTATCATTTTTATATAATTTTTTTAGACTAGACTCGCTCATTTTTAAAGTTTCTCTGAGCAACGTATACGTAAACGTTTTGCTGGCTTCTCGCATCATTGTCCAGTTATATTATAGCAACATTAGTCCGAAATTAGCTCAATTTCAATTTAAATTTGATTTAGTTGGTTTTTGCTGCATTTCTCTTTGTTTTCTTATGTGCCTCTCCTTCGTAAACGTTGCACTGGCTGCACAAGCTAAACTAACTGTAATTTTATGCACTTTTAAGCTGTTTTTATGCACGTTCTCTCATTCGTAAGCGTTGCACTGGCTTCAGAAGTCAAATTTACTTTATACCTGATTCACATCCGTTTCCATTCATATTCATATCTATTTCTATGCTTCTTCTCTTCTTCGCAAACGTAGCACTGGCCTTAGGTTTACTTAAACTCGATTCCCACCCATTTCTATTCATATTTTCCCAAAGAGCAGCCAATTTTCCAATCATTTTCTTCAGTCAGTTTCCTTTACTTTCTCCGCCTGTCGCCCAATTTAGTGCATTTCTCACTCTGCGCTCGGAACTGTCCTTTCTGCGTTGTCTGTTTGCCTGGCTGACTTGGTTGGGGGAAAAGAAACTTTAATAAGAAATGGCCTGAGATGTGAGCAAACACACCTGCAGCCGACATGGAGTGCAGTTTACATGCAACGGCATGGCCAGCGCAGTTGTTGGTGGTGATAAAAATTAACGACTCCCAAATGTTGCAGTCAGCGAAAGTCGCTTCTTAAATTTTTTAGCATTTAATTTTGGGCTGGCGGCGCTCTTATTTGATTTAAATATGCAATTCTTAATAGTCGTAAAACTGCCGGCTCACTGCCCGCTGCCTCAGCCAGCGAATTGAATCCTCATTCGCATTCGCATTCCCATACACATTTACATTCACAATGGCTGAGGCTGAGACTGAGGCTGAGACTGAGGCTGAGACTGAGGCAGCGGCAGTCGCAACTATTGCAGTCACAAATTTAAGTCGGCTAAAAACTGGCTGGCGTGGCTGGCTGGGCACAAGGGCGAAAGACAAAAATAACTACATTATTTATTTATGCAATATCTGAGTAGAAGGCACGTTGTGCGAGGCGCTGCCTGCCTTCTGGATTTCACCATTTTTATTTGCAGCTCTAAATGCTGCAACATTTTGTTTACGGCCGACCAAAGCAACGAGCCGCCCCCTGCCCAGACCTGCCACGGACTCCAGCAGCCAGCTCTGACTCCGACTCCGACTCCGACTCCAATTCTGACTCCGACTGTATATGAAAATGTTGTGCGAGTCCTGCGACTCCTTCGCGTTGCTGGCAAATGCTAATTTGTTACACATACCTTCGCTGCTCTTCGCCTTGAATAACTTAAACGCCTCCAATTGCATAACCATTTCCAATCGTCTTGCAATGCAAGATCAAATTGATTATTTTTTGCTGCTCTAAACTATGCAGTAATACGCTTAAACGATTATGAAAGAGAATATTCTGTGAAGAATTTCAAGGCTTAAAGCCTGAAAAAGTAGACTCCATTAAGGCAGTTAAACAAAGGAATAGCTTAGTATAGATCTGAATCTTTATATATAGAGTGTCAAGGGAGCATTTGCCTGAAAGAGATCAGTTGATGGGGGTAAGAAGTAATAATAATAATTAATAAAAAAAATTAAATTTTAAATTAAAATATGTTTTATAAATTTAAATTATAATTAATTTCAAATATAAACACTTTCTTCTGAATACATATTTATAATTTATTATATATATAACATATAAAATAAATTGCATCTTGATAAGAACTTGTTATATTTTAAATAATGAATGAAATAAATAAATATATATATTAATGATAATATTACATTATTATAATACTAAAGAAATAATAAAATTAATATTTATTTATTTCATTTCTTTAAATAAAATAAATAAATGTTTTATAATAATAATAGCAATATTTTTATTATTTCATAAATAAATGTTTTAATACTTAAATAAATTAAATAAATATATGAATAAATATTTATTTATTGTATTTTCTAATTTTAGCCCAAAAGCTTAGTTCTCTTAATAAACACAAATACTAGTTCTGCAAGCTGAAAATAAAATTTTCTACATTTTCCTAACCACTTTGCCACGCTTAATCCAGTCAGCATTGACCATGGGCACGTTTTGACTGTTAACGTAACATTTGAAGAAGTTGCGAATGAGCGCAGAAAGTTTCAGTTTAATGTTAAACAAGAGAACAATAATGATAATAGTCCAGTTACTCACCCTTTAATTGTCAGAGTTCAGCTTTTTATCACATTGAAGATGGTAACAACTTTTCGAGTCTTTTTTTATATATATTTTTTTCTATTTATTTTAAATCTTTTATTGAGTGTCTATAAACACAGTAGCTTGTAGTTTTTGTACTTATATTTAATAAATCTTTCGACGGATAATTTCTGGAAATTGATTTAACGATTTAACGTATGAAAACTATTTAAATTGCGCGCAAAACTGCAAAATGAGCCGCAAGAAGGAAAAGCTTTGAAAAGCTTTTGGCAGTGGCACACGAAACAAAAGCTAAATACTTGCGGCAGCCTTGCGCCTTTAAATGTAATAAAAGGAAATATTTCATGAAAGGAATATTGCATGCGCAGCTGATTCGAGAAATCGCTTTGAGAACCATGTAAATAAAGCATAAACAACATTTTCTATGTCAATTAAAAGTTTGACTGGCCGCAAACAGCTGCCTGACACGTGAGCCACACACACACACATACACACACACACACACACACCGTAGGCATCCACACCAACACTTCTGCTGGTAAATTTAGTTGTGGCCCTGCCCACCCCTCACTTTGCTTCACTTATCTGCACTTCACTTCACGCTACCTTTTGAACTGTCAGCCAGCAAGCTCTGTTTGATTTTTCTCACTGCGCCTAAAAGTAGGCAATCACAAATAATTGTACAGTTTGTCGAAAAAGCCGTTCGTTGAATGTTTAAAAAAATACGGCGCTAGCCCGAGTGTTGGCCACAATACAAATAAAATACTGAGCAGCTGTAAAAACAACAACAAACGAAATGCGGAAATGTGCCACGGGCCAAGCAGCTGTTCAGCTGGGAGAGAATGGTAGAGAGAGAGAGAGAGTGTAAGGCCCTGGGTATGAGTGTGTGTGTGTGTGTGTGTGTGTGAGAGCGAGCTTTTCGACTGACGTTCTTCATATGCAGCTCGTCGCCTGCACACACCCTCACCCCGCCAGCAGCGAAAGAAGTGTTTTCAGTTTTCTATGGAAACTGCTCATTAGGCAGCCGTTTTTAACTGAACTTATACATTTATGTGTGTAAATTATATCAAACAGAATGTTTGGCATTTGAAGTCAACAAATTGATTTATGGCAAATGTATTTATGATTATTTTAAGGTTTATCTATTTCTTAGCATATTTTTTAATTAAATATTTAATTAAATTATTTAATAATGTCATTTTGAAATTTAATACATATTTTTGAAAATTTAATAAATAAAATTTTAAAGTTATTTAAATGATGTTTAATCTGATTCTCACTGTAATATTTTAAAGAAGCGAGACTGTGTATTGTTTATTTGGTTATTTGATTATTAAGTATTATCTCTCTCAGATATAACTAAAAATAAAAATTTAGTTTTTAAATTATTTAATTGATGTGTAAATTAAATTCTCAATTTAAATCAAATATAACATTTTTTATTAATTATTAAAGTGCAGAACCTGTACAATCAAATTTAGTATCTTATATAATATATAATTAAATATTTAATATTTATATTTATTTATATATATATATATATATATATATATATATATATATATATATATATATATATATATATATATATATATATATATATATATATATATATATATATATATATATATATATATATATATATATATATATATATATATATATTTATATATATATGATATTAGGGCCAAACATCTGTCGCATTAAAAGTCGATGGCTTATTGCATTCCCATCGTTTTGGCTAAACATAATAATATCAAATATATTTATATATATTTCTTTTAATATATTTTTAAATAAATTATTGATATCAATATATCTTTGAAATTAATTCGTTGATTTTTAAGTTATTAAGAGTATGCATTCATTTTTATTTTTTAAATTTAAATGTAAATAATTATTGTACATAAGTGTGTCTTACATTTTCAAATTATTTTAGTTTCATTTTCTCTATATGTTTGATTAAATAGTATATATTATATAATTCAATTCTGAAATTATTTTAAATTTTCTTCATTTAATTATAATTATTTATCTTATATAGATTTTAATAAATATACAATACATATATCTCTAACTACATTTTTAAATATTCAAATTTTTAAATATTTTTTTAGCCCCGGTTGGAATCCCGTTGGATGCTTATGTTTCATACAGGCGTACCTGCCCGATGTAAGTAAATTAAGTGATAAATGCGCTGTAGAGTCTCTGACAACGAAGCAGCAAATAAATTGAATTGAAAAAAAAAGAAAAAGTACTTTTTTATAAGTGAGAGTATCTAAAAGTCGTGCCAATTGCACTGCGTATTTTTTCTGCAGCTTTAACTGCATTTTTTGTATATTTCTTTTTTAGTATTTGCTTAGTGCTTTGCCTTTTTAATTTAAATGTTAATCGGCTTGCCTCAGCCAGCGAACTGCAGCTGCATTCCACGAAAACGCTTGCTCCTCCTGCTGCTTCTGCCGCTCCTCCTCCTGCTCCTTCTCCTGCTCCTAGTTCTGCTCTCCAGCGCCATTTCACAATGTTTGACATGTGGAAAAATATGAAGTGCGAACTGGCATATATTTCATAATTTGCCGGCGTCATTTGCATATGACGGCGTGTCCGACAGCTGGCGCCAGCTGCGAAATGCCTGAAATAGTTAAAGTGACCAAACTGACTGAGCACACACATATATCAACACATATCCACAGACACATATGTGTGTGTATATAAATAGTGCTCTGCGTTGGTATATCTGTGGAACGTACTCGCACGGATCACTTAAGTTTTTATGCTCGTATTTGCACACACACGTCTTTTATTGTGTATTTGTCTTGGCTGCCGCAAATAAAGACGAAGACGGCATAAAGACAGCCCGGCCGGACCGTAGAGCCAGGGAATTCATTAAAAATTAATCCAATGCCGTCGCTGGCGGAGTAAGTACGAGTATTTGGCCAGCAAGTGGGGGGCAGGTCGACTTGTTGTCTGCTATTCAATTACGTATGCCACGGCAGCCATGAAAATGACCTGCAGTGTCTGTGCAGCCAGCGCCATCCCCTGCTCAGCCTGGGCTGGGCCGGGGGGTGTGTGGGGTAGTAAATTCTAACAGCACTTGGGTCGGCAAACCCTCAACGAGACCCTGTCCTCTTCCGCCTTCCCACCCTCCCGACTGGCTCAACTGCTTGGCAGTTTTATGTGTTTTGTCTTCGCAGTCGCATGCCGCATAAACGGAATTATTTACAATTTATTTTTACCTGAGACACAGGTCCTGGCGTCGGAGCTGGCGATTGCGATGGCATTTGCTTCGCTTGTTTGTTTTTGTGCTATTCAAAATGTCTTCATTACCGGCTGCTGAAGATGCCAAAGATGCGGCTGCTCAGCTTCAGCTTCACCTTCCAGCAGCTGTTTCATTGGCTTTAATATGGCCCTGACTCTGACTCTGACTCTGACTGTGGACTGTCTCTGTGGCTATGTGAAGTGTTGCCTGTTTATTTGAGACATTTGCAGCTAACTAATATCCTGAGTGCTGCGCCAAGTAATTGGCTGATGCCCGAACGAGAGACAGACAGACGGATAGACGCACAGACACTTGGCCAGCCAGCACCCGAGCACCCGAGCACCCAAGTCAGAGTATTTAATTTGTGCCGACGATGCCACAAGGGCTCTGCGGCAATTGCTCAACTTGATTAAATGGAAACAACACTTGACTGCTGCTGCCGCAGGCAACAATTTGTTGCCTTTATTATTATGTTTAGAAATTTTAATGGAATTCTCCATTGCTCCCAATACAAATTTCACAATCAAATTGCGAATGGAAATGCAATGAAAGAAATAAAAGTATAAGATGGAAAAATTTCAAATTTAATTATATTTTGATTTCTTTTTACAATTATTTAGGCATTTTTATTGAATTTATAGCAAGTGCCAATGCCAGAGAAGAGTTGAAGATAAATTATTTTTTATATCTGTGTCCCTCCTACTACTTGGCCTTCCATCAAGTTCTCAGAGCTCTCAGCTCTGTCAATCTGTAAACTCAATAAACTTAAAGCCAGCTCGGGCAAGTCTCAGAAAGAGCTGACAGCTAATTGAACGGCAACTAATGTAGCTAAACACAAGAGAGAGAGAGGGAGATATGTAGAACAAGCTGAATCTAAACTTAATCAAGGGCTTGAGGTGCTGGGCCTGGCGTGGCAAGTGTAAACACTCTGCATAAATTAGTAAGAACTTAAATGCAACGCTTAAGAGCCAGCCAAGCGCATCTAAATAGACATTAGCGCCCGACAAGGATGCTGCAGACAAGCTCAGAGAGAGAGAGAGAGAGAGAGAGAGAGAGAGGGGGGGGGGGGGGGACAGGCACTTGGCTCTAGCCAGCTGTTTATCAACATAATCAACATCATCATCGTGCTGCTCGTCCGCCTCAGCGTCTCGCCAGCTCGCACTCATGAGCGATGATAAATCATCAGAGGAGGCAACGAGCTGCTGGCCTCACTTGACAGCAGACGCTGCAGTGTTGCAGCATTTCGTGGCACTTGCCGTGGCATGTAGCAGGTTGGCTTTATACGCCGCCCACCTTTGCCACGCCCGCCCAACCGCCCGAACGCCCATTAATTGCCAAACAATGATGAAGTGCTCGGCATATTTCTAGTTATTTATTGCAGCTACGTGCTGGTTTCTTCGTTTCGTCGTCTCGCCTCGGGCCTAACCTTTCGGCGCTCGTTAATATGCAATTTTTATTGCGCTTTTTGCAAATCGGCCACCGCATTGCGACACTCATGCAAATTAGCTGTAAGCATGGCCAGAAAACGGCTAGAAATATTTGTGCTCAAAAGCATTAGCATACGGTCGCAACAACTATTTGTTTTCGCTTGTCAGCGCGACCTGCCAGCTGCGAGCTGTGCACTAAATTGCATTACGTATACGCAACGTGCCGCGCCGAGTAAACAGGAAACGGGCATTACACTTGATGTGACCCAGTTCGCCTGTCAGCTCTTGGCAGTTGACTTGCCCTACGAAATATGTCCCTTCACACTCATCAACCAGCTCACCAGCAAAACAACACTCTAATCCAGCGTAATGGTAATTTAGCTTCTCTATCTGATTGATATGGATTTGTTCTTTGTTGTTTGTTCCGTTTGCCTCGAGTGCCTTAAATACTAGTTGGCTCTTATTGGCATTGTGTGCCGTATAATGCTAAGTAGTGAGTGGCAGTCAGAATTATCATAAGCATTTGCTTAAATATCTGCGGCGAGCTCAACTGCTGAGCAGCTTGTTAAATGGCGGAAGCTTGAATATGAATGAATTTTAATATTTTATTTTATTATATATTCTAATAGTTTATATGCATAACATAACTATATTAATTTACAGTTTATAAAAACTTTCTAAGTCAAATTGATTTTTTTTTAAATATTGGCTTAAGCTTATATAATTTTTTATATTTTTAAAAACTAAATTAAAATTTAATGTATTATTTCTGCAAATTTTAGAATATATTTAATATAATTTATATATATGTATTATATTGGTAAAAATTATATTTAAATTTAATTTTTGATAAATTCGGCTTTAATTAAATACTATAATTTTTTTTAATATTTCTACAAGATAAAACTCAATTTACAATTTGTAAAATTAAATAAAACTTTTTAAAACCTTTTTTATTTAATTTATGCTTACATGCTCACATAATTTAATGCTAAGTAGTTCACAAAGTCAACTTTCAATCAAAAATCTAATTTAAAAATAAAAACCACGCTTTCAATTAGATTAAATTTATTATTTTTTCTACAAACTATATATTTAAATGAAATTTATAATTTCTAAAATTAAAATAAAAAAAATATTTTATTCCCTGAAAAACTGAAATTCATTAAAAATGTCTGTTTCTAATATTCAGATATTAGAAACTTTCTACATAAAATTAAATTTTTGTAAATAAATTTAATTTAAAATTTGATTTAATATTTTTCTAAAAACTTTATATTTAAATTATATATTTAATATATATATTTTATGAATCTTCAGCTATATATTTTGTCTGTATCAAAAGGTAAATATTTTATTTATGAACTTTAGGCTTATATCTGATATTTTAAAGTCCTCTACTGCCAAAGACAAACTATCGTAGCAGTATATTTGATTTGGAATCGGCATTCCTCGGTTGCTGTTCAGGTTCAATACTTAGCTAAGCAAATAAATGGGAGTTCCATGTGAGGCTTGGCGCGTGCCAGTTTACAGTTGATTTGCGAACTGCAAATGCAGTCGGGAGAAGGCGCGCGTAGTCAGCAGTGGATGGGCACCAATTAATCAGGGTACGAATGCAAATTACTTGCGGCATTTGACATTTCTTTCTTTTCGGCCGAGTCGTGCTGCGTTAACCGGAAACGGAAATGTTGCTTGCATAACAAATGAATTTCGCTCAAGGGTGGCATGTCAACTCGCAGCCGTAGCCCTAGCCCTAGCCGTAGCCGTAGTCGTAGTCGCAGCCTTAGCTAAGAACCAGAACCATAAGTTGATGTGGCTGTGCGCGTTTGACAAGTCACAAGGCCTCTTCGGCATTGTTCGGCGAGTCCTTCTGCGCTGGCAGGCAAAAATAAATTGTTTTCTACATATAGCGGCAGAGCCGAGACTTCGCCGCCCGCTGATTGGTATCGCGCCTGCCGTTGACAGCATTCATTCCAGTTGAGTCTCAAGTGGCGCCTACTTTGCCTGCCCCAAATTAGAAATTCCAATGAAAGTAACGCCCACCCCAGCGCCCCGTCCAGAATGGGGTCAAAGCTCGTGCCCCCCACTCCCCAGGAAAGCAGACCCAACTTGCAATTGCAGCCCGCTTGAATTTATTAACGCTGTGGCCATGCGTCAAATAAATGTCAAAAAATGAACTCCAAGTGCTGCAATTACGGCCCAGTCACTGAGATCTACAGCCCGAGAGAGAGAGACCAGCCCAGCTCGCTCCGAACGACCGAAATATGGAATGTGCACGTACCCAGGGCCGCGGCCGTTCAGGCCGCAATAAAAATTGCACGAAAATTTTTTGGCATGTTAAACACAATTTTTTAATGAATTTTCGCGCCAGTCGAGTGTGAAATGTGCGCCTGGCGCCCATCTCTGTCCCCTCCCTCCCTCTGCCTCTCTCTCTGTCTCTCTGTCTCACTGAAGGCGGGGCTACTTTTAAAATGCCATAAAAACTAAAAAAAAAAAAACAAGCAGAATAAAGAAATTAATAAAAAAAATACAAATATTTCTGGCCACACACAAAGTGAAAATTGCACGGCAAATAAAAAATTGTTTTTCGAAATTTTGTGGCTGTCACTTGTTGTTGTTGTTGTTGTTGTTGTCATTGTTGCTGTTGTGACCATCATTGCCGACTGTCTGTCTGATGTTTGAAATGATACCAAGACAAGGCAGCAGCAACAGCGACGATCCTGCGGTCGCATTACCTACACCAGCTGAGCCATAGCCGTTCTGAAAGCAAGCTTGAATCTGCTATTTATAAATATTATGTATAAAAAATAAAAATAGAAATAACACATAATGTGCAATTATAAAATGTAAATAAAATATATGTATATAAATAATTAGAAACAAATTACAATTAAAGAACACAAAAAAAAACACATTTAGATATCTATTTACTAAATAAATATTTAATAAATAAAAATCAAATATTTTTCATTGATTTTACTCCATTTTAAAATGCAAAAAAAAATGTTTAAATATTCTGAAAAAAAATTTATAATATTATAAACATAAAGAAAGTTAAAATGAAGTAAATTTTTATTTAATATAATATTAATTCAAATATTCCTAGAATTTATTTTTTTAATTTCAAATACTCCAATAATTTATATTTATTGAAATTAAACATTTTTTTATTTATATATTCAATTTATTATTTTTAGGAGTTATGAATTAATTTAATGAAGATTTATAGTAATAAAAATAAATTTCATACCACAGCGGTTTTAATAATAAAATAAACTATCATTAGAATAACTATATTTCAAATTAATTTGTATATTAAATAAATAAAAATAATAATATTTTTCGATATATTATGATAATTTATTTAGTATTTTATTTTTATTATTTCTAGCATTTCCTTTCTCATGTAAGTGGCGCTTCCTTTAAGAGCCCATGCACATAAGAATATTGTTAAAATAATTGAAATACGTTCAGCTTGATTGGCCTTTCCGCGGATGCAGCGCATTCAGATATTCCAAGCAAACTGTGCAAATATTTTGCCAGCTCAGTTGCTATTTTATATGCGAGCAATTTTTGTATTTTGTATGTTTTTGTTGTTTGTTTGTTGTTGCTCTGGCCAACACTTCAGCACGAGACAGATGATAATAAAAAATTTTATTGCACACAAGCTCATCCATTTGACTTAATGGCGGTTGAATGTGCAGCCTTTTAATGTGGACCCTGGGACGAGCATCTGTGGGCATCTCTGATCTGTGGCATGGGTAAATGCGTGCCTGTCTACCTATACTTTTTTGTCTGTCCCGGGGCAGGGGCAGTGGCAGTGGCAGTGGCAGTGGCAGTGGCAATGGAACTGTTGATTATTTAATCATTTTTTGCAGAAACTGACGCTGCTTTCTCAAGTGGAAGTGCATGTAATTTTATTTCATTTGCCATGCATTTCGCTTTATTTATTTGCGTATTTATTTGTACTTTTTGTAATTTAATTTGTTTGGCATTTGCCGGCGCTACTGATTGCTGCAGCTGCTGAATAATATGCCCCGCTGCGAGCTCTCAATAAATCAGCGAAATGTGCGCGCAAAATAATAATTAATGGAGTGGAGTGGTGCAGGCGCTGTGGGGCGGGTGGCCGAAGAATGATGCATGAAAATTTGTGAAAAATGGCACAAATTGCGCGTCACACGTCGCGGGGCAATATAATTGCCGTGACCAATGTTTGGCATCGCCTCAAATGAGCAGCCCCACCGAGTGGGCCGAAGGCGGCGGAAAAAAGCATAGCATACATTCGAGCGCTCCTTAATATGCAGCACATGTAGAAAATGAGTTAAACGCTGGCCGGAAACAGACAACACTTGGCTTAATTTCTATGCTGTCTGACCGATTGCACCCCAGCTCCAGCCCCAGCTACAGCTCCAGCTCCAGCTCCAGCTACGACTCATCATTGGCCAGGCGTCATCATCATTTGGCACAGGCACAGAAACAGGCGAAGCCCGCCGCATGTTCAATATGATTCGTGACATGTTAGGGAATTAGTGCTGCCAGCAGTCCGTTGGGTGGGGGCTTCCTTTACAGAGCTCCTTGTGCTTGTGTGTGCTTGCCACGTGCGCCACATGTTTGTCATGCCAAGTGGCGCCAAACCGGCCTCATTAATGTGAGTTGCTTTAAATTTTATTTATTTATTATTGGATCTTTGTTTTTGTTCCCTCTTTCTTTTTTTTTTTGGCTGCCCTCCCTTTGTTGTCATTTCGGCTGGATTTGTTGCGGCTAATTGCTTTTCTGTGTATTATTCCTGGACAAGATGTCGAACGAGTTCTCCTACGAACTACTTTACAAGCGGCCAGCGAGCACTGTCGAACACAAATGAGCAATTGGCCATAAACAGCAATCCAAATGGCAGAGCTATTTATTTAAGCTTTAATATTATTTTGGTATTTTACTATTCCTTTATTTAGTTTTTTTATTTTATTTTTATTTTCTTTTAAGTATATGCGAGTATAATAAATAAATAAATAAATTCATTATTATTCTTTAATATTATTAACTGATTGTTATTTATTTATTTAGTTTGCTTTTTATTTTATTTTATTTTTTTTTTATTTTATTTTTATTTATTTTATTATTATTTTTTTTTTTTTTTAATTTATTGAAGCTTTAATATTTAATGTTAATAAATGTAATTATTAAATGAAATATATTTTCTTACTACTCAGACTCCTGTTTGCCATTTAGATTCAAAGACCGCTCCAAATATCTTTTAGTAAATATAAATTAAGTATATATCTGCTTCTAGTTAGCCCTTTCTGCGCAAGATCTAGGCATATTAGACACCAAAAATACCTTTTGCTGAGGCATCTTTTGGCGAGTCTTCGTGATATGCAAAGTTTTGCGTAATTGCTGCAATTTGTTGCCAGCAACTGCTTAATATCAAGTAGCCCGTTCTGTTGGCACAAAAGCTGACGGCAACTTAGCTCGACAAGCGCATTCGGTTACACAACAACAACGACAACAACAACAACAACAACAGCAACAACAGCAACAACTTTGGCAGCAATGTTGCCTGGTTTGTTGCTGCTGCTTGTTTACATTTTGCAGTTTTTGCGGTTAAGTTTACGCCGTGTTTTCGTTTTTCGCACACCAAAAGGTCTGGCATGGAGCTGGCCTCTTATCATGTTAGCAGCGCTCCATTTTCATGTTAGCAACAACAGCAACAACAACAACAACAAGAGCAACAACAACTATTCGAAAGTATCTACAGTTACGAGCCAACATGTGGGTGTCAACTGCTTCATCTGCCTGGGCTGAGGCTCGTTCGAACTTCTTCAGTGCGTGCGCGTCTTCGTCTAATTTGTAAAATTATTCTCACGTACTTTCTTATTACTTTGTTTTTGCCATGTAAATTGCATAAAACAAAAGTTTCGCCCGTCTTGCATCATGGGAGAACAACAACAAACTCTCTATATACATATATTGATGGGAAATGTGTGTGGCTCTATAAAGATAGCTTTGCTTTTCAGCTCGAACTTATGCGAGTTTCAGATCAATATTTAGCTCAAAGAAATATTATTTTCGATACATTTTTGGTATTTTCTATACAGATTTAATCAAATATTTCACTTACATTTTTATACATTTTCACGAAGTGAAATAAGTATATTGGTTTGGTTTTTATTAATTTTAAATTTATTATAATTTTTTTTGTTTATAATAAAATTTATACTTAGTTTTTTATCTATATTTTATTTATTGATTTATTAATTTATTTTATATATTTATTAATGCATTTTTA
Source organism: Drosophila paranaensis (assembly GCA_035047545.1). Taxonomy (NCBI): domain Eukaryota; kingdom Metazoa; phylum Arthropoda; class Insecta; order Diptera; family Drosophilidae; genus Drosophila; species Drosophila paranaensis. The sequence continues at coordinate 6,853,211 of JAWNPL010000026.1, read as the reverse complement.
TTGTTTAGATTTAATAATAATATTTCCATTTCATTATATTTTATTTTATTTATTTATTTAGTATTTTACTTTATTTATTTAGTATTTTTATATATTTTTTACTTTAATAGCAATATTTCCGTTTTATTTTTAAATATATATTGTTAATTCATTAATTCATTAATTCATTATTTAATTTAATTTATTCATTATTATTTTCAATTTTGTCTATTTATATATCAACTTTTAAGCCCCATCACAGTCTCTGCCATATGTAGGTATATTGATGTGCTTGGCTGCAGGCTAAACGCCAAACATGTTATTCCTTTGGCAATTTGGAAAATATATATATAATAGTTGCTCCACTCCTGATAAGCACTGGTGCCCTGTCCAATCAAGCGAACATGAACCGACGACAAAAAAGTGAACAAAAAAAATCTTCACAGAGAGCAGAAAACCTTTAAAGAATCTACAAAGCCGCAACAACGAAAATTGCCATTTATCAAGCGATATTGCAGCGACATTTAATCAAGATATTAGCAAAATGTTCAATTTATTTAGAAAAAGCCAGTGGCCGAACCGAACGAAACGAGAGGATGGAAAAAAAGGCGGCAAAAACAAAAACATGAACTGAATTCTAGTAGTAAAAACCGCCAACAAAGTGCAACATGGCAAAAAGTGGGCAAAACGAAATGCAAATCGAGCGCTGGGAATTAGTGACAGCCAAGCGGAAAGACTGGCTCCAGTTCCAGTTCCAGTTGCAGTCGGAGGGAGTACTCCTAGCCATCGCCTTCGTCTGCGCCATCTCCCCCGTGAGTTTTCGTGTGACATTTGCAATTGACAGTCGAGTCGTCGAGTTGAGTCGCATCGAGTTCAAGTTAGCAAAACTTTAGGACCCGTCGAGTGCGCGGCTTCTTTTCAACTGTTTTTTCTTCTTCCCCTAACCCCCTCCCCTCTCCCTCTTTCTCCCGCTCACTGCGACAATTTAAGCTGCAAAGTTTAAATGTTTTTTTTTTTTCGCCCCAAGTTTTTCAGCTGCGGCGTTTTCCTTTTGGGTTTTGCGGCAAAATGTCAAACGGTGGCCAAAGTTCGCTTAACATCAAACGAGCTCGTGTGCAAATGGCGGCCCCAAGTGTTGCAACGGGGCTCGCCCCACACCGGCCCAAGCCACCACAATACCTGAGCACGTGTGCACATTTACTAAATATTTCCTTAAATTTTGGCATTTCTGCAATTAATTTTGCCAGCGTTCGTAATTTTTTAGCTGACTCACAGCCGACTAGAGGTATCTCCGCTGCACAGTGGGCCGAAGTGCAGGGGAAGCTCGATGAAATTTATTGGATCTCTAGAAGTAGTTTGTAAGGTTTATGATGAAAGGATAGAGTCAGTTAGAGAAGTGTATTTATTGAATGTGAGAAGTTAGAGAGTGAAAGGCATATTTACGTAGGATAATTCAGGGAATTATTAGGCATTCGCTTTACCTATACGACAGCTGAACTTATAATATTACTTATGTATAGTATTTTCTAATCCAAGCCATAATACACTTTTGAACGGCTTTGCACAATCCTTACAAACAAAATTAATAATATCTAAGATTGTGAATATACCAAAGTCTCTTACAAGCCCTCCCTCTCTCTCGCTCTACCTCTCCCTCTCTCTCGCTCTACCTCTCCCTCTCCCTCCCTCTCTCTCTCTCTCCCTCATTTAAATACTTATAATTTATATATTTAATTTGTTAATTACTATTTCAAGTACAAGCCAAATTGTCTACAGCTGAACATTTGCTCGTGTCAGTGTGCAGCCAGGCAGCCCCTGTTACCATCAGAGGGTGACAGAGAGCACAGGGTGCGGGGGCGCTGCAAAGTCTTGTGGCGCCCGGTAATCGTTGGGCCCGTCACTTTTTGCAGCACTTACTTTTAATTAGCAAACAAAACGGGACACAGCGCAGCGCAACGCAACGCAACGAAATGAAATGAAATGCAGCCCGAAAGTATGCAAAACTTTTGTTATTGTCGCCAAATAAATTTGCCAATGCGAACGGCGGCTGGCGGTGCGAGAGGGTGTATTCTGTGGCGGCAGCAGGTAAACAAGTGCGATCCATACAATTGTGGGCGTGGTCAAAACAACAGCTAACAAAAAGTTTCCACGAAAAATTATGTGGCGTCAAATGCGGCGAGTCGATGGGCGGGCTAAGGGGGCGAGGAGGGCGCTGGTTTACCCCATGCGGTTGCCGTCGCCCAAAATTTATGTTGCAGTATGAAATTTAGCGCGGCAGGTGGAAAAAGGGGCAACGACAATCCTCAAACTAAAAAGTTGCATGCAAATTTTTTGCGAAAGAAGCCAAAGTTGTTAGCGTGGCAGGGCGATGGGGGGCGTGGCAGCACTTAATTATCGCTGCGGCTGGCATCTGTCTGATTAGATGCCAGCATCGCTAATATGCCCAAAACGCTCCCAATTGGCGTAGTAAAACGGCTCTCAGCACTCGGTTCCACACTTGATTATCCTCGGCCACGGCTGTTTGCTATGCATGTTAGCAGAAGAAAGAACATAACAGAACACTAACTCTTCGCCCACACTCCTCGGGAGCCGGCTCATTAGGAAGGGTTGCAGGGGTGACGTGGGCGTAAATCATCAATTAAATTAAATTTTGCTTCTGGGGCCAGTGCTAAAAATGAATTTTTAAAATGAAATGTTTTTGTGAATTATGAGGGTTCACTGAGGATCACAGTGGAAAATGCTTGAGTATGAAGAGGACACTGAAAGAAATGCACAAATTATGCCTCTCAACTGGCTGAAATCTGTCAGTATAAGAAAATTCCCTATGAGAAGAGTGCTAAACAACTCTCGATGCTATTTAGTAATATGTATTCTCCTATTGCAATTCATAAGAAAGAGTATTGAGTGGAAGTCTTGCAGTTTCTTTAATTCGTATTAAAGATTTCAAGGGGTAAAAACTCAGACGTGGCCACCCTATAACTCTTTCTTACCCTGTGTTCGTCTTGCATATTATTAAAAAGTTCTTTAATTAATTTCTATCTAAACAAAGTTGCCTGAAAGGTAGTTGAAATTAACCTATAAAAGTGTTTTTAAATAAAAAAATAATATATTTAAAATAAAAATTATATATAAAAAATTAAATTAAGAAAAGTTAAAAAATCTTTAAATATTGTTTTGTTATTATTCTTATTATATTAATTTATTTTTTAATTATTATATTATTATTATATATAATTTAGAAAAAAATACATGCAACATTTCAATTTCCCACAAATATTCTCAATTGTGAAAAATACTTAAAAAGTGAAATACAAAAGATATGCCTTGAGTCAGTGTCCTTCACTGCATGACATCAGTATTATTTATTTAAACTGTAGCTAAGATAAGGAAATATTATGCAAAGATGAAACACAGTCAGTCCCTTAGGGATTCGTTTCTTTGTCATGCTACATATATAAAATATTTAATAATCAAGTAAGACCAAACTATTCATAGTCAATACAAATATATCTATTGCTATTTGAGTTAGGTAATTGCTCGGCTGAGTTCATCTGGATAAAGCTGATGATAGGTTCTCATAATTGCGCCACAATGTAAACGCGATTTCGAATGCCGAAACCTTGCGTCATGATTGAGATAATTGTAACTGTGAGCCGTGAGCTGAGAGCTGCGAGCAGCGTGTTCTCGCTTTTTGTTGCTATTTTTATTGTTAGTTGAAATGATTTCCAGGAAAACCGTTTACCCAAACCTGCTTCGATAAATATGTGTGTGTATGTGTGTGTGTGTGTGTGTGTGGAGCATATAGCATATAAATTACACGAATAAAAACTGAAATTGCTGCAAAAACAGAAATACACTTAAAATATACATAGGAAGCAGGGCAAAGCAAAGCAGTAGCAAAGCGAAAAGGAAAAAACGGAATATTTATGAACGCACGCCAGGACGAGGAAAGCGAAAATGCGCCAAACAAAAAGTCGGAGGGGGAAGTGCGGAGACACCGCCACACACACACACACACACACACACACACACTCACAGTTAACAGTCAAATGTCGAATGGGTAAGGGTTGTCGCGGGGAAAGGGAAGTCGGGTGTCAAGACCCAACGAACCAGCGAACCAAGTCCGAACCTTGTCCGGTATACGGTAGCAGTGGCGGGCAAGGGTATTGGTCCGGGTCTTGCTGCTGGCTCGGGCCATGTTTGTTGGCAGATAAAGCAAATGGCAAAAGTGTTTTCCACGCGCGATCGATAAACACGGCGCCAGCAAGACGGGACAAATTTTCATAGTTCAAGTGGCGCCTGGGCAAACGCTGCGAGCTACACACTAAGAGAGAGAGAGAGAGAGGGAGAGAGAGAGAGAGAGAGAGAGAGAGTCGGCCGAGCGGCATAAAGAGCCCAACTGAAATGTGGCCAAAAGCAGGCACTAAAAATTCACACGCACACTACTGAAACGAATGCGATAAAATTATTGAGGAAGTGCGCAAGCAAAAAATATACCAGTAATTGTCGAAGCCAGCAAAGCTCAGCGAACAGATACCCTGTAAAAATGTACCTAGAAAATCTGAAAATGAGAACTTGCAAAACTTTTGCAGAATGATATAAAATCTTATATATATGTATGTTTATTTCTAGTATTTAAATAAATATAATATTTGAGGGCATTTTCTGTGCATAAATAAATAAAAATAAATAAAGGGAAAAGAAAAAATAAAGTATCTTAACAAGTCATCTTAATAGCCACGTATCTCTGCTCATTTCCCTTTTGCAGGGCAGCGAAAGCAACAGGAACGAGTGCCTCCATGAGCTAGCGAATCATAATAGCATAAGCAGAACTATATTTTATTCGTCCAACAACAAGCAGCAGCTGTTCAGCTGTTATTGGCCCTGTTTGGCGCTGGCTTGGGCCGCGTTGAATCATCGGGAATGCAATGAAACTAGATAAGTATCACGTGTCATTGTCAACAGATATCCGACAATGTCGTACGCACACAGAGAGCCGCTAAACCTGTTAAATTAGCACTGGCTTCGCCATGCTTTTACGATTGAGGCGCGTGTGTGTGCCTGGAACCTACCAAAATTAATACTAAAAGCGGACGAAAAAACCAAAAAATTAACTTGTCTATTTGCGTGGATTTTATTTTTATGGCATTCGCCAAGATTGTGACAAGTTGCGCGTTGTGCCTTGATGGCTTCGACTCGGGCTCTCACTTCGCCCCGATGCGAAGGAGCGCGTCATCAGCCTTGGGCCTGATGAGTCATCCCTGAATTTCCAAGTCGCTTCGTCAGTGGTTGGGCCCCAATTTGATATGCATGGCAAGTGTGGAAGGACTTAATCCTTGAAGTATGCCATGCAAAGAGCACTACGCATGCAGAGAGCCAGACCCAAATGAAAAGGCAAGTGATTGAAAGACTAAATTAATTCTAATTGATTATTTTGGCATTTATTTTATTTGAGCTTCAAGTGATGCTAGAGTTAGCAGAGAAATTTGGTTACTAAGTCTCAACTTGTATATATTTTATATTTTTGATTCAATATTAAATTAGACCTAAAGTGCTGGCTGCTAAGGACTTCTTTTCTTCTTTTATTATGCTGTGTATTTAGCATATTGAAACAAAACAAAAAGTGGGATAACTGGGCTACATTTATTGCATTGAAACATATATTTTTATATGATGATAAACCATCTATCGAAAAACAAATACCCGTGTGTTCGTATTCGTATTCCTAAAAGTCAAAGTGCTGACTGCATTGATCACAGCAGTCACCCAAGCATACACACTCTATAAATATGTAGCCTAACCAATGCAATTAGCTGCAGTCGCCTAAGCCAGCTATAAAAGCAACAATTCACTCAGTTCCACAGATCAGTTCTGGCATCATGAAACTTTTCATAGTTCTTTACGGCGTACTAGCATTGATGGGCTTCGTGCCGTCGGTGCGCGTATTAGATAAACGAAGCATTAAAGATGATTAAATAACTACTAAACAAACAAATTCTTTTCCTGTATGAGGGCATACATTTATGCAGAAAAGGGAAGATCTTTTCACAGGTTATCTATACAGATATGGAGGTTCCTCCGTCAGTTCTCTGACTCAGGCAGCTGTGTGGTCGAAGGGATGTGCTCTTGTCATTCTCTCTTGCACTTGCTTTGTAATAACAGTACGTATTTAGACCCTAATGAATGTCTTTAACAAAAATACAGTAAAGTTTGTTTAAAAATAAATCATAAATAATTTTTTAGTACATAAATATTTCCGTTTTAATGTTATCGATTAGAAACGAAACAGAAATTCAGCTTTAAAATTATATCTCGTAAAACTTTGAATCGAAACTCTTCATATTTTGCTTTTAGTTTCATCAGTGTTTTATACAATTTCGATTTTTGTTATATTTTGGACGTCGCCTCAAAGCAGTCCCTGCTGGAGCTCTCAGCAAGAGTTTATTTATTTAGTCTATCAATAGTATCGCCTTTGTTTGCTGATCAAGTTTAGCGGCGTATCGCTACTCGGCACTCGGTGCCAGCCCATTTTTATTGTATTTTTATTCAGTTTATTGCCAGCAATTAATTCCATTTGCTTGCCAAACTAAACCCCACCCCCCACTCCCAGTGACGCCCCCGCCCAGTCATAAGTCATCGAATTGCAGGCGAGGCTTTGTCTAAATTTTGGCAAGGCTTCATAATTTTCCTACGCATTGTCAGAGCTCAGCTCTCGTTGCTGTTGTTATTTGTTCTTGTTTGCGCTGAGACAACAAGCGGGCGTGGCCAGGGTGCAGTATTTGGGCATTGACCGGACGCATAGACGGAGCGAATGCGACCCTCGAGGAATGGAAAAGAAATAAGTTTGGCGAGCGTATGCGCAAAATGTCAACTCATAAATAATGTTGATAAAATGCATTAGGGGGCGTGCCCAGCCAGCCCCATAATTAGTGCATTAATATGGTGAGAGGGCTGCCTGTGACGAGTTGGCAACACAATAGTTTTATTTATGAGCTCAGAGATGCTCCAAAACCAATAAAATAGTCGAATCCGGCTAACGACTGCCAGTCGACAGTTGCTGTTGTTGTTGTTGTTGTCGCAAACAACGCCATAATAATAATGTAATGAAATTTATGATGCGCATTTAATGTACTCAACATAGCGCGACAATAAACGACAGCAGCGCCAAGGACACGAAGGAGACGAAGGACGCGTGGGACGCCAGCCGCGGGCCGCCTTTGCAATGTCCATTGAACGCCCAACACTTAACTGATTTCAAAATTATATTGCTGCATGATTGTGTGCGTGCTTGCGTGTGTGTGTGTGTGTGTGTGAGTGCATTTCTATATGTACAATATGGCATATAATTTTATTGCTTATTGTCCGCCAAGGCAGCCGTCAAATTTGTGCGTTTGTGCGTAAAGGACAGCAGAGGAGGCCAGCGAGGCCAGCGAGACGCCAGTGTCAATATTTGAGCTGAATAAACGTGGCAGCATTCTGAACATGGTATCTCTCTCCCTATATATATACATATGTGTGTGTGTGCGTATGTTATATAGACAAACACTCAAGAGGTTGCATGTGGCTGGCCCTCTCCATGTATTTGTGTTTGCTTAGTTCTCACAGTTTTATTGTTTCAACGCGTTGCATTTTATTACCACGCCACGTTTCGCGACTCGATTGCAATTTCAAGGCTTTGTTTGACTATTGAATTGATTCAGATTCGCACACTTAGCCGATTCAGCACGGATTAGAAAAACATAATTCCATTAGAGAATTTAAATGGCCGTAAAACAATAGCTGAGCCACTCGCAGTTAATTTAACTATTGAACCCAACATCACATGCAGATGTAAACACATGTCAACATGTGTTATACAAAAGCTATTGTTGTATCTTTTATACAATGGAACGCAGATTACATGCTTTATTTATGATGAAAAAGCTTATATTAGTTTAACTTTATTATAGTTGTTAGCTAGTGCCAAATGTACAACTGTCATACTACGCACAGAATGATGTAAACAAGCCAAACTACATATGTATATGCATAGCTATATAGATGTATTTACCAATATATAATATTTAATTATAAGTTGGCGAGCTGTTATACTTAAAAACTATATATTACTCATTGACAAAAACATTAATTATATTTTGTAGGTATAACAGTTTACTCTATTTTCATTGTATAAAAGCTCACTCAATAAAAGAAAATGTCAAACTGTTGTACATAAACATTATATAACGAATTGATGAAAATTTTAATTCAATTTTGTATAACAGTCTACTACATACATATGTATTTCATATACAACAGTTAATTGAATAAGTTGCCAAACTGTTATACAGAGAAAAGGTATGATAAAATTATGCTGAACCTATTTCATACAAATTTAAATTAATTTTTTATATAGTATTACAGTTTTATAAACTTGTTGAGTTGTTATACACAAACATTAAATAATCAATAATAGATGAAATGCAATTCTTTTGTATAACAATATCAAAACTTATTTTATTAAACAATTATAAAATATTTAATATTCTCATTCTGCTGTTATGTTATTGTGGCTGTTATACTGTTGACAGGCGTTACATTATATTTATATGCATTACAATAATGCTCAACACGCACAGTGTTATACAAAATTTACCTACTTGTTAGGCAGTTGTTATAATAGACCCCAATTAAGATATCCCATTGATTTTTAAATTTCATACATTTGTTCAGCAATCTACAGCTGTTATACTCTCACTGTTATACACTGCTGTCATACATTCACTGTTATACGCTCACTGTTATACACTGCTGTTACACAGTGATATTATACACTCACTGTTATACGCTGCTGTTATACACTGTTATTATACACTCACTGTTATACGCTGCTATTATACACTGCTGTCATACATTCACTGTTATACTCCCACTGTTATACACTACTGTTATACACTGCTGTTATGCACTACTGTTATACTACCACTGTTATACACTCACTTTTATACACTGCGGTTATCCACTAATTGTTACATGCTGCTGTTACACACTGTTGTCATACATTCACTGTTATACGCTAACTGTTATACACTGCTGTTATCTATTTCACAATACTTATACTATTTGCAATCGTGTCCCCTCTAATCACTATGCTAAATTGCAAAATTTTCAATTTGCTTGCTAAAGCTACAGCCGTTATGTAGGGAAACTGCATTAAGAGGCAACACACTTTCACTGTTATACTGCGCACAACCACAACAACGACAGCATAGGGAGGGAGCGAGGGAGGGTGAAAAAAGTAAGTGTTCGACAATGTGTTACAAACTGGAGCATAAAACTTAATTTCCGACCAAACATTGCGACATTGCAGCTGCAATAGGAGCTGACAGACAACCGCAAGAAAAACCCAATCAAGCTTACACGCCGCACCAGCTCGTCGGCTCCAGAGGGGGCTGGGCTGGAGGATAAGGGCTGTGGAGCTAACATGCAACTAGGCGAAGGCGAAAGTAATTTGCAAGCAACTTTGCAGTGTCATAAAAGGAGAAAGGACAAAAAAAAAAAAAGGAAAGAGTGGAAAAAGCTGGCCAGCTCTTAAATTGTTGCCTAGCATGAAGGAAATAATTGAAAAATTTGCAGTGCATAGAAAATCGAATTATGGCGAAAGTGACTGCCGGAGAGATGACGTAGGAAATATCAATTAACAACAACAAGCGCAAAAGCTATTAAAAGCTTATTTAGTCGATCCCCAAAATAAAAACACGGCTCGCTGTAAGCAAATAGTAAGGAAAAAAAAAGAGGAAAAAGTTTACACAAACAGCTCGCTTGCTCGCTGGTCGTAGGTACGAGAACAGGGGCAGTAGAATTAATTGCTTTATATGGCGTGATAATTTATTGAAGCCCACGATGACCAACATGGGAGCACTGGCAAGACGGGGCGGTTCGGGGCGAGTCGAGGCCAGGCCAGGGCAGGGCAGGGCAGGGCAGGGCAGGACACGAACATGGCAGGCGACTGACTGCCTTGTTGGGCCCAGGATAACACGAGTATTATGCCGGCAACGAGGCGTAAGGGTCAATCACATTAGAGACATGCGAGCCGCTGCCAGTTGAGCTCAGTTTGGCACAAGGCTTGCAGGGTGGCTGGCTGGCTGGCTGGCTGGCTGCCTTTGGTCAAGGGTTGCCCCACTCGCCTGCATTTTGCAATCTGATTATGTAGCTCGAGCGCGGATAATAAGTTGTTCTGCCATAATACCCTGCAAAATGACATCAAAAGAGTTGCGTGAAGACAAAGGTTTCAGACAAGGCAGAAACTGGAAAGATGCAAATAAATAAATTAAATTAATAAGAGCATAGCAAGAGAGCGGAGTCACAGAGAGGCTTAATGGGCTTACAGGGTATCTGCAGGTCGTCATTTGTGCATTAGCTGCTCGCCTTTGCCACTCATATTTTGCTCAACGGATTAACGCACTCCAAGTGGGCGGACAGGCCTCGGCGCTGCCCTGTTCAACCCTCGCAGATCGCAGGGGGCTGGGGGCACGCTCCGCAGAAGTATGCTATGAATATAATCAGCGCATTCAATCGAGTTAATTTCATTATGAATATGATGGCAGCTAAACGTTTTTCTTCCTTTTGTTTTGTGGCCATTTCCTTTTAGACTTTTTTTAATCAGACGCCACGCAATGCTGAAACTTCGGGCATATAAATAATCTTGCCAACTTGCCTGCCAGGACACTAAGGACAAGCGCAGAGCAGCTGCTCGTGTTGCAGCTTGCGAGCTCCCGTTTACTGCTGCTGCTGCTGCTGATGTTGACAAACAAATATGAAACTAATCCTTGGTAATTAGTGCGCCAACTTTTGCTGCATTTTGAGCCAGGACACAAAGTCTGTCCGCTGTCCTCGCGGTCCTGCTCCGGCTGTGGTCAGAAGTTGGCACATTCCTTGTGCTTTTTGTGGTTCCCAGCCAGTATAAGTATCTGTATGTGTGTGTGTGGTTTTTTTTCCTTTTTGTGTGTGGTGTCGTCGTTGGCATCGTGGAGCGGCGTTATTTTTATTGGAAAAGTTAAGCTCGTGTTTTGATAGGTTTCAGTCGTAAAGGGATTAATTAGTGCGGAGCTCTTGCCAACATGCTGCAGACAGAGCGACTCCGACTCGGACTCCGACTCCATCTCAACCTTCGACTGCAGCTTAGACGAACATGCAGACCAAGTCGCATTTGTTTTTGGCTTTTGCATAATTAAAGTTAAGCTGAATTGCACAGTTTTCCCTTTCGCAAGTGCGATAAATGCACTCAGAAGCTGCTCGCAGCCAGGGGATCAGCTCCACGTGGGATCATAGCATAAAATTGGACATTAAATGAGTCTTGTTTCGGTTAAATCAAAGCAAATGGCCAAAGTTCTTCTATATTGGTTAGAAATAAGACTTGCTTACTAGCAACAACAGATACTCAAATTGAGCAAATCTAACTGCCTTTGCCTCAAACTAAGATTTAATTCAAGTATTATAAGAGCTCTCAATGCTGCTCCAGCTGTAAGGCTTACATCGGGAACCAGCGACTGCAAAATGGGAATTTTCCCTAGCGTATCAATAAGATCTTGCCATTCGGCTCTTCAATACCTTCGAGGCATTCATACTGATGTACTTGATACATATAAATATATATATATAAATATATATATATATATATATATATATATATATATATATATATATATATATATATATATGCAACTGATGAGCTTTAAGATGACATCCCTTCAGCTTGGATAGAATGCCCGGCTTTCGCTTGGCATCTTACACTATACGACTTTAAGAAAGGTGTCGTGCAATATATTCTGCAGTCTGCTTGTGCTTATTCAATTCTTGCATCATGAAGCTTTACATAGTTCTTTTAGCTGTTCTAGCAGTCATGAGCTATGATGAGTTTAAATTGCTGACCTCCAAGAGAGAAGTGCAGGACTAAAATATAATTTAATAAATTTAATAAACATACAAATAGACTTGGCCTGCAGATGGAGGCTATCCAGCTACGATCCATGCTTAGCAGATGTCCGAAGGCGGACGAAGGCCTCATAGCATTCTCTCTTTCGCTCTTCCCTCTTCGCTCTTCCCTCTTCGCTCTTTTCTCTTCGCTCCTTCCTCTTCGCACTTCCCTCTGCGCTCTTCTGTTTCTGCCAATCTTTGCTCCTTTGCCTGTTTGTGCTCCACTAATAAGTAGAGTAGGGGAATGTATTAAAAACTCGTTGCAATTCAGTTGAGAGTTGCTCGCTTAGAGCTCTTCGAATGTGTTTGGAGCGAGGTTTATTAATTTCAGGGCTGTGACCACATTTCGCTTGGCACTCGAATGGAGCGGCACTTGAGGATGTTTTTTCTTATCTTTTATTATGAACTGCAGCTACAATTTCTGTAGCGATGTCAGCGCATGATTTACGAGGCCGTGGCCAACAAATGAAAATTGTAGTAAAAACGCAGCCACGCGAAGTAGGAGAAGTGGCAGCTGGAGCATTGGATGGAGCCAGCCAGGGTAAGACACGGCGACAGACAATCCTTTTTTCCCGGCGCTGAAGTTCTGGCCGCAAAACAGGAAACGGAAATGAGTGCGCAGGACGATAGGAGACATGTGAAATGTGCTCGGGCCCCAAACCACTTGAAGCGAAATACCAAAAAAGGAACACAAAACGAGCACACATGCAAAATAAACGGGTTCAAGTGGCGCTCGTAAAAACAGGAGCTCAACCAAGCCAAGCCAAAGGATAACTGTTGAATTGCTGGTCATAATAACAAGGCAGGCCACATCCATGAGTACGTGTGCATGTGTATGTGTGTGTATGTGTGTGTATGGGTGTGTGTCTGTGCTTCTGCTTGTGTTTGTGTTTGTGGCTGCGCCTGTCGCGTAGCAACTTGTGGCTAACTTAATAGCAGCTAACAACATGCTGACAAACAGACAAATGTGGGCACATGCCAAGGTTCGTGTGACCAGAGTGAATGCAAATTAAGTAAAAGAACATTTTTTTGGCACCCCAACACGAATCAAAAGTGGGCAAAAGGGCGTGGCCTTAGCCTAGGCTAACCAATATATAATAAATAATTTAGTATTAAATATGTAAAGAGTTATTTCACATACTTATCCCACAAATAAATTCATGAAGGGCACATAAGTGTCTGAAAAAAGTCAATAGTTCACAATAAAGGAAGCAAACACAGCTAAAGATCAATGCACGAGTTACATCAAATGTGTACAAGAAAATGCGATTAAGCGAGTGGCAAAGAGAACCTTAACAGCAAACAGCAGCATGTGACAATGCAACTGAACAGAAACAGTTATTTATGAAGGAATCATTGCAAGCCAGACTGAGCCAGTATGGAGTGGCCGACTTGAAAATACCCTGCACTGTATGCAGACTGGCTATTGGAAACGGTACCAGCACCATTCAGCATCCATTTACCATCGATTTACTTCGGATTTAGTGTGACCTTGGACTTTGGATATATCGTTACGCTAGCATTGCCAATGCGGTTAGATCTGCAGCTATAAAAGGCAGAGGCCTGCAGAGGCTAACATCTCCACTAAGAAGAAAGCCACAAGCGAGGAAAATGAACTTCTCAATAATATTGCTCATTGCACTTTGTGTTTCGTACCCGCCAATTAGGCCCTGGGGGACCGGGAAGAAAAAGTGAATGTATTAATATAAGAAGGAATACATTCATGCAATAAAATTCAATAAAGCAAACTAAATCCATTGACAGCTTAGTGGTGGTACTTGGGTGATCATCGTCTTCGGGAATCATGAGACGCGACGAACATCTCTCAAGCCCAAAAAGGCTCCAGAACAAGCAGAACAATTGTAAATAACGCATTATGGGAAATTGATCGATTTACCATCTCAATTTTTAGAACATAATTATGGTATTCCGATAACTATTGTAACTTTCAGTCAATTTTCAGTTCGTTGTTCTGCTCAATACTTAAACATTTGAATATTCTTTATGAATTCTACCTTTATCTCAATGAACTATCAATAATCGATGCTTCCCTCAAGGTTAGCTTTCAGTCTTCATTCGAAATGAGAAATGAATTCAATCCCAGCTTAAAAATACTGACACCAATGCCTGGGAGGAGATGCACACTGTTTGCCCTGCACTATATATCCGAGCGTATCTGTATTGCAGACCTATGGGCACTTCGATGCCTTAGCATTAAAGAGAAACAGGTTGAGCGTCTGTCCGAACTAGTAATATTCCTCAATTCATTATTAAAAAATAAATAATATTATCTGAATACACTTAAACTGCGGTGGCATTAAAATCGTACTGAATCTTTATTCTTTATTTTATACCCTGACTCATGCATAAATCATAAGTTAAATTATGTAACCTTAGCCTATCGCTGAGTCTGGAAGGCTCATCTATATTGCACTCTCTTCTAGCCAATGATTTTAATTGGTTTGTATTCTTAGCGCGTCTGATTTATCTTTCATTTGATATGTATTTTTATGTTCGTGCTTGAGCATTATCATTTACATTTATATTCACATTTTTAAATTTTCGTCTTCTTCAATTGATTAATCATTCAATTAATGACGCTTAATATATGCCCAGCTTATATCATATGATTTAGTAATCGATCAATACATTTATTTTGGCATCGCAAGTTCTGCCACGCTTCGCTCCTGCAGTCTGTAGCTTGCATTTTCACAAAGCCAAAGATGGAGCATATAATAAAATGAAAACAAACGTGGGGAATGCGAGTGATGCTGCGTGCTGTGAAAACAATCCAATCAATTTATTAATTAAGCTAGCCGCTCACTGGCCGGTCGAAAGGAGAGAAATTAAAGGGAATGAAATACGCGGCGTATGCGTAACGCTAAAGCGGCAATTGTCTGCTATCCCCTTTAGCTGCTGCTGTTGCTGTAGCCTATTCATCTAGCTTTGTGCAATGGATTTTTAATGTTTTCCATGGGGCGTCCAATGGTCTTGGACCTCTGTCTCCATCTCTCTACCTCTCTCTCTCTCTCTCTCTCTCTTTCTGGACAGCAGCGAATGCCAATGCCAAAGCGAATGTAACGCATTGTTAAGCCCGCCGCTTGGCACTTTTCGCACGCCAGCTGCGATCCAAGGCGAGGAACAGGACTGAGTGCAGGCAGCCAGAACTTGGACTTTAATGAGCCAGCAGCAATTACGGGAAACATTTGGCGCAGTGCAAGTGTCTCGATGCGTCGCCAACATCGTCTGCAAACATTTTAATTGCATTTTCCTTTTTATTTTATTGCCTGCGGCGTCTTAACGATTCCGTTGCGAGCCCCGCTAAATATATATTTTGTTCATAAAAACTTTATATTGATAATACGTTTAATATAATTAGCTAAGTATGTTTAAGTGTTTACGGCGCATGAGCTCTGAAAAGAGCAAACTCGTGGCAACTAGGCTCATAACCTTTCTGGGGCTAGGCGTTCACATGTCCAGGGCCTCGATGTAATTATGAGTATTTCAGTTTAATGGAGCAATTCAAAGTGGATTTACCTGCACAAGTACCCCAAATTCGGTCAGTTAATATGAAATTAAAATAATTTTTTTTTTCATTTTAAGTATTTTATTGGTAGTTTCTAATACTTGTCAAAATATACACAAAAAGCAAGTCCTTGAATTTATTTGGTTAAAACTTCCCTGTTATTTTATTCCATGGCAGCAACAGAAGTTGATTTTATAATGTAATAATAATATAAGTTAATAAAACAAATTACTGAAATAAGCAAATTAGAAAACAGTAATAAGAAATTAAATTTGTAAAAACTACTGCAGTTTATGAAATACTCGAGGAACAATCAGTACTATTGGTGGTTAGCTCCCAGGCAGGACTTTCCCTCAATTATGTTTATCAACAGCCTTTGTACCTGCAACAAAGCCTCAGGAATTGAACACCTGCATCGCCATTTCTACAAACTTTATTAGCTCCAGTGCCCCACATTCGATCCGCAAAGAATTAGCTAGAAAAACAAGTTAATCCAGACAATCTATTTGATAAGGTCACTCAACTGGAACGTTACAGGCACCATACAGCATCCATTTACCATCGATTTACTTCGGATTTGGTGTGACCTTGGACTTTGGATATATCGTTACGCTAGCATTGCCAATGCGGTTAGATCTGCAGCTATAAAAGGCAGAGGCCTGCAGAGGCTAACATCTCCACTAAGAAGAAAGCCACAAGCGAGGAAAATGAACTTCTCAATAATATTGCTCATTGCACTTTGTGTTTCGTACCCGCCAATTAGGCCCTGGGGGACCGGGAAGAAAAAGTGAATGTGTTAATATAAGAAGAAATACATTCATGCAATAAAATTCAATAAAGCAAACTAAATCCATTGACAGCTTAGTGGTGGTACTTGGGTGATCATTGTCTTCGCGAATCATGAGACTCGACGAATATCTTTTAAGCCCAAAAAGGCCTATGCGCTTGGCCGATTCCATAGAAGCCAGAAAAATCAGAAATGAAGAAAATAATTCACAACACAAATCAAATTTAAAACAA
Source organism: Drosophila paranaensis (assembly GCA_035047545.1). Lineage (NCBI taxonomy): Eukaryota > Metazoa > Arthropoda > Insecta > Diptera > Drosophilidae > Drosophila > Drosophila paranaensis. The sequence goes on along the minus strand of JAWNPL010000026.1, from coordinate 6,836,731 downwards.
AGCATAACCTAAAGCTCTTTTTAGACGGACTTAAGTAGGTGCAACTATTCATACACAATAGATGTCAATAAAACACTGCCGTATATCCTTCCAAATAGGATTAACATGGGCTACAGCAACGACCTAGAGAATCTGTGATATGCGTTCTTCCTTTATCTCAATGGAGGCTTTAATTGTATCGCTCGGTGTTTCCCTCAAGATTAGCTTTCAGTCTTTATTCAAAGTAAAACATAATTTCAGGCCCAGCTAAAAAGAACGGTCGCCAATGTCTGGGAGGAGATGCGCACTGTTTACCACTTGCTACCTTAGCAGTAAAGAGACACAGGTTGACCGCTGAGCGTCTGTTCGAACTGCTACATTTATGTTTATATTTCTTTCCATTTCCATTTCTAAATTTTTGTTTTCATCAATTGATTAATCGATTATTTTCATTTCCATTCGATTAATTGCTAATAATCGATTAACACATTTATTTTGCCATCGCTAGCTCTGCCAAAGCTGGAAGATGGAGCATATAATAAAATGAAAACAAACGTGGGGAATGCGAGTGATGCTGCGTGCTGTGAAAACAATCCAATCAATTTATTAATTAAGCTAGCCGCTCACTGGCCGGTCGAAAGGAGAGAAATTAAAGGGAATGAAATACGCGGCGTATGCGTAACGCTAAAGCGGCAATTGTCTGCTATCCCCTTTAGCTGCTGCTGTTGCTGTAGCCTATTCATCTAGCTTTGTGCAATGGATTTTAAATGCTTTCCGTTACGCTAGCATTTCCAATGCGGTTAGATCTGCAGCTATAAAAGAGGCAGAGGCCCGCTAACATCTTCACTCAGGCGATGAAAATGAACTTGTCACTAATATTGCTCGTTGCACTTTGTGTTATGGTCCATCACATATGGCCCCGGAATGTGACAACGGAAGATTGGATTGGTCGATAGATAACATGAGAGCGTACTAGACTCACGAAAAGAATCGAGAAACCTGTGTAGAGCCCAGCAAACTCAGAAATGAAGAAAATAATTCACAAAACAAATAAAATCCAAAGCAAAGCATAACCTAAAGATCTTTTTGAACGAATTCTAATTGGTGTTACTATTCATACACAACAAATGTCATTAAAACACTGCCATCCTAGGAGAGTATCAGTAGGATCTTCATGTGTGAGATTGAGTCGGATACTCAGTCAAGTTCATCTCTTATATAATAGCTGATACTCTAGAGCTCGTCTAATGGCATTAAAAACGGTTCCATAATCTGAAGCAAATAATTGGAGAACGAGATTTTGTATTTCTCAAAATCGAATGTGTTAATCGGAAAAGAAATATTGCATGGCGAGAGTAAAAGTTAACATTAAGTTTGATTGTCGAAGTTTTTGTGCGAATGCTGTAAAGTTTTTGATAATAAACTACGATTAGTTTTGGAGCCTTGCCCCTTTATGTATACATTTATGAGAATATACATAAATCTGTTATATTAAATGTGAGTATTTATTTTCTGTGAGCACAGTCACAAAGAGTCAAAGACTAGCTCCATATTTCGATAACTGATTCCATTTAATTATAGTAAAATAAAATAGATTTTTAGCTTTCAGTTTGAAAGTTTTCGTTTGCAAAATGCAGGAAATGCTTGGGTTACTTTCGCGTGACGTCAGCTAAATGAGATGCCAAGAAGTGCTCTCGGCGATTTCACTCAAACTGAGCCAGTGAGACGCTCTTGAGCACTTCTCCAGTGTGTGGGTCCTCCAACCAGAGTTTTGCGGCCGTTTCGGCGCATGCGCTCGACGCGAGGCCCATCCACAGAGCTCGCAGTTGACTCACTCAATGATTAGTTGGCTGCTTTTCGGGATGGTTTAGTTTTGGGCATGTTAACCCTTGGCTGGGCCGCGGGCCCAGTTGTGGGCTGGCACTAGCAAAAACAATTGCGGCTAATTGGCAATAATCAGGCATCACGCCGAGCCTCATAAATTGGCATAAACAAAGTGACGCCAACAAGGCCAACAAATCAGCGCAGTTGGCATTTTTAATTGTGATTGAGTTGCCTGCATAAATCAGCAAATTAAATTACAAACAATGCCAATAAAATCTAACGAATGGCATTTTTAAATTTTGTTTTTTTTTCCTATTTGTTGTTGTTGTTGTTGTTGTTGTTGTTGTTGGCATTCAGCTTTTGGCTCGCGACAATTTAATTACGATTGTGTGCGTGCGTGTGTGAGTTGCAGCCGCCGCTCTGGCGCCACAAAATATGCTAATTTATATTTATATGAATATGGCGAGCAGCCTCCGCAGCCAAACAGCAGAGGATCATTCCCTCTGGGGCTAAAGGGGGGAGAGGGGCGGGGGGCAGAGAGGGCGTGGCTAACGCCTTCGGGGCTGTGAAATATTTTTGGTGGCTGCCGCCAGTGGCTGCGGTCATAAAATTTATCGTTGCCAAATGCATATTTGTCACATTTGCAATGTATTTGGCGGCGACACTCATAGAGCAATTTATATGCAACTGGGGAGTTCGACTCGGCGACCGTCCGACAGCCGGCACGCAACCCGAAAAACAGCCAAGAGGGAGCCGCATGCTGCCAGTCCAAGCCATTTAATTGTTACGTCCTGGCCCCAAAGGCATCTGCACTCAAGCCAAGCGAACGAATTGGGCAGAAATTCTATTAAGTTCAGCCAAGTTTTGCAGCAAGCGAAACTTATAGTAGAAAAAGTATTCCAGAATATATCTGGATATATATCGCAATGATAACATGTGAAAAGAGACTCCCACTGCTGGCTAACTCCATGCCAAACCTGAGCCTTAAGTGCATTTTACTTATTAAATCAGCCTTATTATTTCATTCATTTTTCGTTAACAGAGGGAACAGATGGACGGATAACACATCACGGATAACTGATCAAGAATATATATACTGAATGGTCTCCGCTAGGCATCCTTCTGCCTGTTACATGCATTTGAAGAAAATCATTATATTCTCATTAGCTTATTGATGAAGCATCGAAAACGGATTTTTGTATCGACATCAGCAGTTCATCAGTTTCACTCATCCTAATCGAAAAAAGCTTATTTTCCTTGTCCTGATTAAGAACCGTTTGTATGCATGAATTTATTGAATTTATATTTTCGTAAATATTTTATTTTAATTTTGCATACAAAAGCGAGAGAGAACATTCTGAGCATATCCTTTGAAAAGCCATACAGCTGTTTCTACGCTGCCTCATCAGCGAGATTGACGAACAGAGATCTATGAGAGTGAACCATATCTGTGTATAGATCGTAGATGGTTAATCTCTAAAATGCACTCATGTAGAAAACCAATTTTTATTTAGTTCTTTGATTTATTAAATCATATTTGTTATTTCACTTATTTTTCGGGTTAAATACAAATACAAATATTATTTATGTAAATGAATATTTCTGCAAGTCTTTCGTTAGCTGAGTGAGTCCGTCCACGTCTTGTTTCCCAGGTTAGTCGAAGATGGGCGTTTCTTATATTCAAAACAGCTTGTGCTTTATTCGTTTGTTAACAAATTTTTATTATTGGACAATGTGAATGCTTTTGAGCTAATCAGAAACGCAATGATCAGGCGGCAGCCCACCCAAAGGCCTGTACATGTAGGCCAGCACAGTTAAGAGAGCAATAAACAGTTTCATGACTTACGAACTTGAACAGTGTGAATTGCCAATTGGCTTTTATACTAGCCTTGGGGCACTGTAAATAATTCCATTTGTAACGCCAATATAATTTACTTTCGTATAATTATTCAGCTGGAATGTGGAGTTTCAAAGTAAGCGGAGGGCTTGAGCAAACAATGCATTGATTCTGCCTCTTTCCTTTGATATATATTTAATTTATTATTTATTTATTTAATTTTTTTTTTGAATGTTTTTATTATATTTATTATTATTTTATTATTATTAATATTGTTATTATTATTATTAAATTATTATTATTATTAATATTATTATAATTATTATTATTGTTATTATTATTAAGTTATTATTATTATTATCATTAAATTATTATTATTATTATTATTATTATTATAATTAGTATTATTATTATTAATATTATTATTATTATTATTAATGTTATTATTATTACTATTACTATTATTATTATTATTATAATTATTATTATTATTATTATTTATATTATTATTATTATTATTATTATTAGTATTAGTATTATAATTATTAATTTTATTATTATTGTATAGCAATGTAAATTATCGAGCTATTTTAATAATCTTTTTTAAATAAATAAATAAAATTTTAAAAAATACATCAATAAACTATAAGCTATTTTATTTTATTCTATTCTCTTTATTTATTTATTTTTAAATGATTTTATTCAGCAACAAATGAACTACTTTCGCACTTTCTTGCTTGGCTTAAGCTAATTAAATGATTGGCAGAGTTTCTCTAGTGTGCGGGAAGAACTTTAATGCATGTACCGACCCCAGGCAGTCGTGCGAAGTTGACAAAAAGTGTCACGCTGCCGCTGAGTCTTCACACCTCAGAGACCGGCTCGATGGCTGTGTACAAAGGGAATGAAGTCATTTGTAATTAATGAGGTTTGTCACCCCAATTTGCCGCAACTTCAAACCACAGCAACAACAGGCCTGATGCCTGAGATGGTCTATGCTGTATGTTTAACCTGCCTGGCATATTGAAAATCACGGGCCACACTCAACGCGAGGGTGACGCGCACAGCACCCCAGCACCCCAGCACCCCAGCAGCACAGCAACACAGCAGCGACGGTGAGAGAGAAAAAGAAATGTCATATAAAAGAAATGCTGGGCGCCAGCCACACAGCCGCCCGCCCACAATAACAATCTAATTATCTCGTTAAGCACACCAAAATGCACAGCGAACACACTCAGGCACAGGGAGCGCTCGAACAGGCGGCGCAGGTGGTTCGGCTGGCTGCCCGTCTGACACCTTGACAGGCACATCCTTGACCCTGGCAGACAGACGGGCTGACTTTTGGCTGGATTTTGATTTCAACTTCTGACAGTTTGGCTTGTCTCTTGATCTCGTTCGCTCTTTTGTGTTTAATTAAAATTATGTAAATAAATTTATTTAGCTGACATTCGGGCGTAATTAAGTGCATGCTGAAGAGCGCGTCGGGCATTTGCATCTGTCGCAGCACAGCCTGACGTCCGTTGGCTGCGCCTTGGGGCCAACCGCCCAGCCAGCTGCCTCGCCACCCACTCACTCAACCTATTGCCAATGGCTGCTTCTTCAGAGTGCTTTATGCTGACAAATTAGCCTTGAAATGAGCAATTTGCAGGCTCTGGACGTGGCGGTGGGTGGTGGACAGCGGACGGTGGGCGTTGGGCGGTGGGCCGTCAAATTGCCGTGCATAGGAAAACATAGCTGACAGCTGCTGTCAGTGGCGACCTGTCAATGGTCGAGTATTAAATATGCTTTGTGGCATGAAAAAGCAATTAAGCGCCGACTGCTTAGTTCTCCACGAGAAAATGTGCGCAGAAAAAATTAATGGAGCCCTCGCCATTGCCCAACATGAGAAAATATCTCAAAAGCGGAAACCGAAAACAAAACTGAGCTGGCTCGAGTGCGGGGCAAGTCTTGTATTATATAAATACGTATCATGGCCACAACGAAAGATTTATTCATCAGAAAGTTAAGCAATTCAACAGATTTCAAAAATGTCAACACACTTCCTTCATAATCCTCACGTCAAATAATGAAAAGGCAGCAGCAGCAACAAAAAATATGAATCAGAGAGAACACATGCTACATACAGAGGACACCAGCAAAAACATAAAAAAAAAGTGAAACGAGGGCATGTGAAGGACTCGCATGGCCAACACCATCCTGATCCTGTCGTGCGTCACCACACTGGGAGCCATGTTGACATCGACATGGGCGGAATTGTTTTGATGAATGCCTCGATTTAATTGATGAATGAGTTTTTAAGCTGAAAAATCAAAACGAAGAACCCAAAAGCCTCCCAACTGAGAGCTGCTCGTTGCAACCGAATGACAGCCAGCCAGACAGCAAGCAAGCAAACAAATACACAGATGCACACTCATGCTAATAATACTAATAATATGAAATATACTTTATTTTAATTCAATAAACTATTTGGCAAGCTACTTGCCATACTGCAGCCATCAGGGGTCGCTTAGGTCTTGATGTTGAGAGGGATTGTCATGAGGGCAGTGCAATTGATAAACAGAGTTGTAGGCTTCACTTCCATATCTGAATATATATCTATATATCGTAGATAGATAACCTGTTAAAATATATTCCTTTTGCTCCCCAAATTGATGCACTCACATTGAAAAACAATTTTTATTTACTCGTTTGTCTTATTAAATCTTGAACAGAGTGATTTAGTGAGCAGCCTTTATTCTTGGCTAAGCAGACTATAGCTAATTGTATAGGTCAGAGTATATATGTATATACTGTGACCAATGCAATCAGCCCTTTGACATTAGGAATATAAATACAAATATCATTTATATATATTCTATATATGAATATTTCTGTAAGTCTTTCGTTAGGTAAGAAAATCTTTCCACTTCTTGTTATTCCAAGTTATATTCAAAACAGCTTTATTCGCTTCTTGTTAAAACATCTTTTTTATTGCCTCTTAAGCTTTGTGCCTACTCAATAATGGAACAATAAAAAGTTTTATGATTTACAAATTAAGTCGAACTGTGCCGAGACCGACAGTCGCTAAACAGTTTCTGAGTTTCAAACTGACAAATGGAAACGACGAGTCCAAAAGCCTGAAAAGGTCAGTTTGCGAATGTCAACCGGAAACTGAACACACACACACACACACGAATACATATTTAAATGTTGGGGCTCAGCTGTGAAGATTGCGCCTTGGACAGGTGGGTGCCGATTGAGGGCCAGCTGGAGTAAAGCTCATAAATAAGTCAGCCAAGCAGCTCACCGACTCACCAGTCGTAGCATAAAAGTTAACAATGCCAAAAAGTATGCAATACAAATTTGAAAATCGCGGCACAGCCACACGAAAACTTCAGTCTAGAGCGCAACAATTGCCAGCCACAAATATCAATCCGAAAAGGAAACAAAAACGAAAAGGAACAGGGAAAAGAAAAGCAAATACAGCGCGTTGCCTTAATATTACAAGCTCTTCCTGCTCCCTGCCCCGCCAACCCTTTGGCCTTAGCTGCGCCGTCCCACTTCAGTCAGTCTCTGGCCCTGGTATGCAATAATATAAATTCCAACAGCAGCAACTCAGCAACAACAGCAGCAACAACAGCATTATATACCCCTACCGTCCGCACTTTAATCGAAACCAATGTTGAGGTAAAATAAAAATACTAAAAACAACAAATTGAGAGTGGAACAGAGTCGCTTTGGCTACTGAGCGAACAGCGTGCACTTCGTAGGAGATCAGTTCGTTTCAAAGTTAAATTTACCCTTTTAACACTGTAAAAACTGTGGAGATATTAATGAAGAGAACTTAATAGTTACTGCTTGAATGCCGATTAAAATCAAACTCCATAAGAAACCATACAAAGTGCTGCATGAATCCTGAATTGATATTCAGGATTACTGCTTGATTGCCAATTTTTAAATGATTTCTATGACTGAACTGTCTTATAAGAAATCAAGTTCGGTACTTACTTCTCTCATATCAATCAGAATATTTAACAAAGATACCTATATTTAAAATCCAATGAGTGAGCATTATTTTATATTTTAGCTAACTATTTTAGCTACTACTCCTGTGAGTGAAAAATCATATAAACATAATTTTAATTAACTTAAAAATTTCTGCTTGCAAATCTGAATTCTTTACAGATATTCCTCTCATATACATATATATAATTTAATAATTTAATATAATACAAATAATACAGGCTTCCATGTCATCAGCTCTACATAAAGCAAAGGGTATAGAAGAGTTCAATATGCTCGCAGCATAAGGCGCAGCTCCTCCTCAGTGTGCAGGTTGAGCTGTGCTTGTATTCTATGTATTCTGTTATTGAAGCAAATGTTTCGCAAAGTCTTGTGGCTTTCGCTACAACAGGCAGCGGTTGGCCGGACTTGCTGCATGCTCCACAGATGGGCAGCTGGGGAGCAGCCTTCGAATGTGAATTAATGGAGTAATTTATGATGCCTTTGAATGCAGCACAATCAGAGACTGCTTGCTCTCTCCCGAAAACCAAGCCTTCAGCTTATTCTTTTATTAATTCGTAAAATTTCTAAGAAACTTATTCCTTTTCAAGCAGTTTCTCCTCAGCTTCGCTCCTCGACTCGCTGGAATAAAGTTTAATTATCCTGGCTATCCTGGTTAACTTCCTAACTTGCTTAACAATTCAGTTTGCAGCATTTACCGCACTTAGAAGGTCAGTATTTGGCGCACTGTCGTAATCAGCTCTAGTTAATTATATCGCTTAAGCGTTCGCTCCTCTGCGCTGAGTGCGCCTACCCGCAGCCCAGCCCCCATTAAATGAATGCGACGCAACATATAAAACTTGATGTGCCGCGCACGCATAAAACAAAATTTCAACTGCAATTAGTCCTGCACTCTGAATCCCTCTCCTCTCTCTCTCTCTCCCTCTCTCTCTCTCATGATAAAACCATAAAAAATTTTGCGCCAACATGGCAAATAATTTGGCTAACGACATTTTGTAACTAATGCCGGGCAACCGCAACAACAGCAGCAGCAAGAACAACAACAACGATAACCATTAACACGCCGCCTGCTCTTGGCCGCCGCCCTCTGGCCGCTCCTTGACTAACGAAATGCAGCGCCAACTGGTCATTAAAAGCGCCCCATAACGGTTTATTGTAATGCCAGCGCATAGGCCAAGGCAAGTGGCCACCCTCTGTCCAGTGTGCCTCCACGGCGTTGCCACTTAATTAGAAAAGTTTCGTTGCGTCACGAGACAAAAGCCATTGACAGCGACTAAAAGTTATTCCAACTGCATTTTCACTTGTCGCGAGAGCTCGTGCACGTACTGCCAGCTGAATGTCAAATACCCTTTAATAAACGGAAGTTTTTATAAACATCATTTTTGTGGAGGTCAAATATAATACTGAAAATATTGATTTGATTGTCATATTTTATTTATTTATTTTAATTTTTAATTTGTATTTAATAAACTTCGAGGAACTTCGCTTTTCTTTTTAGTTTATTTACATTTTTTGACAAAAAATTCCTATTATTTGTATTTTTCTGATATTTTCAAATATAATATATAATTCTAAAAAAAAGTTAAGACAGATATTCGGAAGATTATATTAAATTTAATTTAATTAAAGTAAATTAAAATAATAAATTAAATAAAATTTTCAACATGCTTCAATTTGATTAAATATTATAAAAGTTTTTGTACATTTTCATTTGGCAATATTTATTATAATGTTATAAAATATATATTATAAAAAATCTTGAAAATTCAAGGAATTCGCATATGGTTAGGACTCTATTAGCTGCTTTCCTTCGCTATGCATCTGCTTAAGTACGGGTCTATTAACAGCGATTACCGACTGTCCGTGGCACGCGGGGGCTACTCAGGCACTGGAAAAGTCGAGCTTTGTGCAATGGAGGTTAAGTCAACAGACGCCACCTGCACAACTCTATTTGCACATTTTTCCAATTAATTGCTTTTACGTGGGCGACACACACACTCACACACACACACCCGCGAATGTCAACAAAAGCCGCGGCACGAGGCACAAGGCCTCTGACGTTGTTCTTGCGCCCCAGGCTCCGGCTTCAGCTACAGCGCCTGCTCCTGCTCCTGCTTCGCCCATTGTCAAACCACCCGCTGGCAGCGCTGCTGCCACAGCCATGCACGCAAAATAAAAAAGAGAAGAAAAAAAACTGAGAAAAAAAAAGAATCAAGCAAAGATATAGACTCATCAATGCTTTCAATTGAAAATTTTTGCACGGCCGTTGCCGACTCACGTGACACTCGCTGGCTGCAGCTGGCTAAAGGGAGAGGCGGGGCTTCGCCCATTTGTATGCTGAGGGGGGATTTTCCGAAATTGCTGGAAATTGGAACTGCGGATGCAGCAAACAATAAGCAGTTACAATAGATCCAAATGTAGGCCTCTTCTCTGCACACGCCCAGCGACAGATGTTTTCCGACTGTTTGCACAGCAGCAGCGGCAGCAGCAGCTGCCCCCATTCAATATCTATGCAAAATTTCAGCAATATTTGTTTGGATATATCAATGTACACAGAATGTATAAATATATATATATATATATGGGTGTGTAGAATATGGTACAGCTGCAAATTACATTTACTATTTACTTACTGATTGCTATTCGTGTTTGCAATTACCTTAGCTTTCTTCCTATCTATGAGAAAGACAATTTTGATCATATGTTGAAAAAATAACATATTTTAGAGGCAGAATAAATTTGTTTGTGAATGTAAAGCGTGTTTAATAAAAGGTAAATTCTATTTTTTTAAATATATGTATTTACCATATAAGAATGTTTGTCAAATATGTGTAATATAATATAATATAAAATATAAATATTAAAAAATATATAAAGTTGAGTTTTTATGTATTATTTATTGATTATATATTGAGTAATGACTTATGTATTTTTATTTATTTATTACTTATTTCTAATTTATTTATTTGTGTTTATTATTTTTCTATTTAATAGTTATTACGTATTTATTATTTATTTATTTGGTATTTATTTTTTATTTATTATTTTTTTTATTTATTATTTATTTATTTTTTATTTTTAAATTAATTATTTTTTTTTTCTTATAATTTTTATTCAATATTTATTTATTATTCATCTAGTTATTTATTATATATTGATTTATTTTTCATTTATTTATTTTGTACTTATATATTTTACAATTTATTGTTTGTTCAAGCTTAAAATTTGGTATTGATGCCCAATTCCTGGTGCCTCCAAATGGACTGCGGCAAAACATTGTGGAATTTAAGAGAATTTCTAATGCCAATACGACTGAGTATACGAGCGAAAGAAAAAGCACCTGTTCCCAAGCTGTGGGAGAACATGCCAATAGATAAAAATGATTATAAAATATTACAAAAAAAAATAAATTGAATAAATAATAAAAGAATCTTCAGAGTAGCAAACAGTGAATGCATGAGAAGATGCTGTATCTCAACTATCTGGTTTCTTGAGTCTCTATGAGTATCCCCTACCAGTGCTAAGGTAGTCAGAGAAAAAGAGCAGCTGGGCTTCAACTAATGTACTGCAACCATCTCAAACATGCTGTACAGAGATGTTAGAGTTAATGCTGTAAGAGAACATGAGCATCAGAAATCAAAACTTATTTATTCCTTATTCTCTTCCATTCAACTCCGCCACAAAAGTCTGTGCAAGTCACATTCTTGCACAGACGCGGAATCTGTCCCACAGTTTCACTCGATAGCTCTACGACTCCAGTTAGCGAAACTGTGAAATATCTGGAAGTACACTTGGACCGTCGGCTTACCTGGAAACAGCATATAAAAGCAAAACAAACTCAACTGAAAGCAAAGACAAAGAAAATATACTGGCTCCTAGGTCCGCGATCACAGCTAAGCCTTGAAAATAAAATTCGGTTATATAAGACTGTCCTGAAGCCCGTTTTGACTTATGCGATGCAGCTATGGGGAACAGCACGCAACTCAAACATAGAAATACTGCACCGATACCAGTCTATGACACTCAGAACAATTACAAATAAATAAATAAATAAATAAATACTACGCCTCAAAGTCTTTAGACACCTTTTCAGCCTTCGACTGATTCTATTGGCAGTCAGATTAGCTGCGAGCTGCTTTGCATCAGCGGCCAGTCTACCTGCAGTCTATCTACATCAGCCCGAAGTCTGTATATTACAGCAATTTCTAGTCAATATTGAAGAAGGGATCATATAACTATAAATATGTATTTATGCTTATGCAGTTACACGCCCATCCACAGTTAATATATTATTGTCATGCGAACAATCTAGAGCAGGCAATTGGCCTGCACAGAGCATTTTCAGTTCAAAATTCCAATACTTGACAAAAATGGAAATAGGCGTAGCTTTGTCACTGCACAGAAATGAGAACGCTTTGCATTTAGTTATGGTGCGAAAAAGTCCTGAGCACGCGATTGTATGGGACACCTCCAATCGAGCGAGAACAGCAAGGAAGTGAATGGAAAATCTGGGCGAGTCGAGACGGCGACGACAGGCATGAGGCTTTAAGGCCATTTCTGCTGACTGCCAAAAACAAAACAATTTGGCCAACCGCAAAGCGGGCGAATTAGCTGGCGTTCCACGCTCAGTGCTCAGTGCTCAGTGCTCAGTGCCTGCCGCTGACAAGTCAATGGAAACGAGGACTGTCAGAAGCAAGCAAAGTGAAACCAATCCAATTGGCGGCTTAGAAAAATGCAGTTGGGGACGCAAATCTTCAAACATGCAACTTGGCGGCAATTGAAAACTCATTGACAGTTGACAACCGGCAGAGGCAAGACGGGCGCCGTGCAGCGAACAACAGCCTGCGGGGTAAACCAAACCCAGCTAAACCAAACCAAACCAAACTCAATTGCAGTTACATTTCCATTTTGAGTTTGGCTTTTTTTCTCTCTCTCTTTCTTGTTGTGAAGCTTGTCATTGACAGCAACAACTCCTCCTCCTCCTCTTCTTGTTGTTATTCATTTGTTTTCCTCGTTCTCGATTGTTTGTTTTTGCTTGCCTTTTTCATTTTTCTTTACAATGCGAAGACATTTTCTATTTGAAATTGTCAGCAGCAATTGATATGCATTGCTGTGGATCTTCTTTTTTTGCTTTTCTCTTCTGCTTTGTCTGCTGATTGCGTTCGGCTGCCAGGAAATTGAATCGCATGTAAATTGGCAAGCCGGGCATGGCAAATTATGATGGCAATAATGAGTGCCGGCTAATGAAGCGAAAAACAATTAAAATATGCCCCGTCGATGCTGATAATAATAACAAACAAAGTGCTTCACTATTGCCAAATAAATTGCGCCACAGTCGAACGCGCCTGCGAGAATGCAGCGGAAAATGCATTTGAAATATTGTGCTCCACTTGTGTGTGTGTGTGTGTGTGTGTGTTGAAATGTTTTTTGATTTGAAATTTAATGCACGTACTCAATGAAGAAATTCCAACAGCAGCGCATTAGCAGACATGCCCCTTCGCAGGGTCAGCAGCTGGCTGACAGAAAGAGAGAGAGAGAGAGGGAGAGCAGGGACAAGGGCAGGCCGTGATGGCTGCCAATTGCTTTTCAACATATTTGATGCGGCAATGGCGACGAAGACTTTCGACATTTTGCAACTTGGCCACGTACAAAAACGTTGGCAGCAAAGTGTAAAACCGACAGCCACAACAACTAAAGCAGCAACAGCAACACCAACTGCAGCAACAAACACTGCTTAAGCATACAAAATGTAGTACGCACACACACATGCAGAGACATGCATACGATGTGTGTGTGTGTGTGTGTGTGTGTGTGTGGGGAAGTATACGCCACGTTGACCGAACAACAAACATCAAATGTAATCGCAGCTAATAAGAAAACTAAGCAGATCCTTGCAGGTCACGATTTACGCTCGTTTCGCATTCGATTTGGATTTGCGATGCGCTATTGCCAATGCCAGCCACAGTGGGGCCAAAGACAATAAGCATTGATTGAAGTAAGCACAAAAGTCAGCAATAAAATTGTGACTTAAATAAAAATATTATATTTATTAAATATCAAAAAATATGTGTAATATTTTATTATAGAAAATATTTACCTCATATTCTTCTTTAATTTAAATAATTTATTTTATAATTAATAATTAATTTTTATTTAAATTAATTTTAATTTAAATTTTATTATTTCCAATTTTTATAAATTTTTCTATCCTTAATAAATTTCTCTGACATTCAAATGGTGTTCAGGCCACAGTGCGCAACTGGACCTCTTCGGTTGGCATGTCAATGGACATTTAATGGCGTGCGCCATTATGCAGCGCATCAAATGCACCAAATACGCTTCGTTGGCAATAAATGCTGCATGGCGACGTTTTGGGGGCAAGCAACCGGCCGGGAACTTAGCTGCTAGTCTTGGCCTCAGCTGCCAACCCAGAGATGCCGGGCATCTCTCTGTCTTGGACTTGGCTTCAGTCTTCGACCCTGGACACGATTTGCAATTTTGTGCAGCAGCTTTCGCTGCGTCTCTCGTAATTTTTCGTAAATTTCTACACGTACTTGCATTCCATCTTCGTCGCCGTCGTCGTCGCTGTCCGTCTACGGGCTTTCCGTGGGCTCCGACTCCGGCCCGTCGTAGATTGTAACGGCATAACCTTTGAATAAAATTAACATTATCAGCGCCCCACTATGGCCGGATGGCAGGTGTATGCTCCAAGGATCAATAAAAATACTGAATGTGCCTTTGAGCGCCATATGATGCGATGGCCATTAGGACGAAGATTAAGGTCCCTCGTACTTGGTGTCTGCAAAATATGGGATTAGTGCGCACTAGCATAAGTAATATGTGTATCTATAGCAGAGATCAGAGGCACTTCATCTGGATGTTGGGCGTATGAAATATAAGTTTTATTGAAATGAGCGAATAAATAAAATAAAAACAAATTAATTTATTAATGTATAAAGAAATAAAAAAATTAAATTAATAAAAAAAAATAAAAAATTATGAAATAAATAAATGTATATACATATAAAAGAAATTAATAAATAAAATAATAAATTAATTAAATATTTAATTTATCTATAAATGAAAAGAGAAATAAACAAAAAAGAAGTAAATAAAACAATAATTAAATTAGTAAATAAGCAAATATATAAAAAATAAATAAATAAAATAAAAAACAATGATCAAACAATGATCAATTAATTAATTAATTTTTAAATGAATAAATATATTATTAAAATAATAAATAAATAAATAAATAAATACCCAATAAACATAAAATAAAATAGAAAATAAATAAACCGATTTTCATTTCTCTCTTGCGAATCCTAAAACACAACTAAAAATATTTCAGCTACTTTATTAGGCTCAGATATCTGTCAGATTCCTGCTGTCCACAATATCCGAAGCCCTTTGAGTGTGTTCGCTCTGGAATCAGTGGCAGTTTCGATTGATTCGTATGTCAAATTGTTTGTCCGCTTGCTGCCCAATGAAATTTCCTTACCAACTTTTTGTATACTTATTTGGCCGAGTGGGAGGGGAGCACACACATCAATTACGAATTGCCGCCACACTTTGCGCCCCTCAATCGAACAGGCCAAAAAACTAATTGGTGGAAAATTAAGTTTTTGCACAAAAATGTTGCGCAAATTGAAATGCAATCGGGGCAAAGCGGATTATTGAAAAACTTTTATGATTGAATTTTGTGGCGCATCCAACAAACGCCCCCAAAAAGCGCAACGAGAACTTAATGCAGGAGACTCCCCAGTCTCGCTGCCGAACAGTAAACTCTGTCTGTCTCTGTGCGAGTGTGTGTGCGAGGCACATGTGCGGCTGGCAGAGCTTATGTATGAGTTCTTTTATCGAATGTTTGCCAAAAAGGCCAAGAATTGTGCCGCTGTAACGTCTCGGGCGCCCCGTCTCTGCCCCGCCTTCATGGGGGGTTTGGGCTGCGTCCTAACGATTTACTCGTATATTTTGCTACTTTCGCTATAAAATATAAATATGCAATAAAACAAAACGACGACACGCCGAACATATGCATTACGGTCTGCCCTCCACGCCGCTCCTCCAGGTCCCTGCGCCGGTCTGTGGAAATATTTGCTAGAAAACGAAGACATAAACTCAAAAATATGGCGCATTTGGCAAGACAAAAAACAAACGGCACTCGCTGGCAGCACAGAGCTGGGACCGAGGCCAAGACAAAGGCATTTCTAAATAGCAGTAGCAACCAACCAGCCAGCCAGCAGGAGAAGACATGCCAAGACATGACTTACTGAGGGCTACAACGGGGCGTATACGTATCGCATTGTTGTGCTAAATTGCGCGCTCAGCTGGCGCACGAGTTGACTGCATTTCGCTACTTGCAGCGGACAAACGAAAACGGAAAGAAGAAGAAGCAGCAGAAGGGAATCGCCCACTTTATGATGCGCCCATATGTTGCAAAAAAAAAAAAAAAAAAAAACAAAACATGAAGAAACCGGCAAAGGGCTGGGTATTGGCCCGCTGCGGGGCAATAAAAAATGAAAGGCTTGACAGGCACATTCCCTAGGCAAATCACTGCAGTTGCACATAAAGCAAATCGTTCGGCATTTGTTTTGATTTGCAATGATTGTTAAAAATATCAGCGTCGACAGATGAGGACTGTAATAACAGATACTCGGCGATGGCTTGTGAAACTCGGAAATTGCCATGGGGGCTGGCATTGATTTTGTAGCTCAAATTGCATATAAAAGCGCATGAGATGTTTACAAAAATGTTTCAATGGCGAAATTAATGTGAGATGCTTAATTTATGTAGTTGTAAATATGTATTAGTCTACGTAGTAATATTAATGCAATTATATAAATAAATTATGTTGACTATAAAAATATAATAAATATAAAGTTTATGCAAAAATCATTTAAAATATCGGGATATTTGAGTACCTTCACGAACTTATATTTATTTTGATTCACTTGTGTTACTTTATGAATATTATTTTTATTTTTATATATATTTCTTTTTGTTATTTTTATTTAACTATATACTTACATTTTTATTAATTATAATTTATTATATTTATTTATTCTTCATAATTTTATTTTATTAAATTTATTTACTATTAATTTTTTGATTATTATTATTTTTATTTAATAATACATATTTCTCACTATTTGTATTTATATTTATTTATTATTATTTTTATTTATTTTATTACAACTATTATTCCCAGCTTTTTTTCCAGATTTTTTTATCTGTTATTCAAATTCAAAATCATCTAACTTCTGTAATTTTTTAAAAAAGTTTAAAGTAAATTTAACTAACAAAATAAACAATTTTGCAAGCATTCTTAAAGAACTTTGTGTGAGTGTAAAATATTAATTATAAATTTGCCATGCCCCAAGTTTCAGGCGGCAGCTAAAGTGCATGTAATGCGAAGACAACAGTATTATAAATTTCTCTTCTAAAGATAGATATATGAATATTATATAATGCTATTACGCCAACCCCTGACCAAGAGCCACGTCAAATTGACTGGGAGTGCGAGTGCGAGTGCCGTGCACACTTTTCGTACCTACCATATGCAGGTGACCTAACTGACCCTTTTAACCAGCTCTCAAGTTGATAGTGAAAGTTCCTTATCATAATTTACAAGACAATTAGCCAGACATTGGCCTCCGTCTGCAACGCTGTAGATGCGGCCGCACTCCACCATATATCGATGGGAAAAACTTTGTCTGTGAAATGTTGTTGTTGATAGCGACGGAGAGAGTGGGAGAGCGAGTGTGGGAGGGAACGGGAAAGAGAGCGAGAGCTACTTAAAGTTTACAGGGGCCGCAGGGGCCGCAAATGCCAGACAATAATTAGCCAAATTTATTGTAATTAGGCGCACACGCACGGACAGCACAGCACAGCACAGAGCACACATACCCCAAGCATGTGTCCTGGGGTCTATATAATTATTATCATTACCATCTGTGCGGACCTTCTAACTGTTGTCGCATGTGTGCGTACGAGCTGAGAACGCATTTAATTGCACAAAGCGACAGCATTCGCAGTTGCTTTGCTCTTAGCGTCTTTTTAAATAATTCAGTTGGCTGTAAGTGCCGGGCTGCATCCATAAGCTGTCCATGAGCGCGCCGGGCCCTGGCACATGGCTAACAGCAGCGGAACACGCCAAAAACAAAGAACATGTCGGTTAAGTAACTGGAAGCGGGGATGGGGCTTAGGGTAGGGGCATGGGCATGGGTATGGGCATAGGGCAGAGGACACAGGGTAACTCTGACTCTGGCAGTCGAGTCACGTCACAGCATGTCGCTAATTTTTCTACTTTTTTTTACCTTTTGCGAAGCTGTGACGAAAGTTGAGAGTTGCCAGTTGCCAGTTTTGCTGCAATGCGTTGAATTACACATTTTTTTTAGCGAGATACCCTAACTTTTTATATTTTGTAGCAGACCCGATGTGAGCAGTGAAAACAATTGCTGATGGTTTGGCTTTCATATATTGGACTAACTTTCAGCCTTAAAGTGGCGTAGGTGAATCAGACTCTGCACGTATTTAAATATAATTGAATAAATTAATATATTATTTAAATAAAAACATATTTTAATATATTTAAAAATTCTATATGAATTAGCATATCTTATAAAATATTATATAAATTTAAAATATATATTAAGATATATATTATGAATATATAAATACATTTTATATATATTAATATATATTAATATATATTATAATATTTTAAAGACTTACATTAATTTCACTGCAAAATCTTAAATTATACAATTTCTTAAATTTTATTTTAAAATGTTTATTAATTTAAAATAAAATAAATAAAGATTTTCTTTTAATGCAATAATTCATAAATATATTCATTAATAATGAATATTAATAATTAATTAATTAATTATTAATTAATATTTATTTATAAAAACACTATAAAAATTTAAAAAAATGTGTAATAATTATTAAATGCGTACATTTATTTAATAACTTTATTTTTTTTTTTTTAATTTAATAATTTAAGTCTTTTACTGATATTAGTGTAAGCTGTAAATATATTTAATTTAATATCACAAACCTTAAGTTACGATATGCTTTTAATTACGTATTGTATAGTTTAGCTGCCCTTAACAAAGACTTATATATAAGTCAAAAATTGTAAAGTCTGAGATTAATGATTCAATTCGATTTACATTGAATCGCATAAAATATCCACTCAGCGAAGATAGTTTTAATACTCATTGACAAATATTTCTTTTTAAGTTTTTTATATATAAATAAATTATGTTTTGAGTGGAGAATAAAATCTTGTGGCTTTCAGGCATGAATTGACAGCTTTCAAGAGTTTGTTAAATATTCGCTTTGAGGCGCCTAAATGGTGACAGCAAATGGGCAGAGGAAAACTCAGCTTTGAGCTATGTGAAGAGCAGTTAGCGACACACACACACACACACTCACACACACACGCACAGCTAGAAAAAGTGCAGCATACCGCACGGCGCACGTTTTCTTTTGTAAACTTTATTATTTCGTGTTAAAAGTAAATAAACTTATGCGGGTATGCTCGCTCCACCTACCGACAGAGTCTCTCTCTCTCTCTCTCGCTCGCTCTTTAGCTATCTGTGCAAGTATCCACACTTAAGTGAAATACTAGACGGGGCACGTGTGTGTGTGTGTGTGTGTGTGTGAGTGTTTTTATTACTGTGAGTGAGGATTGGTGGGGGCGTTTGCATTGTTTGGCACTTGCGGTGGCTTTGCCTTTGCTTTCCTGCTGTCAGCCAGCCAGTCCAAATTGAAATTGGACATTAGACGTACACACAACGACAGAACAAAATGGCAGCTGCCGCGACTCTGCTGACAACTACAACAACAACAGCAATAACAGCAACAACGAGAGCAGAGCGAACTGCTGCAACAACTACTTCCAGTCCTGCCTGGTGCGGCACTCATTGTGAATGACAACGCCCCTGGTACGTGATTTCATTTCCGTTTGCCTTTGTGCGCTGCACCTCACAGCTGGCAACTTCGTCGAGTCGAGCTGTGAATCTGAAGTTCCCGACTCTGCTCCACTTCACTCCGGCTAGGTTATTTCTTTTTCGGGGGTCGCTTTGAATGCTAAAGCGACTAACTGTAACTGTAGGTACATAGCATCTACTACTATATACAGCTGCACTGGTGTGTGGGCAGGTGGTGCTCTCGGTCGGTGCCTCAGCAAATGCACATTTCACTGTGCATGCGTGTCGTTTCATTAAGAATTTTGCGCTTATCTGGTTGGCTGGCCCGGCCATTTGACAGGTGGCTCCACCTACCGTGCACAGTACGCACTACATATCTAATGCGTCTTTTTAGCTGATTTACGAACAGTGCGCGTTGACTTATGTGTGCGTGTGTTTGAGTGGGTGTGTAAGAGTCTACAAGGTTCATATGGTGCTTAGTGGATGAAGAATTTATATTAATTTATATATAGTTTGTATTATATATACATGAATATATATATGATATATATGTATAAAAGAAAGAAAAGAAAGTAAATTAAACTTCTTAGGAATATTACTATTTATTCAAATATATTATTTCTATATAAATTAAAAGCAAAATAAAGATAATTTATATGGGAACTTTATTAAATTTTTTAAGTTTATAAAATTAATAAATCTAAAATATTTAGTACATATATAAATAGTAATATTTCTAAAAAATTAAATAAAGTTCCCACATAAATGATTTTATTAATTGAATATTTTATTTCTTTTATTTATAATTTTTATAAATTTTTTTATTAAAGTTAACTCTTTAATTTATAATTGTTTATATTTTTATTTTTTTTTTTTTATTTATTTGTAACATATGTATAAGTATATATTATACAAAAATATGAAATATCCCCAAACAATCTATGACATCAACTCGAACTACCGCCCAAGGCAGATGCCCATCTAGAGTATCTTTCAGCTCCACTCTGTCTCCATCAACTTGCTGAAGTTAATCAAACATAATTGAATGTAACGCAACTACAGTAAGACGATGGCCAACTGCATGACATCATGTGCTAATGAGCCAAATATCTGACCATTTCAGTTCAGCTTAAACCTAATTCGAATGCTCGATCTATATGCATGAGCATAGTTATAGCTCTATAAATCATAACTCATTTAGATGCAGAGGCGCCTGGGCTAGCCAAAGCAGATCGCATAATAAAGAAAAGATATGAAACGAATTTGATTTTCAGATGATAATCTAAAGTATAACAAGAAGTCAAGCGATGGGTCAAAGCGCAACGAGCAGTAGTTGAAAACTTTAAAGTGAATAAATGGCTTATCATTTGGGCGAATTAGCATTTACATGGCTTCATAGCCGAGTCTTAATTACAGCTAATGAACGAAATGCCAAAACAAAAAGCGAACGCGAAGACGAAGACGAAGACGAAGAGGCAAATGCCAAAAACAGCGTCGCACCAGACAGATGCTTGAGTAAAATTTAAGTTTCAAAGTCAAGGCCGAGCGAAGAGCCATAATTTAGCCCTCAGTTCGGGCCATAAAAATATGCATACGAATTATAGATGGAGAAGAAAAAAGGCAGTAAAATGATAATAAAAACGAAACTAGTTGCTCTGCGATGCCTAAAACAAAAGAGCGTCAAATTGGAACACAATTGTATTAGCTATGCGTCAGAGTTCAGGCGGACAAGTGGCTAAGTCGGATGCACGCGCTGCATATGAGAGATGTGGGACAGGCTGATCGGATCGGATCGAAGCTGATCGGAAGCTAAGCCATGCAAATCGATGCCCATAAATTGGCCGCCAAATGATCGACATTTACATACGCGGTTCGTTCGAGAAATGGGAAGCAAACAAACGCGCTGAAAAGTTCCAATTTGAAATTTGGTAGCTGCACATAAAATTAACAACAAGTTTTTGGATTCGCTTGGGCCATGAATCTGTTTGACTATTTGAGTAGCGCGCGTCTTGTTTGCGCTTCGCTTACGAACGGTATGATCCAACCGCTGAGACAGCGGAGAGACAGGGCCCAGCCCCGTCCGCAGCCGGATCATAAATCTGCTGGCCAATATTTGGACAGCGCTGAAATTAAGCAGCAATGCTCATGATTAACTGCCGGATAAACTGAATTTGTAGTTGCAATTTAATCTCCACTCGTGCCAGCAAATTAAGATATCACCATAAATAATGGGAATGTAGCGCTGCAAGTATTCGTATATACCATGAGGAACTAATGCATGAGTCAAGGAAGATCAACCAAAGCATTAAGATCTCTAGAAGTATTTACTATATTTAGTATTTAAATACTGTTTATTATTGTCTACATAGACAAATGGTATTTATTGAAATTTCAAAATCGAAACAATAAAGAAATGTTATAGGTGGGCGTAAATCGACAAATTTACATACGGAAGACTGAAGAGTTTATTGTCTCGCAGATGTTCACATTTTGTATAACAATGCTGAAGAAGAACAAAAGTCAGCGGAGTCAGCGTTATTTACGTATTTCCTTATGGTATGAAAACTGAAACACTTTTTGAATTCTGCATTCATTTATTTATGTGTATTAAATTACTCGGAATAAAAACAGTTAAGAGAATAATATTCAGAATTATGAATCACAAAAGAATATTAAACTTAATGCAAACTTAATAAGAGCACAAAAGCAAATTATGAGTATAAAAATAAAATGAAATATATCAGTAGAAAAGCAATTAACAAAGCGCTGTTAAAGGTGACTTTATAAAAAAAAGCATTATATTAAATTTAAAAAAAAATCGCTTTTATGAAATTAAATTATAAATAAAAAATATTATATACGTAAATAATATTATATAAATAAATAATGTTTTATAAATAAATAATATCTTATAAATAAATAATATTAAACATATTTTTTTACATTTTATTAATACTTACCCAATAAACATTCTGTATCTTTTTTTTACTTCATTAAATAATTCATTTAATTTTTTATTTAAATTCACATTAAATTATATTTTACAAAATAAATAAAATCACTAATGAAAAAAATATTAATTACAAAATACTAATATTTTTAGGATTATTTTATATTTTTAATAATACTTAATGAATGTATCTTAATTATAATATATTAATTTATTAAACTTTTAAATTTTAATTAAAATAATTTTTTTTATTAAAAATCATTAAATTTTTGTCATTAAATTTAAAACAATAACACTTTAAACTTAATATAAAAAATATTATTGAGACCTATATAAGCATATTAAGATTATTTTAGTTTTTATTAATACTTACTTAATGTGGCTTAATGACAGTTAAATAATTTTTTTTATATAGTTCCTAGAATTACAATAATAAATTGTCAATAATAAAACTATAAAAAGCAATCTTATCTTTTCTGTAAATTTTTTTCTTGGTAAAATCTACTTACATAAAATTTTAATTACATAAAAATTTAATTTGAGGTCAGAAGATCATATGTGACAGATACTATTAAATTTATACTTAAAAATTAATTATATTCACTATATTCACTCAATTATTCACACATGATTCACAAAATGATTTTAACTCAAATTCGAGCTGTAAAAATATGTTAAATACTTAAGATGCCGTTCGATATTGTATTGTCTGCAGAGCTCGAAGTAGCTTCTGTGTCTTTTGATTATCATAAAGTTTAACTATGATTTGCATGAAATTACAAAAGCCACAAGATATCAAGAGTGGAATCGGACTCCAGGTATATTTTGCGCGCATCGTTAATGAGATTTCGAATGACTGAGGCGCCGGCAACGCTCATGAGCGAATGAGCTAAATTAATCACTTATCACAGAATAAGCTCATTAAAGAACTTGAAGTTTACGGGTCATGCAAACTTTATATAATAAAAAAGGTTAAATTATAAATTGTAATTTATATATATAATATAAATAAATTAAAATTTCGATTAGTGCGTTACTTCCTGAAGGCGATTCTCTTCTATAAATGTTTCCACACACGATTAAGACAAACAGCCCAGCGGCGAGCAACCTTCACGAAGCTGTCAGAGGCGGCAGCCAAATCAATTTAAAGAAGTCACGTCTATAGCCAGACCCATATTCAAGCGTGAGCAAATGGAACTGGTTTCTGGCAATAACATCATGCAGAATCCGCATTTTAATGGCCAATGGCCCCAGGCCAACAAATCACCTGCTGTATATATGTACATATAAATAGATCCGAACGGGATGTAGCTCCAATGGCTGGGAGAAGGAAAAGCAGATTAAGAACCAGAACAAGAACACAAAGGGGAAAGGCAGAAATTATGTCAGGATAAACCAAAAGCTGCCTAAGCTATGCCATAAACAACGCGCAAACAAGTTCCCTCCCGCCACTGAGAACAATGAACCATAAAATGGCCAAAGCAAAAAAGTTTTAATTAAACCTGTTCAGCATCGGCGATGCATGCGTTAAATGTAATTTGCAAGTTTCCGGCTCAACACGAGACATGTGTCAAAAGAATTCCGCAAGAGAAACAAAATAAAGTATATAAAACTAATATCAAAATAAGAATTAAAAAATAAATAATTTAAATATATATATTTATATGTGTAGCGAATTTCCCGTTAGCATGCGTTCTTTATTATATCTGATGGGGCTATTAAAAGTCAATTAAATGGCATAAATTAAACAATCTCACGATAAATTCTAATGCAAACGAGTTGCCATCAAGACTGGGGCTCATCCGTCAATTGGCTGGCCCCCAAAGACAATTTAGTTAGCAAGCCTTAATGAGCATCCAACCACAATATTCAGTATTCAGTATTCAGTATTCAATATTCAATATTCAATGCTCAATATTCAATATTCAATATTCGATTTTGGCTACACCTAAGCAAACAACTGAGGCGGCTGCGAGGCAGGTTTTTCACAGCTCGCCAAACTATTTGGACACCCGCTCTCATCCGCGAATGGTATAAATAGTAACGGACGGGCCCCGAACAGACAGAAGCTATTCAAACGCTTGTGGAGTAAGAGACTAACTATCACTAAAATGGTAAGCCACGATGCCCAGTGCTCGAGAATCGGCTCTAATCGCGACTTCTTGCACAGAAATTCCTGATTGTTGCCGTTGCCTTCCTGGCCTGCGCCAGCGCTGATGTCTCCCACTTGAGTTCGGGCTACAACTACCAGGCGCCCGCTCCAGTCTACCAGCCCGCTCCCGCTCCGGTTTACCAGCCCGCTCCCGCTCCGGTTTACCAGCCTGCTCCAGCTCCGGTCAACCAGCCAGCGCCCGCTCCCGTCTACCAGCCAGCACCAGCTCCCATCAGCTACGAGGCACCCGCTCCAGTCTACCAGCCCGCTCCAGCTCCCGCTCCGGTCTACCAGCCTGCTCCAGCACCCATCAGCTACGAGGCACCCGCTCCAGTCTACCAGCCAGCCCCTGCCCCGATCCAGATTGAGGCACCCGCACCAGCTCCAATCAACAACTACATCCCACCTGCACCAGTCTCGATCCCAGCTCCCGCTCCAGTCTACCAGCCAGCTCCTGCTCCCGCTCCAGTCTACCAGCCCGCTCCCGCTCCCGTCTACCAGCCTGCCCCTGCGCCCGTCCAGATCCAGGCTCCCATCGACTTCTCAGCTCCAGCTCCCGCCCCCAGCTTCCAGAACCTGCCAGGTTTCCAGCAGATCGAGCAGCCCTCCGCCGATGGCTACCGTTACAAGACTGTGCGTCGCGTCGTCTACCGTCGCAACCGCCTGTAAATCTACAGCTCCTCAGACGCCACGCATCCTAACGAATTTCCCATAGAATATCAATAAAATAAAAGAAAAACTAAAACTTTAACTTCCCCAAATTGTTTTCCAATCAAACTGCCAGCCCGGTCCGGCCCGGCCCGGCCGCACTCAATCAGCAACAGTCCCAATCAGCGGCTGCAGCCAGCAGCTCCAACTTTATGGACACTTGAAGGCAGGCCTGTGCTCCTCTCTCTCTCTCTCTCTCCAGCTGGAGCAGCATCGATTTAAGTTGGAAATTTATGAAAGCCAAATGCATGCTTGGGAGAGAAGAGAGAAATCAACTTAGTATCCGCATCGCAATCGCCATCAGCAGACAGATAGCAAGAGGTGGCCGTCAAGGAGTTGCAGGAGCACGAGCTGCCCGCCCGCCCGATCCCCAAGGAGTCGCCGCACGCCAGTCGGCATGCACTCACATTTATCACGAAATTTATGGGCTGGAATGAGCTTTGATGATGTGGAAATTTTTCTCGTTAGATTCAAAAGTTTCGCCCACATCCACGCCCAGGACCAGGACCAGGCACGGGCAACGTGCACATTGGCCTCATCAGACCACTGACCACTTGTGGCTGCGACTGCCGCAATTGCGCTAACAAGTGCCAGGACACTGGGCCCAGGCAGGCGCCGGGACATCGACGGGTCGCAGACCGGGCAAAATTAACAAGAAACTGCGACGACATCGACGACGACGTCTTTACGATTTGATTAGGGAAATGTCTGCAGCGACGCGTTGGCTCCAATGGATTTAACTACCCAGCCGCAGGCCGGGCTCACAGCTCAGGCTGATGGAGTTTGAGCTTCCACTTTAAAGCCTCGCCGCAGCAGCCACACACACATTACACGGCGAACACTAATTAAAAAGATAAACAAGCTGAAAGTGGGCTGACTGACAGATACCCTAGCAATTGCTGCAGAGACTACGACTAGGTCTATGAGTGAACTCAATCTAAGTTCATTTTGAGTTCTATAAAACCTAAATAGTTTCTCTAATTTCAACTGATGTCTGTTGCATACCCCATCACAGCCCAGTTTATTGCAAAATCGTGTAATAACAAAAAAGCTGCCAAATTAATTACGTAATTAAAACAGATCATTTTTTGCTCTCTGGCCCGCCTGGCCATGGCAACCGCATCAAGCAGGCCAGGGAGGACAAAGGACATGGGACCTGGCCAGCGCCCATGTCCAAGCCGGCTTTTGTTAATTGCATTTTGGTCAAATATTGGCAGCTTAATTAAATGAATTAAAATGCGTTTACGCTTTGATGCGCACATCCCGATATAAATAAATAAACATATATACGCCCATATATGTATCCATATGCACGGGAATAGACGAGCAGCTGGACGTTGTGGAAATTGCATCGGGCCATTTTGACAGGCAATTACAATTTATAGACTATTGAACTCGACCACACTAATCAGTTAGTGTTTGTTCCCGGAATGTGCAGTTGCGGTCGGATGGTAGGTTTTCAAAGATTAGAAATATAGATTTTAAATAATCACATATTTATATATAAGCACATATATATTTATCTATACAAATACGTATGACTATCGTCTTTTCAAGGTTTCAGCTTGGCTGTCATATGACTCCAAATTATATTTATTTTTCAATATTTCGCTAAGTGATTGTTTCGCAATTTGCATAAAATTGTGTTAAATCAAATATTACACAATAAATAAATAGATAGCACGCTTGCTCTCATATGAATATAAATATACATACATATATATTTAAATATCTTCGTTAAAGAACACACAGTAAAGACTTAGCCATTCATAGTAACATAGCAATATTTTAATATGAATAAAAAATGTAAATCACCTTAAAAAATTTTAATAAAAATATTTTAAGCATTTCCTAAACTGTTTACTTAAAAAAATATAATATTGAAATGTGAAACATTTCTTATAAAAAAAAACATCTTCTATTTATTACACATTAAATTAAGAAAACAATTTAGCGACGATAAAAATAAATATTTTAAATATTATAAAACTAATATAGTCTAAATAAAATGAATTTGAATTATATTTTATAATAATTTATAATACAAATTTTAATTGTATTTTCAAATCTTATTCGACATTCCTTTTTGCTTTTTTCTTCGATAATTATTTTATATACTTTTTTATTTTATTTTTTTTACATTGTTTAAAAAATCGTAAAAAGTTCATTTTTATATTTTTGAAAGAATTTCCGTTTTTTTAAATATTTAATATTTTTTCTTACATTTATATTTATTTTTTTAATTATTTCATCACTTAATTTTTGTTTTTATTACTTATCATATAATTATAATCTAATCTATCTCAATTTTTATTTCGTATTTAATATATTTATATAATTTCTAAAGATTTTTTCAGCTACTGCCGCGTTCTGCCAAATAATTTTTAATGTGCAACTGGGAACTACTTTTCATCTAGGCTAAAATATAGAAAGTGTACACCACCCACAGCCCCACCCACCCGCACACACATCAACTAAACAGTAGCTGCGATTAGCGAAGCTTAAATCCGAATAACAATCTGCCAGGAATGGAGCAATGTGCAATTTTCAGCCTCATTGCACATCGCTCGGCAGCTAAGCCAGCGCCGAGCAAATAAAACGGCGCAGGCGACAGGTGGTGCAGTGGTGCGACAGTATCGCGGCGGTGGCTGGAAACAATTGACAGTTGGCTGCATTTGCAACCGCACTTAATTAGCAGTTAATGATGCTGATTAACACGCATTATGGCCCGCGCCTTGCCCATGCTGCTGCGCGCTGTCCAGGTACACAATGTGTAATCAATGCTTTAGGCGCCATGGATTACAAAATAATCGCACGGCAGACAAGCGCCGGGCCCGCCCAAAAGTATGCAAAAGAAATGTCCTCAGAGCGAAAAAAAAAACAAAAACAGAAACAGAAAAAGTTAAATGCGACGCGTATAAAAAGTGATGAGGCCTACGGACGGAGAGCGAGACAGATGGTGGGGCTTACAGCAAGCGGAGCTTACGGCTGTATCGAATACACACACACACACACACAGACACACACATACACTCACACAATATTGACAGTATCTGCGTAATTATATCAGCAGTGGCAGCCGCACGGCCACTGAAATATGCAACGTTGACTGCCTTCATTTATTTTTACTGTTACTGCATATTGGGGCGGCGATTCGATGTGCGGCATATCGCTGCCCATTTTACACCTGTACCACCCGATCCATCCGAGCCACCCGACCCACCCTAACCACACAAAAACCACCCAGAGTACTGCTGCAGCAGTTGCACTTCATTTGCAGCATTAATTTGTCGCGCGTTGATTTATCTCGCGAAATATACGGAAATACGACCCACGACCCACGGCCCACGGCCCACGGCCCGTAGCTGGCAGGGGAGAGTTGCCTGAATTTATGATCTGGCAGTCGCCGGGCATTAAAAAATGTTAAAATCGATTGTTAAGCGTTGTCAGCTGTTGAGGAGTTGTCATGCCGTTGGGTCAATGCATTTTAATCCAGTTAAATGCGTTTTAAATATACTTTTCTCATCTGAGAGCCGACAGAACACGCTTTATTGGAATGACCTTGAGGACAGGCGACGAACAATTGAAGCTCAAGCAGGAAGCCAGCCAGCCGACTGGCAAACATAAAATGTATCTATTAGAAAATCAGCGCGATTGTGAACGCGTTAATCAAACGCGAAACGTGAATATGGAAATGAACTACTTAATGAGTTCCCCTAAATATTTATATAGCCACAGTGGGGAGCGATTTGGAAAGGAAATGCTTCAAGAGCCAACTTGTTCTACGCTGCAGAAACAGGTTCTATTGTCTTTGAATTAAACAGTTCACTATGCGCAGAGGGCTTTAGCCGAATTAAGAAATTAAGATAAATAGTTTAATTTTAAATAAATATTATTAAAGAATTGATTCAATGGGAAGCTGAAATATTGCGAAATAGTATTACAACAAAGTGGAGAATACAGATATTTAAATAAGGTTTTATAAAATAAAAAAAATCGGGCTGTAAAAAAACGAAATTACTTAGTGAACCACACAACATTATGGATGTGTATACTAAAATAATAAAATTAATAAAAAATATTCCTTTCACATCATTAAAAAAGTTCTTGAGCTATTAAATATGTTTATATATTTATAATAATAAAAATATGTTATTTATTTATATTAGGCTTAAATATATATATTTTTTTAATTTTATAAGAATAATTAAATTATAAATAATTAAACTTCTTACTTTAAGTTTAAATTGTCTTTAAATAATATTAGTAAATTTAAATATATTTCTATAAAATTTTTTTTATAAATATACATTTTATTTTAATTCTGTAAAAAGATTGTTGATAAATAAATTTCTGAATTTAATAGTTAAAGAATCTGAAAAGTTGAAAAGCAAAGTATAAATATTTTAAAACGTTTATGTGAGTATTTAATATTCCTTTATTAATTTTTTTTTTACTTTATTTTTTATTTCGTTCGATAATCTAATAGTTTAAAAAATCTATTTAAAAAATAGTTTTTAATATTTTTAATATTTTTAATATATTTAATATATATAAATTTCATATAAATTGATTTAGAGCATACTTTCTTTAGCACACACTCGCCATAGGTAGCCAAAACTAAAATATAATAAAAATTGCAGTTGAGAGTATATAAATTTGTTCACCCACAAATGTTTGTTTCGAATTGCTTTCAAACAGAAATGTGCTAATCGGATTAAAGAAGACAACGAATGTCTGCATTTTTGTTGATTTCACATTTTCCTTCCCCTTCTCAGTGTGATTGCAATAATATTTGATATTTTCATCGCAATTTGTAATTCCCACAATATTGCTCCGTTATTCTTTAAAGCATTCCCATAGGATATACCAGTAAATGCTTTTTTTCTTTTATTTTTGCTGAACATTTCAAATTCTCGCTCAAATAGTTGTGTGCCGTCAATTTTTATATATTTCTGTGCTGCGTGCAGCGCTGCAGCTTCAACTATTAACAGACAAACAACTAAATTACGTATACGCAATGTTGCATGACGCGCGCGCTGAGCTGTGTGTGCGGATATGGGTGTATGGGTGTGTGCGTGTGCTGAAAACATTTCGCAGTTTCAGTTTATTGGCGCTGCGAAAATAATGGAATTGTCAAAATAAAAGCGGGTTAAGTGCTTGTTTGCATAGCTTTTGTAGTTTTTGTTTGACACGAGCTACAAATATATTCGAATCACAATGGCGACACAGCAGTCGAAACTCCAACAACAACAACAACAACAGCGAGAGCGAGAGCGACGCCCAAATGTCTCAAAAGCTTTTTGGCATAACTGAATCGTTGACAATCCAAAAAGTGGCTCATTGGCAATTTGTGTAATTAAAAGAGCGCGTAAAGCATGTCCTTCACTGAGCTTCCACACACACGCCCACACACACACTCACACACACTCTCTCTCAACTATTTGGCTGCTAATTTGTTTTTCATGCTGGGACATGGGGCGAGCGTTTGGCGTCGGTCACACTGGCGACGCGCTCAACTTTTGACCTGCAACCGAACGCATATTCAGCCACGCATTATATACATATCGTGTTCATATATATATATATATATATATATATTTATGCATATGTCTATATCTGTTTCTATCGCATACAAAGCAACTCTGAGCCATAAAGCGACGGCGACAACAATGAGCCGCCGCTCGCTTGGTAGCTAGACGAATTTGGCAAGACAGCGCTCGGCTCTTTTGTCCAGCAGACACTGGTCCGCCTTATCAAAGCTAATTAAGCAAACTAATCACAACAACTTTTCGGCTAGCCCATCAACTCAGCTTAGCTCAGCTCATCTCTGCTCAGCTCAGCTCAGCCCAGCCCAACTCCACTCACTCAGCGGAGCGCAGACTCTGCTCCACACAGTGGGTAGTTGGCTGTTTGATAAAAAAAATAAAGCATTTATGTTTTATGCAAATTACATTTAAATTCAAGCAATGGCAAAAAAAGACAGCGAGAATAGCACACGAGATGGGCCAAAGACGACGCACAAATACACTTTATCTGGAGAAGATAATATTTTTAAAATATTTTAAAATTATGTTTATTATTTAACTTTGGGAAAGTGAATAAAAATATTTATATAATTACCAGACAAATATATATATTTTTAAAATTATTTTACAGACTAAGAGGTTAATAAATATCAATAAAATATAATAAAACAAATTTTATTTATTACAAAAATAAAACAAATAATATAAACAATTAACAAAAATATTTATATTATTTTTAATTATTCTACAAATAAATAAAATTCAATAAATATAAATTAAAATAATAAATTAAATTTTATTTACAACAAAAAGCTCAAAATAAATATTTAATAAAATATAACAAATATTTATTTATATCAGGCAGAATTAATAATGAAAATTTAATTTCCTTACTGAAAATTGAATTAGAAAAAAAACCTTAGTCTCTTATTATGTGTATACTTCCTACTTAACTTGGCAAATTCAAGCTATGAGCGTTAAATAGATCAATAAAATCATCATTGGCCCAGACACACATATTTGCATTGTGTAAACTCAACTCAAGATATCTCAAGTTGAAACAATCGTCAAATTGTCTCAGCTGCCGTTGATTAGCATATCTGATAGTGGCCACTGTGTGACCCCACCAGCCCGATTTGATACTCTATATTCCATTAGTCTTTGTGTAACCAGCTGTTGACAATAAAATTCTGGTTTCTGGCATATTAAAAGCCTATAATTTGAGCAATTCTTCATCGCGTTTGTCTGCGGACCAAGCACCGCGCACAATTTCATATAAATACTACCGCCTCGGGTTGTCCAAGATATACTAGCAACTGAAACGTTCCAAGTAACATACCCAAAAATGGTAGGTGCAGTGCAAGCGTTGGCCACATCAGCAGGAGTCGCTGTTGATGGGAGCAACTGAACGCAAGGAGTAATCCTTTCAATTTTGAATTGCAGAAACTTCTTGTTGTCGCCTGTGCCCTGCTGGCTGTTGCCCACGCTGATGTGTCGCATCTGTCCGGCTACAACTACGCTCCTGTGGCCCCAGCCCCAGCCTCAGCCCCAGCCTCTGCCCCAGCTCCTCTGGCCCCGGCTCCTCTGCCCGTGAAGGCTGCTCCTGCTCCGTTGCCCGTGAACTCGTACATCCCTCCTGCATCCGCACCAGCACCAGCACCAATTGGCCTGCCCGCTCCAGCTCCAGTCCACATTGATGCCCCAGCTCCAGCTCCCATCCGTGCTGCTCCTGCTCCTGCTCCAGCTCCCATCTCTCTGCCCGCCCCTGCTCCAGTCAACCAGTACATTCCTCCTGCAGCTCCTGCTCCCGCACCAGCTCCCATCCGTGCTGCTCCTGCCCCAGCTCCAGTTGCCCCCATCTCCGTGCCAGCCCCCGCTCCAGTCAACCAATACATCCCACCCGCAGCTGCCGCTCCAGCTCCAGCTCCAGTCCGTGCTGCCCCCGCCCCAGTGCTGGCTCCCCAGCCCTCTCTGGAGGAGATCGAGCCCATCTCCACCGATGGATACCGCTACAAGACCGTGCGTCGCGTCATCCGTCGCCGCCTTTAAGCACTAACTGCGAGTCCTAAGCCTTTTGGCGATGACAAGAAGTTCAATCAATAAAAAAAAATATTAAGTTTGTAAAAAAATTAAAAGAATTCTTATTATTTATTTGCGGAACTAAAAACTCTGCGAAGATGGAGCTGATGTGATACCCTGTAGCCATCAAATGTCGTTGCCGCTCTATAGCCAGCATTCATCTCAGTTGCTTTTGTGTCTTGAATTCGTTTCGTATTCATTTCAGTTCATTTAGTTGTTTTGTTGGACTCTGACCGATAGGATTAAAAATAAAGTTGTTTCTTGCAGACAAAAAATGCGGAAATAATTCAGTCAAAGTTCAGATCTCGGAGATTCATGAACGAAATGCAAATAAATTAAGATTTGCGCCTTACCAGAATTTATTTTCCAGACACACGTGGCCAAGTATAAAAAAAATAGCCAACAACAAAAATACTTGAATATATTAATAAATCAACATGAAAGCAGCAGCATAAAAGCTTTTTATAAATTTACAGGGTATAAGTAGTGGGTAGGCATTAACTTTAAGCCTATAATGAGAATCGGTATTATGAACTATTTCTGGTAGAGCTTAGATATGTATTTAGTTTTTTATTTATTATTAAGTTTTATTTTAAGTATCACTGATTTATGTTTTTTTTATAATTTATAGTTTAGATAGTTATTTAATTATTCATTTATTTACTCTTAATCTCAATTATTTATAGTTTTATTCATTATTATTAAGTTTCACTGATTGTTTCTATAATTTATATATTTATTTATTAGTATTTAAATTTACATATTAATTTTTTTAAATATATAATTTAGATATTTATATAACTATATATATACATACTATTATTTAATTTAATTTTTTAATTATTATTTTCATATTTTAATTATTCTAGTTAATGCGTTTGGCTGTACTTAATAATTTTATATAAATAGAGCTAAGATTTCTTAGAATAGATAAGGGCACATCTACAGGCTACAGTTACAGCAAGCTCATGATTTGCATATGCTGTAATATTTTTTGTTTATTTTTAACAAATTATTTTTTAGTTTATATACTATTTATAAGTCTAAGTAGAAAAGGTCTAAGATCAGAGCTCTTATATTATTATTCTTTTCTTCAATTATTTATTTGTATTTAAAGATATTGAGAAAACTGAAGTCAACTTAAAGATAAACTACAAAGTTTTTAGCTTAAAAAATTAGAAAAATATTTCCAAAAATTAACTCTAATAAAAAACGTTTGTTCTGTTTGAGAAATTTGTTTA
This sequence comes from Drosophila paranaensis, assembly GCA_035047545.1. NCBI lineage: Eukaryota > Metazoa > Arthropoda > Insecta > Diptera > Drosophilidae > Drosophila > Drosophila paranaensis. The sequence continues at coordinate 6,802,492 of JAWNPL010000026.1, read as the reverse complement.
TTAATTCGAGTTTATTCCATCAGATTGAGCAGATATTGGCTGAGCTGTTGACCATACGGCAACAATTTAAGGTATTTTTCAAAAGGTTCTCGCCTTCGAGATGCATATTCTCCTAAAGGGCTTCAATAGTCTGAGGCTTTTCGACGGAAGCTCATACCTGTCTGTAACGCTTAGGGCGAGTAATCTGGCGAATCAAAAATAACAGATACGATGAGCCGGAAATGCATCCTTCATTTATTATGCCGTATTCATACTGGCCAAGTTGATTTGATTTGTCTTCTCTGTTTATTCATTTTGCAAATTACTAAAACTTTTGAGTTATCCAATAGTTTAATTATATAAAATTTATTTGACATTTCAAAGAAGTTTTTAGATCTTAAATTTGAAGTATATTTAATACAGCTATATAATAATTATAACTTTGAAGGTAACTCAGCTTGGAGTACGTAAGAGAGAATATGTCCACATTTGATATTTCAATGGGGCAAGTTTCTTAATACTTCTACACAGTTCGCGTGGGAAATAGCTTAGATTAGACAGGGGAGCATCTGTACATCTATAAAACTCAATTTGATATTTTATTGTGCCCAATCGACATCCATCAACTGTTTAATCTCCGATCTTCTGCCATAAAGATGCTCAAACTCCGCAGCTGTTCATGCTGAGGCCTTCAACTGCTGTTCACATTTGATTTCCTTATTTGGTGGAGAGAGACGATTTATGCTTTGGAATAGTTGCCAGCATATTAACACTTTCATTATGTAAGAAATAAATCCTAATTGATAGTCATTTTATGCCAGCAGCTGGCAGCCCAGGCCAGCCCAGCGCCCCGATTAATATGCCAGGCATTCGATGCGAAAATAAATTAGGCAAATGCCATTCTCGGCGATTAACTAACTGACTCGGAGGATGAAGAAGCAGCAGACGCAATGGACTGAGGGAAAAACAGAAAAGGAAAAAAAACAATTGATGTTATTAATTTTGGCATTAACTTAAAATGATGCCATAGGCCAGAAGTTCATTTGCGGCGCATAAATCAGCATCGAGCGATGAAAACAGAAACAGAAACTGAAACTGAAAAAGAAATAGAAAGAAAAAACTGAGCAACAAGCTGAAAGCAAAATTAAGATACAACAAGAAGCATTGAAAACTAAAGTCATTATAAAATAAATATTTAAAAGTAAAAAATAAAAAAAAATAATTCTACAAGTTTGTCTATGATTAAAGAAGCGAAGTTACTCTATAGATAATAGATAGTGAAAATATGGCTACATATATAGAATATATTGAGAGAATAATGCAATAACTAGAGAAAATATAATACAATAAATCGACAAATATTTTGATAAACTGGAAAACTGGAAAATATTTGTAAAGTAAATTTAAATATTATAAATATATTTATATATTCATTATTATATTTATTAACTCATAAAAAGTCACTCGAAAATTAAAAAAATATTAAATACAAAAAAAAATAAAAATAAATATTTATACATTTATTGGATTACATTTTTTAATTTAAAGCAAATTAACTAGAAAATTTGCAAAAATTTTTAGAAAATAAATAAAAACTTAAATATGACAGAAAAACTTATATAAAAAAAATTCATTTATTTAGAAAATGAACTAAAATATTACAGCAATATTTATAGATTGATTGCATGACATTTTCTATATTTTCGATATACATAATTATATTTTCTCAATATATTTCAAAGGCAATTCATAATATTTAGCTATTAATTTACTCTATGATTTATGCTGTTGCTTGTGGCGTCCTCAGCAATTCGTCTTAGCATAGCACGCTAAGGACAGGAAGAGATACTCGACACATATTTCCTGAGCAGCTGGCCAATTTATTTAGTCTTTTTTATGCAGATAATTCGACTAATAACCATAACAAAGCACTATGGCAAAAACATAAATAATAAAAAAAATAACAAGAAAAATACTGTGAGCAAAATGAAAATGAAGAAGCAGAGACGTCGCTAATAGAGCGAGTGACCCACGAACATACATCAAACTCGAGAGCCCCAAAGCGCCAAATGGGGGGAACAGAAATAACGAGCGAGCCGAGACGAGACGAGACCCCACTCAAACATGAAAATAAATAAAAAGAAAAACAATAACTAACGACATTCATATGTAAATGGTCAAAATTCGTTTTGATCTAATTAAAGAAGCTTGCGGTCCGAAATGCTGACCCCACTCAGTGCATTGTCTGAAGGTGTCGGCGTACGAAACCCGTCCAACCACTTGGCATTGGCCGCCCCTCGAACCTCCTCCAGCCGTATCTCAAGCGGAGCTCGTGGCACTTGAGGGCACGCAGATAGCGTGGCATCACGCAATTAATTTGCGGCTGCAGCGGCTGCTGCTGACCCGAACTCTATCTATAGCCATGGCTATAAAAACCGCAGCGAGCTAAGAGTTCAGCAGTACACAGCGAGGAGTGATCCGAGCAAGCAGCAAGCCCAGCCAAGCCACAAGCCAATCCCAGTCAACATGGTGAGCTCGATCATTAAAGGACGAAGTCCGCATCATTGCAGTAAACCTTTTCTATTGATTTGTAGAAATTCCTGATCATAGCCGCTGCCTTCTTGGCCTGCGCCTTGGCGGACGTTTCGGAGCTGTCCCAGCAGGGCTACGACTACCCCCAGCCGGCGGCGCCAGCACCAGCGCCTGCCTACATTCCCCCACCACCACCACCACCGCCACCGGCGCCAAAGAACACCTACATCCCTCCCCCTCCTGCTCCGGCCAAGGCCTACATCCCACCCCCAGCTGCACCGGCCAAGGCCTACATCCCACCCCCACCCCCACCACCACCACCAGCACCCAAGAACACCTACATTCCCCCACCCGCAGCTCCCGCCAACGCCTACATTCCCCCCGCACCCCCAGCACCCATCCAGCCCGAGCAGCCCATCATCGAGGAGATCGAGCAGCCCGCTCAGGACGGCTACCGCTACAAGACCGTGCGTCGTCGCGTCTTCCGCCACCGCAACTAAGCTGCGCTGGACGACCCGCAAGAATTACGAATTTTGTTGACTAATGTGATAAAATCGATGATGAAGAGATCGGACAGAAAACTGTTTTGTTAGGATTGAAAATTGTTTAAACCCAAAAAGAAAATCAAGTAATAAAATTTATAAAATATTTTAAAAGCAAAAGTTAAAGAAATCTTATTTCTCTGCTGAATCAGCTATACAGAGTGGGGCAAAAGCAATCAACGTAAGGGAAAGCGCATAAATTTTGCTAATGATGACAAATTTTAATAAAGTTTTAATATCTATGGAGTTAACATATAAATAGAGCAGCCTTCAGTTGGTTTATTAAGCAAGAATGCGGAATAATGAATGGAGAAGGCATAGGAACTATGCACATACATATGTATGTCCTCGGATCTGTATCTGTAGAAACTTAAGTCACTTAGTTTAAAGCACAAAGATAAACATCTCTTCATCCATGAAGGATATTGCTGAAAATCGATTTGCAGGCATATTGAGGCATCCAACAGGTCAACCCTTGGCAAGTTCTGGCAATCAGCTAAATTCGACTGCTCAGAACTCAGTTTACTTCCACTTAACATGCCACAGCCCACACCCGATCCCATGCCCACTGCCTTTGCCTTTGCCAGTGGGCAGGCCCAGCCAATATGTTTACCACAAAAACCCTAAACAAACCGCTCAAGGCCAAACACATGTCACCGGCATTCGCAGCGCCGTCGTCTCTATCGTCGCTGCAGTAAAAAGGTCAATTCAACGACCAGACCAATTTGAGCTCAGAACAAAAAAAAAAAAAAAAGAAGAAAAGTTCGAAAAAAATGGCTAGAGCAGTCAATGGCAGCAGGAGGAGGAGGAGGGGACGACATGGAACCCCAAGAAAAAACAAACAAATCCTCGATTACAAAATCAAACAGCATGAGGCAAAAATTTGCTAAAAAACAAAGGAGCCAACTTGTTGGCCAGGCCATAATGCAAAATGGGAAAATATGCGAATTCAATAAACTGCTCGCCGGCAGCCCGAAAGGACATGGGCGGGGCAGGAGGAGCGAGCGAGCGGCTGACTGCTATTCCACAGTTCATATCTACCCACAGACACACACACACACACACTCTCTCTCTCTCACACTCTTTCGCTTGCTCTCTGTCTGGCTTGTTGCTGCTGAAACCCTTACAAGTCATTTGGCCAATTGCTGTTGACTTTGCTCTAAAACGAATTTCCTTTGGCCAGCGCCGAGCTCCGCCACGTCGCCAATGGATGCCACATATTTTGCACTCAGTTTATGCTGATGACATGCAAGTGGCGAAATTATTTTGCGCTCGTGCATTTCCACTGCCAGTCGAATAATGAGCAGCAAACAAGCTGCCAGCCGGGCCCGGCACACAATGGCCAGTGGACAAGGGACCATGGAACCAAGGACTACCGACCAAACAGAGGACACTACAAGGCTGCTCTGAAGAAGAGTGGGTGGGAGATTTCCACTGACTACTACTATTTATTAGCCAAGTTATTAATGCGCTAATCAATTGAGTCTAGAGGAGCAGCGAGTGGCATCAGAGGCGGCAGAAGGTAGACCCTAAGATACATCTTCATAGACTTTATGTCAATTCTGGGCATGAGAGTTTGCATTATGTTTCGATTCAGCCTAATAATGAAGTCGAAGGAGCTATTGAAAACCTTTAGTTTCTCTTGAAAAAAGAAAGATATATTTATAGAAAATAGTCTTAAATTTGAGTATCTTGTGAAGAAAGTGTATTAGAATATAGTTTGAGAGTGGAATTTGTAGTGCTTAGGATGAAGGGTTTCTAAATGGAAATATATGGTTCTAAATCTTGATCTAAATAGTGTTACCTTGGTCATCTTAAGGTTGGCTATCTTAAGATATAGACTAAAGCTTACCCAATAAGAGTTAATAAACAAATTAAATAAAAGACTTAGATAATTAATGACATAGCTAAATTCGAGAAATAGATGGCGTGAATAAGTTGGGAGTATTTTATTCAATTTGCTTGCAGCTAAATTACTGTCAAAATCTTAGCTATCAAATAGCCTACTGCGACTTCTACTTCTAAAAAATATATATATCAATAATTTGATATTGAAAGACTTAAAATAAGAAAGCGATTGTTGCTTAGCTTGTATAAGAATAAGATTTGATAGATATGTTCCATATTATCTATATTCTTGATTTTATATTTTTTAACTTGAATTCGACATTTGAATAGCTAAATGTTAATATGTAAGTATTAACTAAATAATTCAATATTTATCTATCTATTCATCCATCCATCCATCTATACATCCATCTTTCTATCTATCTATCTACATATCTATCTGGCTATCTATCTATGTATCAATCTATATTAATCTCTCCCTCAATCTATCTTTCTTTCTTTCATCTATCTCTGTCTTTATATCTGGCTATATATCTATATATTTATCTAGCTATCTATCTATCGATATATATATATTTATCTTTCCATCTATCTATTTATTTATCTGTCCATCCATACATCTATCCATCTACCTTTCTATTTATCGGTCAATATTCATACCTATCGTGTTCTCTATATACCTGTCCATCTATATTTCTCCATCTATCTATCCATCTATATATCTATCCATTTATCTGTCTATCTATATATCTATTCATCTATATATTTATCCGAGATATGTATCTCTATGTATATATCTATCTATCTATCTTTCCATCTATCTATAGATAAATATCTCTCCCTCTATCCATCCATCCATCTATCTTTATGTCTATCGGTCTATCTATGTATCTATCCATCCGTATATTTACCTTTCAATCTATATTTCTATATATTTATCTCTCCATCTATCAAGCTTCAAACTCCCAATACTCTACACAATTTTGAATGCCTTTGATAGAAAAAATGCCTTTCTTCCACAACTGGTGCAGCGCAGCAGCAAGGAGCACGTCGAGTGAGTATCTTTGAGCATCTTGACAATGTATATCCTTATATGCTGGGTCTTATGCCCGTCAAAACTGCGGCAGACACTTGTCCCCGCCCTGCTCATCCTTTGCTCCTCATTTGCCAGGACCTCAACCTCAGCCTCAGCCTCAGTCTCAGCCGCCTTTGTCGCCATCGTGTGACATACGAAAATTCCCCATGGAGTCTATCAACAGTTGATAAAGCAAATGTGAGTGGTGTGCGGGTGTGTGTCTATGTGGGTGTGTTGGTAAGTGTGAGGAAGCTATCCCATGCGCGTGCTCCGCTGCTTAGCATTGGCATTTTGCTTTTGCTTTTGCTTTTGGTATGTACATAAGTTTATTATTTTGAAGGTAATTGGATTTGTGTTGCAGCAGAGGCAACCAAGAAGCCAGAGACCCCGTCCACGTCCACGTCCACGTCCAGGGAAGTCGCATATTCTGCGGCAAAATAATAAGAAAATATATATTTTTTCTTGCGCGCCGACAAGGACAATGAACTTCGAAGAAAAATACGTTGAAGATGAAGATGAAGAGGGAGCTGGAGCTGGCTGGAGTCTGAGAATGGCGCACATCCCAAACGCAATTGCAACATATGCTCGGGCCAGGGAGTCGCTGCCACCATTGGACATTGGCCAGCAGCAGCCGGAGCCGGAGCCGGAGCCGGAGCTGGAGCTGGAGCTGGAGCAGCGCCTCGAACGGGGCCATTGTTTGCAGTCGTAATTGTTTTCCTAATGGATAAAGTCTATAAATTTCTGTGCACGACGCACAGCCAAATGCGAAATATGTCACGAATGTTAAGCGTTTTATAAACGACAGCGAGATGTGGATGCTGCGGCGACTTATCGATGCCAGCCACTCAGCGGGCGTCCACAAGGGAGTGGAGAGTGGAGTGGAGTGTGGAATGGCCGCCCCATGAATAGAAAATTGAGTTGTTTATGGAGCGGACACTAAAATCTAAGCTGAATGTGAAGCAGAAGTTAGCTGACATCGAACACATACAATTGCCATAGATCCTGTTCGGGACATATTCATGACCTGCGCGTGGGCCTGTTGCAACCGAATTGTATAACAAAACTAAATTAGATTCGAGTTCAGGCTCTATCTTGTTGAAATTGAAGGTAAACTAGATAATCTATACAAACTAGATAATCAGCTATATTATCTAGTGTACCTTAAGTTCATTCTAGCAATATATAATGAAGCAAGACTTAAATTGGCTTTAACGTAAGTTTAAATTATAGCCATCTGCACATCTATCGAGAATACAGCCCGCTGCCTATCCGCATACCCTTCAGGAATAAAGCCTTCTGCCTATCCCTAGGGCAGTTCGTACATCCAAAGTTCAAAATTAAATCTGAATATTTTTATAATTTGTCTACACTTTTCTCTTTTCATACATCCTGTTACAGGTCCTTTTCTTCATTTCAGTCAAAATATCCCTTGTATTGTCCTTTCCCATCATAAGTTTAAATAATCTGAATAATTTTATAATTTTTCTATATATTTTACTTTCCTATATTTGCAATATTTAGTTTTCCTGTTTCAGGTTCTATTGTTTTATTCGAATTTAAGTATCCTTTTCGATATCCTTACTAATCTCTTGATCATTCAGGCAGTCCAAATAAATCCAATCTAAATAGTTTTATAATTTTTCTATATTTTTTCTTTCCTCCTCTGATTTCCAACTTGCACTCCAGTGCAGATCTTCCTTTCCAATATCCTTGCCCATCCTTCAAATAAACACAATCGAAATAATTTTTAAGTTTTTCTTTATTTCTCTTTTCATATATTTCCTATAGTTAGTTTATCCTGTAGCGGATCCTTTGATGTACATCAAAGAAAACACAGGATTAGAACAGTTTCTTCATTTCAGTTTAAATCTCTTTTTTTCCATCTATATTTGCTTTGCTCGAGTCCAGCGATATCAACAAAAAACAAATCAGACTCTCCTCGATCGTCGATCAGCTCCATTTAGTTGCGGTGACGGAAGACGCGACGACGCACGGTCTTGTAGCGGTAGCCATCCTGAGCGGGCTGCTCGATCTCCTCGAGCACGGGCTCGGCGGCAGCTGGGGGAATGTAGGCATCGACGGGTGCGGCCACAGGTGCTGGTGGGATGTACTCCGGCTGGGGTGCTGCTGGTGCGGGTGGAATGTACTCGGGTGCTGGTGGTGCGGGCGGAATGTAGGACTCAAAGGGCGCTGGGGCTGGGGCAGGCGCCAGTGGGGCGGGCTGGGCGTAGTCATAGCCAGGCTGGGCCAGCTCCGAGACGTCGGCGAGAGCGCAGGCCAGGAAGGCGACGGCGATGATCACGAATTTCTGCAAGAAAGAGGCATTAGATACATCTGCTATAGCGAGGTATCACTGTGTGTGTGCGGCTGCCTACCATGTTGGCTTGTTGTGTGAGCTACGATCGGCAGACGCAGAGTGTGTTGTGGCTGTGGAGCGCTGCGACTCTTTATATAGTTAATGTTTAGATCGCCGAATCGGTCAGAGCCAGCGGCGACGGAAGCTGCCAAATGGCTTTGAACTTGATCGCCCTCGCCCTCGCTCTTGACGTCTCTCAGATCCGTCACTCCAAGCACTGGCTACACCATCATCTGTGGCTTCGTCGACCGGTTTTATGGATGCATTGATGGGCCATTGATCACGTTTTGTCTTTGTCTTTATCTTTATCGTTGTCTTTGTCCCTGCAGTCGCTTCGAGTGGACAGCGGCCAACTGACTTTGAGGTCAGCCAAATGCGCTTTGTGTTTGCATGAGCTGTGGGCCCTTTAATTGATTTACCTCAGTCGCTCAGTGTGACGGGGCCACGCGCCAACCGACCCTGAAACGACCCCCGCTAAAAAAAAACTTTATTTATTTTGTTTTGTTTTTTTTCTTTGATTTTTGTGTTGTGTTTGCTGCGTGCGCTTGATTAACACCAAATTTAATTTGCATTTTGTTTGAGAGCGAACAAAACTTCAATTACTGTCCAGCCAAAGCGGGAAAGCAGCGATTGCCACACTCTTTTTGCTGGCACAGTGGATAGAGGTAGACAAAGTAAACAATATCTGGCAGAATATTTATTTATATATTTTAAGAATTATACTATGATGTAATATATCTATATAATGTGAATTAATGATATATATTTTAATACAAAATGAATGGATAACGATGTTATTAACGCCCAGGATTGAAATACTCTTTGCAGGCCCTGGGGCATAGTGGAGCAAAATGCTACAAGAATACCCAACAAAAATAAAAAAAGTGAAATATTTTATATTTGTATTAATATATTATATAGTTTTTAGTATATATTTGTTTCTGAATCATCTGATTTTAAATATGAGCCACGATTGATACGCTCTTAGCTGTCCCCGAATGGGGCAGAGTGGCGCGAGGTTAAGCAATTATATTCCAAATTTATGAAAAACTGAAATATCTTTTATTTTTATATATTTATATTTAAAACCTTTGTCGATCTTATCAATTTTATATCTGTAGATATTCATTGTAAAGTGTTTAGCTGAAGTATCGATTGTGCTTTTAAAGGCGGGCTTAAGGAACATCGCTGCTGTAGCTCGATCAATTTTCAACTTTTAGTATATATTTTTGACACATTCTGCTTCAGATATATCCTCTTTGCATTACATATTCATTAAAAGTTGAAAATCTGTCCCCAACTGACACCGTTTTGCAACTAAAACTTAGATATTAATATTGAAAGGAAATTGAAAACAAATCTAAAAGAATTTTTTTTTTTTTTTGATGTATTTGTGAATTTATTTGCTGCTTGTTGTCAGAGACTCTATAGCGCATTTATCTCTTTACCCTTAGCATTTGATTTTTGGCATATATGCCTGTTATGAATTATTTGATCGCTAAACACATATGTTTAGTAGCATATTCTTGTCCTGCAGTATACGAAAATAGTTTTCTGAATTGTCGAACTGTAAGATTTGTCGAACTGATGCTTTAAAGGCCCCTCCCGCTGATCGTGCGCTGCCCCTTCTTCGGTAACTCTCAGACGTCCCTCCAGCTGCAGACTCTTCCGTCGAATTCTTAGCCATCATATATAGTTATTAGAAAGCTTCAGTATTTATATGTAGATATATAAGTCGTTATCGTTCAAAGCAAATTTAATTTTTCATTCTTAATTTTCAGCTATTCGATTCACAGTGCCTGAGATGTTGATAATATTACAAATAATTTTCTTTTTATGTTGATTATTTTTTGGACTTTTGCGATGCTGTGCTTTAGCTCTCACCCCCTCCCTGAGCAGCTGGCACAGCGAAGCAGACACCTTGGCATTCGTATCGCGTTTCTTTACAACATTTTTATGAACTTTGTTTTTCATTTGTTCGTTTCCGTTGGCCCGACCTCATCATATTTTAATGTGGAGGATTTCGCGGCGGCATCTTTGGCTTTTTCTATGCTTCAAATTATTCTCAAGAGATTTGCAGTTCGTGATTTTATTGGACGAGGGGTGAAAAGACAAAGGGGGCGGGAAACTGCTTTATGGCGCAATTGCAGCTGATGTCGTGGCGAAGGCAAAGGGCGTGCTGGCTGGCTGGTTGCTTGGACCATATCAACTGGCTTTTAATTAACGCCCTTAAGTCCGCATTAACTTGGCCTAAGCCGTTTTTAATTTCTCAGCTGCCCGCCGGCTCACATAATTGAATTAGTCCCGGCAGCAGACGCTGGCCACAGCGTGAACCCTATGCGCTGTTATCCTTGATAATTAATTTAGACGCAATTGTCCACTGGCCACAGAGAGTGACACACAGAAAGAGAGAGAGTGGGGGAGTGTGTGTCCCAATGTCCAGTGCCCAGTGCAATTCGGAGCCAAAATCCTTTGCAGTTTCACGTCACGTGCTTGCGATTTTTTCCATAAATCGCCAGGATGGACAGCTTTGTCCAGCTGCCGAGTCTCCGCACAAAGAAAAGCACCTTTTCAACTTTTCCTCCTTTTTTTTTTGTATGGCAAAAAAATGAAGCGCCAGTTTTGACAACGCACGTCCCGGGCAAAGGTGAGGGGAGGGGGGGATGCACACGTAGCACGCATTGGAAATGCGTCAAGTTACCTGACGCAGTGGCAGCACCTTTTAGACGAGCCATGAAATCGAGTTTACAGCTTACTAGCCCCACGAATGTGAGTGCGAGTGCGAGTGCGAGTGGGTGTTCCACTAGTCGAGCGAGGTACTCTTTGCAGTCCAAGAGCGAGTCCAACTGTACTCTGCCGACTGTAGCAGGCAACCATAATTAAATGTCAAAAATGACGCTACGTGCGATGCAAGCTAAGTGGCCTCAAGCTAGCCCGAGAGGCCAAAGTTCAGGAACAAGAAAAAAATTAAAAAAGAAGTTTCCTTTTTTCTTGGACTCCTCTTTTGGGCAGCTAGAGCAGCATATATGTATATGGGAACATATAGCAGATATATACATTTACGTATTTGTCAGCTCTGTGCGGATGTTAACTTTGTACATCAAACAGATAACTGTATTGAGAAGTTAGACTAAAGTGTGCACCACAAAAGCTTCTCTGACAAGACGAATGGGGAGGTCATGAAACTCCTATGAATTCTATGGAAAGTATTTTCATTTTTAATTATTATAAGACAAAGGGCAAAGTATTTTTTTGTCATATTTATTATTTATTTATTTGAAAAATAAATATAATTTTAAAATAATAATTTTTATATATTTGCTTTATTACTTATTTTATTAATTTTGTACATTTAATGAAAATATACATAAATAAAATTTTTTAAATTTTATTTAAACAAAAGAATCTGCATTTTTTTTTAAATATTTAGTTTGAATTTTTTTTTTTTTTATTGCAGCTAATTGTCATTAGCTCGAAAGAAGATAGAAAGGCTCTTATAGGTAGATCCAATGGATGATGCCTTTGAAGTCGCCTTTTCCTAGGCATAAGTAAGTAGGCTAGTAGCATGTCTACCGCATTTGTGCGAACCATCTTTAGAACCTTCAGATTTCTTTCGATTGGGAAATTCTAATTGACTTTGCTTATTTGTGGCATCAAATAGCCTCGACGTCTGTGGCCATTAATGACTGGACAATCAGCGTTAATTAGCAAACTTTATTTGTAAAATAATAAATATTTTTATTTATTCTAAAAAAAAATTATGATTTTTGCAAATAATGTCTAATGATCCTTATGGTATAAATGTTTTCTTTTAAATTAATTTGCCAAAAAGGTGGCAGAATAAATATTAAATGGGGTTTTTACGAAGAGAAATAAGATGCTTTGTTTCTTCTGCAAGTTCAGCCGGAGGTTGAAATACCTGGGGCAACATCCTGGCAATTGCAGCTACTTTCCGATCCTGTCTAACACAGATCTCATGGTAGCACATCACAGCAAAAGCGAGCTATCCCTAAGCAGCAAGCGAACGATTCAAACAGTTCAGAGCTCTTTTTTTTTTGTATTCAGTACGGGAATGCTCGTGCTATATTAATGAATAAGCAAATTTAATCTGTTCAAGCCCAAACGGCAAAATCTAATTGAAATCAAATTGAAGCCAAGAATGTTATGATATAGATGAAAGATATCTTCTGTTCACAGAAATACACTGGCCAGCCGGGGCAAAGAAGAGACTGTTATAAGGCGTCTTCTTCAGATTTCTCTCATCAAATTTTTGTAAATATTATAAATTGTCAATTTGCCAGCACTGCAAAAAACATTACAAAATTTGTGAAAAGAGAAGGAAATGTTATTTTAAACTAAATGTTCATTGTGCTTAGCTCGGTAACAGACTAAAAAAAAAAGAGAAAAAAAGAGTACAAGAAAATACAAGCTCTTGCTTTCGAATGATCATGATGCAGGCACATTTGCAGAATACGTGCTGACTTGAGCTATGATTCATATGAGGAACGAGGATCAACGAACTATAACAGAGCCTCGATGGCAACGACTACAAGCAGCTTAAAGGCGACCCTTTAACCATCAGACAAACTTTTCACAACTGCTCTTTAAGCTCTGAAACTTTCAAAATGCTCAATCCGAAACTTGTTCTGTCATCTTTGGGATTTCCCTTCTCATAAAATTTCTTTCAATATTATATCAATATAGTAAAATCAATCGTGTAAAACCAAGATAAAATTGTTGATGAATTGCTCATTCTTCACAAAATTTGTGAAAAGAGAAAGAATACGTGGGTTTTAAATTATATATGCATCGTGCTTATCTCGCACTCGTATCAATATTTAGATACATGTAAAAATATTGGAAATTGTAAAATCCTCTCATCAGATGTTTATTATTATAATTAAAATCATTTTTTTTTTTTTGTTGTTAATATTTCTTATACTGTGCATTCTGGGATTGTAGTCCAATTCATTGTTTTCGTAATGTGCGACTAGATGCAATTGCCACTGAAGGAAAGTTAAGGAAAGTTCAGTAAAACAATTTGCAACTGACTGGATGCTGAGAGCTTCAAGTAAATTGTCGCTCAAAAGCAAAACCACCATCTACAAGGCCATAGTAGTGCCAACATTCCTGTATGGAATCCCAGTAAGGGGCTCGGCGGCAAGGACCACGACCAACAAAATTCAAACTCTGCAAAACAAAGCTCTACGAAGGCTTACTGGTGCGAGCTGGTTTGTCAGAAATTCAGTGCTGCATAAAGACTTGAATTCCAACAATTGCAGAACTCATTGGGCGACACAGCTCTAGATACGCGGACAGACTAGAAGCGCACCCAAACCAGCTCGCATCTAACCTGGCCAACAACCGAAGCAGGAGAAGATTAAAGAGACTGCATCCCCTCGATCGTCGTGGAATTTAAACCCTATACTTGTTTATGTTATATTTGTTTTATGTAAAGTATGTAAATACTAAATTAATACATACAGGCGTACCTGCCTAAAATTAAGCTAAGGTAATTTAAGCGATAACTCCGCTAAAGAGTCAAAGACAACAAGCGGTAAATAATAAATGAATTTAAAAAAAAAAAAAAAAATTTGCAACAAGCAAAATGAAAAAAATGAGCAAAAAGAAGATAAGAGTAAAAAACATGAGGTCTACTTTGCACCTGCCTCATTTTTAAAGTTTTTTTTTTCAATTATTCTTGCATAATCTTAGGCGCAACACGTAATCAGATAAACCACATGTACCAGGCAGATTCCAAGTGATCACTAAGATGACTATATTCAACTCAGCATTAATTATTCTGGTGCATTATGGAAAGTATAAAATGATTATAGAATATATTGAAGCAATGATTGCAGCAATGAGATCCGAAAAAACTGCCAACGGAAGTGGACTCTCAGCCTTCTCGCGGCATTGGATAAAATTATGGCCGACACTTCTCCATTTGAGAGACGGTTCCAAAATAAAGTTTACACACAGATTATGCAGTGGCCGCTTTCCTGAGCATACAGCAAGCCTTTGATAGAGCCTGACACTCTGCTGTGACTGTGACTGCAACTGCGCCAGCTCATGAGCAAATGGATGGCTGGATGGATGGAAGTCCTTCATCCCACTCTATACTCCATATAATCTACATAAATGCCCACATAAAACTGCAGTTACTGGATTTGGAGCGAGCTACCTTTTGAATATTATACATGAAAAATTTTCTATCCGCAGCATTTTAGCAAGTCTCGCTCATGCATTTGTGCGCGATATACAAATATATAAAATTTGGCTATATTAATCTGACTGATGATAGAAAACGGAAGGAATTCAATTATATACACAATATTTAAAATCGAGAAATCGATATATACAGGGCATGTCTAAGATTACTCTATCAACAATGTCCTTTTGTAATCGCTTAATTTAGTGCCCGAGTTGGGCACAAAAAGAAATTCACAGAAAATGCATAACAAAATAATTTAACATTGCCCTTTTTCATCTCGCAATACTCGGAAAAAAGAACTAGCTGGAAACTATTTAAAGTTTTTTCACGTTTTTTTTTCCAATTTCTTTTTTTGCTCTCGAATATGTTTCGTACTTTTATTGCCATTCTCTATTATTTGTTGCCCTTGTTGCATGTGCATATTATGCCCCGGAGGCACAGCAACATGGCTCGGCTCGGGCAACAACAAGCAATGCTTATGAAAAAGTACTTAACGTGCACAAAACTTATGTGCCAAGAGACTTGCTCACTCCACTCCGCTCTGAGCCGAGAAAGTTACAGCGGCATACAAATTCTTCACTGGTAACAACACAGTGGCAGAGATGGGTAGGCAAATATAGTTGCGTCCCCACTCAGAGTACGGGGGTGTATGCGACTCACTCACGTCAGCATCCCTCTTCTCTGGTGAAATATTGGCAATAGCACAAACATCTCAAATGCGAAGTAGCAAGACTCACACGTAGTAAACTTTTCGTAATGCTAAGCGCATTTTTCAATAGAGGGAAAGTTTCCACTCGTTAACTTAATACAAAATGCGTTCGTTCGCATTGTACTCTCGACTCCAAATCCGTCGGCAAATTTATTCGTTTAAAAGTTTGAGAACCACTCAGAATTCGTTTTATTTGCGTGATCGAGCGATCATCGAAGCGCCACACCCATCATGCGAACAACAAGTTGCACCGCAAAGGGCATCACGCAAATCCTCACGCTGCCAAATAAAACGATTCACCTCATCAACGTGGGTATGGATTGCTTTCAGTTTGTGTGAAAGTAAGTGAAGACTGACTACAGAAATGATCCTGTGAAGTATAGTCTTAAATTTTCACCGCCCAGCAAAACGCTCTACACTCTACGTTATCAAGAACCTATTGAGAATTCTAAGAGCGCTCACAGCAAAAAGAAACGAACGTGGTTGTTGCTACGCAATCACCTCTGCTGTGCTGCTGCTGTTGTACTTTGTAACATGTGAGCTAGTAAGATCGTTCGTGGATGTCGTCATCAGAAACATGTATTTAAAAAGAATATGAAAATAAAAAGTCACTTGGCAGCGGTGGGATTCGAACCCACGCCTCCGAGGAGACTGGTGCCTTAAACCAGCGCCTTAGACCGCTCGGCCACGCTACCATGTGTGCTGCCGCCGCCCAATGTCGTACTAGAGCAAAGTGTGTTGCTCAGCTCGTGAATTTCAATTTGAATTAACGGAATTTGCTTGGCCAATGGAACTAAATGAAATTGAATTCGTCTTCAGCCTTATTTCTCAGAATTTTCCAATTTAGCGCTGTCAGCTGAACTATTTTGTTAACTCATTCATTAAACGCACAACCTGAATTTCAATTGCGCCTGTTGTCTTTCGCCTGGAATGCGGCTGCCTGGCTGCCTGGCTGGCTGCAGTTCGCCTTTGTTCGAGTTCTTTGTCAATTGTTTGAAATTTAATTTGAGGCTCTCTCGGACATGTCGCAGCGAATTCACGGGATTCATTGGATGCCAGGTAATGCCCACAATTAACTCCATTAGCATTTTGCCGCTCTATCTATATGTATGTATGTCTGCCCTCACCTGGATCTGCACCTGGATCTGGCCGGGTACGTGATTTTTGCCATTTCGCACGCGTCTGGCATTAAAAATTTACAGCTTTGCAATTATTTGCATGCCGGGCGAGCGCCTTAAATTTGAGCAGAAATTCACGTGTGGCAAAATATTTTGTATGCCGACGCGGCTGCGGCTGCTCTTTGCAGACCTTTGCTGGCATTTTAATGAAACCGCAAATGCTGCCCATGCCACGCCCACGCACCGGTACGCCCTGGCGAGAACAACGGCAAGGAAAACCGCAGACTTTGTTTTTGTTTTGCTTATCGCCCGTGCAAAGATTTTTATTGCAATTTTCTAATTTCATTGCGGATGTTCCGTCGACTGCCATCTACCCGTCCGTCCGTACGTATGAAATTCCCGTAGAGTTTCGTTCCGACTGTCGCCGGCTTCAGTTTATGGCTGCAACAACCGACAAGAAGAGCAAAGCGAAGGCAAATTGTTGCTGCGGTTGCACATGTTACGGGAAGGGTTGAGGAGGGATGGGGAGGGGAGGGGAGGTCTCGAGGACTTGAGGGCTTGTCCCTTCGACGTCACGCATAAATTCGCATTTCCATTTGAATTTTAAACGCATTGTCTAAGCAAAAAACGCTGACAGTTCCGCAAAAATAATAATAAACATTTTAATACGGAACTCTTCTATATGCATCCGTGTGTATAGTGAAGTCTATATCCGAGAAATTGATTTTGTTCTATTGGCATGTTGGCCCCAATGAGCGCATTTATATGCGCCGCAGTGTGGCAAGCAAAATAAACTCAAGGTGTTGCCTCGTGCGCCGCCCGTAAAAATAGTTGAACATCGAAGCGGCGACGGCCGCTCGTTACGTCATTGGCGACGAAGCGACGCAACGTAAATTCGACTGTGCGAGCGCGAGCGCATGACATTACACGTGTTCTCTCTTTGTCGTTCTCTCTTATACAGACTTTGGCACGAGGGATGTAAATGGTAGCGTGGCCGAGCGGTCTAAGGCGCTGGTTTAAGGCACCAGTCTCCTCGGAGGCGTGGGTTCGAATCCCACCGCTGCCAAGTGAAATTCATTTTTTAAAAAATTTTATTAATGAATAAACAATTATGTTTTCTCATATATGTATATATTTTTATTTTCCAATGACATTTAGTTTAAAACGCACATTTATCTTTGTCACTATCAACCAACAATAATGTTGCTCAAACTCATACGTTTGCGAGTCTACCAGCAGAATCTTAATAACAACACTTAATAGGGCAATGGCAAGCGAGCGAGCGACGGCGTAGCAACCAACCACCATGTTCGTTTCTTTTTGCTGTGAGCGCTTTTAGAATTCTCAGCAGGTTCTTGATAACGTAGCGTGTAGAGCGTTTTGCTGGGTGGTGAAAATTTAAGACTATACTTCACAGGATCATTTCTGTAGTCAGTCTTCACTTACTTTCACACAAACTGAAAGCAATCCATACCCACGTTGATGAGGTGAATCGTTTTATTTGGCAGCGTGAGGATTTGCGTGATACCCTTTGCGGTGCAACTTGTTGCTCGCATGATGGGTGTGGCGCTTCGATGATCGCTCGATCACGCAAATAAAACGAATTCTGAGTGGTTCTCAAACTTTTTAAACAAATAAATATGAAGAGAGGAGGAGAAAGGCGGAGCAAAGCATGTAACGTTGTGTTGCAGTGCAATTAACAACGTTGTAAAGCACTGTTGAAGAGAGTTTTACGTTGTTCGAAGGGGGCTAGCGGAAGCGGGTTACGTTTAGTGAAGTGTGAATTTTACATTTTTAGTTGAAGTGGGCGGCTTCGTGCTTAAGGCGCTGTGCTGTCCGTCCAACAATTCAGTTTCTCTCATAAAAAACAGCAATTTGTGACACTTTTGTGCTAATTGGGAGAGAGCGCACTTTTCTAATTACTTAGCGCTGGCTATGGCAGTGTAACCTTTATTGAAGTGGGGGCCGGACGTGTTTTTGGCTTTATTTAGAGTAATTAAATTATACAAAACTGAAAATATATTTATAATGATAGTAGGAGGAAGGACGTATTAAAAAATTTTAGAACTTATTTTTTTTTAAATTAAATATTTTTTTTAGCTGAATAGATATTTTTAGGATTATAATCGAATATATTTTAATGAAAGTTTTGAAAAATTAAATAATATTTTAATTGAATAGATAGATGGCTTAAGAATATTAGGAGGCTTCCCTTTATTTTTAAATTAAATCATTTTATTTAAGTTAAACATTTCGTTTAATAGAAAAATAAATTAAAAATTGAATTTAAGTATTTAAAAATAAATAATTTGCTTAGCGTGCCCTGCTGCCGTAGTAACGCAATTTCACAGAGAGGGAGAGGAACGTGAATTATTATCGCTAATAATTGCCTTCATTTCGCACGCAACAACAATTAAGAGTTGCCTGCTCATGGCTGTGGCGCTCCTCCGCCTGATCGTTATTTCAGCTTGCATATGGGACAGGGCCGCCAGGACACGTAGACGAAATGTATTGAAGCAATGAAAAGCAAATGGGAGAAGGAGGAGTGTTTCGAGTACTCACATAAAAATACATTTGAAATGTGGCAAGAGTAAACCGCAGAGCATTGTCAGCAAACATTCATTGAAACATCATCATTATCAACATTATCATTGGGGCCAACTGGGCCCGTGTAGCAGTGGTCGGGTTGGGGTTGGGGGAGCCGAAGGGGAAGGGGAATCGATGCTGTAATTGATGTCTTTGCGACATGTTTCCAAAGTGTTTACGTTGAGAATTACCCGAGTGCCGCAGCGTATAAGTAACTGTGTGTGTATGTGTCTGGGAGTGGGAGGGCGTGTCACGCCCCTTTGCTAGTTGACAGCCTGCCGTTTACGTGCACTTAATGAAATGTGCCCCAAAATGGAAGCACGTTTCGGGCATCTATTTAATGAGCCTGCAAGCGAAGGCAAAATGCTTTTCCTGCCTCTCTCCCACTCGCACTCCGACTCCAGCCAACTTCCTGCCCCACCCAAGATGGGGCGAGTGGGTGAAATTTTTTAAATGTCGCAAAGTAAATTCAATTTTCATTTGGACGAATCGGGCTGAGCTGCAGCTGCAGCTGCACTCGCTGCATTATTCAATGGCACTCAAAGCAAATGCTCACCTAAAGCTGGCGGTTGATATACCCTATGCTCCCTCCCTCCCTCTCTCTCTCTCTCCCTCTCTCTCTTTCTCTCGCCAAACCGCATTTTAAAATTCATGTGAACTCTCAACAATGCTCGGTGGAAAACAAAATGCGATTAAATGTGTGGAAAATGCCGCAGGATAAACCACAATGGGTTAAGGCAGCAGCGTCTTGTTTGCACATGTGTCCCACAGCTGCTCCTGCTCCTGCTCCTGCTCCTGTCCCCCCACCCCACACAATGCCAAAAGCCAGGCACAGACACACGTCGAAGGTGCAAAAATGCGTTAAACATAACATGCTAATTCCGGTTGCCTGCAGCTTCAATCTCTCAGCATCAGTTTCAGCCACACCTTGCCGCAGGAACAGGCCCCATCTCCACTCCCTTGGGACCGCTCACTTGGCGTATACGTAATATGAGCGTTTTGTGTGCCATTTGATGCTGAACATTTGCTTTGCTGCCAGTTGGCGTCGGCTTCGGCTTTGGCTTTGGCTTTGGCTTTGGCTTTGTGTTTGCGCCGTGGCAAAGTTTTGCGGTTGAGCAGACTACGCTCCGCCCGGGTGGGCGTGGCTGCGCCGAACTGCTCCTGGTCAGTGGCAAAGGAAACATTTCGAGGAGTTGGAGATGCCGCAACTGCTGGAACTGCACTTGAAATTCAAGCTTAAAGTTAATATCGAGTCTACTACTGGAGTGAGTGGTGAGACTGTCGATCAGAGAAGACAAACGAAGTATAAATTAATTTATTAAATAGGAGAATTAAGAATTAAAAGCATATTCTTAATATAATAAATAATCTAAAGATCTGCTAAAATTATGGTAGAAAAATTATAATTATTTATTGGAAGCAAAAAATAAATATTGTATAAATACTATATATTTTAGACATATTATATATGTCTTACATATTATTTAATGTCTAAAAAAAAAAACATTTGAATAATAGATAATAATTTTAAAAATTATAAAAATATGCATAATAAATAATTAAAATAAAAGAATAATATACCAAAATTTTAAAATAATTGTAATACAATTAATAATGAGACGAAGCTTAAAATATTATAATAATATCAACAAAAAATTAATAATTCATAAATTAATTAATTAATGTAAAATAACTCTATAAATAATAAAAAAAAGTACTTTAAAAACAATTAAAGCACTATGATAATAATAATTTATTCTTTTTTTTAAATGATGAAAATGTTGCTAGTAAATAATAATTTATAAAAAGCGAAAAGAAATATTTAATTTAATTTTATATTTTCAATTTGTATTTTATATTTTATAAAACATTTCCAAATGATCAAGATCTCAGCGCCATCAGTGGAATATAACCAGAAGCTTTTAGTCACTCTCTCTTTCTCTCTCTCTCTCTCTCTCCCTCTCTTGGTCTGCCTCGCCGCAAGCTCTGCCGCTGCCCGTTTATAAAGAGCTTTGGCCATAGCAATCGTGATTCAGAGCGCTCAGTTGTCGGTAATATGGAGAGCGGTAGACACGGTCCGAAGAGCTTTATGCACAGGCCAGCTGTTCGCATCGCTGCTGTGGTGCTGGTGGTGCACGCGGTCTGCTGGATCGGCTGGAGCGCCATCAATCCAACTCCAACCAACAACAGCAAGGCGGCCATAGCTAATGCCCCATACGAAAGGATACGCGCCGCCGTTGAAAGCAAAGATTAAGGATTGCCTCACTGCTTGTGGAGTTCTCATAAACATATGTATATATCCAATAATTCAGTTCAAAAGTTTTTTCCATTACATAAACAATATTTTTTCGTTCGGCTGTGACTTTACTTAATTTATTATATTTAAAAAGAATTATTCTAGTAAATATTTAATTCAGTTAAATTCAGGTTAATTTAATTAATGTTTATTTGAAGATCTTGCCATTAGTTTGTGAAAATTCGCAGTGACGAAAAAAGCTCGCGGAATTAGCTAAAAGCTAAAAATTGATAAACAATTCTCTCGCACATTGGTTCGCAATTCCATTGAGATGATGCGAAAATAAAAATATTTTTTTAACTGAAACTAAAAAATGTAAAAAAAAATAAAAAAATGTAAATAAAATTATAAATTACTTAATATAATATTAATTATAATATTAATTATTTTTATTAAAGTCCATGTAAAAAAAAAAAAAAATTATAATATATTGAATTTGGTTATTAAAAAGAAAACTAGATATCGAAGTAAGAATAATTTTAAAACTGTTTTTAAATTTAAAAAAATAAAATAAAAATAAAAATTCATAAAATTATTTGAAACTTTTTTGCGGTGTTAATTAAAATTTTGAGTTTAAAAATAAAATAAAATTTTGTAAAATAATAAAATTAATTATTAAATAATTTATTATTAAATTCTACTTCTAATTAAATTTAAATTCAATAATATTTAGGTTTAAAAGAATTGTTCACTTAATTTTATGTAAATATATAAACAAATATTTCATTTTAATTATATATGTATAAATATACAAACAAATAACTTTAAATAATTGTATATTTTATAAATTAAATTTAAATTGTGACAGAGCTTGCGCATATATCAATTTAAAATTACGTTTTTGGCATATATTCAAAAATTAAATAGGAAATTAATTAATTAAGTTGTTTTTGCTTGCAGATATATAGATATATAGATAGATAAATATGCATAATATACTATTAGACTTCAACTTTAATTTATAGTTCAATATAAATAAAGAAAGATTTATTATATATGTATGTATATGAAGCTGCTTTATTTTTCAAGCAAGAAGCGAGTCTTTTCCAGACGATTCAGTGGGAAGGTTGGCTACAAAAGCTTTCACGCTCAAAAGCCCATCAAGTTTACTAAATGATCTGCTGCTAAAGCTCTGCCAGCCGTTCGTTTGTTGACAAATGCCATTGTTCAAGTTTCAGGTGAAAGAGATTTGATATTTGTTGTTGTAAAGCTTCGCTTGTGGCTCGATCCGCAGTTTGGAGAGTGCAAACAGGCTGAGCTTCGTTTAGTTTCGCCACCAACGCTGAGCAGGTGTGAAGGCCACGAAGTAAGCCTCACTTCACTATTTAATATTCCATAGTCAATATGCTGGCCGATCGTTCTCTACTGGTGCTCTGCCTTGGACTGTTGCTGTTCTGCGGGAGCGAGAGCCTGCCCCCGAAGTCCTTCACCAGCATGAGGCAGTCTACGCCGCTGTCGCAGCCGCTATCGCGTAATTCGACGTTGCAGAACCAAGACTCAGCTCCCGTTCTGCAGAGCATATTCACACTGCCGGAGATCTGCAAGGAGGGCTTTAAGCTGGTCGGCGATCCACAGCGCTGCCGGAAAATCGCCTAACGACGCAGCCAGGCCAGATCAGCTGCTAATCTGATAGCCGGAAATGTGATGTAAACAAAAGTCTAATAAAGCTACGCCAATCGCAAAGTGAATTCATTAATTAGCAAATTCCCAGTCGCAGCCAGTGAATAATTTCCAATTAAAAATAAACAAAACTTGCATATAGCTGGCTTCGGCAGCCGCAATTAAATAGTTGAGTTTAGTTTATTTATAAAGCTTAGCATTTGGTGGATACGTGCTGTGGGTGCTTCGCTAGTATTACGCGCAATATATAAATAGTCCCACTTCACTTATCGCCAGAGAGGCGCGCGTTGCACCTGAAGTCTGCCTCAGGCCGGCAGGCGGCAGCGCCCGAGGTAGATTTTGAAACGCGGCGGGCACTTGTTGACCCCAGCTGACCTCACCGGACTCGCCCCGGTCATTGCACTCAGATACACCAGCAGCAGCAGCACGAGCAGCTGACACAGATATAGGCCAGACATTAGCTTCATATTGGTCAAATATCAACAACGAACCGACTCTAACTAAACAGCTGAGTCCAGTGCGTAACCACTTTTATATAGACAACAGCCAAGCGATTGCCCTGCTCGCGCATTACTCAAACCACATTCTGTCGCCGCCGTACCGCTGGGAGTAACCGCTATCTACAAATTACGTAGCACGCGCTGAATAAGTACAAGTATTCCCGCACGGGATTGTCGACAGTCTACTATCTTGTTCGATAGCTGGCAGCTGGCATTAAAGCTGTCTCATGCAGTTGGTATCGCAGCGGCAAAGAAATTACTGAAGAATATATTTTGGAAACGTGTTTAGTATTTTAAAAATATATTTAATATGTATTGAATATTTTGAAAATATATTTGAATATATGAAAAATATATTGAATATTTAAAAAATACATTGAAATGTATTTCATATATTTAAATATTTTAAAAATATGTTTTCCGCGCGGAATATATTTTGAAAATTAATTGAATATTTAAAAAATATATTTCGAATGTATTAAATATTTAAAAAATATATTTCAAAATATTTAAAATACACTCAATATTTTTAAAACATAAATATATCTAAAATATATAAAATATTCTAAAAATATATAAAATATTTTAAAAAATATATTTAATATATTTAAAAATATATTTAATATATTTAAAAATATATTTAATATATTTAAAAATATATTTAATATATTTAAAAATATATTTAATATTTTAAAAATATATTTCAATTATTTTGAGTATTAAAAATTGTATTTATTACTTTAAAAGTACTGAAATTTTTAAAAATTAAAATTGAATTTATATATCTAAAATATATAAAATATTCTAAAAATAAATTAAATATTTTTAAAATATATTTAAAATATTTTGAGTATATCAAAAATATATTAAACTGCATTAAATATTTAAAAAATATATTTTAAAATTATATTTATTATATTAAAAGTACTGAATATTTTAAAAATTGAAATTGAACTTTTCAAAAATATACTCAAATGTATTTAAAATATGTTAAATATATTTAAAGTATACTGAATATTTATAAAATATATATTTCAATTCTTTTCCAACATTAACCAAGTAAACTTGTGTAGAAAGACAACATCTAGATGCTGTCTTTAAGAGCATTCACACTTCGGCAGAGAGTCACTGTTTTATCAGGTCTACTTATTGTGGAATCGTCGCTTGTGATGTCATAGTCACAGTTCACAGTACACGCTTGCTATTATTGCTAAACCTTTAATGACGCACTTGATAAAAGGAGGAAAACTCTGGATGAGTTCGTTGTAGGGGCGTACGTATAACTACGAAAATGTATCTTTCAGCATAAATCAAGTGTTTATCTTTGATGTTGTTCCAGGAAATCAAATTACTTGAGTTTCAGCTGTCTGTAAATGTGTCATGCACCAGGAAAATTTTAGCTGCACCTGACGAAATGTTGAAAAGTGATTCACTAACAAGTAAAAATATGCGTTTTTCAATTGTTTATTATGTATTATATTACATGCATTATTTGAAGCGATTTGTTGTTGTTTTTTTGTTACAAGCCGTGAAATGGCACTGAAACTAACTTACCTTAGACAACTCGTGTACCCAAAAACAAAACTGAAAAAATGTACTTAAAACTTGTTGAATTCCTAAGAAATAATATACTTATAATAAAGATCTAAAAAAGTTTTTTTTTAATGTTTTAATATCCCGTAAATCTCTCTGCTCGACTAGAAAATACCCTGATCACGGCAAAAAGCTGTAAAATCTATTTTATTTGTAGAATAACATAACTTTTTCTAGTATTAATGGAATGCATATGTTTTAATGTATTATATGATATTTATGTATATAATATATATGTATATATACAATATAATGTGTATGTATATATATGTATGTATTTGCTTAGGCATAAAGCTTAAGTACTTAAAATACATTTTTGCTAATTTGAGGGACAAGGCTAAATTGACCCAGCTCACCGTCCTTATCAAGAATACATACTTTCTGCCACGCCTCCTCCTGCCTTTCGCTAAACCAACATACTCTGAAATCCCATTGATTCCAGCTTGCGTCCAAATCGTTATCTGGCATTATGTCAATGAGAAGATGATGAACATCCGCAATATAACACTAGCATGAGATGACATACTGAAAATTATGTGTTTGACTTAAAGGAATAAAAAGCTGAATTACATTATAAACAATTTGGTACATTATACTGCCATTGATCGCTGTCTCCAATATATTTTTATTTTATATAAATTTGTTGTTATTTTATTAATGAATCGAGTTGTGTTATCTGGCAGTATCCTTTGTATCTTCTTTCACTTCTTGGGCACACACGGTCTGATTTTAAGACGTATGAGACGTTTCCTGGGGCAGCTTGTGGTGTGGTAATTAAAGTCACGCCATTTATTTCGATGGTTGAAGTCGAATTTCCAATTGAGTGCTCCTCGTTGTCGTCGTTCGTGGAATTGGATTCAGCAGATTGATTGTCGGTGCTCAAATGGCTATGATAGATTGGGTTAAAAATATTTATATATCTTGTAGCTTAACCTCCTCTCACCTTAGTGGCTGCTCGAGCTCGGAATTGTTTGCACTCGTTATTTGCGAATAATTCGCCGGATGGCATTGAATTAGGAGTAAAATATTCAGGGCAACGAATGCCAGCGATAAGACGCGCAGCTTAGAGCACATCTTCACACGTCTAGAGCCAAATTATGAGTGATAACTTGCTACTAGCTAGCTATCGGTTACTCAGCTTGACCGATGCTGGAATCTCCCTAATACTTGACTAATTCAGTATTTTTGAAAGTCTCATCTCAGTCATATTTATATTGAATATTCATTTGTGGTATAAGGCATGATATGAACACAATTTCTTGAACTATCGTCAGATAGATAGATGTAGATAAAATAATTATAAATAATTATATAAATATATAAATATACTCCAACCAAAAATATTTATTTATATATATTTTTTTTTAATTCGAAATTATTTTTGAATACAATTAACTATATCATTGAACCATACATCTTGAGTATTCATTTATTGTATAAGGCGTGACATTGATAACACAATTTCTTGAACTATTGGCATCTATTTAAGTAAAAATACTATGTATGTATATCTGAATATATACATATATTAATATTTATATTTTTTTAATTGAAAAATCTTTTTGAAATCAATTAACTATATTAATCCATGCATCTATGTATGTATTTAACCAAATAAAAAATAAAATATTATTAAAAATATATATATTTTATAATATTAAAAAATACATATATATATTTAATATTACTGAAAAAAATTTATGTAATATATATTATTATTAAAATATATTTAAAATAATATTCGATTGACAAGTAAACGTTAGGGCCAGAGCTGATTTGGATCACACCTTTGCTCACAGATTGACAGCTAGATTGACATTAGGAGATGCCATTGTTACTCAACCCTGGATTTATGGATATAATATGCTATTGGGATCTTTTGCTGTCTTGCCTTCCTAGTTTCAGATATTTGCTAATTTCTGTGTATTTTGTAACTCGATAACAGAAAGCGATCCACATAGAATCTAGGGTTGTTATCGCATTATTTTAAAATATAAAATGTATAATATATTGCCATGAGTTAGATCAATTTCTCTTCATCCACAGCTCCCAAGTTGATACTCTCCCATATCAAATAAAATCCGCTAATTGATTTTATATTTTGACTCGAATATTTAACAAAGTATTTAATTGTATTTTCTCTTATTTTGCTTAAGCTATAGCCAATCGAAATTTGGTTCTATGAAAACTTTAAATTAGAAAATAGAGTTTTGGCCAATTGAGCTCTTCTCTATCTTAGGGTTTAGGCCTTCTGGCGACAGCGTCCACCGCGCAGCTCAGTGCCTTCGCTGCATTTGGGATTCGTGTCGAAGAGATTGCGTTCCCCAATCGATTCCGGCTGGGTAACTGCGGCCTTGCCCTTAGGGCCCTTAGCTCCCTGAGCTTCCTTTTCTTCATTCTGGAAGTTCGTTTGGAAAATTGAAGCAATATTATCATCCACTACATTATGAGCATCAGATCCTTGATCGGCCTTGCTGCGGTAGCTGGGAGCAGCTTGCCTGGAGGGCTCGTCCGAGAGCTGCGGTTGGATGAACTTGCCAACTGCTGTGAGCCCCGCTTGACCATTTCCTTCTGGTCGAGGCTGCAAGGGATTGGCTGCATGGCCAGGTTGCTGCAGCTCAAGCGGATCATTGCCTTCTGCTACAGGGCGTGGCTGCAGAGGATTTCCAGTAAAACCAGGCTGTAGGATGTTAGGCCCTTGTGCGCCTCCTTGGGGACGTGGCTGGAGGGGATTTCCTGTAAAGTCAGGCTGCTGATAATTGAAGTCCAATGGGTCTTGGCCACCAGGTTGAGGACGTGGCTGGAGGGGATTCCCAATATAGCTAGGCTTCTGGTGATCAAACTGTGCTGGACCTTGGCCATCTGGCTGGGGACGTGGTGCGATGGGATTATTCCTTTGTTCACTCTCATAGTCAAGTGGATTGGGCTGTTGGGGTCTGGGCCAGGCTGGATTACCGAAAGCAGCTTGACCTTGTACGTTTGCAATGTCCATCAGCTGACCACACACACAGCCGTAGCCAGGGACTGGCTGAGCGCCAACTGTCGGTTGCCCAACGCCTGGTTGCCCAGCGTATACATCTCTGGGCGGTCCAGCGGCATAGGAACCTCTGCCAAAGCCTGGAGCGTGACCCAACTGCGCATCACTTGGATCGTGGTGATGACTGTGTCTGTGATGCGAGCCGTGATGCTGATGCTCAAAAGGCCTGGTTCGACGATGAGTCAGATGGTTAGGTAAGATCTAGTATGAAATATTTCTACGCACCTCTGGGGCTGGGAATAGCTCCAGCCTTCCCCACCGTGTGTATTTCCCGGGAACCGATGATCCGCCTGGGCCTGCAGTAGCTGCGCATTTAGCAGGGCTATCAGCAGCCAGCTCAGCGATAAGAATCCGTCCTTAGAACTCATATTGACGACTTCGTTGCACTCGAGCTTCTAACGGTGTCGTCTGCCAAAGTGCGACTGAGCTCGTGCCTGTCGAGATGTCTCAAAATATACAAACAACTAAAATATATGTTTTCAGTCCGAGCTGATAAGCCCGATCGCCCGCCAGCTCATATTTGTCTTATAAATATATGGAGAGAGATTGTAGAACCTTGTTGCTCAGTATAAGAGCGGAAGAAATCTCAGCTATAGACTTAGGCTTGAGCCGAAGCTGAACTATCTTATTTATTTTTTATATTTTCACATGACAAACTCTTGTTTATAATAATATGTTTTAGTTGCATTTGAATAATAATGTGATAATAATTCATGGCCCGCATGGGTTTTTAAAAAATATATTCAAATGTTATTTTAGACCTGAAACAGGTCCATTATCGGCAAATATTTTGGAGTGTCTCTGTGATTAATAGTTGGCACCTGAACGAAACTCTGTAATTTTCGAGTACTTTGATTGATGATTGTTAGTTTCTCAAGCCAGAAACTCTCTCCGCAAATTTGCACAGTACTATTTATCTGTGGGGATTTTCCCTTATACACTAACTCTAGGCATGCCCACTTGAGCGAGTCGCTAACTATTTATAGCTTATATATTATGGAACTTATATTGTTTGCTTGATGTTAATCATTTTAAAAACTGAATAATGGATATAATAAAGTTTACAATGTTTAATTGGATATGACAAAAGTGATAGAGAGAGAGAGAGAGAGCTCTCTCAATTACATAACTCAATGGGAAGATAACATACGCGAAGCAATTAATTTCTTAGACATACATACTCATTTTATGGCCATTTAAATACTTTTTATTCACATAAATATTCACAATAATATACGTATATTCATATTTATTCATCGTTTTTATACACTTTTATTTGTAGTCTTAGGTCATGCTCAGGCTGACTTGCGACATCGCCCCGCGCGCAGACTCTGGCCTGGCGGACAGACGGGCAGGCTGTCCACCAGTATGCGATTGTCCACTGCTGGCAGCTCCGTTGTGCTGGCGTTGCTGCTCATGGGATGCAGCTCGTCCAGCTTGGTGCTGTTGCCAGCTAAAGTACTGTTGCTGTTGCTCTCCAAGGGCAGCTCCGTGGTTGTGCTGCTGGTGCTGTTGTCGCTGATAGTCGAGGTGTAGAGCGTGTAGTAGGCTGTTGATTCGTCGTTGTCAGTGGGAAAAACAACGCGATCGTCGGCCAAGCGCGTCTGGACGATCGAGACATTCCAAGCAACAATGCCCAAGAGCAGCGTGTGTACGGCTTTCGACTGCATTGTTTACTGTCTGTTTACCTGTCGCTGTCTCTGTCGCTGGCAGAGCGATCGAAAAAATAAAACGCGTTTGGCTGCTTCCACCGAGCTTTGGAGACTGACTGACGACTTGGCTGGCGCATGGAGCGGCTCGAAGATCGCCCGAGCAGACATGCCGCTGACAGAGATACGCGCGATAAGAATTGCTTGTTGTTTGCTCGTGTAGAGTTCAATAAAAACAAAACTCAACAACAACAAAGCAGCAGCAGGGTAAAAGTTAGAAGTTAACTCGCTTCGCGATTCTGGAAACTGGAAAATAAAAGCTCTTTGGAAGCGGCTCGCGCTGCTAAATGCCGAGCTGAGCAAGCTCTACACTGCCTGCTGTTCGTATAGGCACAGAGCTCAAATAAAGCCGAAGCCAGAAGGGCGATACATCCGTGGGTTTATGAACTGAACCAAGGGCGACTGCGTACATTAAGGAAGGTTTCTTGCTTGAGCTGAAGTGTTCTGTGGTCAACAAATCAAGTTCAGTTTCTATAGGTCAGAACAGATACAGATACAGATACAGATACAGATACAGATACAGATACAGATACAGATACAGATACAGATACAGATACAGATACAGATACAGATACAGATACAGATACAGATACAGATACAGATACAGATACAGATACAGTACAGATACAGATACAGATACTGGTGCTCTGTATAGGCAGTATATCAAATTCTTGCTTTCAATGTGCTCTGACCTCATACGAACTGTAGAGCCTTCGCAGTTAGATCTTAGTTCTGCGGGACTCATGCAAGCAAGTGCTGAGTTAATGTCCTTAGTAGATATCTCAATAGAGTCAGCTCGACTAAAACTGTATCTTCCAGCTCCTATATTAGTATTACATATATAGACTTATTTGCCCCGAGCCAATTGTAAATGGAAATTCAAATATTAAAAGTATTCTTCTATCATAATTTGTATAATGATATATATTATAAATGGAATACAGATACGGACTTAGCTTAAGCATCCTCTGCTTATAACAAAGTGAAGCTGCTTCTCATAAAGATTCCATGCTGGAGCTTGGAATACATTTTCTAAGCTACTCGCGCTGATTTTCGCGCTATAAAGTAATGTCCACCGTTGCCTCAGGTCCCCATCGAAACACAAGATTTCTGCATGCGTATTTATTGTTAACCGATTTAGGCCTCCTTGCGGCAATGATTTCCGAAAAGCTTGAAGCCAACGCCGCAGATGGGCAGCGTATCCAGTGCGATGCGTGGTGCAATATCAACAGTCAGCGGATCAACTTTGGATATTTCAGTTGCCTTCTCCTCGGTCCCGTCCGCTGCCGCCGCCGCTTTCCCCATCTGCCCGGGCTGCTGTGCTGTGCTCAGATCGTTGCTGGTGAGCGTCTTCTTTGTGTGATGCATCTTAGGGCTTTTGTGGTCAGGGGATAGTCTGGTCTCATTCTTTTCTGCTGCCAGACTCATCAACTCGTCTCTTATGCTGCTGCTCTCCAATGTCGTTGATTCGCCCACAATTTCGGGAGTTTTATATTCATCAGGCACGCTGCCCGCTGCGCTCAGTGCCAGCGAGAACAGTAGCAGTGGCAGTAGTGGCTTCAGCTGAACTGATTTCATGTTGGAACACGTTTACTCCGCCCAGATTCGCATTCAAGACTAACTGCGAAGAGAGTGCGCTTCCGGGCACAAGGTTGCCCAGTTTGCAGTCGTATCTGACGATAAGTGAAAACATGAAACACAAACTTGTATAATTGCATGCGTAATGAGATTGCCTCACAATAGTCTCTGTTGCCTCGTTCTCTTGAGAATCTGAGAATTGCACTCACTACACTAAATGAATTAGAATTCAAATTGATTAGTAAACTGAGTTCATTCCAATCAGCTCGGTAGTCGTTGAGATAGCTGATCTGAGCACAAAAAGAAAACATATATATATACATATGTATATATTACACAAGCATCTGGAGCTGATGCTTGCAGTTGCAATTGAAGCAGCTTATGGAATCATTAAAGCTTGCATAACCAAGGGCTATAGCTGAAATTTCTTTATACATTTGCTGGATTTCAATTTTTTTTTTTTGTGCAAGGCATAAAAACATTCAAAATATAAAACAAACAAAAAATTAAAAAAAAAATAAATAAAAAAAAATTAAATATATAAATATAAATATAAATATAAATATAAATATAAATATAAATATAAATATAAATATAAATATAAATATAAATATAAATATAAATATAAATATAAATATAAATATAAATATAAATATAAATATAAATATAAATATAAATATAAATATAAATATAAATATAAATATAAATATAAATATAAATATAAATATAAATATAAATATAAATATAAATATAAATATAAATATAAATATAAATATAAATATAAATATAAATATAAATATAAATATAAATATAAATATAAATATAAATATAAATATAAATATAAATATAAATATAAATATAAATATAAATATAAATATAAATATAAATATAAATATAAATATAAATATAAATATAAATATAAATATAAATATAAATATAAATATAAATATAAATATAAATATAAATATAAATATAAATATAAATATAAATATAAATATAAATACAAATATAAATATAAATATAAATATAAATATAAATATAAATATAAATATAAATATAAATATAAATATAAATATAAATATAAATATAAATATAAATATAAATATAAATATAAATATAAATATAAATATAAATATAAATATAAATATAAATATAAATATAAATATAAATATAAATATAAATATAAATATAAATATAAATATAAATATAAATATAAATATAAATATAAATATAAATGCTCACGATAAAGATTCCTCTTTTACACCGGTTAGCTGTTAGCTCATTCTTTATAGTTAGTGTAAGCATTTGATATTCAAGTAATGTGTAAATCAATTAAATACAAAATCATTTAGATGTGTGTGTTCAAGGACAATATTGTTAGAGAGCAAGTAGCATGACTTCCAAAGTAATGTCTAACGGCCTTAACGTCTCCAATTGAATTTGCAATGCATTTTCTAAGACTCTCCAGCTAGTTACCAGATCTAATTAGTAATATGTCAATATAACCTTGAGAATATATATATTATAATTTATTATACCCTGAACCCATTGAAAATGGGAATTCAGGGTATAATGTTTTTGTTGGAAGGCGTATGTGTTACATACAGGCAGAAGGAGGCGTGGCAGACCCCATAAAGTATATATATATTCTTGATCAGGATGACAAGCCAAGTTGACATAGCCATGTCCGTCTGTCCGTATGTATGAACGCGTCGTTCTCAGAACCTACAATAGCTAGAGACTTGAAATTTTGTATGTAGGCTCCTGTATATCACGAAAAGATCGAGTTTGTTTCAGAAATTCGATAACTGTTATCGTTTTATTGCTATCGATTAAAAACGAAAATCTAAATTAAGCTAAAAAATTCTATCTAATTCATCTTTCTAGCTAGAGTCTTCAAATTTTACATTTAGTGTTATGTAAGCCTTGGGCAATTTCGGTTTTTGTTAAATTTTGGATGCCACGCCCCCTTCGCCTCAAATTTGTAATTCCCGTATTTGAAATACTAGAGACTTGTGCTTTGGCACATACATACATATGGATGATATGATCACGCCCAACAAGTTTGATCAAAATTGTTACTCTAGAAAAAAAGTTATTTAACATTTAATTTCTCATAACATTGCCATGCAAAGCAGCCAAAGAACAGCTGACGCACCGACTGGCGTGTGTGTGTGCGTTCGCCTGTGTATGTGTGTGTATGCTTTGCTTGCAATGGACGTACATATGCATGTGTATATAAAAGAAACGAAGAATGCTTGGAATAACGGTTCTTCTTCACAGGGTTTAGGGTACACCCTAGTGGAGCGGTCTCGACTAGAGTTTTCTTACTTGTTATAATTTATATAACTTATACTGTAAAAGTGATAAAAGTGTACTATAAAAGTGATAAAAATATATCTATATTCACAATCATATACTTATATACTCAATATGCATTAAATACTTTTTATTCACATAGATGTACACAAATATATATATGTATATATATATTTATTTTCATATTTATTCATCGATTTTATACACGTTTACGTTTAAGCTTGCTTGCGACATCGACCCATGTACAGCCTATAACCTGGCGGGCAACGCTCATTAGTGTCGAAGATGTTCGACAGGACGATCCAGATATTCCCAGCAAAAATGCCCAAGAGCAGCAGGTGTACAGCTCTCAACTCCATTGTTTAGTAGTCTACCTATTGTGTCTGCCGCTGGTTGAATGATCGAAAAACAAAACGCTTTTCTAGATATAATTATTACCCCATAATGTAAAGTGCTACGCTTGTTATAGTTAAGGAAACTGTTTTTCAGCTCCCCAGAAAGACAGAAAGCTAAATTTTAGTTTACATCTTTCTGCGAATCGAATCGAATCATAATAATATATATTTGTTACATATTAGTTAAAGAAAACATTCACCCACTTCACATCCATTTTCAAGGGGCATACATATCGAGTTAATTGACCATACTATTTTAATATTACCCTGACGATGTGTTATACTTGATTATAGGTGGGGAAGCCAATATAAGCTTCGATTCACTGGAATATCTTTAGTTTGGCTCCAGCGTCATTATGAAACTAATTCTCTTTTTCTTTATCTCGCTCGCAATATACTGCAATGCTCATCGCACGACGCCCGAAGATTATACCGCGGATGACCACCATCCCTTCCCCACTTCTGAGTAAAGATTACGAAGCCTTTCGGTGCGGGGCAAGCCGTCACTCTAATCAGGTGTTAGCCGCATGGTGTTCACACTTTACGCTTGCTTACTTGATTGAGGCAGCTTCCAAAGCAATGTATCAAATTGTTTGTCTTTTAATGCCAGCTATCCATATACGAACAGCAAGCACTGTAGAGTTTTCGTTTGTTTACATTTAAGCGATCGACACAGGTCTCTAGGTCTCTCTATAACAATAGATTCTTATCGCAGCTGGCAAGCTCTAAAGTCTCCCACACTCACTCGACGAACGACTTGAGTCGCGCTCCCAAGCTGAGTGAAAGCTTCTATTGCCAATCGCTCTTCCAGTGCAGCTGAAACGACAATTCACTCGGGCGGAGCTTTATGAGCTTGACTTTTTATTCCACTTTGAAGATAAAGATGGAGGCCGTTATATTTGTTACTAGAAATCAGTTTATTTAATTATTAAATTATAATTTTAGGCGAATATATTATAAGAATTTAAATTTGAAGACACATATTTAAATATAGATAATTTAATTGAAAATGTTTAATTATTTTTTAGCTTATGCATGGGTAAGTCAAGATATCGTGTCTTATATTTTTTGTATTATTTTATAATTTATATATATATTTTTTTTATATTTTTTGAAAACATTTTTAATAGAAAATAAATAAACATTTTCAATTAAATTATCTATTTTATACTAAGGTAAATCAAGATATTTTTTGTTGTTATTTTAGTATTTATATATTTTTTTATTAGTTTTTTACTTATATATTTTTTAATTATTTTATTACTTATATATATTTTTTTTATTTATTCTTTAAAATATTTTAAATCGCAATACTTTTACCATTTTTGCAGCTGTGAAATTGATTTTTGTATAATATTTTTCAAGTTAATTTGTATTTTTATGCTAATCAAAGTCTAACAGAAAATCGTGCGCTGATAATTATAAAATGCATACTCCATTTAGATCTTAAGTGATTTTTTCTGTATTTTAAATTTATAAAAATGTATTTTATAACGACTTTCTTTATCTATATTTTCAGTTACTTTTCATTTAAAGCTCTTAATTTTCTACAATTTACAAAAGATTTTCAGAGTAACTTATATATTTTCAGTAATTTCTTTCAGTGTGTTTTTTTTTTGTCTTACGCCGTAACCTGAGCCACTCCTAATAAATGTTAGCTATTTAGGCTAATAATTTTGACAATTTTATTGGCGAAGCTCTAGGCCTAAAAGGCAGCCAACTACCCTCGCGACTCGAGCTCGTAGACATAAATGTCAGCCTCATAAGTAGATGTAAATTCATTTTTGCCAGCGAGCACTGAGGACACAGAAAAAATGGCATAATTTCTGAAGGCTTGACAACCCTGGGTTAAAAAACTTTTCGTGGCACCCAAAGTATATAAAAATACATTAAAATAATGCGTGTTTGGCACGCCGACAGCTGATGAAAGAGGCCGACTTGGGCGCAGATCTGCTCGACTACAGCTCGTATATTCATTTATATATGGCAAGAGGAGAGTTGCTCCTGTTGCTAAATGTATGCAAAATATATATATGTAAATAAAATACGCAAGTCAATAGAAAGAATATTTTATGAGAGACAGAGAGAGAGAGAGAGAGAGAGAGAGACGGTTTGCCAGGTATTTGAAAGAAGGCATTCGAGCTTGAGGGGCGGGCAGAGAGGGCGCCTTTTGTCTCTGAGTGCGGACAATGGCTGCGTCTGTTAATCAGCGCAGCTTTTGCCAAAGTAATCAGTAAATATTTGCAATTTTCTTGCGGCTTCTTCATTCTCGTAAAAAGCAAACTTTAATTTAGCTGCGTGCCATTTGGCATTGATTGTGCTCAGGTCAGCTAGAGGAACTCGAAATGTTTCTAGAAATATTTAAAAGTTTTTTTATAATGAATAAATAAATAAAAATAAAAATAATCCTCAAACAACAACACGAGTTTGAATAGTTTTTATCTTTGATCTATTATGAACCAAAGGCAACCTTGAGCAACGGCAGCAGCAGCAGCATCGATAGTAATAATCATCTTCGAAGAGCTCTCGACAATGTGCCTTAAAAGGTGGCAACTGCTTTCGCAATTGGCCAACATTTCGCGTGCTGAAATCTGGTAAAAGGTAAACAATTCAATTGCCAACGACTCAGTTGACTTTGAACAGTTGTCGAAGAAGTGCGCTAAACCGAAAGTCGATTTTAAAATGTTCCGAGGAGTCCTTCGCGCTATCGTCCACTTGATTCTACTGCTAGCACTCGGCCAATACGCTGCAGCCACGGATAGTGAAATCGTCGAGGCCGAAACCTATCCCAGCCCGAGTGCAGCAGCCAGCAGCATGCCCGAGCTGCTGCCGCCGCCGCAGTGGAGGCCCAACGACACAGTCCTTGTGAAGCCCTACAATATACTGGAGGTCAGCTGCCCCCAGGGCTATGTGCTAGCCAATAAACATTGTCATAAGCGTGTGCGAGGCGCCCCCACCATGGAGTAGACTAAGAGCACCTGACACTATAAATAAATTATTATTTGTTGAATATTGCTTAAGTCTCATTTGCTATGAAGTTGACGTCAATGTGGAAAAAGAAGGAAAAAAGATGGGAGAATTGGGATGAGCATAAGTTGTCTTTTGATAAAACTGAATTCAAAGTTTTAAAGGAGTTGCCTTGTGGATTATCAAAAAAATATCGAAAACAAATATGAAAAAATAATAAAAAAAATAGGTATAGGACGTGGTATATAGATTTATTATATGCCTTTTCAAAATCAGATTAAACAAATAAATATATATATATCGATTTTTAAAATACATTTTCAGAATCTGTTTATGTGATTAAAGATATATATATTTTGTATACATTTTCAGAATCAGGTTATACGAATAAAAATATATAGATGTGGTTTATACCTTTTTAGAAAAAGGTTATATGCATAAAAATGTATATATTATATACCTAATCTGTTTAGATATTTGTATATATTTATTATATACCTTTTCAGTAGAAGATTATATATATAACATATATATTTCAAGCTTTCGACAAGAATAGCAAACGTCATACTGTTATCAGCCACTGTTAAGCCCATTTCAAAAACACAATTCATGCTGTTTTTCTAAAAGTTCTTTTTTAGGTATACAAACACTGATATCGCCCACTGTGCGCACCATTATAAGGCTCGTTGATGCCTTCATTTGGAGCCGAGCAAAGGAAATTTACGTGTACATATACAAACACTAATAGCACCCACTGCAGGATAATTTGTAAGTCTATAAACACTGGTATCGCCCACTGTGCGACCCACTATGCAGCCCCCTCTGTTGATGCCTTAATTTATGTTTGATCTGAGCGCAGATAATTTTTGACTGCAGTCGCTTCTAAGGTCACAATCAGCCCTTGCCTCGATAGGCAGACGGTGGCTGCCATTAGTCAGAGGCCCATTAACCAAAAATGCATCAGTGGATGGCCGGGCGGACACATGTCCCGGCAACGTGCCGCTACGTGCAGTGGGCTCGTCCACGTTCCCGTCATTTACAGGTAGCAGCTGCATTGACAGCCAGCCGACAGCAGGCGCTGAGCAGGCGCAACTTGGCCCACTGGGCGCGTTTTGTGGCATATTAATTCAGGCCATAAAATATGGCAACAGCGACTGCTACAGCGCCAGCGCCAGCGAAATTGACAAAGTCTCGACGTGAACGTGACAGGGTGAGGGCTGAAAGGGTTGGCGGACGGCGCGCTGAATGAGTTAATTAAGCGCCTCACGGCCTGTGGCATAATTTCAAGTCATTTATCAGTGACATTTTCGGACTGAGGACACGACGGCAAATGTAAATTGGCTTAGATCATGTGACTAACAATGGCCCAATGGCCAGCAGCCAACAGGCAGACAAAACATGGTAGCTTCATTATAGCATGCTGTGTTTATTGGGTGTGCAACATTTACATATCCCGGCCCAGCGGATTATTTAGCCAGGGATAGACGGTGGGGCACTTGTCGCAGACGCTCATGTAGCGCGTCTCGCCGGTGGACACCTTCTGGACATTGCAGTGGACATCCTGGCAGGTGGTGTTGGGCTTCTTCTCGCAGCCCTTGAAGGGCCGCCCCAGCACGGGCTTCTTCACGTACTCCAGCATGCGGGAGACGCTCGTCATGTACACATCCGGGTAGGTGGTCAGATGCTGCATGAATCTGCATGGAGAGGGATTAGGTAGGGCTTAGGCACTCCCACTTGCTTCACTCACTTCTTGAAGGCGGCAAAGTAGTTGCGCCCGCGCGAAAACCAAGCTGCATGCAGATACATGCCGAATGGCGCCCGGTTGCCCTTGTAGTGGCGGTCGAAGTTTTCCAGCATCCACTCGAACAGGGCGTCCACGTCGTCGGCGGGCGGATAGGCGCAGGCGTCGATCATGGAGCAGCTGTAGCCCTCGGTGTCCGTCCACGTGACCATGGGATTGACCCAGACGCCAGGCAGCGCAGCATCCGGACACGGCCCGATCTGGCAGTCCTGAACGGACAAGTAGTCCAGCGTGTAGGGCCACATGGCTGGGTTCTTGTGCTGCTGCGTCGGCCAGGAGCTGTCGTAGGTCAGACCCAGATTCTTGACCGCCTCGTAGCTGTTGTTGCCAGAGATCTGCAGGAAGGGCAGCCGCATGCCCCGCACACTCTTCGGGTCCACCTTGGCAAACGCCTCCAGCATCTGCAGCTGGCCGCCAAACTCGCGCTCAATCGTCTCCACATCCGCCTCGCGCCAATAGTCGGTGCCGTCGCCGTGAGTCACCGAGTGCAGCGCGATCTCGTGGCCCGCATTGTACAGACTATTCACGCGCACGTAGTCCGTGTACTCGTGCGACACGAAGAAGGTGCCCGTCGCGGCGCAGCCATCGGGATTGGTCAGCCCATTGAAGAGCAGATCGTACTGGGCATAGTTGACCGCGTTCACAGCGTCGTCAAAGGTGATTGTAACGAACTGAGGAGTGGCATAGGAATATAACGAGAGTTACGATGATAGCTCTATCTATGATGGATACCTTGACCTATGATGGGAGTTTCTATCTATGATCAAGGATATCTGCATCTATGTTGGATGTCTCTTTCTATGATAGATATCTTGATCTACGATATTTTTATCTTTGATGTATCTTTCTATCTTTGATGTACATATATCTGTATCTATGATCTATGATAGCTATCTCTATCTCTGATAGATATCTTGGTTTATGATATATATCTTTAACTATGATACATATGAGTATCTATGATGGATATCTCTCACTGCGATAGATATCTTGATCATTGCTATATATATCTATATAATTATGATATATATCTGTATCTATGATATATATCCCTATGTATCTCTCTCTCCTCTCTCTTATAATGTTTAATACTAATATAATAATAGGAAACTCTCTTCAACCCGGTCCACTTCAGCCGCTAAACTTCTCATATAAACTTTCTTATTATATCTCTTACTTTAATTCAACTCACCTGTGGTATCTCTTGTTCCTTGCCCTTGAACTTGGGTTTTGGCAGTGTCGCATCTGAGCAGCGGCAGTCGGGCAGCTTGCACTTGGCCGCTGAGCAGGGCTCAGCTTTGAGCAGCAGCTCTTTCTTCACCTGCGGCGCTACCGTGGTCTTTGTCTTGTTCTTCGACTTGGACTTGGTCTTCGTCTTGCCACCTGGCTTCTGGGCCTCGCAGAGCAGCGCCGTGGCCAGCAGCAGCCCGAGCACTAATAGAGTTGAGAATTTCATGCTGGACCAACGTCTTTAACGTCTTCCAGTTGCTTCACAGCCATTGTGGCCAAGCACTCTGGCTTTTATAACATGGCCAGGCAGGCAGTATCTTATCGCGCTGTGGCTGAAAATACGATTTACTTGTTGAACATGGCTGTGGCTATTACCGTTGGGTGTGCCTACGCACCGAACTAACTATGTGTTGCGATAATATATCGGAAATGTTTTCGCATGCGGCGGTGAGTTCACCGACCAAACACAGATGGGGTGAAAACGGGGCTGAGACAACTGATATGAATATTAGTTATCTTCTGCTATTTACTCTCTTTATTTATTGTTATTTTTATTTTTTCAATATTTTTTTTATTATTTTTCACTATTTAATATCTTATATTAATTACCTTCCCCTGTCTACTCTCTTCTTTTATTATTTTATTTATTATTTTTTACTATTTAATATTTATTTAATTTAATTTCATAGTAATTCTATTCATCTGTCTACTCTCTCTGTTCATATTTTTTTTTATTTACTTCTATTAACTCTTGTCTTATATTATTTCTCTTCTCCTGTCTACTGTCTTCGTTTATCATAATTTTTGTGCATTTTTTATTTATTATTACTTTATATTTTAAACTAGTTATTTATTATAATTTTTAATCTTTTACTATTTAACATTTGATATAATGTGTACTTTCTTCTTGTATTATTTTATTTTTTATTATTTTTATTTTATATTTTTTTTTTATTTGGTCATTACTTTACATGTTTATTATTTATTTACTACCATTTTTATTTGATACGTTTTTTATTTGATACTATTTAATATTTTACATTATTTCCATTCACTATTTACTCTCGTTTAATTTATTATTTTTAATTTTTTTCTACCACATATTATTTTATACCTTCGATTATTTCTACTCTCCTGTCTTATCTCTCTTCTTTAAGTATTATTTTTTATTTTTACTTATTATTTTATATTATTTGTTTATTTTTATTTATTATTTTTTACTTTTGAATATATTATATTATAAACAGGATACTCTCTTCTTTTTTTATAATTTTTTAATATTTTTTTATTATTTTCTTTATTAATTATGTATTATTTCCATTCATTTGTCTCTTCTCTCTCTTCTTTATGATTATTATTCATTTTTTTCTACTTTTTATTTTATATTATATATTATTTTTTTTCTCCTGTCTTATCTCTCTTCTTTTATTATTATTTAATTTATTATTATTTAATATTCTGTATTATTACTCTTCCCCTGCTAGTCTTAAAGCTTTTATTTCCAAAGTGGAAATTGAATACATATTATAAATAAACTATTCAGCAATATTCAAGTAAATTCTTCAACTGTCTAAACAAAGGCATCTCACGCAGATGGATAACATCAGCAAATATCTGCTCGGTCAGCTGACTGCTTGAGCTCAAGTGGATTCGAGTTGCCGAAACTACAAACTGATAATTTCAGGCGAATTGCGCATTCCAGGCAGCCATGGGCGAGCAAGGACAAAACTTGGCTCATTAGCATAGCCAAAGTGAGGAACTTAGCAGCTGAGATTTGCGCCAGTGGCTCGAGTGGCAAAGTTTTGTGCCGGCAGATCGAAGCGACTGCGACTCCAAATTATGACAAGCCCAACAAATGCACTTGAAATCGTAAACAAGTGCTTCAAAACTTTTGTGGCACGACAGAAGCTCTTAAAACAAAGCCAGAAATCGCATTCGAGTGCCCACCCAGCCGCCCTCCCTCCACGCAGCGGAGCCCAAGTGACGGCCAATCAGAATGCAAAATGCGAACGGGCAGAAGTCAGACGGCGGCTGAAATTGGCGAAATTCATCTTAAAGGCGGCTGCGGCTGGGCCGCTGGCTGGATTGCAGTGGCAGGCAGCGCCAGTGCAGCGATGCGGATTTCTTGGCACGCTTCCGCCGACTGGCATGGTGCACGCCTACAATTCATTTCGGTCACGTTCCGGGGCGTTGCCGGCAGGGGTAGGTGCCCCACGTGCCGCAGCCAGCCAACCAACAGGCGGCAGTCGTCAGGCCGACAGCGGCAGCAAGAGCCGAGAACGACGAAACGAAAAACTCTCGGCAACCATTGCGGAAGTGAGCCACAGACAGCCACCTCCAGTTCAACAACTCCAACAGCTACAGCACCACCCCCACCATCACCACCACCATTGCCTGCAGCTCGTTGTTGGAGTTGTAGGGGCAACGCAACATGTTTGAGTGAGTTCGAAGCCTGCGCGCCCATGTGACGTATGCGCAATGTGTCAAATGGACGCCCCCACCTGCGGCAGGGGCACTCATAATAATAAAGATTGAGGACAGCTTGAGAGCCGAAGAGTTGATTGAAATTTGATTGACAGCCCGCATGAATGAAGATGAATCTTCGCAACTCATAACCAAGCCGAGCCGAATGCAATGCTCTGCTTCCACTCTCCCTCTCCTCATTAGTTGCTGGCGCGTCGGAGCATGAAATCAAAGTGAAAATTGAGATGCCTGGGAGCAGGAGGCCCTGGAAGGGGGGCACACACGAGCGTCTCACGTGGCCCAAACTGCTTTAAAATGGAAATTTCTGCCACTAACTCGATTGCAGCTCACATGCGTGCCAAAGATCTAGCTCAGGGCTCAAGCTCTCACGCACGTCTGAGCCGCCCAGCGAAAAACTACAAAGTGGGTTGGGCGTGGTGGTTTGGGTGGTTGAGCATTGTACAGCAGCCCCCGAGTTTGCCAATTTCCGCGATAATCACACAACTAATTTGCATAGCGCGCGCAATGGAAGCGGAACACGAAATCTACGCTAATCAAATCAGCCAAACGCACAAATAAAACCTAGTTAAACACACTCGGAATGCTCTGCCAAGGCGGAGGCTATGTTGACTTTTACTGTGAAGCTGTCGACTAAAGAAGTGTAAAGCAAATTTAGAGTATAGCGAAGGCATTTATATATGTATCTCTAAGTAGAAGGCGCAGAGGTTCATATATTCGCTCAGTTAACTAGCCAAAGCATTTAAAATTATTAACTTAACACAGACAGATAATAGACAGCCTGCTTTCTGCGTCGGGGATTAATGAAAAATACGCACTTTACCTTTAAGTACTACTTCATGGCACAGCTGTGTTCGATCCGCCCCACATTTTCTCACAAATACAAAAATTAAGTTATTAATGTTAAGTTATTATAATTAGCTGAATGTCTATATTAACATATTTTATTTAAATTTAAAATTTATTTATTTATTCTTTTCAGCCTTTTTTCAATTTATATTTTTGTCTTTATTTTTCATTTTTATTTGCTTGCAAAAATATCCCAACTACAAAATATTGGCAATTACATTTTTTTTAGCTAGAGCTTGCCCTTTATTATAAATTATTATTAATTATATTTAATGTTAATTATTTTCTTTTGGCAAAGTAGTTTTCTTCAGGATTATCGAAACTCGCAAAACTGTAACTGAAAAAAATTCAATTAAATCAAATAAATCTATGAAAATAAACAAAATAGAAAAGAGCGTGTCAAATCAATATAAAAATAATACAAAAAAAATAAAAATCAGTAACAACAATTGAAAGAAATCAAAATTTGAAAAAACTTTGTCTATTTATTATTTTATTTATTTTATTTTATTTTTTTTTAGGGCTGGTTTATAAGAATTTATTACATAAATTAAAAAAAAAAATGTTTAACCTGTATTCAACGGAAATAATGCGTGATAAAAACTTAATAAAAATGAACATAATTTTCCAAATCAATCGAGTAGCCTCTGAGCCTATTATGTGCCATTAAACAATCAAATCTTTTCTGTTTATAAAATAAATAAATATTTAGAATTATAGATAATAATGAAACATTATATTTGCTAAGTAAATAGCTAATTCAATTTCATTTTGATAAGTTGAATGTATATAGTATTTAATGCCAATGAAAATGTATTTCCTGGATTTTTTCTTTTGAATAACTTAAATCATATCATAAAAATATATTCTCAAATCCTACTATATCTTAAAGAAAAATTTACTTTATAATTAGTTGAGAATACATTTGCTTGTTAACAAAGTATATGCATTTTCTTTGCTAGAATTTGACTCTCTTTAATTTATCAAAATTTATATAGTAGTTGCCTTATCAAAGTATCGAAATTCATTGACTTTTACATTAAAATTAATCTATAAATTATTATTCGCCAAGTGCCAAGTCAATCTGAAACTCACTTGGCAGAGCATTTCCACTTCAACATTCATTTGCTCAGATTTTTTGTTTGGTTTTGCCAAATATGGGCAAGTCTTATGATAAGCCCGCGGTATTATCACGCTGCGCTCTTTGTTATGCAAATTTTGGGCTTTGTGAAATTGTGTTTTCAGCCGGCTTGAGGGGCTTTCTTTAGCCTGGCTTCATATTTGAAACAAGTCCTGGTACAAACTGAATGTCAACCGAAACATTTCACAAAATTAACAAAAAATATCTTTAGACACTA
The DNA here is from genome assembly GCA_035047545.1 of Drosophila paranaensis. Lineage (NCBI taxonomy): Eukaryota > Metazoa > Arthropoda > Insecta > Diptera > Drosophilidae > Drosophila > Drosophila paranaensis. The sequence goes on along the minus strand of JAWNPL010000026.1, from coordinate 6,757,800 downwards.
TGTCAGAGTGTGAGGAGACGGAGCGCAAAGCTAAACTCCAGTGCGTTGGCAAATACAACAGGAATCTGCAGAGCAACGAGGTGCTGACACTGCACTACCTTGGGCTGCCCTACTTGGTGCTGTGCCGCAATCCGGTGCTGCGCCTCAAGGTGCCGCTGAGCACCTACAACTTCCAGGATGGCGAAGCCAATGGCATTGCGCTGCAGCTGATCTTCACCTGCCCGGCGAACTACCCGCTGCAGCTGCCGCGCGTCGATCTGGCCGAGAAACGTAACGTGAGCATCGAGCTCGACCTCAAACTGCGCACGGAGATCGCCAAGGCGCTGGACCAGCACCTGGGTGTCTACATGATTGTGCCCGTAGTGACGCGAGTCCAAATGCTGTTGAATGACGAATTGAGGAATGATTAAAGCTGCGCTCCAACTGCCTGTGTCTTTCTTTTTATCCGCCGAGAGGGCTGGGGCTATCTCGGAACGTGTGGAGTGTCTTTTGCTGTTCCAGTTGCGACTGTTGCCAGCCGGATGGCGCTAGGTGTGGCTGGGTCCTTGTTGTCTGGGCATCTAGTGGCGCGTACGTGCACCAACGTGTTTGCCGTGGAAAGCTTTGCCCTGGCCCGTAACTCACGCAGGATACGTGACTTCTGGGGGCTGACGGCGCGCCACTTGGCCAATGCCCCGCCTCAAGTATGCAACACTTGGCCGAATGTTAACACGTGCGCGGACGACCGTGCTCATTAATTGGGGAGCCAGCCGGTCATCGGGCATCCGACATCGGGCATCGGACGATGCATTAACTTATCTGTTATGCACAGGCCAAAGCACTTGGCGTAGCTGTCTAAGCGAGGGCTTTAACTGTGCTTAGTCCTTAGCACATGCACACATCCTCGACACACTTCCTTCCGCTGTCGCCACTGAAATTGCCAGTCAAAAAACAGCAAAGACATTCAGAGCAGCAGCAGCAGCTTCCTTGGGCGCATCCTGTTTATCGTTAAGCGCGCTGCTGCATTGGCGGCGGCGTCAAAGTCCTTTTGCTGGCAATGCCGGATGTCTCTGGGTAATTTAGATAGCTGCAGTTGTTGCTCACAACTTGCATAATGTCACTTTCAAAGAGTTTTCGGAACCAAATTGCAAAAAACGAACAGCATCGCACACAGGACATGCATGCCTGCCTGCTACAAGCAGGAGCAGTCTCTCTCTCGCTCTCTGCATACAAGTTTGCACAGCTTAAAGTCAATAAGTATGGCGATGGCTCAAGACAGATAGAGTAACGACTAACAAAGCAGGCAATGGGGCACTGTTCGAAGAGGCTGAAGGGATAATATTTTTTATTATTATTGGTAGCAGGGTGAGAGTAGAGCAAAAGAGCAGCTAAAGCAAGTATATAGATAAAAGATAAAACAATAGATACAAACTTTTATTAAGCAGATCTTGTGGAAGCTGCTGTAGCCAAGAGCCAGGCTATAAATCTCGAAGAATAGACATTGCTGAGCCAGAATCTACTCTTGGAGCATTGCTATCACAGGAAAAATTTAGCCTTATATTAAATATATGTTTCTCCTTGTTCTGGTTTAAAACTAGTTTAGTTTTTGATTCTTGCTATGAGAGTCGCCGCCAAGAAGCCTCTAAATATATTGAACTGCGTGCTCAACATGCAAAGACGCTAAGGATCACTGTGGCTGAAAGTGTATTAATTAACTTCTTTTTAGATTAAGTTGCCTAAAACGTAGCGGAATAAATGTATAAATATTTTATCAAATACTAAAAATTATTAGATACAAAATAAATAAAAATAAAAATACAAAAATAATAAAATAATAAAATAAAAAATTTTAAAATAAAAAAAATATTAAAATAAAAATTGAGACAAATTTTATTTGAATTTTTCAAAATAAAATTAAGCCTTATTTATTCTATGATTATTGGCCATAAAATTTAAAGAATTGTTTGTGCTCGCACTTACTTATAGGAATAAAATGTAGACAAATAATTTAAAATAAATTAAAGTAAATAAAAATAAAATATATTTTGTTGAGCGTTACTGGCACTAGGATTTTCTAGTCAGACATGGACTAGATCAACTACTCCACAAACTGCAGCATTCTTTTTATACTATTTCACGTAGTGATATAGTATATTGGTTTTTAAAGTTTGCATCTCTTTTAGCTGAAATAAAACCAAATCTCTGCATAAAACATAATAAAACATAATTATGTAAGAAAATGAGAACTTAGTACTAAGCAAAACTAGCAGATGCTAGCAGAGAGGGAAAATATCTTTAATTCAGCTATTAAACGATTTGTAAGACCATTTCTAATCCGTAAGTTGGTCAAACCATAGTTTTCTTTTGTCAAAGTGCAGCTCTCTGTTGCCTGTCACAAAAGAATCTATAATACAATTTTTATATAAGAAATGGGAACGTCATAAAATAGCTAATAGGTAAATTTGTGAAATAAAATTCAAAGCATTTCTCCAATATATATACAGTCCCGGCTCTAATGTCCCACCTCTATCCGAGCGCCATCGCTCTATTTGCTTGCCAGTCTTATGAATTTATTTCACCACCAATTTTTGGGCTTTTGGCTTATCATTTTTGGCAAGTTGTAAGTCGACCGCAAACATTTCGAGATATTTCCTTGGGTTTCAATCTTTAATGCGGCTGTGACGACATTGGCGACTGTATGCCCGAAGGATTTGTGCGTAATGAAAAACTGTCAGGACACGGAGCGAGCATCGCGACGACGACGACGACGACGACGACGAGGGGGAATGGGATAAGGAGAGGGATGGCTGTGGCTTAGCCGTGGCAGGTATTGCAAAATTGAAAAGCGCTCGTCGAGCTTGTCGTGGCATTAAAATGGCAAATTTGTGTGCGTCGCCAATGCGGCAGCCCATTCAGGACATTTATGGCCGGTAACTAAACGACGCCAGCCAGCAGACAGCGCCGGAGACAGGCCATAAAAACGGCGACGCTTGCGTGATAAGCGCATAAATCAGCTAAAGACCACAGTATGCTTAGTCCGCACTGGCTCCGTTCTTTAAGTCGCTCCGCCTTAACCCTTGGCTGCACCAGCTCGTAAAATTAGCTGCGAAGTCCTTGGCCCAACCGCATTTTAATTGTCTACAATGGATTTTTATTTAGACTACGACAAAGACAGCCCATTGTTCTTAGCAATAGAGAAATTAACTCATTCTGGGTTGCCTTAAGTGAAATGAAATGCCATTTGGCTAAGTAACAGAGGGGGAGAAGGGCTTGCTGTTACCTTTTGCTAACTTGCATTAAAAAAAGATACTTTTCTGATTTGATACATCTAAAAGCCGCCTTCGAGCCACAATCAATATGAATTAAAAGCCAAATCTCAACGCGAAGTGAATTTTTGATGCGTCAGGGTTGACCATCAAAGCGCCATCTATCGGCAGCCGCAATAGCTGCCCAGCTGCCGTCTGGTGGCTCATTGCTTATGCTCGAACACGAAACAAATTCAAATTACAAATTATGTTGTCATTTGTGCGCTTTACGAGACAACCCACCCACCACCCCCAAGACAAAATACTACCCCCGGAGCTTGAGCTCACCCTCAGGCGTTGGGCAGAGATCGAGACAGTGGGCAGTAAATGTTAATCCACGGGCAGTGTCTGTGCGTCATTTCAGCACGCGGTGTCAACTATTTAGTTTTTCCGGTTTTAACTTACGCCGTAAACTCGGCATTATGTGTCCGCTTTTATTGCATACTTGCAGGCGCTCGGCCCCTCCGCATCATTGTTTCTTAATAATCCGGTGCGCAGCGAGTGCACACGTCTCGACATTAAGTATGTTTATGGCCCCATCCCAGCGGAGTCCAGTGCCAAGTCCAGCGCCTAGCTGCATGCCGCATGCCGCATGCCGCACACATATTTCCCCGCGCTGCAGTCATAAATGCGCTTAATTGGCAATTTTTGTGTGAGCGTGTTGAAATTTTTATACGCAATGCGAGTGCTCATGTTCGTGTGTGGATTGTAAAAGTTGCAGTTTGGGTTTCCGGCTGACTCATAAATAGGATATATGTACGCTTTTGCCACTCACTGTTATGCCCACACACTCATATTTTTATTAGATTTCGTTTTATGCACTGCCCGAGCTTGAGCTTGCTGTGATTTCTGTGTGAAACGTGCTTCCGTCTATAATGAAATAATCATTAGGATAATCATTGTTTTTCTTTGTTAGTTTATCTTTAATTCAAAGTTCAGCCATTTAAAATGTTAAAAAAATTAATTATTTATTTGTATAAATATTTCATTCTGGTGAGACACTTGCTTATGCGCGCTGAGTATGGGGAGCTTCACAAAAATTTGTTTCCGTGACATACATAGACATAGACATCGTCGAAAATTAGAAACTTCCATTTGTTGGTAATTTGTCAGGCTATGAACTCGCTCCATAGCCGCTGTTCTCCATTCACTTGTGGCGTTGCCAGACCATCGCACTGGTAATAAATTTAAAACAACGAAAATAAAAAACTGGATCCCCCTTTTGTTTCTAGAAGGCTTGTTCCATTGCACAAAACGCTGTGGGGCTACAAGTTTCTAGTCTCATCTGAAAGAGACCTATCAATTAGACTTGAATTAGCTTGAGTGGATCTCAAGTCCAGACTTACGCTCCCCAACGGCGAGCTCAGCTCTCTTCTGCTCCTCGCGCTCGATCATATAGAGGGCGCTGCTCACCATGGGTATTATGTACTGTGTGCCGCGATCCAGATGGGTCACGCGATCGTACTCGGAGAAGATCACGTTCTCCAGGTAGTCGGGAAAGTTCTTCTTCGATCTGATGTGCACCTCGGGCAGGCTGCGCGGATAGAACTTGGGGCACATGAAAACCATCTTGCAGCTGATGCGAGAGTCCGGCGACATCTCGGTATCAACATGTCCACGAATCGTGATCTCCAGCTGAAAGAAATGCCGGGACTTTCGTATCTTCATCGGGCAGCCGAGCAGAGCGACGGTCCGCAACTCCGAGTCACGCAGCGCCTTGCAAAAGGAAGCAAGCTTCTCGAAGCCAGACGTGTTCATACTGCATAGATATTGGACAATAGAAGGAATTGGATGTGACGATTTCTAGAAATTTTTTATATTGCAGGAATAATTTGATAGTAGACTAAACTGGGTCTGTTTGTTGTTGAAACTGAATACATTTCAGCTCCAACTATGCTTTAAGGAATTTACTTATCAAGGAAGATATGATCAGAGAAACACAATATTTCTGAATGGAAAAAGGACTAAGACTAAGATTAGGAATCTGTAGATACGTGTATACATAAAAATTAAGAAATAATAAATCCCTTCATTGGATTGAAACTAAATTTCAATTCTCAAGGCTACAGAAATTTATTTCAAAATAGTCTTGTGGACTTTTTGGATGAAGAACCGTCTAGGGACTCAATTTTCTAGCAGGATAATGCGACCATGCGTGTTTCACAAGCCAGTCCGAGCCTGGTTTTAGGAGAAGGAAATCACCAGTATGCCATGGCCTGCTCGATCTCTGGACTTAAATCCTATGGAAGATGTGTGAAGGAACCTTGCCTGGCGGATTTATGTTGGCGGAAGAAATTTTCAATCAATGGAAGAGCTTAGAAAAACGGTTTCTCAGGAATGGGCTCAACTGGCACATGCCGAATTAAAAAAAAAAGCGAATGATTCGATGCCAAATCGAATTTTTTAAGTAAAAAATTTAGAGGATTATTATTATTATTAATTAATATTTATGAATTTTTATTAAATTTGTTTTTAATTTTTTGATATGTTAAAACTTAGTGCCTTTTCTTGAATCTCGTGCATTAATTATACATTTTTTTATTTTAGTTACATTAAAAATTTCTTATTTTAAAAAATATAAAAAAATGGTTGTGCTTAATATAAAACGAATAGAAATATGTGATTCAATATAAAGAAATATATTATGCATAATATGTATTACATATATATAATAGTCAAAAGACAATTAATTGAATTTCGCTGCGTATAATTCTGAAGAAGAACATGACAGCTGACATTTCAGGGCTATTGAAAAAGGAGCGCTACAGAAAAGAACTTATTTATTTTTGAATTCTTTTATTCCCCTTACATAATAAATTTCCTATTTAAAAAAATGTTTAAACAATATTTTGCCTTACATAAAACGTATAGAAATATGTGACTTAAGATAAAAACTTATTTCAACATGCATAAGATTCAAAAGAAGCTAAAAAAAGTGAGTGCCTTTAATTGAATTGAAATTTTATAGAAACTCGAATAGAAAACATGAGAGCTGACAGTTCAGCAGAAGAACAAATTAAACTATTTAAATAAATAAAATAAAATCAGTGAAATATAATAAAATTCACAATTTTTGATTATTAATTTATTAATTAAAACTAATCATGACTTAATTATGTAAAGCGCTGGCCTTCGGCTTGAACTTTTAAATATCAGCCTGTGTTTTCTATCGAAATTGCCTCTTGCGTGACTTTTGGGACACCCTTCACAGCTAGATAAACACCCCCTTCGAACACTTGTTTTTGAGCGCAAATTAAATTGAATGACAATTGAATAGCTGACATATTCATAACACGGCTGTTGGGCGTTGGCTCGCCGAATCGATGACGGCACGGAGATGTCATAGGCCAAGCATTAATATTAGTGGCTGCACACTCACTTGACTGGGCCGCGCGTCCTTCTGTGCTGCTGTCGTAAGCTCTGTAGATTCTATTAAAATCGCCTGTCATTGCTGCCTGGCATCGTTATTGTCCGTCTACAGGGGAGCAAGCACGAGCAGCAGCAGCTCAGGCCTCGCCTGCCTGGGTCCTTGGCAGACATGCTTAGTCCTTTAGACATTGGCAGCGACGTTGTTGTCTTCTGGCAGAACCATTATTCTTCAACAACGTGCATTATATTATCCTCCGGCTGACTTTGCTGCACGGCATTTGTATGCAGCCTGGGCGCGAATTGCAGCCGGGGAATGGGCATTCGAAGATCGGGTCTCTGGGAGGGGGCCACGCCGCCTTTTGAGCTGTCGTCGCTGCAATTTGTATTGCCGCCTTCGTCGTCGCAGCTCGTTGTCTGCAACTTGTTTTCTGTCTTCCTTTTTTGTGTGTTTTTATTGGTTTTTCCGTTTTAAATTTCAATTTGGCGCTGGCCTGTAAGCAAGATGTATGTACAAGTCCGTGGCGCAACCGTGTGGCATATGTTGGCACGCCAGGTGCGCCGCCAGCTGGGCGATTTATACGCGTCACAGCGCCAACGCTGACAGTTGGCGTCTTGGCAGCTAACTGAACTGTCACTCAGCAGGAGCAGCCACCCCACATCTCTCTCTCTCTCTACCCCCTCTCTCCCCTCGTTATTATTGTGCTATTAGCTGGGCTGGGCCTCCCACATTTTACACCGCATTTAACCCAAAACATGGCACTTAGCCGCTCGCATTTATCAATGCGTGTAAACGTGATTTGAGCCCTTCCACTCGCATTATCAGCCATCAGGCATCATCATCATCATTATCATTATCATTATTATCGGCGCTATCTTCACCATCGCCGCTACGTGCCTCACCTCACCTCGCCACATTCAGCTCAGTTGACGCTGCATTTTCGCTTAGCTGCGATTATCAAGCGCTTCCGTCTCCGCTTCCGATTCCGATTCCGATTCCGCATTTCCAGTCGCTCTGCTCGTTTTGTGGCTTACGGCTGTGCTCCGAAAATTACACGCCTTTGTTTTTTATCTAATGCTGCGCCGCATCGCCGGGTCTTAAGGGTCGTCGTGTGTGAGACGTGCGACTGCCGTATGCCTGCCAGACATTTTTCACATTTGCACCCAACGACAATTTGGGACTCGCACTCGACTCGGAGCAGCCTCACTCCGACCTCCGACCTCCGGTCTCCAGCTGCCGTTTACCTTCAGCCCCATCTGCTCCTTACTGTAGCTAAGCCTCTGCTTTCGCTCTCTCTCTCACTCTCTTTGTATCTGTGTTTTGGGGCTCAGCGTATGTAATTCGATCTATTATCAGTTGTCATCGTCCTGAAATTCACACATTCGCATAGGCATTGTCGTTTTGCTTGATTTGTGCCAGCAGCAACAGCAGCATCTACAGCACAATCTGGCACAGTGGTTCGGACTGCAATGAAAAAGGAAATTCTATTATAAACTGTTGAAATATTTTGATCAATTATCGAGCTTTAGGAAACTAAAGAAAATACATAATATATTAACCAAGTTAAAATATAATTTTAAATAGTTTTTTCCCTATATTTGATATAGAAAATACCTCATACATAAATTATATATAAATAAATTTTTAATAAAACTATATAACCATAATTTGTACAGAAAAATACCTAATATATAAATATATTTTTAGTAAAATTTAAAGAATTTTATTTACTAGAATTTATATAGAAAATATATAATAAATTAAAATATCTGTATTTTTAATCAATAATTTATTTAGAAAATAAATAATATAAAAATTTAATTTTTAATAATAATAATTTAAATTACAAAAACAAAATTAAGAAAATTAAATAATTTTTTAAAAATTTTCATTTTCATTTTTTTACTAGAGCTTATATAGAAAATATATATAATAAATTAAAACATATGTAATTTTAATCAATAATTTATTTAGAAAATAAATAATATATAAATTAAATTTTTATAATTTATAATACAAAAAGAAAATTAGTAAAATGAAATAATTTTCTAAAAATTAAATAAATTTGATTTACTTGATTATTTATATATATCAATAATACATTTTTTAGTCGTATCAATTTAATAATATATTTTGTTGCCATATTTTCCATCCTAGTTCCACTGTGCACTTTGCTCGTCTCTTCTGAACACCCCGAATTGTGCCTAACGCATTGTTTCACGTGCCATTTGACATCAGAAATTGGAACTTTTTCAAGCACAAATAGCGAAAGACAAACGAATACACTTGAAAGTACAAATACTCAAATGCACACGCACAAGTGCCAAACGAGTTGAATATGGAAATGGAATTAGGAATGGGAGTGACAATGGTAGCAATAGCAGCAACAGCAACAGCAATGGTAATGGAAATGGAGCTGGAGCTGGAGCTGGAGTTGGAGCTGGAGCTGGAGCTGAAAGCGAAGCCGATGCGTGCCTAAGTGCTGCATTTACATGCGAAGTAATACAATTTGTGGCCTTATGTCCTTCGGCCCCAGGGCGAGGATGGCGCTGAGGCGTGAATTGGATAATTTATACTACACGCACATATGAGCTTTGGTGGCATGTGCCATGTGCTGCACAAATCCAATGAGCTCAGCTAGGCGGACAGCAGAGCCCCAAAATGTTGCATAACCGTTTTGGCTGCCCTCGATAGGGGGGGGATGAGCTCGTGTGGCATATTAAGCAAAAATTAGCAACAGTTGCGTGCCAGCGCGAGCCGCAGTCGAATATGTCAAGTTAATTTAATGTAGCGTGAACTGTGATGGGTGTGCGTATGTGTGCGTATGTGATGGGTCTGATCGAGTGCCAGCTGCGGCGCCTAGACAACAGCTCAGACATATGTTACGCCTAGCTGCGATGCTACGTGCAATAATTTGCGCAATTACTTGGCAAATTTGTTGTGTGTGTGTGGAGCCGCCTCAGCCTCCGCCTCCGCCTTCTCCTGCCCGACCCCAGGCTGCGTGGGCCAAAAAATATTTGGCCATGCTTCCGGCACTCCTTCGCCAGCTCCTGCCCCAGCCCGAGTTGGCCCAGAGTACGTGAGCGCACATGTTAAATTCAAATAAATTATGCCTCAAGGCATTTTACAATTCTATTGCCAGCTTTTAGGCGCAATATTGCGAATTGTGTGCCAAAGCGAACGAAAGTTTTCATATCCTGTGAAATTGGCGAAAAGCAAGTGGGAGAGAACGGGCATAAGCTGTGCAAAGATTGCTAAGAATTTCAGATTTTTATCATTTATCTGTGTGAGATTGTGATAAAATATATTATATTATATAATATTTTATTTCCTAAGAGGAACGATTTCTTACAAATTCTATATTTATCTGCAGTTCAAATGGAAAGTATTTAATATACATATTTACTTATTTACATATATGGCATCGTTTCAGTGCACAAATAATTTTTATCTCATGATTTTTTTATTTTATGTGAAGAATTTCCTTTATTAAAAGTTTATTTAAGAATTTTATATTTAATATTTATTATTGATATTTAAGTGCGAATATGAGAATGTCTATCTGAGATTATATTATATTTAAATTCGAGTATATTAAGATATTTAATTTAACAAAGATTTTTTTATTGAAAGCTTATTTAATTTTATTTTTAAAATATTGTATGTTAAATAAAATAAATAAAATATATATAAAATGGGTATTTTATTATATTATTTCATTATTTTATATTTAATTATATAATATAAAAATATTATGTACAAAATAATAAAATATAAAATAGTTATTTTATTATTTTATTTCATTATTTTATATTTAATTATTTAGTATAAATATTTTGGACATATTTGCATATAAGAATGAGATTATAATTGAACTAAATGTCTTAGGATATTTATATGATTTGAATTTTAAGTTTACTAAAAGTTTATTGAAGAATTTTTTGATTTACTTATAAATATTTTTCTGCAGTTCAAATAGATAATATTCATTAAACACTACTTTATATGAGAGTGCCAGTCTGAGATTATAATATACTATATATGTATATTTTATAGTATTTATTTCATATAAAAGCTTTCCCCTATAGGAAGTATATGAAACTCACTCATGTGGATCTCTTAGGCTTAATTGTTTAAAGAGAAATAAAACAGTATATTTGCTGAATATGTAGACTACTATAGATTAATTTGATGAATATGACTTTGCCCCAAAGACAGTTCTTTCTGTTTCATTTCCTTCCAACCTCATTTACATAACCTTGCCCAGCCACATTCAGAACACCTTCATCAACTAAAATAAAAAAAGATGGGTATCTCACTCTCGCTAGCATACATGGCTTAGGGACAAGTTGATTTGTTTTCTGCCTGCTCGACTTCCACAAATTATGCATTTAACTGAAAAATGTTAGTGGAGGAGCCGAGCGTACATGTGGGCAACTACGTGAGAGGCGTGCCAAAAACAGTTGCCAATGGCCTGAAAAAATATTGAAATATTTACTCAAGACTGAGCAGATATGAAGACTTCGTTCAGCTTTTGAGCAAACCTCAACGACGGCCACTTGAATGGCAATTGGTTGATTTCGCTGCTTGCTTGCTGTTGGCTTTTGGGTTCTTTTGAGCGCCTTTGAAGCCAGCTCATAAAAATGTCAAATCATTTACATACACGTCAGCTTTGCGACAAGTGCTTGACAGACATTAATACACTTAAGCTGCCGGGTAAAGGACACGGCATTATCCCTTATCCTATCCTTCAAGCAAACAACGGCGACAACTTAACTGACATAATACAATAAGGCAACAGCCAGGACCTTGGCTGCTGCTGCTGCTGCTGCTTCTACTGCATGCATAAGAATCAGCTGCCAGCTCCAAAATGCCGTTAGACAGCACCACCAACACACACACACACTCATACCCCGCCATATTTCCATCTAATATGAACCACTCACATGTCAAGCAAGTCGCGTTTGCTTTCGCTTCTCTCTTTTTTATTTTGTGTGCCCTGTTAACAAATTGCTTTTGTGCAAATTTTGTCACTATAAAAAAACAACTAACACACACACACACATATATACACACACACACACACTCACACACAACATCCTCTCAAGACAGCTCAATAATTTGCATTGCATACGATGATTTAACTTCATTAGCGTTTTTTACCCTCAGCTTAGATTGGCCTGGGGACAATATGCATTTTGGTCCTTTGGTCTTTTGGCTCTGGCCTTAGCCAAGCAATTTTTCTCAAGTTAGATTATTATTTTGGCCACTGCTTGACCGGATAATCAGAGCATGTTCTTTGACTTTGATTCGAACACAGCTGCCTGCACAGTGGTTAGAGTATGGGAATATACTTATTATACTTAGGTAGAGCAAACGTCTTGGAACATATTTTTAGCTTAATTAAATTGTATAAAGGCATTAAGTTATGTTTGTACAGGTTATACACTTAAATAAAATAAGCCCAAAAAAATAAATAAATAAATAAATAAATAAAGGCATTAAGCCATCTCCCTAGTTAAGGTACATTTAAGCATGCGCTATAGAGTCAATGACAAAAGCAAAGAAAAAATAATAATAATAATAATTGTAGCATACTTTTGGACGATAATACAAATATAGCCAGCATACTTTTAAGATTGCTATAATCTATTCATATTTGTATAATGGAGCTGCTATAATAATTTATATAAAATATATTTATTAATAATTACAAATAAAAATTATTATTAATTATAACTGAATATTAATATTAATGATTATAAATATTTTATGGAATAATTTTAATGCATATATTGCAACTCTTTATAGTTGTTATAGTGAAAAAGAAATGACTAAATTATAAAAAAAAAAATTTCAGTACTGCTGAATAAAGATTAAGCTAATCTAAAAATATAAAATATACTTATGAATAAAAAAAAACATAAATATATTAAATCAAGGCCATTGAAGAGCATTGAAATTATTCCATCCATCCATTCCATCAAATATTTCTTAAGGAATTTTATATAATTTTAAAAAAATATTATATACGTTCTTTCTACTTTTGAAACGGACTATGAGAATCCTGATCTGACAAGAGTAGAACATATATAAATATATGTATATATTTAGGTTTACAGAAGCTCGAAAAGGCCTATTTCCCTATTTATTTATATATTTATATATACATATATTTATTTATGTATTATAATATCTCATAAAAAAGGTCAACTGTGGATGCAACTGTAAACATCATTTCTAATTCAATTTTTGTCTGTATCCAAGCCACTCCTAAATTGCTTTTTGGCATGAAATATTAAACATATGAAAACTAAAAAAATACATAAATAAATAATATATTTTTCCATTCAGCAAATATATATCCTTAGTCTTTCGCCTTGATAAACGAGCTGACCTTTGAACTTTGCGCTTGGCATTCTTCAAGTCGTGATCATGGTTCATTAGTCGCTCTACGAGAGCTCAGCCTGCCGTGACAGGTTTCTTTTGGTGCGCTGCAGCAGTCTGTCATAAATTCTAAACAAATAGATTTGTCATACAATTTTCGGTGGCCACTGTAAAAGAGCGCAGCAAGGATGTCCCAAGGAGCCAGCTACTTTTTGTGAATAGCTCGAAGACTCTGTGTGTGTGTGTGTGGCAAAAAAGATGAAAAGCTATTTACATTTTGCATTTGCCTGGTGCTCGGGCTGGGCAAGGACAAAAGAGCGGCGCACTGCAAGGCAATTTATCATAAATATTTGTCAACTGCAGCAAACTTATTTTACGCTCGGGCAGGCAGGATGCGACAGGAAGTGGCCGGATGTGGCAGCTGTATGTGACCAGCACACAGTGTACAAATAACTTAGCTTTATTACTCTATAGCCTTAGCAACTAAATCGTATAGTATAATTAGCACTACAAGTACTGCCAGATCAGCCAGATGGCCAGCACCACGCCCAGCACCAGGTCCATGGGCAGGCTGAAGGTGTCGCGCTGCGACTGCTCGTGCCGCGCGATCTCGATGATCTTGTGGGTGGCGTGGAGCCACTGCTTGACCACGGACACCTCCGAGGCCACAAAGGAGTACTCCTCCCGCTTGGCCTTGTCCTTGTCGGGCTGCTTCACAATCAGATTGATAATCTTGTTGGCATTGGCAGTGGCCAGCTCCAGTGGACGCTGCAGCTCCACGTGCTCCCAGCTGTAGTGCTGCCGATACGCCAGACGCTTCTTGCGCACCTCCGTGCAGACCAGACAGCGATCGAAGAGGAAGATCTTGGCACGATACTTCTTCTTGGTGGGCAAATGCTGTGCATCGAACTCCGTCGAGCGCCGAAAGTAGCCCTGCTGATGCAGATCGAGCTGGAAGAGGAACATAATTAGTTTCAACTTCCAGCATTCACTGTGGACAGATCTCACCTCGTTCAGCTCGTCTATGTTGGGTATCTCCTCAGCCTGATTGACCACGTCCAGCTGGCGTCGCATGCGCGTCTCCAGCTTGCATACAGCGCTCAGCACGGGCTTACAGCTAATGCCGCTCTTATAGAATTCCTATAGAATATACAGTTAGGTAACTACATATATAGAGTGTTATCTGGGCTCACTTACCGATATGAATTGCTGCAACAGCAATGGATATCTGGTCAGTCTTTGTATGGGCTGCACTAGAAAACTGTCAATGCCCAGTTTGTCTTTTATTGTCGTTTGATAGCTCTATAAATAAATTAACCATAAGTTCACAGTTATTTGCATTGCTTATCACTTTACTCACCTGCAGCCATTCACGATTCTCTTGCCGCAACTGCATCGAGGATTTCTTGCCCATGGTGAAGCCCACATAACAATAGAAATTGTTTTTCTGCAAATCAAAAAATTGAAATATGTCAGAAATATCACTTCAAATATCATTTAAAAGCTATCCAATATATGTGAATAATATGTCTTTATTTAAAATAGAAAAAGAAATCTCAAAAGTCTTAAGATAAAAGCAAAAAGAAAAAACAATTTTGACACACTTGTTTAAAATTTATTTTACAAATTTGCTAGCATTTTGTCAAACAAAATAAAAGCAAAAGAAATGAACAGTTTAAAGAGATAAATGAATGTTCGGCTGACTAAAAGATACGCTGTTTAAAATATACTAAATTGGTATGCTGCAAAGTGAAATCATTTTGCAAGAAGACAAATAAATACAACAGAAAAAAAAATATATATAAATAAATTCAAAAATATATATAATAAAAAAAATAAAATAAAATATATATTTTATATATAATATAGTAAAAAAAATATAATAAAAGAAGAAATAATAAAAATACAATATAATATTAATAATACTAATAAAATATAATACAAAATAAAAATACTTATAAGAATAAAAATAAAACATAGATTAAACAATTTTAAATGAAATATTATATAAATACATATTTTATATATAAATATAGTAAAAATATTATAGGAGAAGAAGTAATAAAAATATAATAATATATTAATAATAATAATAAAATATAATACAAAATATATATAAAAGTCTAATTTAATACACAAATGAATAAAATATATCACAATTTATTAAAAATATATATAATATAAAGCTCCAACAGTTTTTTTGATATAGAAAAAAAAATACTTAACAATACTATAAGATTAAAAAAAAAAGTTTTTGCACATAAAAAATATTTCTATAATTCCCAATTTTACTTTGAAATCATTTGCATCTGATAAATGTCAACCAACTCAATACAAACTATCTAAGCTATACAATTTTATAAAAAGTAATAAATAAATATTCACTTCCAACAATATAATGCCTCGTATATACCCTTCATAATCTGCCCGCACAGGGTATTCAAATATGTCAAATTAACAATTTTGATAGCAATTTAGTCAGAATGCAAATGACTCAGCTGTAGAATATTTTCTCATTTAGCAAATACCCTGTGCGAAAATATTGTAGTTTATGCAAGAAATACAAAAATAAACGAATATTATTGTTAGCTGTCCGATTGTTCGTCTGTCCGTCTGTTGGCCCGTCCGCGCGACACGTACGGCAATTGTTTAATGCAATTATTGGAGACATGCAAATGCAGGCAGTCAACAGCCAGAAGGCAGCAGCTCGAGACGTATCAAGCGACGCAGCTCGAGGCGAGTGCAAAATGCAAAATGCAAATACTGCCACAGCAGCTACGAATTAAGCCAACTAATCTGTGGCCTGTCATCAAATCGTATAATTATTATTCCATTTGATTATGGGTTTTGATTTGCCAGAGGTTTGGGAGCATAGCTTAATAGTCAGCACGCCAGATAATCAAATTAAATGCATCAAAAGCTACACTAAGCCACCTAAATATACATCTGCATTGAATGTATATATATATATATATATATACATATATATAGTTAGATATGTATTTTGCATGTTGAACCAGTTTTGAAAGACGGAGAGGAGAAACGCGCCCAGCGAGCGGAATATCAATTTTTCAGTGGCTTTGCCAAGGCTCACAGTTGGTTTGCAGTTGGTTCCGATTGTGTGTGCGTGTGTGCGGCGTGGCATTACGTGACTTAAATACTCAAAAATTATGATTTCGCCAACAGGCAAGGTTTACTTGCAACCACACATATATATATACATATGTACATAGCACTATGTGAGGCTGAGACAACGACGTCTAACACTGAACTGGCTAAGGCCCAGAGAGCCATGTGAACTGTATTTGCTGACAAAACAATATACAGCTTTATTGTTATTATGACAGTCGAGTATTTGTTGGGTTAGCTAAGGTTAGCACTGGCTGGCTCCAAGAACTTTGAATTGCCGCCAACTTTGGAGTTTGTAGACCCAACTTGGCTAAAATCAAATTGAAAAAGATTCTGGCTTAAATTGAATATTTGCAAAGTCAAACTGAGGGCTTTACTTAAGTAGTTGGCACTTTAAACTATTTATATATATTTTAATAATAAATAAAATAATCCCTTACATTAGTCAACGCTCACTATAAACTCTAATCAGCCATTGAAAAGGTAACTATATAGCTGCATAACTCTATATAGTACATCTCTATTGATAAGATATTGTTCGTTGACATTCCAAACGTCAAATTTAATCTACATATATATATTGTGAAATGAAATAAAAAGTTTTCATACACTTAAATCTCAATTATAAGAATATACACTTTAGATACCGATCTATAATTTGCAGTTTGAAGTCTTTTATGATATACATATATTTCATAACGCATTTTAATACAAATTGAGTCATAAATCAGCTCAATTATCAAAACAAAGTAAATCATAAAAGTCACCATAAAACTCAGTTGAGCTTCGACGAAGGTCATTAGCGGAACAAAATAATTCCTATGACAGCTATATGATATTCAATTTGTGATACGATCTGGCTGCCGGTTCCGACACATTGGGAAATCAGAAACATTTGTAGCAATGTTCAAAGAAACAAAAAGACTGAGGAGTATGCAACGATTTATAAGAAAATGCCAGAAGAAAATTATTAAAATTTAATATAATAAATATAAAATTTTTGGAGTGGTAAAATTTATGTTTAATATTTATTTTATATATTATAATTATTAATATATAAAATAAACACAAAATATAAGTTTAAGTAATGATAATTATTATTCAATATTATTGAAATGAAATAAATAAAATTTGTAAAATGGCAAAATATGTATTTTATATTTAAAATGAAATTAAATAAAATAAATAAAATTTGTAAAATGCAACAAAAATTTCATTTTATATATTTTTTTAAAATATTATTATAAGTATTAATACATAAAATAAATATAAAATATAAGTTTAATTAGTCAAATCATTTTATTATATTAAAATAAATATAAAAATAGGTTTTAATAGTCGAATCATAATAATTATTATTAAATATTATTAAAATGATATTTAATATTAAAGTTTCATTTAATATTTAATCAATTTGATCATAATAATATTGAATAATATTTATCATGACGTAAACTAAAATTTATATTTACTTTATGTATTAAATAACATATTAAAAATATATCAAATATAGATTTTACTATTTTCATATTCATTTAAAAAAAGAATTAATCAATTTCTACATTTCACTTAGTTATTATTAAAATGATATTAAATAAAACATTAACGTTTCTAAGCTCATAATTATTTCTCCGTTTTTATAAAGTTCTTACCCTCTATTTCTTAACCTTCATTTAAATTGCTCTGAAGTTGTTTATCACATAATATTAATAGATATTATTAAAATAAATGAATAATGTTATAACATGTAAATTGAACTCTGCTCATATTTATTTCTTCTCTTTCTTATACCTCAACCTCAGTTCTATTCCCAACTCAATTCCTCTGAAGTTGTTTAGGCATTATATAAGATTTCTCAGTTTCTTTCTTTATTAATCACTGTCCAGTCTAATAAAAGCCTCCAATTTCAGCTGTTTGCGCGAGTTCAGTGAAATCCACAAGTTTGTCGTCATTTGAAGGCAATTTATAAATGAAGCAGACAAGCTTTTTATGGCTGCTTTTGATATGTGTTTTTATGAGATTTATGCCCAAAAAGTGTGCGGACAAGTTTTGTGAGCGAGCATAAAATACGGAGAGAAGAAAAACATCAAAATGGAATTGATCAGAAATACTTTTGATCATCAATTATCGAAAGTAATATTTGCAATGCGTAAAACTAATCGACAAGCCAATTATATTTGAAAGGCCTCATTAATCCGCCGCTGAAAGGAAATACACATCAGCTTTCCTCTAAGGAAAATTGTTTATAGAACGCGCTGCCAAAATGTGCCAAAATCATTTGTATAAACAAATTGCAAACTTTTATGATGAATATTATTCTAAATATTAAACACACACACACACTCTGTCTCCCTCTCTCTTGGGATGCTGTGATTCAGCTGGACTGCCAAAAAAAAAACGAGAACATAAATCAGTTTGCATGTTTGTCGCGCATTAAGCCAAAGCCTTGGCAAATCCTCTCAGGCTTAAGCGAGAAACCCCAAAAAGATTCTTCCGAAGTGGGGCTGTCAGGAATGTTACCTGCTCATGCTATGCGCATGCTGTCAATATTGGGGCAGCTGGCTGCATTCTGGGAAGCCAACATGACATAAGATCGCATACAGTACTTAAATATATATCCATATGTATATATGCGTGTTTCGTAAACACAATATGAGCACACTCTAAAGGCTGTCTGGCAATTTCAATTCAAATTGATTGTTTGGCTGTCAGCACTTGCTGCTGTCCCTGGCCACATGTTGCCGCAATAGCGCAACACTTGCCACACACTCACTGATCCCCCCCAGGAAAATAGACGAAGAAGAACAACAAAAATATCATCGAAGCATAAAGAGAACTCGCACAAAGCACAAACGATTCGTTATCATTTGTAAAAAAAGCTAAACATTGAGCCTTACTCGTGATTTGACAAAGTGGACTTCACATATAAGCATATATACAGATGTATATACATATATATGTATATCTCTCTATGGCTGCCCAAGCTCAACACTTTTGATGACGTCAGCTCGAAACGCCGGCTATGAACATTTGTCGTTCATAAAGCGATTTCAGCGGGAGTCTCGTTCGCTCTAATGTTTCTTGTACACAATTTCTGTGATTATTTTCAATCTTATCTAAAGGGGACTTTATGGGGTCTTCGTCATCGCCATTGGCTTTTGTTGTTGCCCCGCTAATTGGCCGAGTCGCAAATAGCCAGCGTTCGGCTGTTTATCAATTTGTACCTAACGTTTAGCTGGTATTGTTTGCACTCTCCTTAATCATATTATTCAGTGAGCTGTATGCTGATAAGGTAGCTGAAGCTACCTGTACAGGCATGTCGTTAAGATAAATATATGTATGGAGTAGTAATATATAGTAAATAATAATATTATTATAATTAGAGTTTAACATTCACAAAAACTTAGTTTTATAGGGTATATTCACGTTCATCATTCCCTGTTCACTCATTAATTTAAGTTCATGTCATGTAGGCATTACTTGAGCTTTATTATCGGGTTTTGTCTACACAATAATTGCGTCTGAGTGAATGATTGCACGAGCCTCGTCCGGGGCTTGGCCTAAGCCTAAGCCCAAGCCAAAGCCAAAGCTAAAGTATCTTGTTGCCGGCACCCAAAAGCCAGCTCTTAACTGTTGTAGTACCATTTTCTAGGTAATTCAATATGTGCTCAAAATTATGCCCAACTCTTGTGCATATTAATTTATCTCCTGGCAACAGAAGAGGAATCGTGACACACTTGTCGCAGGTGTGAACGAATGTGCTCGACTCAACGAAGAACTCATTATCAGCAATCCATATACTAAAGGTAAATACAATTCATATATGTTTTTTTTTTATAATTTATGAGCTGCCGCGACAAGTGCTGAGTCGAGTTGCGCTTAGCATATTTAAAACCTATTTTCCTCCACTTGCAGATGTCGTCGACAACGTTAATTTGCATTAATTGCGGAATTCTGAAATAGCTAAAAGCAGACGCTGAAAATAGCAACGGCTCGTAAACAATGGAAGGCAGCGGAAAACGGCAGCAAACGGCACTGTGCACGCGAGAGTTCAGCGAATAAATAACAAATATTAAAAAATAATAAAAATCATAAAACACGAAATCTAAAGACGCGAAAACGTCAATCACAAAATCTTTGCGCACTCTAGTCAAATCAATTGCCGTAAGATGACGAAAATATATTTAATAAATAAAGAAAAATGTAAAAGCAATGGGAACTAAACTGTCGTATACTCTAACTGAACTATGAGACAGTCGAGGGGACTTAAAAAAGTTTTAAAAAAAACCATGTTATAAAAAATATTTTATTTATTTATTATTTTTTTTCTTCCTATTATTGTTCAATATAATATTCTATTCATTAATTTCTCTTTTTTTAATTTCGTGAATAGTTTATTTTTAATTGTATTTTTTATATTTTATATGTATATCATATCATTTTTTTGTATATATATATTTTTTTAATATTTTATTTAGATTTGTTTTATTTATTTATAAATTTTTATATATATATTTTATATGTATATCATATTTTCTAATATTTAATTTAGTTTATTTTTCATTTTTTATTAATGTAAACAAAACTAACTAAATATTTATTTATTTTGTATTATATTAATAAATTAATAAAAAATATAAAAGCAACAACTTCAATTTGTGTTTACTTTATAAAAGTTGAAAATATTTTTCAAAATATATATAAATTTAATTGCAGTATTAAAACAAAAGAAAATAAAGTTTGAAAGTGTATCTATTTTTTAATAGCAATAAATATTTTTTTAAATATATATATATAAATATGCAAAATAGAATAGTATAAGAAATTAGAGTATTAAATGAAATAAATTAATTTTTAAATAAAAAAAAAAAACAAAGTTTAAAAAAAAATATTCGTTTTTGTTTTTTAGTTTTAAAAAAATTATATATACAAAAACGTATTAAATGTTGTTGGTAATTGTTCAGTATTTTACTGCTGTATTATATTATTTTATATTATTTATTTGTTGTTTTTTATATTTTAGTTATTATTTTTTTTTTATTTATTTATTTCACGCTTTGTTATAATGAATGTTTTTGTGAATGGTATCTTACAATATATTAAAACTAAGTACTATGCCTTTTCTGCATAGATGTTTATTTACAATCATGACATATAGTAAATAAAATCATTATTTTATATATTATGATTCTTATATATTGAATATTGATTTCATTCACTTTACTCATCAGACTTCCAGAACTCATCTGATATGCGCCCTCTCTGATCTGTTATATATAAACTTATTGCTATGGTGAATACGTAACCTCAACATAAATATACCGTAATTCTCAAAATAATTTATATACACGTGTATGTATATGTATATATATTTATATCACTTTATGCCTGTTTTGCAATAGTGCCACAAATAAAAACTTTTACTCAGTCACTATGATACTGATACTGATTCTGATTCATTAGCTATAAAGCTTGGCAATTAGCATTTGAGTGATGCATTGCTGATCTATTCACGCCATAAAGCCTTTCGTTAGGGTATTAAATCCACACTTCGACACTTAAGACAATAGAGATAGAAAACGCATAGCAAATATTTGAAATTTTAATTTGCTTGGGCGGCTCAAGCCGAGACAGAGAACCTGTCCCGCGACAGCTACTGCGAGATACCTAAATGGGGTTGACGGCTTTTATGAGCCACATCAACTCAGGGGCGGCCCACGCCAAATGCTACTCACCTCAAAGTGTGTCGCAAACTCGTCGAAGAGGCCTTTCAGATCGCGCTGATTGCGGAGCATCATGGGCAGAATCTCTTTGTCGTGCAGCTCCAGTATCTCGTGGATGTTGCCCAGCAGATGCTGCTGCCGCTGTTCGCCGCGCAGTCCGTCCGGCAGATCCTCGCACTGCTGCAGCTTGCCATAGTTGGCAATGCCCTTGCGCAGATTGTTCACGTAGTTGACTTCCGTCTGGATCAGCTCGTCAATGATGAAGCTGATCTTCTTGGAGGCATAGATTTCCGTTTGATCGCAGGGAAAGAGATTCTCCAGCGACAGCGTGTCCTCATCCTCGTGGCTAAATGGAGAGAGCAAATGAGATATCAAGCAATTGGAAAGGCAGTAAAGCTCAAGGCTTGCAGCTGAGAATCGACTGAGTCTATGGAATTCGAGGTATTGCCGGCAGGCTACTTACTACTCATCGCCCAGGGTCTCAAAGCTGATGGTATGTGTGAGGAAACCGTTGTGTGCATGGTATGTTGGCGATGAGTTCGTTGCTGAGGGTGTTCCAGGTGTTGCTGCTGTTGCTGTTGTCGCTGTGCTGCTGCTTGTGTGAACTGAATTCAATGAGATGCCACTGTAAACACAGAACAAACGGGGATGCAAACGGAATGAGTAAGACGAGGGGAGGGCAACATGGATGTGTGTAGATAAAACATATATTAAATGTGGTGGCCAACTTGAGCGAGTTATTAACTATTGATGCCAAGTGCGCTATGCTGATGAAGCGACTTTAGCTATCTTTTTGGTAAGCTTTTTTTTTTAAAAATTGTCAAAAATACGTCCTAAAATAATACAGAGCCCTATCTTATTTTATTTGAAGAAGAATGAAAAAGAGTTTAATAGAAAATAAATTTGAAGACTCTAGCTTTAATGATCTAGAAGATATTCCATATTTGGGGTGCGCTATCCTGTTGACGCGCCTAGTATATAGATGTTATAGACAAAACATATACTAGATGATAAGAACTCGTTAATAAGCGAGCAAAGATTTCTAGTATAGATTCTCAGATAACAGAATTGACATTTGAAAAGGACATATATATTTTGTACTATATATTCATTCAGATGTATATAATATATCCAATAGATCATACCATTTTACCACTCAGTTCAGAGACTGATCTCAGCGCATGGCTGCACAGCTAAAAATAATATTCTGTAATGGAATTTAAATATCTAACTACGAGCTCAGCCAGCAAAGCGTGCAGGAAATGTCAGTTTGCGGATTATTTCAAATACCCAAATAAAGAATGGATCCTCATATACCCATACTGTGCTTCCCCACTATATATTGGCTAATAAATCTTTTATATAGCACAAAATTCGAGCAGTCGTCACATCCGTTTCTCGTGAGCTTTATCACTAGTATTACTTCCCATGCTCAAACAATAGTTGAACCATAATTATCGACTATCAGATCGTATTCATATTATTAGGCAAGGCACGTCTGGGGACGTTCCCAACGAGCGATTCGCTGGAAATCGCGTAAAAATAAACCTAAACTCATTAGGTCAACATTTGTTCATAAGCTTATCTTATCACGTATACGCGACGTTAAACATTGTAAAATGCACGATAAAAACATTTATAATTCCCAACTGTGACATGAGAAACGATGGGCAGCTGCCGGTGGAAAGTGTTTTCACGGGCAAACGCAACATTTAACGTAAATCAGACATTTCAAGGGAACCGAGAGTTAGACCCACCTGTCGCAGTCCAAGACGCTGGCTTGCTTCTCGAGCTTCCCGTTCGAGGCCTTTGGCGATATGGAGCCACTTCTGCTGATCGTAGCAGATCCATTTCCCGCTACCGCGCAATCCGTTTCACTGATATCGACGCATTTCGTAGCCGTAGCCGTAGCCGTAGCCGTAGCTGGAGCCGGAGCATCGCCCAGCACATGCAGATAGGCGTTGAGCACTTGCACGAAGGCTATGCACAGAAAGGTTATGGCGACGGGCAGTATGTCGAACCAGCTGATGGCGAACATTTTACACTGTTGTCACAATTTGTAGCACTAATCGAATATTAATTTATGATATGACAGGCCATGGGGATCGATCGCTTGAGTCCAGAATCAGATCGTCGCATCGTAAGCCGCGCGAACCGCTGCGTGCCGAATGCTATACTCAACTGTCTCAAGAGTTTGCCATAAAATTGAGTTGTTCACAATCATGAGCTTTCGCTGCGATCGTGCAAAAGTTTATAGCAAAAGCTTGCGCTCCCTCTCTCTCAGCTAACAGCTCTCAGCTCTCGCTGTCTCACTTGGCAGCACGCGTCAGGTATTTGTTTATAAACAAAATGCGAAACTATAAAAATATTGAAATATCTGCTGGAATCCATAATTTTACACTTTTGCTTTCTGCCCGACTGTCTAGCCGCCGCAAGCTAAGAATTCCAATTAATGAACATTTATGGCGGCTATAACTGTAATTACGGCTAAGGCTGAAGTCGTGTCTTGGGCTTTGCCTTGAACCTATTTTGGCTCAGCTCGAATGCCCGATTCAGGCCTCATTTGATAGCCAAGTTTACACAGCTTCAGCTAAGCGCTCATTAGCTACACTTGGTTATAACAAAATTTATGGCGATGATCTCACAGAGATCACTCACTCTGTGTCTGTATGCAAATACTATATATATGTACATATACATATATATATATATATATATATATATATATATATATATATATATATATATATATAAATTAAATACGCTGTCGTCGTTGTCGTTGACTACGTTGCAAATTTCACAAATGAATTGTTCACAATTCATTTTATTTATATTTTTTGTAATTGATTTCTGTTTTGTTTTGTTTTGTTTTTTGTTCGCTCACGCCCCTCGCCAATTGCGAGGCAACAATTGGTGGACATTTCGCAATCGGCTGATACCAAGAATCGACAATTATTATAGCTCCACAGCGATTGATGAGCTGCATACCCCGAGCAGCAGTCTGCAAACATTTTGCATAAATTCAACAAAATATTTATATATACACATATATACATGATTTTTGCTTCTCTTTATGTTTTGTGGGAGAATTGTTTATTTTTAAACATTTTCAAAGTGATGTCACAAGCTGTTCAAGTGCCAAAACAAGTTATTCAGATGTGTTGCTGTTGTTGTTTTTGTTGTTGTTGTTGTTGCTGCTGTGGCATATTATTAACAATATCGCTTGGAGGCCAATTTATCGGGCGAGACGCACAGCTTCCCCGGCCTCTGCAATGGCGTGCGACCTTTTCACGATAAATCTGAATGTTTTGACGTCGACGAATCTTTTGCCATTCGATTTTTGTGCGGCTAGCTGAAATGTACAAATAATGGAACATGTTTTACATGTCAATCATGCCTGACACTCGCACTGTTAGTTAAGGTCTGAAAGCAAATTGGCTTAACTGAATTACCTATATCATATTACACAGTGTAAATATTATTATAATTCATTCTTCGAGTATAATACAAATGCTATTCTGAGTTAATAGTCTGGATTTTTAATCCGATTGGTGGCATAGAATCTAAAAATAGAGCAAGGAGACTAATTTTTTTGTAACTGTTACTAATATTTTACTTTGATTTCGAATTTTTTTAGTCAATTGAGCCACGCCTTTTTTCCGCATCCTTATGAGGCACTGCGGTGGTATATTTATATTTTTATTTTCTTTTATATTTCTTATATATTATTTAATTAGTTTTAATAGTTTTATTTATTTTATTTTTTTGTACTTTACTTAGTTTATTAACTTTATATATTTTGTTTATTTAGTTTATTTTATTTATTTTATTTTATAATTTTTTATTGGTATATTTATTTTTAAAATTTATTTTAATTTTATATATATATGTATATATTTTTTTTTATATATGTAAAAAAAGTTTTTTAATTTATTTTAAAAGAAATTTGTTTATTAAATTTATTTTAAAAAAATTTTTTTTAAATAAATAAAAACTTTTTTTTTATATAAAAAATATACATAAAATAAAAATAAATTTGTTTCTTTCATATAATTTTTTTTTATTTTTTTTTATGTTTATTTCCAATATTTATTATTATTTTATTTTTTTTTTTATATTTTTAATTATTTCAATTTATTTATTTATTTTATTTTGTTTCTCTTCGTTCTTCTATTCACTTAAATGTTTATTTAATTGTTTTTTAGTTATTTAATTATTTTCTTGTTGTTGTTTATTTATTTAAACATGTATTTATTTATTTATTTATTTATTTTATTTTTATTTATATATTTATATAACTCTTTATGACACTTTTATATTTTTATACATTTAGACCATGACTAAACTTCCTTTACAGCTCTCAGCTAAAATTAAAGAAAATGTTGAGATTAAGTTAATTTTTGTTTTTTAAAGCCAATTACACAGCACACAGGAAGTGCCCATTTCTGGCCTATTTACCATCTTATTGCTGTACTTAAGACCTATGACAAACACTCGTCTATCAGTAAATCTTTTATTTAGTGCAATAAGCCAACACTTTTAGTAGTCTTTACATCCGTTTTGCGTAAGCGAACGCTAATTATCTATATGGCATAATTAGACTGCAATCATGATTAGGCTAATCAAATGCTTATCTTTAGTATTACTTCCTGTGCTTCAACTATAGTTTAATATATTGGTATGCAACTTAAGTCCCAACTATTTGATGGGCTAATTGCTGAGCTGTGTTACGGACTCCTTGGCAGACTTTTACATCCAAGATCAGCATCTTTTTATGATCTCCGCATGAGTTTTAAAGCCTTCAATCTATCTTGCCTTGACTTTACGTTAGGGCTTCCTATTTGTTCTCATTCTTATTTTTTACCTTCCAGATCCAACTCGAATTAAGAGCCCCATTTGTGTGTTAGCAATAATTTGCTTTACTTGTGGCAACATCAGATATAGTATACACAAAACAGTTATTATTCTAGAATACACTTAATGGACAATATTTGGTGTTTTAGCCTTAGACTTAAACAGTTTTTACATATTTTTTTGGTTCTGTGGAGAGAGTAACTATTCATAACAAATTTAGTATACAACAATAATAATAATAATAAACATGCGGCAACTGTTAATTGTGGAACGCTAACAACAGTCGACTTATTTCTCAGGCTCTTTCAGGGTCCAGCCGATTGGCCAGCTCCGACTGACGCGACTTGGCCATGGCCACACGATCGCTCTCGTATTTTGTCTTTTGGTTACCAGTTCTGTGAAGGGATAAGTCCCCCTTTCTGGGCTACCTAGGAGGCTGCGTACCAAGTGGTGCGGTTGCCGGTCGTCTCCTCCTCCGGCTTGGGCATTATCCAGATGTTGCCGATGCCGCTGTCCGAGCTGAAGCGATTCGAGTCTCGATAGAGTGACAGACTGGGTGCCTTGCGATGCAGATGATCATTCTCGCGGCAGTAGCGATCGTGCAGCTTCTGCCGCTCCTCGTTGGCATAGTTGTTGATCATGTCGCGGATGAGGTCCAGCCAGAGCAGTATCTGCGCCGGATCCGCGCTGAACTCGCACTCCTGCTGCTTGCGCCGCTCGTAGAAGAGTGTGAAGGACTTGGACTTGGCCGTGATGCCGATGTGCTCGCACGGATAACGGCCGTGGAAGACCAAATGCTTGCCTTTGATCTCCGTATAGATGATGCACTTGTCGAATATGAAGACCTTGGCTCGATAGCTGCGCTTCAGCTTGTGGTCGGTGACCTGGAACTCGCTCACCTTGCGGAACTTGCCCTGGTAATACACATTGAACTGAAGGGGAAGACGAGTTGAAGGATATTAGTATATTATTCAGTTGTATTACTAAGGCGCTAACCCACCTCATTGCAGTCCACAATATCATTGATGATCTCCGACTCGTTGGTGGTGGTCAGCAAGGTGCGCAGGCGCTTCTCCAGGCGGCAACAGGACTCAATCAGTGGCTTCATCACTATATCACGATTCTTGAAGAATGTCTGTAATATAAGGGACTACAGTTAGCAAGGATCTGAGGCAGTTGAGGCTTCTCTTACATTGATGAACTGCGTCAGCAGCAAAGGATAACGCGCCATGCGCTGTATGGGCTGCACCAGGAAGCTGTTGATGCCCAGCTTATCATCGCGCTCCAGACGTATGCTCTATAGATGAATTTATAAATATTTAGCATAGATTCAAGTCGAGCTAAAAGCTATTGCCTACCGTAAAGTAGTTCTTATAGAGATCGCACAGCTTTAAGGATTTCTGCTTGTTCATGGTGAAGATCACATAGCCATAGAAACAGTTTTGCTATTGATATAAGATAAATAAATAAATGAATTTCCATATATTCACTACATATTTTAAATTTAGTTTTCTACTTTCATGAGCGCAACTTACATCCAAGAATTCGAGGAACTCATCGAAGAGTCGCTTCAGATCGCGACGGTTTCGCTGCAACATGGGCAAGAACTCGTCGCGATGGAACTCGGCGATCTGCTCGATGTTGCCGAAGAGATCGTACTTCTTGCCGCGCAGGCCCAGGGGCAGGTCCTTGCGTTGGAATATGTTGCCGTAGTTCTCGAGGCCGTTAAACAAGTTCTTCACATAGGCCTCCTCGGTGTGGATGAGCTCCTCGAGTATGGGGTGCACACACTTGTCGCTCTTATCACGCAGCTCGATCTCAGTCTCATCCTCTCTGCAGGCGTGAAGGGGAACAGTTTTAGTATATATATATGTAGTGTATCCAGAGAGCTGTACTTACTCCTCTTTGGGCTGATAGACGGAATGGAATTTATCAACCAGCTGATGGTTTGTTGTGCCAACAATTTCAGTCTTCCTCCTTGGGGTGGACCGATAATTTCTGTGTGCGATAAGAGCAAACGAGGTGGTCAAACACGGCAATCTTATTATAGAACTTATCATAGAGCTTGCGAAACAATAGGCGCCAGAAGAAGACGAAGAAGAAGAGCAAATTACGCTCCGATAAGAAACGAATCGGCGTGGCGCCGCTGAATGAATCACTGGCCAGGTGATAAGCGAAACCCGCTCTTGCAGTCTACTTTATGATTCAGCCCGGGGAACTACAAACGGCGAGTGTAAATAGTGGGAGGGAGGTAATCGAACCTTTTGTACGTAGTCCTCATGTTCTGCAAAGCCTTCGAATAAGCTGAGACCGCCAAAGATACTGTGCACGGCCACCGACAACTTACGCAAGCAGCTAACGAAGAAGTCGAGCTGAGAGATCAGGAACCAGGAGAACATGATCACCAATAGCATTGACACGCCGGTGACGACGAACCCAATCAGCTGCAAGACGGAAGACACACAGACTGCAAAGCTAGCAAGTAACATCGATGCGACAATGACGGAGCTGAGTACCTACCCCGTCCACAGGGCGCTCCGGGCTGTAGGTGCGAAAGGCCACTTGCGGCGCCCTCTCATGGGGAATGGCTGATCTGTAGTCGATTTTCGTGTCGCTGCCCGCATAGCTTTGGAAACTCATCTGCCGAAGGCTAGTCAGCGAGACATTGGAGCTGTGCGTCGGCTTTCGTCTGCCCGGCCACGAATGGACGCTGTCAGTATCGGTTAGTTCCATTTCGACTTCCGAGACATTAGCCCGTAGCTCGTCCTCCGTATTGCAGGCTTGATGCACCATCACGGGTTGGCCGGACGTGCGTTCTTCTTTCGGGACCGATGCATCTTCGTCGTCATTTTTAACCGAAATTCTCACGCGCAGCTGGCTCTTGGCGGTCTGAACCCCTTTGCTCGGTTTGCTGCCGCTTGGCCCATCGTTGGGATCTGAGCCGTCCATACTTGAGCTGAAGCCGACTTATGACACTTGAGCTCGACAGATACATTTTACAAATTTCGGTACATTTTCTAATCAAGTTTGAATTGTCTCTAGATTCTCCTTGACAGCTGGCACCAAGTTGCAACCGGTTCCATCACAAATCTAACTCAAACTCCAGACACCTGCCAATTAAGTCCAGCTCAAATAAGGCCAAGTCGCCTAATTAGACTTGCGACTTTGCACACTACTAAAATGGACCACCCGCTGACCGAGCAAACGGTAACCAAAGGTCGCTTTACAGTGGGCGAACAGGTGTGAGGCTCACATACTTCCCAAAGTAAATAAATGTGGAATGGATATTGGAAAAGGTTTTCCCAAAGCAAGCAAATGGAGCTTTAGGCTTAAACTTAATGTTTTGGCTCAAAAGCTATGACTCTGCTAATAAGTGGAATATTTGAATAGATGTGAAGAAAACTATTAAATATTTATAAATAATTAAATACTAAAAGAAATTAATAAAAATAAATTTATATTGAAGGCATTCATTTCAATTTACTTTATTTATTTATTTAAATGACTAATAATTATTTATTAATAAATAAATGAATAAATAAAATAAAAATAGTTTAATAGTTAATTACTTTAAAAGAGTTTAAAAAGATTTTTTTATTGTTATAATTTAAATAAATATTAATTTTTAAAATCAATGAATAAAATAAATCTATGTATTTTAAGTGTTTATTTAAATTATTAATAAAATTATAAAAAAAACTAAAATAATAAAGGAATTAAAAATTATATAAACAGATTTAATTTAAAAAGATTTTGTTATTTGTTTTTAAATAAATATATAATTTAAAATCAATGAATGAAATAAAACAATATGAATACATTCAATTTTAATTGTTTTATTTATTCATTAAAATTATTAATAAATATTTTTTTAAAATAAACTAAAATAATTTATGAATTAAAAAATATATGAGAAGATTTCATTTTATTTATTATAATATAATAAAATATTTATCAAATAAATTTAAGTCTATGCCTTCAACCTCAATTATTTTTATTAATTTATTTCAATTATTATTATTTCAAGTATTTAACAATAAATAAATGAATAAATCAAAGTAAATATGTAATATATTAAACTGAATAATAGATAAAGAGATTTAAATTACTATATTTTATATTATATATTTATAGTTAATATAAATATATATATAAAAAATAGCGTTTAATTTCAATTTATTTTATTCATTTATTTATATTTATTTATACTTTTTAAAATTATTATTATTTAAATTAAATTTGCTTATATACTTTTTCCTTCATTACTAATTTTCATTTATTTAGTATATTTTATAAATAAATATTTCACACAAAATAAATGAATAAATACAAATAATAAGTGAATTAAAATGCACATAAACCGATTATTGAGTTTATTTTGAAATACATTATTTGCTTATAAGGGGCAGCAAAGAAGGTGTGGTTCGATCGCTCGAAACTTTTTCTCAGACTTTATATATACAACGACCTTAGAGTGGACCAAGTTTCCGGTTTTTGCCAACATTTGTGAGTATTTGCACCACTGTGCAGTGTTTAGTAAATGGAATTTATGAGAAAATGCTTAAAGCAAGGCCAAGTTTAACAACACATAAACAGTGTTGTACAATTGCCATAGTAACTAGCTGATAAATCACTTTGTATATCGTGGTCTTGTCTTGAAGTTAACAACTGATAAAGAGCTGGCAGAAATTAGCTTATCTAGTGTTGTAAAACGCAGACGTATATTATAAGAGGGTTGCACTGCATAATACTCGTTAAGAATGCACTGAATTCAATCAATTAAAGGTTTAGGAAAAACCCACTCGATTGATCGGCATATCTAGAGAGGCACTCAAGCCAGCTATACTTAACACTCTATGTAACTTGTCTAGACTCTAGACTAGGCTATGTCTAGTCTAGATACGAGTATTACATAATTACATAAAACCAATATGCTCCTTTCACATTCCAACACGAGCATAAAATAGGTTAATTAGGATATTGATAAATGATTCAAAAGAAACAACGAGAATCTCAGCTAATTTATATAAAATTTGATAAAGCGAACGATACGACTGACGCCAGTTTGAACTGATAAGATATAATATCTTTCGAGTAATATCTATGAAGCAAACCCAGTTGGACATACCTTGGGAAATCTTTGTCTTCGCGCAGCTTTGTGGGATCCGCGCTTATGGAGCGCTGCATAGCTTGGGTCTTCAGGCCGTCATCCGCCTCCGAGCTGGTGGCGGGCAGCACGGCGGAGCTGCTCTCGCTGAGCACGTACTCGGCCGCCGCCTGGGGATCTGTCTCAAAGTCGGAGATCTGATCGACCTCATCTTCGGAGCGCACCTCATCAATGCTGAGCTGGTTGCTGGATATGGAACTGGTGCAGGAGCTGTGACCCGGCAGCGCAAGGCGACGCGGCGTAGGCGGAGTTCGAATTTTAACCGGCTCTTTGCAGTGCGAGAAGCTCGGATGGCGTCGATTCTCGAGCAGCTTCAGACTCAGACGATCTTGCCGCAAATATGTGATTGTGCTCTTCAGCGTCTCGAAGCGATGCACCTTCTGGCGCACATCCAAAAACGCCGGATCCGGCGTTGTGGGTGTCTCTGGCTCCGCAGCCGCACGCGGCTCGGCCGTATCTTCGCTGGCTGCGCGCATTTTGAGTACAGAGCGGCGATTGAACGCGCTCTCCGTGTCCGAGTTGACCGAGTAAGAGAGCTGAAAGGAACTGGAACTGCTGCTCGCGTTGCTATCGCGTCGTCCGCCGCAACTCGCGTCCAGTGCACTACTGTGGCGCTCCAGCTCCAACGGCTGGCCGCTGCGGCGACGCGAGTTGCGCTTGTTGAAGTTCCGATTGCTCAAGTTACGCTCTCGCCGAAACGGCAGCGGGCTCAGATCTTCGTCGGCCATTGCGCTCCCAGTGAGTGTGTGGGCTGGGGTAGGCGGTGCACACCTGTAGGCCTGATAGCGCCTATCAAGCTCTCTTGCACCTAGTAAGGCGAAGACTCTCTCACTCTCTCTCTCTCTCCCTCTCCCTCTCTCTCACTCTCTTAGATTGTTTTGTTTTCACAAATTTCACACGCTTCGTGTTTTGTCTTTCGTTCTTCAAGTGCGTTTCGATTCCACTTGTTTCAGCTCGAATCAAGTATTTATTTTCAAATTTTAATATTGCAACTCTAGAGTATCCAAAATTATATATATCCACACATTACGTACATACGATTCTTTATCTTCGTTTTGTTTGTTGCCGTTTACGAAACACGTATTCGTATCTCGTGCGTCGGCTGTCAACAGCTGCAAAAAAGAACAAGAAAAAAGAACAAGAAACATTAAAGAATTTAAGCAAAATTCTTGATTATAGCGTTTATCGCTGAGAATTAACGAAAATACATATGTCCAAAAATACAGACACACATACAGACACAAAGGCTAAAAGCTATTAAAATAATAAAATTATAAATAAAACGCAAAATAATTTACAATTAGCGGAGAACAAACAAACAATATATCTAAATTTAATTCTCAAGCATTAAAGATCATTATGTATAATCAGTTGAGATGATATTTGTACGAAAAAGATTTATTAAAATGTAAGTCTGAAGTATTGTTAAATTTCTTTGACAATACTTTAACTAATGATCTATAATCTAAATAGATATTTGTATTGAAATCGATTTAAATGAATATCGATTCTGTAACATTAAACGATTTGAAAATATCTAAATAAATAACAATTAATATCGACTTTAATCGATTTAAATTTTATCTATCTATCTTTATCTATCTATCTATCTATCTATCTATCTATCTATCTATCTATCTATCTATCTATTTGTCTATCTATCTATCTATCTATCTATCTATCTACTTATGAGGTATACATTTAAGTTAATCGATATCAACTTAATGGCTATCGATTTGTTAAATATTTACTGACTATAAATAAATATAAATATTTATGGTTATCTACACCAATCAATATCGATTGTGATCAATATTCGTTAATATCTATACCAATCGATATCAATTGTAGTAAATATCGATTTTGGCTACAGTTGTCAAGAATGCAGTTTATCCTATCGATATCAATGTCATTGTTATCGATTTCTTCAATATTACAAAATAAATTTATCGAAATAACTTTAAATCGATATAGATAAGTTGACATATATAGTTATAGTACGAATATTTAGTATTAGAACATCGATAACATACTCAAACATATAGTTGTTATCGATTATTTTGTAAAGCAGATAGTATTTGCTCACGATTGAGTAACACTGGTGTCATTTAGCAGTGGTCTTTGCTTATCAATGACATACTCAGTCGCACAGTTATCGATACTCCAAATAAGCATTTAGACAATTGTTAGTTGAACTGATCAACTTTCCTTCTTGCTCGCCTGGCGAATCTCAACATGTGATATCCAGCGTTTCCAGCTATAGATAAAGTCATACACCATAAAACTATAATATATGTATGTGGAATGGCTTTATTTCTCGCGTTTCGCCAGTGTTTTCGAGTGCTTAACTCGTTTAAGTTGCCCGTTAATCTCGCAAATATTTGCTTAAAATGTGTCAACACTAGCTAAAAGCGAAATATATAATTTATTTACATGGCGCATGACGTCAAGCGATCAGAGGTTCGCCAGCTACATATATAGTCGGAAACACACGCGCTCTGCCGTGGTTAATTATGTGTGACGTTTCGACTGGGCCAACAAACACAAAGTGAGAAGCCCCAACAAAGGGCTCAGCTACAAGCGGATAGTAATAAATGATATATGATATATATATGATATATAGGTGTCCAAAATTGAATTAGGAATTGAATTACTTCAGGAATGCCCATATGAGAATGAATACTCGCAGCAGCTCTTTCGGCTTATGTCAACCAAATTGTGTTCCCATTCGGAAAATAGTAGTCTAGGATTTTAGAGTTATTTGCGTTATTTTCTATTCATTCGATGCAATAGGAGTCTAAGTAGTATTGACGAAAGCTAATCAAAAAAGTTTCAGTTTTTTCACGAACACAAATAGAAAGGCGTAAATTTGTTGTTTTAGACTTGTTTTGAAATCCAAATTATGAAACGCTTGAACATATGCGGCGCGTTTCTGGCGCTCTCCGGGCCCGGGACCAAGGAGGACATCATCATTCAGGTGGCCAAGCAGCAAAACATACGCTTCAATGACCTACCCCAGCTGCAGAAGGAGGTGGATCGAGCGTTGGAGGAAAGCCTGCGCCTTGGCTTCGTGGATCGTCAAGGCCAGATCTACAAGCTCAACATAGACGTGCATGGCAAAGCCAGTTCAAAGGGTTCATCCAACAACAACAAATCGACCTCAGGCAGCGCCAATGGAGAGGGTACCATACAGACGCATCCGCCACATCCACCTGAGAACAAGGGGTCCCAGGGACAAGGCGACTCCACACGCAGTCGCTCGCTGGCCGACAACTGCAGCCGACTCAAGTCGCGCACCTCTTCATGCTCCGCATGCAGTGCCCTGGACTTCGTCTCCATTCAGGAGCGGCGCAAGAACGCCCATTTCCTGGACAAGCATCTGCTGCGCAAGGACAAGAGCGTTTGCTCCATCTGCGGGCTGAACAGCGATAAGCGCAGCACTGACGCCCAGGAGCCAGAGACCACGACAAACATTTAACATAGCATTGGAAAGGTAAGAAACGGGAGTGGGTGGGCCGCGTGCTGGGGTGAAGCGAGGTGAGGTCAGGTAGGAAGTTAAGATAAATAGATAGAATATATGGTATAAATAGTTTGGAAGGTGAGAGCAGGAAATAGTATTACTATACGAGCATAATCAGTTTCAGTTATCATTCTATATAATATATATAATATTAGAATAGTGAATAATTATAATAATAATGTTCCTTATAGTAGTAATAATATAAATTAAGATGAGATGAGGTCGGATCGTAGAGTTAAAATAGATTAATTCAGCAGGAGAAGACAGAAAATAGAATTATTATAATATGTCTTGACCAATAATAATAATAATTATTATTAATTTCATTATATTCAATTCAACAATGATAAGGAAAATAATAATATTAATATTAATGATAATAGTAATAAATAATGATTAATCAATAATAAGCATTACTGACTATGATCATTAGGATTGTAATCATATATAATATAAATGGAATACTACAATGATAATGATAATTATGATAATAATTATATAAATCATAATAGTAATAGTATAAATTATGTTCAAAATAGAACTTTTCGTTTTTCTATAAAATTTAAATAATACTGCAATGATAATTATGGTAATAATACTAATAATAATAATAATAATAATAATAATAATAATATTAATAATAATAATAATAATAATAATAATAATAATAATAATAATAATAATAATAATAATAATAATAATAATAATAATAATAATAATAAAAATAATGACAATAATAATGATATTAATAATATTAATAATAATAGTAATAATAATATTAAAAATAATAATAATAATAATAATAGTAAAAATAACAATAGTAATAATAGTAATAAATAATAAGAGTTATAATAAAATATGATCATCAGCAAGACTGCTCCTAATACTGACTATGATCATCAAGATTGAAGTAATAATAGTAATGATAATAATAATATAATTTCTATATTATATATTAAATAAAACATAGTAGCAATAATATAAAGAACTTCATTATCATTCTATTTGGTATATTTATCAATTATAATGATAATAATAATGATAATAGTAATAATAATAATACAAGTAATAACACAAATTATATTCTTAAAGCCTCATCTCATTTCTCCTCATTTTTCTTATATTTTCTCCTCTTTTTCAGCTCTGAAATTTTCGGTTTTAGCCAGGCAAAATTCGAAGAAGACAGTTAACATGTATCAGCCCAATTATATCGCCCATAATTGACCCATAAAATTTTTTTATTGTGTGTAGCAATTATTTTGATTCATGCGAATAAACAGCTACGAACCCCAGCTGACATTGGCTTTCGCTGCCCCGAGAGGGTGGGAGAGGGACTGTTGGTGGGCGTCGGTCGGTCGGTCGGTTGCTGTTGGCATTTGATTTGTTAACCCAGTTAGATAGCTGCGCCTGCACTTGACTCGTTGTGGCCGTAACATTTTTAGACAAAACGAAACTCACACATTTACGGACCCTGAAGCACTATCTACCAATGCCGTCGATAAGAAATTATCTTTTAAACACTACGCCATAGTTTCGAACAATCGCATGGGGAATTCTAGGCGAAAACTTACCAAACTGAGTCCATATATCACTTGGCATTTTACAAGGGCACAAGTAATCGGCTGTGTTATCGCCACAACTGGGATTTTTCTAATATTTTTTGAGAATTAAATCAAACAATCAGACGGAATTACTTTAATGCATGTGTCTGCAATTTGGTGCGCGCGCTGTTGCCACTTTGTAGTGCGCTGTTGCCAATTTTCAGAGCAATTTGATTGCACTTAAGGCCTAAGTGCTCGAACAGATTTTGTCATCTAATGAACCGACGAAGGCTTTGCTGAGTTAAGAGCTGAGATTGATTAAGAACTTTAAATATAAAAGAAGGGGGAGTAAAGAGAGAGGAGAGTAAATACTGTAATAGGTGTTCGCTTAGAATGGTTCTAGTATGATGCTCTAAAAAGTATGTCTGACTTCATTGTTCGATTAGGTAATAGTATCTATGTCTAACAGGGCTCAACTCATGATAGGTTTAATGACTAAAGTCTAATTGGGGTATCTTTAAGCAAACTCTCTCATATAGTTTTAGCTATTTTGCGGAAACTGACTCATCATCCAAATATCATTACAAAAAACAAAGACAAATATGATAAACAATAGAGAAACGTAAAATTCTCACTGATAAGTTGCAGCAAACGGAACTGTTGTGCAGGTAAGCAAAGCTCAGTTTGACGACTGCCGCTGATCCCGTGAGGTTACTCGATTTGCTATTTATAGACTAATCGCCTCTGAGACTCCCAAACAGGTTACGTCCAATTCAGCGTGCTTAACATTAGAGATGTTTTTATGGCTCATGCAGCAAGTACAACAAAAAAAAAATAGTAATTTGCTATCTCCGTCTGTAATCTATCGATTTGAGTTTCGACTTTTCAAAGCATTTCCAACGAATTTCCGGTACAGAAATAAACTGCCATGTAATCATAAAAGCAAATACGATCGATTGTAGTATGCAGATAACAAAAAGGCAAGAAAAAAACTCCCCAGATTTCCATGACTGCCAACAATTCAGTAGAGTATGAAAAAAGTGTTAAGTCTTAAACAAAATGGGTTTATTCATTATGCAGCTAATGCCTTATGACATAATACTATGCTAAAAGGCAGACAGTTTCCTGACATCGATCGATTAACTCTTATAACTGATATAAGGTTCCGTTCAAACCAGCTCCGTTCATATGATTCCCAATCAGCTAATTTTCAGCTTTTTGTTTTTAATTTTTAATTATTGTTTTTATTTATACTTTAATACACAGTATATATACTGAAGTGTCCGATAAGTTAGGCAAATAACGAGTTGCTGACAAAAAAAAGAGAAGTAAAAACCCAAAATTGACACTAACCGCAACTGATACGGGGCAGTACGTAGAGCGCGCGAGTTATGTAGTCTAAGTGCTGCTTCCCAGTCTCTGCCTACTTTAACATTGAGAGAGAAAAAGCTCGATCTGTATGTTAACTACTCAAAAGCTCTCTCCAGCAGTAGAAAGCTCTCGAGCTCACTTTTGAGGTGCATGTCGAGAAGAAAAGAACATGAAGTGAAATAAATACTTGTATTTAAATTAAAAACACAAAGAACATTATTTATAATTAATTAAATGTTAACATAATCATGTTAACAAAACTTAAAGTGAAATAAATACTTTTATTTAAATTAAAACACAAAGAACATTATTAATAAATAATTAAATGTTAACATAACAGTGTTAACAAAACTGGCGCAGCCGACGGAGTAACCAAAAACATTAAAATACTCACTTAAGTGCAGTTTTAAACGAATTTGTGCTTGTACGCAATTCTATACATATCTACCTTGTGCTAAAGACACATAACCTGAAAAGTCACGAAAAAACGTGCCAGCATTTGCAACCGTATTCATCTCTGTATGTATGTGTGAATGTGTGTTTAAATCAGCAATTGCACACACATACACCAGCATCTCGGAGTGAACTTATTCTGTTCACAATTGGTTCGATGACAAGTTCAGAAGAACATTCGGCATCGATTGGCGACGAAAACTAACAGAACTAATTCTGTTAGCATATTAAAAGATCTAAAGAACTCAACAGCTATTAATTCTTTGATAGCGATGGCAAACGACTTTACTTTAACGTTTGGGGATATTCTTAAGGATGCCCACCACATTCACGAGTACAGAGGAGACAACTCAAGGGCTCTATCATCATTTATTCGTGAAGTGGATATGATATTTTCATTATTACCTCCTACATCTCCCGCAGGAGTCTACGTCTTTCGCCGTGTCATCCTCAATAAAATTCAAGGCGAAGCTCTACATGTTGTAAGAACCATCGAGAATTCCGAGCCGTCATGGAATGACATCAAGACGATTCTTATTCGGAATTTTGGCATAAAGGAGTCTTATAATCAACTTTACCAAGAGGCGTTTATGCTAAGTAACAAAAACAATATCACAGAATATTTTAAGTCTTTAAGAAGTATAATGTGTAAAATTAATGAAAAATATGAATATGATAATGTAAAGCATCCTGAGTTTAGTCCCAAAAATGTCGAAGATACTATATTAAGAACATTCTTGAAAAATATCGATGTAAATTTAGCCTCAGTCGTAATTAATAGAAATGTTAAAAATTTAAGAGAAGCTTTCGATTTATTAGAAACCGAAGGCCTCATTAGAACTCAAAATCTTAAACCAAAATTTTCACAAAATAATAATACATATAATCAAAAAGACCGATTCTACGTACCGAATTATAATAATCAAGATAACAGTGCAAAACACAACAGCAATTTCCAAAATGTAAAAGCAAATTCAGGAAACTTTCGATCAGGAACACAAAATTTAAATTCAAATCAGAGCTATACGAATCAACAAAGTCATGTGTCAAAAATGGAAATTGATCATGTCGAAGCAGATAGAGCTCATTGTAGCCAATTTAAAAATGATAATCAAAATCAAAACATCACTCATGAATCTGAGTCTGAGCAAAAGAACTGTTCTTGCCATGCAAATTTTCATACAATTGCCTCGAAAAATCACTTCCCTTGATTAAGTTAACTTTAAACAATGAAATGATAACTGCCTTGATTGATACTGGTTCAACAACTTCCATATTAGATAGGAATAAATTGTTACAATATCCTCGAAGAACTTTGTGTCACCCAATATCATTTTCATCTCTTAATTCAAAATCGTTAATAACACAAGAAATTATAACTGATTTGCCTCTTGAATTTAAAGAAGATGCAACAATGAGTTGGAAATTGACAACATTTGATAACAAATCATTCGATGCTATTATAGGTCAAAACATTCTTAAACCATTAAATGCTCTTATTGATTTCTACCACAATACAATTACGATTAATAATAATACTATTCAATTTGAAAATACTTCACCATACTCTGATGAGGCAAATCAAATTGAATCAATCAAAATAGATGATAGAACACAGAAAATTCTTTTTAATGATTTAAATCAAGAAGAAAGCAATGCTCTAACAAAAATTTTAAGTAGATTTAAAACATTAGTATTTCTTGAAGGTCAGTGTCTTAGCAATACGAACATTATTGAACATCAGATAAAAACAATAGTGGATAAACCCTTATATTGTAAGATTTATAGATATCCTCAAATACATGAGCAAGAAATATATAAGCAAATTGAAGAAATGCTACAACAGGGAATAATACGTAAAAGCAATTCCCCATATAATGCCCCTTTATGGCTCGTACCCAAAAAAGCTGATAACAGTGGAGAAAAAAAATGGCGTATAGTTATTGATTACCGCAAATTGAATGAAAACACAGTAGACGATAAGTTTCCTATCCCCAATATAGAAAGTATACTAGACAAGTTAGGAAGAGCGCAATATTTTTCTACTATAGATCTAGCGAAAGGCTTTCACCAAATTCTCGTTCAGGAACAAGATAGGGAAAAGACAGCGTTTTCTACCCCCCACGGGCATTACGAGTTTAATCGAATGCCATTTGGGCTCAAAAATGCTCCTGCCACTTTCCAACGTCTTATAAACACAGTTTTAAAAGAAGAAATAAATAGAATTTGTGTCGTCTATCTTGATGACGTTCTTATTTTTTCCACTAGTTTTTCAGAACATGTTGGCCATATTCACACAATCTTTAAAAAACTTTCTGAAGCAAACCTTAAGATTCAAATCAACAAATGCAATTTCTTCTCAAAAGAAACTCAGTTTTTGGGTCATGTTTTAACCCCCGAAGGAGTTAGGCCTAACCCAACAAAAGTTAACAGCATTCTTCAGATTAAAATTCCGAGAAATGTTAAACAAATTAGAGCTTTTCTAGGAATCACCGGGTATTATAGAAAGTTTATAAAAGATTTTTCTCAAGTAGCTTATCCATTGATTAAATGCCTTAAAAAGGATGCTAAGATCGATGTTAATGAACCCAACTTCATGATTGCATTTGACAAATTAAAAAGAATCATAACCGAAGCACCGGTACTTAAGTATCCGGATTTCAAAAAGAAATTTCAGCTTATTACTGACGCTAGCAACATAGCTTTAGGTGCTGTTTTGCAACAGGATGGTCATCCTATTTGTTATGCAAGTCGTACATTAAATGACCATGAGAAAAACTATTCTTCTATACAAAAGGAATTACTAGCTATAGTGTGGGCAACAGCTTATTTCCGCCCATATCTCTATGGAGTCAAATTCGACATTTTGTCCGACCACCAACCACTTAAGTGGCTGCTAATTAAATATAATGGAAAAGAACTTAATGAAACACTTTATAGATGGCTTGTGAAGCTTAGCGAATTTAATATAAACGTATCATACATTAAAGGAAAGAATAACCAGGTAGCTGATTTTTTAAGCCGAATAAGCAACGACGAAATTTGTGCCGTAAACATAACTAAATCTTGTAACTCTTTAGAAAACAATGTTGATGATATTAGTACCCAACATACACAAGCCGAAGACTTTGTGGACACACCTATTTTAGGCTGCTTAGAAACAGTTGTAAA
This sequence comes from Drosophila paranaensis, assembly GCA_035047545.1. Lineage (NCBI taxonomy): Eukaryota > Metazoa > Arthropoda > Insecta > Diptera > Drosophilidae > Drosophila > Drosophila paranaensis. The sequence goes on along the minus strand of JAWNPL010000026.1, from coordinate 6,715,833 downwards.
TAGATTTAAAATACAAATCATTCTAACAGATAAAAAAACTAAGGAGTTTGAATATAAGAATAGAAATAAGAAAATTTATTTAAATTTAAATGATCTTGAAAATGGAATGGAAGAAATTTTGAAGAATCATATCATAAAAGGCAAAGTAGGAATATTCAGTGAATATAACGACCACCAATACAATAAATTTCAAAACAAAATCATCCAAATTTTCGAAGGCAATAAAAATGTTAAATTTGTAAAATGCTCATTTCACGCAAAAGACATTGAAAACGAAGAAGATGTGTATAAAGAAATTGAACGATTCCATAAATATTACACTGGTCATTCAGGTATAAATGAAAATTACCAAAGTTTAAAGAAGATTATTTACTTTCCAAAACTTCAACATTACATCCAAAAGTATATCAACAATTGTGAAATTTGTAATCGGTGTAAATATGATAGAAACCCGGTAAAAGAAAAATTTAAATATACGGAAACACCAACTGATATAAGAAAAATTGTTCATATGGACATCTACACAAATTCAAAATGCAATTTCCTAACTTTTATTGACCGATTTTCAAAATTTGCTACTGCCTTCTACCTTGAGGATCGCAATAATCAAACTATAATCGAAAAAATGCGCTTGTACAAATCCCAAAGAGGAAGCTTTGAAAAATTAATAACTGATAATGAATTTAATAGTGTAAATATAAAAGAATATTTAAGAAATGAGAATATAGAAGTTCATTTTGTAAAACCGAACAGCCACACTGGCAATGCAGACGTCGAAAGATTCCATAACACTCTAACAGAAAAAATAAGAATTATATACCTTGAAAACAAAGATCTATCAATCAAAGATAAAGTTAGTAAAGCTATAGAATATTATAATAACAGCTATCACTCAACAATACAAGATACGCCAATGAATATTGAACATGGAAATTGTGACAAAAAAATTATACATAATAACATTATAAATTATAAGAAACATTACATTACATCCTTAAATCAAACAAGAGAAAATTTTGAAGAAACTAGAAACGAAGGATATATAAAAAACTATAAGTCTCTAAGACACAAAAATGAACCGAAATATAGAAAATTTAATTTAAGTAATGTCCATAGTTCTAACATAAAAAGAAAGAAGAAATATCAGACTTCAAATGTAACATAATCTACCATAATTGTATTCCTAACCCTTACATATATATAAATGAATTGTAAAACTCAGGAGAGTTTTAATTTAAGCGATGGGGAAGTTATGTAGTCTAAGTGCTGCTTCCCAGTCTCTGCCTACTTTAACATTGAGAGAGAAAAAGCTCGATCTGTATGTTAACTACTCAAAAGCTCTCTCCAGCAGTAGAAAGCTCTCGAGCTCACTTTTGAGGTGCATGTCGAGAAGAAAAGAACATGAAGTGAAATAAATACTTGTATTTAAATTAAAAACACAAAGAACATTATTTATAATTAATTAAATGTTAACATAATCATGTTAACAAAACTTAAAGTGAAATAAATACTTTTATTTAAATTAAAACACAAAGAACATTATTAATAAATAATTAAATGTTAACATAACAGTGTTAACAAAACTCGCGCTAGATCCTAAAAAAGTTTTGTTAAATACGCTACTAAAATGCGAACAAATAAATGTAGCAATAAACCGAACAAAAGCCCCACACGAAAACAGAGAGAGAGAGAGAGAGAGAGAGAGAAAGAGAATGTCTGAGAGTGAGAGACAGCTATATGACGACTGCTGTTTGACAAAATACAAAAAATAAGCTATGTAAAAGCATTTTGCTTTATTATTTTTGATCATGTTTTTTTATTTATTTTATTTTCATTTTAATTTTTTGTTTTCTTTTTTATTATAATTTGTGTGCACGTGTTAATTAAACAATTAGCTTAGCTGTAAGCGTGCATAGGTCATTTTGATTTTTTGTTGTTAGTTTTAAGTTTTTGTTTTTTTTTTTTCAGTTGTTGCTGGGGTTTTTCGAGCGTCTTTCGTGCTCAGGTAAATGAATATAAATACGTGTAATTCATGTTCTGTTGCCAATTTCGGCACTTACATTGTTCAGAGGTTATGAGCCAGCACTGAGGTCAGCCTCAATTGCAATTGCAATGGCAGCAGCTAATTAAGTCTGTTCGAAAATCAGTTGAAAGTTCTACAAGTTCATGCGGCGTATACGCAATTTGCACACTCGCGCGCACATACACACACACGGGCAGAGTCGTCGCGGCTGTTGGTGTTACTGTTAACTGCTTTGCGCAGACCCAAAAGAGACGAACGATGACGAACCGATTCGAACAAAATAAACGAGCGTACGAACGGCTGAGCGACGGCAATGAAACGTTCAGCTCACCTGCGCATTTGAATTGGCACTGATCCGGAATTCGCGCATTGCTGCAAGTGCGCCGTCGGCGGCGTCGGCGACTCTCACGTCACAGTGGGCAAATACGCAAATTTCAAAAGAGTTGAAATTCTGAAATAGAGCTTCATGAAACGCTATCGAAATGCAAACTTTTTTATGGGGTCTTATGCTCATTTGGCTAGTGAATTGAAAGTTTGGTCTGGCATAAATACATAAATACTATGTATACATAAATACTATGTATATATATGTTAATAATTAATTGTTATTCATGTACAATATATATACACTATGCTGTTTGCGTCATTTTAATTTAAAACTTTTAATAATTTTACAATTCCAATGTATTTAATATTATAATTATTTTGCAAACAGTTTGCATAGCTCAGCCCACAGTGCACTCTGCTGACTCTGCTCTTCCTCTTCCTCTTTCTCTTTGTCGTGACACTGTTACTCTTGCTATTGCTATTGTTGTTGTCGAATACTAACTGTTTGCTTCAGTTGTTGTCGCTGCTTAGGCTGCGCCGACTCCGCCGACTCCGCCGTTTTAGTTATAATTTGTTGTTGTCCCTCTGTTGTTGTTGCTTATTGTGTTCTGTCTTTATTATTTAGATTGCACACTCTCACACAATTTAGCAGCTGTGACCGTGTCTGTGTGCGTGCCTGCCTGACTGCCTCTCTGCATGTGTGCGTGCATGAATTTGCACTGCTCTTGTTTTTGTTGCTATTCGCTTGTGCTAGTGTTGGTGTTGGTGTGTGTGAGTTCGCCGCGTTTTCTACAGCAAATTATTGTCATAATTCTTTTTGTTGCTGCGCTTTTATTATTTCGCTTTTTATTTACATGCAGCAGGCGGCATAAATTCTTAATTAGTCTAGGCCGACAAATACAATGGCTGCCAACTCGAGATCTGCAGCTAAAATGATTGTCACCACTTCTTCCCCTCTCTCTCTCTCTCTCTCTCTCTCTCTCTCTCTCTCTCTCTCCTCTTTCTCGCCTTCTTCTTGTTTGAGAAAATTCTCAAAGCAAGCAATTATTTTGTTTTAATGTCAAAGTGAAAACGTAAATATTCCAAAAATTTCATTAACTCCATCAGTTGTGCTCCGCGCGTTTCTACGAATAGAGAAAAACCCGTTTTACATATCGAAAATACCTTAGGGTAAGTTAGTCCAACTTTTTATTAGCTTCGCATTTCCTAGGCGTGGAGTAAGCTTATTATCTTATCGGCAAGTTTTTTTTTTTTTTTTGCACCAGTTGGCAATTCGATCGTCGCCAATATAAGGCCAATTGGTCAAGTCGCTGCTCAAGAATTTAACTCATTTTCTGCTTATCTTTTCAAACGGCCAACAACAGTTTATCGTTGGGGACTCACCGGCAGCTGGTGAAATTCAGCTTGTATTAATACCAATCTCAAGTGCGCACAAAATATTAACTTTTTTGCAAACTTTGCAAATATTTTAATTAGCGCCAAAGATTTAAAAAACAGCAGTGATATAGCAACGAGCTTGCTATATGGAGCAACATGTTGCAGTGAGCCGTTTTATACATTACAAAATTGTACAGTGGTATAGTAACCAGCTTTCTATTGGGCGCACTATGTAGCAGCGAGCCTTTTATATGAGACACAACCTCTGCACAAAGTAAAGCAAGCAGTGTGTGAGTAAGCAGTCAACGCAAAAGCAGTGCTAAAGCAGTTTAAAGTCTATGCAGCGGTTTAATTTGAATTAATACATTTATGAGCTCAAATTCTGAGATCAACGAGCATTGAAAGATAATTATTTAATATATATAATTTGAGTAGCTGATTAAGCATACGCTAAAATATACTAATTGAAGAACTAGTTAACACAGCTGTACAGCAGTTGGAAAGTCAATTGGACTTTGCCTACCTTACACAGGGCCATAAACAAACTTGTCAAACGTTCAGGTTTCATAGCCTGGCGCCGTTGGGCCGAAACATCCGACAAATTAGCGACTCACCGGCTCATGTTGGCGTTGTAAAACTTTCCTCTGGCTCCATTTGTGGCTTTCTCATTAACTGTAACCCAAGTCAAGGCCCGATTTCTAGCGGAAATGCCCTGATGGAAAAATCCTTTAGTCAGCCAAGATCATTAAGATGCGAGGCGATAAGACGCAATTGCCGCAGATCGAATATGAGCATTACCCGCCGAAACCTAACCTAAGATTCTTTTCGTGGCAAATATTGCCTCATCCGGGCTGTTTAAACTATCATTAAATAAGTCAACTAAAAGCTGTGCAAAATATTTGCTTAGCTGTAATTGGCCCATAATTGAAAGCTTGCCAAATATTTAGACGCGTCCCAAACAAATCGAACTAAGAGAGGCTAGAAATCGATCAAACTGAAGAGAGAATATAGAGTATATGTATGTATAAGAAAAGTTACCGATTGGGCTAAGTGCACACAGTAAACAACTAAAATAGATACATTCAAATCTTGAAGAAATTTAATTGAATTCATCAGGCAGAAATTCCTTTGTAAGGCACTAAAAAAGGCACATGTCAGAACGCCCACTGTCGCTCGCACACACACACACATACACAAATGGGCATATGAAAGGCAATTACTGCTCTCACACAAATACACATGCAAATAAACAAACCGGCTGCCGGCCGGTTGCCGGCTTAGTCGCTCTCTCGCACTCTCTCTCTGCTTTACACTCAGCTGCTCAGAGAGCGGAGCGCAGCTTCGAGCAATGGGTGGATTTATATATATATATATATATATGTATATATATATATATATATATTTATATGCTTGGTTAACATAACTTTTCTTTTAGTCTAAGCCAGCTGCATTTGTTCTTTTTAATTGGCAACAGCATCGGCTTAAGCTAATTAATTATTCATTTTGATATGCAACAGTTCATATTTAAATACCAGTCAAAATAAAAAACCAACACGCAAGCATTCAAAGAGTGTGAGAGAGGGAGAGCAAGCGGGAGTGCACTGCGCTGCACGCACACACACACACGATCCGCTCTCTCTCTCTGTGTGTGGCTCTCTGTGCGACGCCGCCGTCTGGCGCTCTGAGCGACTGCATGTGGGAGTGTCGCCGCCCATTCAGTCAATTCGAACGTATAAAAGCAGTCGCTCGAGTTCTCCAACAATAGTCGGCGTTCATAGCTGTTGCTTAGCTGCTGCGATCGGTACAAGAACTGTTTCTCCTGTTGTCGCCAGTGTGACCAGCCGTCTGCCAAAAGTGCCCCAAACTCCATAGCACGAATCCCCCGATTGATTTGGAAAGCGCAGCTGGAGCTGATTTATTGATTTGATAAGTTCTTTAAGGTAAGCCATGAAGGACGATGTGTGAAAGTAAAGTAAATATGCTAAAGTAAATATGCTTAAGTGATGTAATTAACTAAGTGGCCGGCCAAACGGTTTCCTTTGCCAATTTGAACGCCGAGCGGCGAACGGCGAACGGCGAAAGCCGAACAACGTTGAACTTCGTCTTCGTTCTTTTGCCCGATCGTCTTATCTAAAATTGGAACTGTCTTTTCTATCGTTGATTTGTGGGTCAATCGATTCGAAATCGAAAAGTTTTGAACTCGTTTCGGGCATTCGCAGTTCTCGCCTACGACTCGAATCATTCGCACGCAAATATGTGAAGGACAACGACGTGTGTGGACCAAACCTAAACCCAATCCAACGAGACATCGAAACGACAAACCTTCTACGAATCGCACTACAAATAGTAAACTCGAAATCCAAATTCTTCTCATTCGTGGAGTGCGCGTACGAATTTCGAAGCGTGAGGTACATCCACTTTACGTGCGGAACAATTTCCCAAATCTATCCGATCCCCAGTGCAACAGAAAATTTCAATTCAGTTCGACAATTAAGCGATTAGCTTATATAACCCACCACCATACAGTATATAAGAAAACTATTCCAAATTGATAATGGACTTAAAATCGGTTCTCAGTGCGGCAGTTGTAAATGCCATTGATAAGAGTTTGTCTGGAAACTTGATCGCTGGGGTTCATCGTTAATCAGTTGTTTTGAGTCGTTTCCCAGTTTACTAATCCGATATTTTTCCTATATTCCGAGACCATCTGGCACTTGATAGCACGTGCTACTAACTATCTGATTAAATATGACAACATTTATTGATTTATGATCTTCAGTCAAGTGAATTTAGAAAGTGCTATTTTAAGGTTCTAAATCTGAATTATAGATTGCAGGATGCTTAAGTTTTAGTTGAAAATGTTCTTAGAAAGGAATCATAACTTGATTAAAATATTATAATATAAATAAAATAGGCAAATTTAAATAATAAATTTTAAAAATCAATATATTTATCTACACATATGAAAAAAATAATGGAAAAACTTTATAAGTTTATAAAAGTAATATTTCATTAATATTTTCCTATAAAATATGATTTCAAAATAATATATTTAAATATATTTTTATTAATATAAAGAAAATAATAGAAAAAATTCAAGTATACATTTTTTAAATTTTTATTTCCCTAAAAAAGAAAATATTAAAAAATTTAAAAATTAATAAATTAAAAAAAAATAGACAAATTTCAATTATAAATATATAAAATTAATATTCTCTTAAAAATTTAAAATAAGCGAAAATTAAAAACTCATTAAATTATAAATTCTATAAAATTACAAAATAATAATAAAAAAATTAAAATTCAACAAAAATAATATTTTCTTAAATTTATATATTTATCATAACAGAAAATTTTAAATTAAAAATTATAAAAAATTTAAAAAATCTTAGGATTAAAAATTGATATTTATAGTATATATTCTCAGCCTTGTTTTCGGGCCAATCCATTTAGGCTAACCCCTTGTAGTTTTCTCAGACCTCAATCGAACTAGTCGCAGCAATTTCTTCTGACATTTCCCCCAAGTTTCGCACGAAGCGAAAAGCTGAAAATCGATTTCGCACAATTAAGTGCGAGGGGCTGGGCGAGACAAGGCAATGGGACGGGCAATGGGGCAACATCAAATGGCATTAAAATAGCACAAAAACGAAATTTAATTAAATCATGACACTAAAATACCCCCTTGATGGATCTTGCCAAATTAAATTCAATTGAACTGAGAGAGAGACAGAGAGAGAGAGAGAGAGAGAGAGAGAGAGAGGGAGGGATAGAGTCGACTAGATGAGAGACGTCAAATCGTTTGCAATTTGAGACACGAAATTGCAGCGGAAGAGGCGACCAATCGGGCATTACTAGCGAAGGAGGGTGGCAGAGAAACTGATTGACTGACTGACTGACTAAGGGACTGATTGACTGACTGATTGACTGGGCGAACTGCCAGAAGTGGCGCTGCAGAGCTGCCTGCAGCAGTTGCGGCCCATTCGCCTTTTCCATCACACGCTAAAAGGGCTGCGCGTCACTTCCTGTCGATAATAAAAGAAAATACAAAAAAGAAAAAAATAATAAAAAATAAAAACAATGAATATATAGGGGCGTAACGGTGCGCCAACGCCCCGACTTGCACGCAGAACCAACTTGATCTATGTCTCTATATAACGCGTCGCTCAATGCGAATTGCGTGGGTGCGGGTCTGCGACTGGCTCTGGCTGGCGTCGTGTCTCTGTTTGCCCTTGGCTCCCTCCCTCCCTCCAGCTACTCCTCAAACTGAGACACTGGCATAATCGATGCATTTCCGCTCTGCAGCCATAATAGTTCCATAAGAAATGCTTACATTATACATATTTTTATATATACAGAGATATATATACATTTCTATATAGGTTTATTGCAAGCGTATGGTAATTAATTGGTTGCCAGGCTGCACATTTTGATTTATTGCAATTGCCAGCTCTGGAATGTTGGCAATTTGAAGGTAAAGCCTAAAGCGCCAAATATAGACAAATCGAGCGAACGCGAAAGAAATGATTATAGACCAATGAAGGTTACGTTGTGCAATGCAAAACAACTAACTGTAAAATGTACAGGCTGTAAAAAGAATTTTTCTTAAATATATAAAAAATATGTTTTTTATATATATTTAATATAAAATTAATGATAAATAAGGCTGATTTTAGAAGAGTTTAGAGCTGAAATGCTCTTCAAATTGAATTAGAAAGTTTTTGCATATATGAAGATATAAAAAAAAATATTAAAAATTTTTGAAATCTCAAAACAGACTGTAGAAATATTCAAAAGAATTTCAGACTTTAATCCAATATTTTAAATTATTTAAATATTAAATTTGACTGCAATTGCTGATTTAAAGGCATTTTTAAATAATGCAAATAATAAATTAAATAAAAATATTTTTGCAGTTAATTTGAAACTCATTAAAATTATTTATATATTAAATGTTATTAAAATATTTATACAATCAATTTCAAGGCGCTTCTACTTAATGTAAATTTTCTAGAACCTACGAATTTTATATATATTTTATCATATTAAATTGATGAAAAATATTGTTAATTCTAAAAGAGGTTTAAACGGAAAGTATCTTTAAATTAAATAAAAAAATTTTTTTAAATATGGGAAAATATTAAAAAAATCATTAGATATATTTAAAAATATGCTCAAAAATTTTTAATATATAAAAAAATTTTAGGAACATTTAAAAAAGTTTTAAAGAATTTAAAAGAGTTTTATTGACTATTTGGGCATCTCATGAAAATGTTTTAATTGTTAAATTGAATTAAATGCAAATATGAATATAATAAATAAATTAATACAAATATATTTCAACAGATAATTTAAATAATAAAATACATAATAACAAATAAATAAACATTTTAAAGGCTATAAAAATGATTAAAATATTGAATTAAAAAAATTTATATTATTAATAATAATAATATTATTATTAAAATATTAAATTAAAAATATCAATATTTATATATTATTATTTTAAAGACCATTTAAAAATTGTAAAAATATTCATTTATATTAAAATATAAATATACAGATAATTTCAGGTCCCATTATCCTTATATATATATATATATATATATATATATATATATATATATATATATATATATATTCTAGAACCCATCAATTTGATGTATTTCAACATGTCTCAGATTTCGGTTAGCTATTTCGTGCTTGGGGGTACTCAGAACTTAACAGAAACTTCTAGGTGTGAAAAATGTGTACATCATTAATTAATGCATTATCATTGTCATTATCATTGTTATTGTGAAATAGAAGCCCTATAGCAGCGATAACCACATCGAAATTCGATTTCTATTTCTATTATTTCTATTTGTGAATAAGCTGATTGAATTCGCGTGCTTTTTGCATAGTATAAACCGCTGACTTGTTTGTCTCTGGGATTTTCTTATCTGAAGAGCAGGAAACTGGCTCACGGGCCCCACTAAATAGCCAAATAAACATATTACTTTTATGGTCAAAACAAGCTTGCTCTACATCTATGTATATATACAAAAATACCAACTTTTATAAACATTTGATATGTGTCGACTGCTGCTATCTGAATCACTCTCGCCGCTAGAACAAACAAACACAGCGCTGATTGTGACAAGGGCTTTGTTTACGGCCGATAAGAGATATCTGCCGCGTGGACATTATATATACATATATATGTATACATTATAATAATGATGATATGTGATACTCTCTTTCGGGGATAGGGAATTGCATTGAGTAAGCGGAGAAATGGCCGATGAAGCACAAGCACCACCAGCTGAGGGCGCACCACCAGCAGAGGGCGAGGCTGCACCACCAGCCGATGGCGAGGCACCACCAGCCGCCGACGGCGAGGCCGCACCACCCGCCGAGCCCGCCGAGCCGATCAAGCACAGCTACACCCTCTTCTATTTCAATTTGAAGGCACTCGCCGAGCCGCTGCGCTACCTGTTCGCCTACGGCGGCATCGAGTACGAGGATGTGCGCGTCACCCGTGACGAGTGGCCAGCCCTGAAGCCGAGTAAGTAGCGGTGCATCCGCAGCAGTATGTGCCCAGTTCTCATTCGTTTGCCATCGTCGTAGCCATGCCCATGGGCCAGATGCCGGTGCTGGAGGTGGACGGCAAGCGCGTGCATCAGAGCATCTCGATGGCTCGCTTCCTGGCCAAGACCGTCGGCCTGTGCGGCGCCACGCCCTGGGAGGATCTGCAGATCGACATTGTGGTTGACACCATCAACGACTTCCGTCTAAGTAGCGAACAATGTGTGCTTCAGTTTCATGTTCAGTGTCCTTGATTAACTCTGGAATTTTTAATGTATAGAAATTGCAGTCGTCTCGTATGAGCCCGAGGATGAGATCAAGGAGAAGAAGCTGGTCACCCTCAACGCCGAGGTCATTCCATTCTACCTGGAGAAACTGGAGCAGACCGTCAAGGACAATGACGGCCACTTGGCTTTGGGCAAGGTACGCGTTGGGCAGGAGTCCTTGATAGTCCTAGAAGCTAGTCTCTCTCTCTCTCTTTCTTTGATCAGCTCACCTGGGCCGATGTTTACTTTGCCGGCATCACCGACTACATGAACTACATGGTCAAGCGTGATCTGCTGGAACCGTATCCGGCTCTCCGTGGCGTGGTCGAGGCCACCAACGCCCTCGAACCCATCAAGGCCTGGATCGAGAAGCGTCCCGCTACCGAGGTCTAAGCTGGAGCAGCTACCATCTGAAGAAGAAAAACTCATGCCGGCAGCGAGTGCGGAGGGGAGAATCATTGCATAGCAATAACAACCAACAACCAACAACAACAACAGTAACAGCAACAACAACAGTAACCACAACAACAACACGCAACACTACACATTATTTTATTTTTATTATTATTTCCATCATTTGATTTGGACACATTTAATTCCCTTCGGAATGGGGCTGACAAGACCTACTTGAGGGAAACTTTAACCGCGCACGGGTATACGTTCGGGAATTTCAGATATACTACATATATAAGACATATATATATATATATGCGTAGTCCTTTAGCACTCATGGCACTTAATAATTCTTTTTGGCTTAATTCTCTTTGCATTGCCTCGAAACACCGTAACGAATCAGCCAACATACGGAACTGTTTTCTAGCTTTAAAGTTCGCGACTATAAAAGAAAAAGCAACAAAAAAAATGGAAATTTATTGCACAGTTATAATATTGCTCTACTTTTAGAAAATACTCCTAGTACATAGTATATAAAGCTCTATACGTAACTATCTATATATGTTCCACATCCTATAAGATTAGCATATTCAACTCAATCTTTAGCTCAATGCGAAGAGTTTTCAAATATTTACAACATCACAACACAAACAACAACAACAACAGCTATCGCAGCGGCAAGAACAACATTAAACAGCAGCGAGAACGACGCAAATATTTGTTTTATGTTTTTATTATATTTATTTAGCTTCAAGCTTTTATTTCGATTTCGGCACACACTTTCGTCCAGCCTCAAGAATTTTCGACGTCCGACCATTTAAGACCTTCAAAAACAATGAAAAGACTCACCACCAGACATAACTCCAGATTATTATTATTATCAGACATTGGCTCATTGGATATAGTTTGACTAAACATCAAAACGAGAACGTAACAAATTCTAGACTCCACACAGACAACAACTGCCAACACATTAAACATTATCATTTTTTAATAAAAATATATATTTTTTTTATTTAATTATTCACGTCAAACATTTTGTATTTGTATTTTTAAATATTTGCACAATATTAAAAAAACACACACACACATTTTGAATAAACTTCACACAAAATAAGAATTGAGCATACTTTTCGAAAGCATGAAAATTGGTTTTATTTTGCGTGAGGAAAGTGTTAAATGTACATAAAATAAAAAATATAAAATAGAAAAAATATATAAAAAAGGAAAACTATATAAAATAACAAATAATTAGAAAAAACACATAAAAATTATAATAAAAAATATATAAAATAAAAATATTCATCAAATAGAAAAAATATATTAAATAAAAAAATATATTTAAAAATATTATTTTTGAATAAATTACATATAAAATAAAATGAAATATATAAAATACAAAACAATCAAAAAATAAAACAAAAAAAATTGAATAAAAAATATACAAAATAAAAAATATTTAAAAAATAAAATACAAAATAAAAAAATATATATATAAATAAAAAATATTTTAAAAATAAAACACAAAAATTAGAATTCCAAATAAAAAATGATATAAAATAAAAAGATTTTAAATAAAAAATATTTCAAAAATAAAATATAAAATACAAAAAATACTTTTTAACATAAAACAAAAAAAGATATACATATGTATGTATACAAAAATAAAAAATATTTTAAATAAAAAAAATGATAAAATAAACAAATAAATTTATATGTATCTAATTAAAAGCTTAGAAACGTGGAAAATCAATTTTGCCAAAGCAAATCAACTGAAAAGTCAAAAGCGAAAAATATGCAACAGCAGTCAAAGCTAAAATATTATAAATAGTTGTTTAAAAATCAATTGAATCCAATAGGAATTTTAAAAATCAATACACCCATAATTTCTTTATAAAAAACAATATAAAACAAGTAAGAAAACTCTAGTCGAGACCGCTCGACAAGGGTATACCCTGAACCCTATGAAGAACCGTTATTCTAAGCATTCTTTGTTTCTTTTATATACACATGCATATGTACGTTCATTACAAGCCAAACTTACACACACACGCACAGGCGCGCACACACACAAACGCCAGTCGGTGCGTCAGCTGTTCTTTGGCTGCTGTTTGCATGGCAATGCTATGAGAAATTAAATGTTTAATAACTTTTTTTCTAGAGTAACGATTTTGATCAAACTTGTTGGGCGTGATCATGTCATCTATATGTATATATGTGCCAAAGCACAAGTCTCTAGTATTTGATATACGGGAGTTACAAATTTGAGGCGAAGGGGGCGTGACATCCAAAATTTAACAAAAACCGAAATTGTGCAATGATCACATAACACTAAATGCAAAAATTGAAGACTCTAGCTATAAAGATTAATTATATATAATTAAATAACGGAGCATCGATTTCGTTTTTAATCGATAACATTAAAACGATAGTTGTTATCGTTTTTTTTTTAACAAACTTGATCTGCGCACGCTATACGAGGATCTACATAAAAAATTTCAAGTCTCTAGCTCTTATAGGTTCTGAGAACGACGCGTTCACACATACGGACGGACGGACGGACGGACGGACGGACGGACGGACGGACAGACGGACAGGGCTAAATCGACTCGGCTTGTCTCCCTGATCAAGAATATATATACTTTATGGGGTCTGCCACGCCTCCTTCTCCCTGTTACATACATTTCAACAAAAACATTATACCCTGATTTTCCCATTTTCAATGGGTTCAGGGTATAAAAAATCCAAATTGACAGAATTAAATTCTCTAAAAAATTACATCTAACTTTATAGATATATATGTATAAGGCAATATAATCGCTTAGGGAATATCGGAAATTTCACAAGTTCCTCACTGAGGTGAATATTTCAAAAAGGAGGGAATATCTGAGAATAAAACTTTCATTCTCTGCATTAAATTAGAAATTAAAAAAATAAAATCAGGAACCCTCAAAAATGGCAAAAAAAAGCCTAATTGAAGTCAAGTCAAACTTAAAGATTGAAAGAAAAGAGCATTGAAAAGAAGCACTAAATAAAATATGATATATGGTTTTATCTGTTATTCAAGATGAAAGAATAATTCGGACTTCTTTCACATATAAATTATGACACAGGGGCCTAAAACGGTTTGTTGCCACTATATGAGATCTAACTACTAAGAGGAATTATTTTTTTAAAAATCAAATCACAAAAATGATTAGTATTATTTAAAATAAGTATCAGAATAGATATTAGATTGATCTTTTCTTTTTTTACTGACAAATTCTGACTTACCACAGCTTATAGAATTGTAGGAATAATAAACACAGATTTGTTTCATGGTATACAAAACAAGTAACAAGTGTTTAACTATATTTGTCTCTAAGAAACTAAATGCACAATTGGTCAGATCAATCAATATATGAAAATCTCCTTTAACACGTTCCGACTTCAGTTGGTATGCTTCCAATTGGGCGCACGTTTCTCAACGAAGCTGGACATGCCCTCCTTGCAGTCATCCAATTGCAGATTTTCATTCATCTTTGCCTTGGCCTTGACGTATGCCTGCTCAAGCGGCAGATTGAGCTGTTCGTAGTAGAACTCCTTGCCGAGGGCGATCACAGCGCGGCTCTTGGCTCTGATGGCGTTGGCAATCTCATCGATCGTTTTGTCCAGTTCGCTTTCGGGCACGACTTTGGTGACCAGGCCGGCAACATAGGCCTCCTGGCTACTTAGGGGCAGACCAGTCATCAGCATGTAGGCAGACTTGGGGCGGGACATAACGCGTCCAACGGCCACGCCGGGCGTATTGCAAAAGACGCCGACGGCAGCGCTGAAAGTGAAAGCCAAAGGTCAGCAAATGAGCGATTAGATGCGAAGATTAACTATCTACCCGGGCGTCGAGAACATGCTCTTTTCGCTGGCCACAATAATGTCGCAGGAGGCAACCAGCTGGCAGCCAGCAGCAGCGGCATATCCATTCACCTTTGCTATGACCGGCACAGGTAACTTTTGTATGCCTAGAACGAGGTCCGTCATCTTTTGGAATACAGCATCACGATATGCCAGATCATTAGGCTGCAGCTGCTTCAAATTGTGTCCTGCTGACCAAACTTTGCCCTCGGCCGAGAGCACGACGCAACGTAGATCCACATTATCCCGATCCTCATTGAGGACCTCGTGCAGAGCGCTCATCATGTCCATCGAGAGGGAGTTTCGTGTCGACGGATGACATAAAGTGATTTCACGCACGCCATTCTCATTTTTCACCTGCGTATGAGAAAGATAATTAATGCACAGTTTATCAACTAAATAATTTCGGCTTACCTTTAAAAATTCTTCGATATTTTTGGTGCTGGCAAAACGAACAGGAGCTAGGCGCCTGCACTGCGTAAGAAAATATATATAATTACAGTTAATTATTGTAATTAACTATAAATAATTACCAAATTAAATGTATTTGGCAAAGTACGCAGCATATTTAACTACAAAATGTACAAAGGATCAACTGGTTTACCTTAGATTTATAAACATGAATATCAGCTGCTTGCGATCGACCACCGACACGATGTTAGCAGAGAATTCATCGCAGCTATCGATAATTATTTTGCTGGTATCGATACTGTGCAACAGCTGTGGGCTTATTTGTTTAGTAACATTTTTACTGCACAGCAAACAGATGCCATAAACTAATGTAATTTGCACTTAATTTTAATAATATCGCCGAGCACAAATCTTTATTACTCGCCAGAGCGACAGGTGAGTGAACTTTATACACTGTGCAAATGGAATGCACTAATTCTTTTGTTGCGAACAACAGCGAAACAGTTGTTTCCCCATAAAAATATATGTACATGTGTGTGTGTGTGTGTGTGTGTGCGAGTGTGTGTGTTTAGCCCGCACGATACGCTTATCAGGTATCAAACCGTTTTGTTTCCGATTATCAGTTCCAGCTAGTCGCACACATAATTTCAGTTATTGACGTGTTGCTCACTCGTGCGGCGGTCTACAGAGCAACTCTCATACAAATATCGACTTTCGTTTTAGCTGTGCTTCAGTTGGCAACAAAATGCGTCCTTTCAATGGCGGCGAGTGCCTGAAGCCCGTCGGGGGCTGCATCAACCGCGCCTTCGGCAACAGGGAGCCCTGGCAGATCGCAGCGATTACGGCCACCACTGTCCTTGGCGTCGTTTGGATCTGGACTGAGCTAAGCAAGGATGAAGGCAAGTCTCTCTCAAACTTATTCCTTTGGCATTTGCCGAATCATTTGAGTCCATTTAAATAATCTTATCGTGTACTTTAAAGAGAGGGAACCACATACATGTACAAAGAAAATATTCTCTATGTACTTTGAACTTTAACGACCCACCTTGTGTGATCTATCTAATTGATTGCGGCATAGATTACACTTGCCTAGCACTAAGATTGGGTGCAAATCAACTCGCAAGCGAAGCTACGAACTAAGATAGAGAGCGAGATATGATCACCAGAGGAAGTATATATATATATATATATATATATATATATATATATATATATATATATATATATATATGTTGTGGATCATAGTTCATACGCGATCTGATAGTGCTTATGCTATTGTATACATAACCGATTTCAAATAATATTCCTCATGTTATTTCGTAATTTTTACTACTCGCTCTATCAGATATTGAAAGTCTGGACATTTTATCAGTTACCATATAGGTGGCACCATTTCATATAAAAAGAGCTTAATGGCTGTGACTAATTTATACTTGCAGAAGGTCTTATGATACGAAATTATCAACTAGAATGAATTCTAGTTTCAAGAACTAAGTTAAATGTTACATAAAAACCGAACATTTATCTGAAAGGTCTTAGCCCATATCAAACAACGCTATAACAGCCGGAAAGCGTGACAGATCCCATAAAGAGTGCTTATAAAAGGAAGAGATTAAACATATATATGCCATTGCAGATTGAATGGATCATTCTATATGGATAGCGTAAGATGCAGAACATAGAAAACTAGACATAGCAAACTTACTGTGATTTACTTTAAAGAATATATATGCTCACGCACAAATAGTGGAGACTGAGGAAGATATATACATATACATTCATATCAAGTTATCATAACTAAGCTCTAATCAGGGTATTCTTTGCCTCTAAGGATATAAGTACCATAGTATGCCTTAAGCAGCAGATAAGAGTAGAATGCATATTCTCTAGTCGAATACTCCCGACAATGATCAATTAAAAATACTTGCAACTTTTCATTAACATTAGTAATCACTTTACATTAATTAACAAAAACAAGGCAAAAGTATAAATACATTCGTTAATTTATAGCTCTGATACTTAATCTAACAGTGAATGGTTTCCGTTAAGTTAATGATCGATTTTTAAGTACCCGCCGCTCGCCGCTTGGCTACCGTTAGGCGCGTTTAACAAATTTTTTATTGTTTAATATTTTTGATATGAGAACGCTTATCAGTCAGTCAAATACCACAATGTACCATGCCTTTATCTACAGAGTTTAATAATAATATTCCTTTTACTTACAGGTTTCTATGTGCGCGGCAAGCGTCAGTTCTTCAGGCTGGCCAAGAAGCTGCCAGCTGTGCGCCGGCGCGTGGAGAAGGAGCTGAAGAAGGCCAAGGACGACTTTGAGTCGGACATTAGGAAGAGCAATCAGCATCTGGAATACTCGATTCGGCTGCCCGAGAAGGGCTTGTCCAAGGAGCAGATTCTCGATCTCGTGGATGAGCATCTCAAGACTGGCCACTACAGCTGGCGCGATGGGCGTGTCTCGGGCGCTGTTTACGGCTACAATCCAGAGCTGGTGGAGCTGGTCAAGGAGGTCTATGGCAAGGCGTCCTACACGAATCCCCTCCACGCCGACCTCTTCCCAGGTGTGTGCAAAATGGAGGCCGAAGTGGTGCGCATGGCCTGCACGCTGTTCCATGGCAATGCCGACAGCTGCGGCACAATGACCACCGGCGGCACAGAGTCCATCGTCATGGCCATGAAGGCGTATCGGGACTACGCACGCGAGCACAAGGGCATCACTCAGCCCAACATTGTGGTGCCTCGCACTGTGCACGCAGCCTTCGACAAGGGCGGCCAGTACTTCAATATACACGTGCGTTACGTGGACGTCGATCCGGAGACCTACGAAGTGGACGTCAAGCAGTTCAAGCGTGCCATCAACTCCAACACCATTCTGGTAAGTCAAAGAATGTCAAGTTAATGTGAATCCTGATCTTAAACTATATCTTTTTAGCTGGTTGGCTCTGCGCCCAATTTCCCATATGGCACAATGGATGACATCGAAGCCATTGCTGCTTTGGGCGTTAAGTACAACATACCTGTGCATGTGGACGCTTGCCTGGGCAGCTTTGTCGTTGCTCTGGTGCGCCATGCTGGCTATCAGGTGCGACCCTTCGACTTTGCCGTGAAGGGCGTGACGAGTATCTCGGCCGATACGCACAAATATGGCTTTGCACCCAAGGGCTCGTCGGTCATCATGTATTCGGATAAGAAGTTCAAGGATCATCAGTTCACGGTCACAACCGACTGGCCTGGCGGCGTTTACGGCTCGCCCACAGTGAACGGCTCCCGTGCTGGCGGCATCATCGCCGCCTGCTGGGCAACTATGATGAACTTTGGCTATGAGGGCTACCTGGAGGCTACCAAGCGCATTGTGGACACGGCGCGTTACATCGAGAGGGGGTAAATCCTACTACGTCAAAGGGAGAATCTGTTATTAATGTTCGATTATCTTGCAGTGTGCGCCAGATCGACGGCATCTTCATCTTTGGCAAGCCAGCGACGTCAGTCATTGCCATGGGCTCAAATGTATTTGATATTTTCCGACTCTCGGATGCGCTTTGCAAACTGGGCTGGAATCTAAACGCGCTTCAGTTCCCCTCTGGGTAATTTTAGTTCATTCTATTTTAAATTGAAATATATTCACATTTAAATATCTCTGCTGCAGCATTCACATCTGCATCACGGACATGCACACAGGTCCAGGCGTCGCTGATAAGTTCTTGGCTGACCTGCGCACCTGCACGGCGGAGATTATGAAGGATCCTGGCCAGCCGGTGGTTGGCAAAATGGCTCTGTACGGCATGGCTCAAAGCATACCCGACCGTTCGGTCATTGGCGAGGTCACGCGCCTGTTCCTGCACTCCATGTACTACACGCCCGATAAGTAGGATGGACATGCCGTCCACTGCGGTGCACGCATATTTTCCTAGTGCAATATTCCATACCACCATGCCACCCACACCCGATACTTGTTGCTGTTATTGTTCCCACTCGAAGTATCTATATAGCATTTAATAGCAATGCATCAATATCTAATTGTAACTAGGGTACAAAGTGTTTGTTAATGAAATTTATTGATATCAATGCGTATTTGTCTGAGAAGCTAGCGACGATGTTAACTGTGAAGTGCTTATTTTTATACTTATTAAATTTTTCTATGTAATCATCTTAAAACATGTTTTTTAAATCGAACAGTGGAAACTATATATTGAATGTGCTGTTGAGAAGGTATTTAGATTTTTAATTAGAAAAGGGCTCGGCTTGAAACCAAGTTAAACTAATTCAAAAGAACTGTTGTGAGCGTATTTGATAGGCTGGCAAATGTTTATAAAAAATTTATATATTTCGGAGACACAAAGTCTACGTGTATTACAATTTATATATTATATATTTATGTATTAACTAATTGTTACACGCTTGATAAATATTACTTAAACTGATACATTGATAACTCAATCAGCTATATACATATATATATATATATATATATATATACTCATGTACACGTTGTCTTTGTATTCAAGTTCGACTGTTGTAGTTGTAGTATGAGAAGAAAACTGGATTGTTATTTCTGTATTTTTCTAACATTTTATGAAGAACACTTGCTTATGTTATATATAATTTAAATTTGATTTTCATTAATATAGAAAAAAAACCAATAGCCATCTACATTAAATAGAATTAACAATTTGATATTAATATGAACAATTTCAATAGCCATCTACATTGTCTAGGGTCTTTTATCTTTGAAACCCAAAAGAAATTTCCTTTAAGATTCTAAATATTTTTGTTAATTTATTGATATACATACATACATATATATGAACACACACCTCATTGTAAACATGGGTGTGATTGTTAGCTGATTTGCAATACTGAAAATATCAGAAATTAATACAATGCAGCTCACGTACTTGCGAGAACTGCATGTTAGTTACAGATACAACCTAATCAGTCCAACAGTCTATACTATTACATATTAAAATCAATTCAAAGACAACTGTGTAGATATATCTATACTCACACTCAATCTATGAATACATGTATGCTCTGCAGTTCAGTTTGTTTTTACACCCATTTTTTGACCCAGTGAGAATAATATTTCATGAGAATATCATCTTGTTGCTCTGCCAGATCAAGTTTCACGTTTTTGTTTACCAACAAGGGCCGTGCTTAGCATACAGCGCTCTATCTAGCATGGGCTCGATCTGTTAAACAGATAATTAGAATCTTAATGTTTTACTTAATCACCATAAAACTTGCTTTTGAATATACATAGCAATATTATGTTACTCTGATGAAATATGACACAGATTAATCTATGTAGTTCACATTAGTGTCTACTTTTAAATATAATACTTGCTTAAATATGACAAATAATTTATAAACGTGAATTAACTTAATATACCAACACATTAAACTGCCTCAAAATGTGCATTCACAGACAAACATTTTCTTCATAGTCTTGAATGATAAGAGGCGTCTAAAATCTAAACTTTTCCATATATATTTGTATAGACCCATACATATAGAGGCAGAGAGAACTATCGTAATGGGAGCGAGCTATTTACTAGAAAAGCTTTTAAAAACACTTAACAAACTACTGAGGAGAGAGCGAGAGAGGGATAGAGAGTGAGAGATAGTATAAATATGTTAGGCAAGTGCTGAGCTTGTTCAGTTTTCTACGATCGGTCTGCTTTGAAAGACGCGTTGATAAAGGCATAATGGTCTCCTCCTCAGTCTCAGCTGATGGCAATAACAAATATTGCTTTGCCATAGATCGCGGTGGAACCTTTACGGACGTGATATGCATATGTCCAGGCGGGCGAGTGCGCACAATAAAGCTGCTCTCCGAAGATCCAGAGCGCTACAGCGATGCTCCCCGTGAGGGCATACGCCGTATACTGAAAGAAGTGAGTCCGTAACTATGCAAAATGAGAATTTAAATGAATAGTCAGAGTATGGCAGGAAACTGGCGAGGACCTGACTGCTGCTGGCCTGGTGGACACCTCCAAAATTGGCTGGGTGCGCATGGGCACCACTGTGGCCACAAATGCCCTGCTCGAGCGGAAGGGCGATCCTGTCGTGCTGGTGGTCAACAGTGGCTTCCGTGACTTGCTCTACATTGGCAACCAAGCGCGCCCCAAGATATTTGACCTCAATATACGGAAGCCAGCGAATCTCTACCAGACCGTCGTCGAGGTTGACTGCCGCATTGTGCCCGAGCAGGCCGATCGCTGCCAATTGAGTGAGTTAATCTTATAATCATCTCGAGTCCTAGTTTGTTGATGATGGGTTACTCACCAGATCAGCAGTGGAAGGTCCTCCAGGGCATCACCGGATCCAAGTATTTGGAAATGCAGCCCGTGGACGAGGTGGCCGTGCGAGCCTCTTTAGCCGCTGCCCGCGCACAGGGCATCAACTCAGTGGCTGTGGTGCTGGCTCACAGCTACGCCTGTCCGGATCATGAGCTGCGCATTGGCGTCATTGCAACGGAGCTCGGGTTCAGCCATGTCACGCTCTCGCACAAGGCCATGCCCATGTGCCGCGTATTGGCGCGAGGCTACACGGCCTGCGCCGAGGCCTACCTGACACCCCACGTAGATCGCTATCTGGCCAGGTAAGTGTGTCTGCTTTCCGTTTGTGTGCACCCCTCACAGAGCCTTTGCTCGTAAATTAGAGAATGAGATTGCTCTTTTGCACTAGAAACCCACAAAAAACAACTAACAACAATAAAGATTATCACAATAATAAAGCCAGACATATAAGAGAAGTGCATGAAAAGCTCAGCCAGCACCTCTACACACGTAGCTATCGAGTGTCAAATGCAAAAACAAAAGCTACTCTCTGAGAACAATACAGTCACATCTAAAATATTGGGCATACCTGTGTAGTGGGGTTTGAGTAGGGTTGTGATTCCGTCTATCTATATGAATACAGATATATAGTGAATACATTTTCTGCTTGCAGTTTCAAATCGGGCTTTGAGAATCAATTGGCTGGCGTTGATGTGCTCTTCATGCAATCCGACGGCGGCCTGACGAACATGGAGAATTTCCGTGGGGCGCGTGCCATACTCTCGGGCCCGGCGGGCGGCGTCGTGGGCTATGCTCTGACGGGATCGCGTGAAACGGATTTGCCACTAATTGGCTTTGACATGGGAGGCACTTCCACGGATGTGTCTCGATACGCCGGCAACTATGAGCACGTCATTGAGAGCACCACGGCGGGCGTCACCATTCAGGCGCCGCAGCTGGACATCAATACTGTGGCAGCAGGCGGCGGTTCACGGCTCTTCTTTCGGTCAGGCATATTTGTGGTAGGCCCGGAATCTGCGGGCTCCCATCCAGGCCCGGCGTGTTACAAGAAAGGAGGACCCCTGACCGTTACGGATGCCAATCTGATACTGGGTCGAATACTTCCTCAGTATTTTCCAAAGATCTTCGGGCCAAATGAGAATGAGCCCCTTGATTATGAGCTAACTAGGCGTAAGTTCGTTGAGCTGCAGTCGGATATCAATGAGCATCTGAAGGCCAATGGCGACTCCAGGGTGCTGAGCATAGAGCAAGTAGCTTTGGGCTTCATTCGCGTCGCCAATGAAACCATGTGCCGACCGATACGCGCTCTGACGCAATCCCGCGGCTTGGACACCGCCAACCATGTGCTCTCCTGCTTTGGTGGCGCCGGCGGGCAGCATGCCTGCTCCATAGCTCGCAACCTGGGAATAGCTAAGGTTAGTATGTCAACTCTTAAGGCAATCGATCAGTTGATATCTAGGTGCTTACAGGTGGCGGTTCATAAATACGCTGGAGTCCTCTCGGCCTATGGCATGGCTCTCGCCGATGTCGTCCAGGAGGTCCAGGAGCCCAGTGGAGCAGAGTTCAATAATGCAAATGCGCAGCTGATAAAGGATCGATTGGATGCGCTATCAAAACAGTGCCATGATCAGCTGGCTGCACAGGGCTTCAAGCAGATCGAGCTTCAGCCCTTCCTCCATTTGCGCTACGAGGCTACCGATGGCGCCCTGATGTGCACGCCAGCAGCTGCTGAGCAGGCTCAGCTGTCGGAGCAATCTGCTTCACCGTTACTAACTGCTTACGGCGACTTCCATGCCACTTTCCTGGAACGCTACCGCACGGAGTATGGATTCGTGCTGCAAAATCGTCGCATAATCGTGGATGACATTCGCATACGCGGCCTTGGTAAGAACGAAACGCCACCTGAGCTGCGGGTGGAGCAGGCACAAGAAACGACTCCTACAGCCGAGGGGCATACAGAAGTGCACTTCGATCAAGGTTCCTTCCAAACGCCGATCTACTTGACCAAGCATCTGCTCGCTGGACACAGAATTTCCGGTCCTGCCGTGCTTATCGATCAGCTGTCGACCATCATAGTGGAGCCGGAGTGTACAATTCACGTGACGGCCTATGGTGATCTTATTATGGACGTGCAAACTAGTGGCAAGCATGGCATCAATGCAGAGCTGGATCCAGTGCAGCTCAGCATATTCAGTCACCGATTCATGAGCATTGCTGAGCAGATGGGCAGGTAGTCTCAACTCATCCTCTTTCAATTGTTGCATAAAGTAATTATCTCATCTAATACTTGCAGAGTGCTTCAGCGTACTTCTATATCGACCAACATTAAGGAGCGCCTTGACTTCTCCTGTGCTCTGTTTGGCCCGGATGGCGGCCTGGTCAGCAACGCTCCACACATTCCCGTGCATCTGGGCTCCATGCAGGAGACGGTGCAGTACCAGCTGCGCGTGCGCGGGGACACCTTAAAGAACGGAGATGTTATTTTATCAAACCATCCACAAGCCGGAGGCTCGCACTTACCAGATCTGACAGTCATCACGCCAGTTTTCTTCAAGTAATGGAGACGCCTTCTCAATGTGAATCCATCTTCTAATACTTCCCATTTTGCAGCACGGAGCCGCGTCCTGTTTTCTTTGTGGCTTCACGTGGACATCATGCTGACATTGGCGGGATTACGCCTGGCTCCATGCCGCCCCATTCCACGTCGCTGGCCCAAGAGGGCGCAGCTTTCAAGTCGTTCCTTATAGTTGAGAATGGCGTATTCCAAGAACAGCAGATTATCCAACGGCTGACCACGCCAAGTGGCGTTAAAGACGCTGTGGGCACACGCAACCTCAGCGACAATCTGTCCGACCTAAGAGCACAGATTGCCGCCAACCACAAGGGCATAAACCTGGTGACGGAGCTCATTAACAGCTATAGCTTGAATGTCGTCCAAGCTTATATGCATCACATCCAAAAGAACGCGGAGCTGGCGGTGCGCGACGTGCTGCGCCAGATTGGCCGCGATACCATGGAGCGCACAGGCTCCACTGTGCTGGTGGCCCAGGAGTTCATGGATGACGGCTCACCCATCACGCTGCGCGTCACCATTGATCCGGAGAACGGTTCGGCTCTGTGTGACTTTAGTGGTTCTAGCGAAGAGGTCTGGGGCAACTGCAATGCTCCACGTGCCATAACGCTGTCAGCTCTCATATACTGTCTCCGTTGTATGGTGGGACATGATGTGCCACTGAATCAAGGCTGTTTAGCGCCAATCCAAGTGGTTATACCCAAGAACTCCATACTGGATCCTTCAGAGGGCGCCGCAGTAGTCGGAGGAAATGTGCAGACCTCGCAGCGCATTGTGGACACCGTGTTGAAGGCTTTCCGGGTTTGTGCCGCTTCGCAGGGCTGCATGAATAACGTAACAATTGGCGACGAGCAATGGGGATACTACGAAACTGTTGCTGGTGGCGCAGGAGCCGGTCCAGGCTGGCACGGAGCTGGCGGCGTGCATACGCACATGACTAATACCCGCATCACTGATCCGGAAATATTGGAATTACGCTATCCGATGATACTGAAGCGCTTCTGTCTGCGCACCGACGGCTCGGGCGGACGTGGGCAGTATGTGGGCGGCGAGGGAGTCGAACGTGATCTGCTTTTCCGCAAGCCTGTCACATTATCCGTTCTGACAGAGCGTCGTACGCTGCAGCCATACGGCATGGCCGGTGGTGAGCCGGGCAAGAGTGGACGCAATCTGATCGTTAAGCACGACGGAAGAGTGATTGCGCTTGGTTGCAAGACCTGCATCGATGTTGAGGCTGGGGTGAGTTTAGCATGCAGTTTATATTTGGAGCAATAATATAATATTACTTACTTTTCAGGATACATTTGCTATGAAAACACCTGGAGGCGGTGGATATGGACTGCACGATGATTCCTCTGCAGCTGATCAGTCCACTCAAGGCGTTGAAAATGTACAGAGATTTGTGGAACGAGGCACAGTCCACAATTATCGTCAATCCCAGGAATCAGCATAGCTGCGCAATAAATGATGTTTATTAGATTAATTGTGTTTGAAAATATTAGCAAATATACAAGATTTATGCATAATAAAAAAATGAGTTTATTTACCAATAATCCAAATGGCAAATATATTTATATTTGTTTGTTTATAAGTATGATTAATATTAATTACTTGGATATTAAAATTTACTGAAAATAGTTTACGTAAAAGTAACGGCAAACAGTTGACTGCAAACTAGTGTGACCATATCATTTAATAAAAGGCCGGTACAGCTTGCAGTAGGCATTTACGCGAAACAGCTGAGCAAGTATCGATACTTTGTTGCTCGAAAACAGCTGTCCATGTTAGTATATAGTGTTAACAGTTTGTGAGAAGCGTTCCATTAGCAGATGTTTTGGTAAACAACGCGGTCGTGCACACGTGCTGCGCGGATAAATCAAATTCGATTTCACAATAATTGTTTATTAAATATTTACACCATAATGGCCGCTATAACAGATAAATCGAAAGAAACTAATACTTTTCGGGTAAGTTACTTTCATGTTCAACAATAACAGTTCGAAATAATCTGCGTGTCTTTTTACAGTTTAAGTCGTTCACCGACCGAGTGAATGAGATCGACCTGCGCCACTTGGCGCTGTACCACATTGGCCACAAATACGAACAGCTCGAGGAGGCCGACAATGAAACGTACTTCCAGCAGACACTACAGAAGTGGAATGTGCTGAATCTCACCGAGGAGTATAACTCGTTCAGCAAGCAATGCCGCAAGATTGTAACACTGCCGCAGTTGCTCCACCAGAAGGACTTTGTGATTGACCTGCTCCTGGAGCGCCTATCGACGGCCACAAACCTATCCCAGCAGCCACTGCTGGAGCTGCTCTACGTGCTGGCCCGCGACCTACGCGAGGAGTTCTACGCCTACTTCCAGCGCGTGCTCGACCGGCTCATATGCCTGCTGAACACCCAGGATGCCGAGCAGCTGGAGTGGACTCTCATCTGCCTGGCACATTTGTTCAAGACCCTCAAATCCTACCTGAAGCGCAATATAGGCATCGTCTTCAATGCAATACTGCCATTATTAGACGAGCAGCACTACGCCGAGCACGTGACGAACTTCGCCGTGGAATGCTTTGCCTACATTGCCCGAGATGTGCGCGACTTTCCGCGTTTCCTGGCCTACGTGCTGCAGACGGTGCTGCGCGAGCAGGTGGAGAGTGTGCACGGCTGTGGACGTCTGCTGTTCGAGATCCTCCGCGGCGTCAATGGCCAGCTGCACACATGTGCTCCCGACCTCCTCGCCCACGTCCTGCAGCTGCTGGCCAACTCGGACGGCAGCTACACCAAGGAACAGACTTCACTCCTCGCGGACATCGTGCATCATTGCTTCGGACTGCTGCTGGGCTTCATGCGCGCCGACCAGAGCGTTGTGCTCTGGCAACAGCTCTGCGCAGCTGTATCCAAGGAGGAGCTCAGCGCCGCGGCCACAGTGCAGCTGCTCGAGCTCATCCTGCCACTGATCACACACAAGGACGGGCGCTATGTGGCGGAGCTATCGCTGCTGGTGCCCACCATACTGAAGCTGCTCGATCGCCATCTGACAGCCGAGGCAGAGCCGCTGCAGCAGCTGAGCGCCTTGGTGAGCAGCCTGCTGCAGGCCCCACAGGTGCAGCTCGACCAGCTGGACGCGAGTCGCATCCTGCAGAAGCAGCTCAACGTCAGCCAAGTGTCGCGCGATGTCTACGCGGACTTCATACTCCAGATGCTGGACTACAAGCTGTTCGAGTTCATGGTGCTGCCCCATGTCGTGGCGCACTACGAGCAGCACAAGGATTTGCCCGCCCTGGAACTATTGGCCCGCATCGTGCAGCACAAGCGGCCGCTGCTTGTGGACGCTGCGAGCTTAGCCAACTGGCAGGCGTATCCCATGCAGCTGAAGCAGCCAGCAACTCACCAGCTCCTGGAGCAGCAGATTGTTAGCATCGATGTGAGCGAGGAGCGGCAGCTGCTGCTGCTCCTGCTGCTGCCCCACCTGCGCGGCTTCAGCAAGCAGCCACTGGCGGACAGCCTGAAGTCCGCCATCGAGGATCAGCTGGCTCTAGGTGCGCCCGAGTGCACGCTGTTGCTCCTGCTGCTGCAGACCCACTCGCTCCTCAAGTTCGAGCTGCCCCAGGAGCTGCGCGCACAGCTGCAGCAGAGCCTGCTGCCACGCCTGGGCGGCGACCTGCGCGCCTTGTCCTGCCTGCAGCTCATTCTGCAAAGCAGCTCCAAGGGCGACCTGACTCCAGCGGCCATTGAGGAGACTCTGAGTACCGTGTCCCAGCTGCTGGCTGATCCGATGGCCCAGCGACGTCGCATGGCGGCGCAGTGCCTGGAGCTGCTGGGCAGCAGTCAGCAGCGCAAGCTGAATCCCTACGGCTACTTCGCTGCAGCCTGCCGCATCGAGCCCACCGTCCACAACTACCGGGAGCTGCTGCTGCAGCTGCAGCAGCTCGAGCCGGCGGCGGCGCAGTTCAAGCAGTACGAGCAGCTGCCCCACTACAAGGAGCACGCGGTGAGCCTGCTTCTCGGCCTGCTGTACAACAACTTCAAGTTCGTGTGGGCGCCAGTGCAGCAGCTGCTGGCGGAGTACGTCAAGGTCATGGCCATCGAGGAGTTCTGGGTGTTGTTCAAGGCGAAGCTGGTCCAGACAGTCGCCTGCATAGACTACGGCGTGGAGGCGACCCCATTGGAGCAGCCGCCGCAGCCCAGCTACAGCTCGCAAGCGCTCTCCTCCCTGCTGCCAGTGGAGCAGGCGCAGCTGGAGCTGACCCTGCAGCAGGCTCTGAACTACCGCCAGCTGCTCTGGCAGTGCATACCCAAGCTGGGCAGCGTGGCCGAGGTGAAGAACGCGGACTTGGTGCGCCTCTTCCTGCAGTTCGTGGAGGGGGAGTACCGCGCTCAGCTCGAGCGCACCGAGCACACCTGGAACCTGCATGAGTCAACGGGTAAGCACTCTTATCACTCGTATCAAATCACAACAACTTAAGTCATTATCTGTTGACTAACGCAGCCGATGACATGGAAATTGATGAAGCCGAAAGCGAAGGTGTCGATAAGACCCTGACGTCGACTGTGACGCATGGCCCGGCGGAGCGGCACAGAAAGAAGCTGCGCAATTCGCATGCCAAGTTCATTCTGCAGACGCTGCAGCTGAAGTTGGCTTGCTTCGTATCGCAGCCGAACCCGAAGGCCCTGCACCGGGAGGCCCATATGCGGGAGTTCTACCTGGAGCTGCTCGCCGGGCCCAATGGGGCGCTGCAGCAGCTGGCGCTGGACTGCCTGGCCGCGTACAAGCAGCCCGCTGCACTGGTGCAGCAGAAGCAGCAGCTGGCGGGACTCATTGACGATGCCAAGTTCAAGGCGACGCTCACCGGCCTGGACGTGGCTGCCTTAACCCCACAGCAGCGCAGCGAGCTGATGCCGTACGTGCTGCGCGTGCTCTACGGCCACCTCGTCAAGGGTGGCCAGCGGCAGCTGAGCGGGCAGCAGCGGAAGACGCTCATCCTGCGCTTCCTGGGCCAGCTGGAGGAGCAGGAGATCCTCGACTTCCTCAAAATGGCATTCGGACGCTTCGAGGAGCACACCAGCCAGCCCCTCGACCAACTGGCGGGCTACGTAGAGGCTCACTATGTTCCCACGGCGGTCATCTCCGCACGGCAGCTGCAGAGAATCGTCAATCTGCTGGAGCTCATCAGGAAGGAGTTCGCGGGTCGGCTGAGTGCCGCCTTCCAGCTGTACGTGCTGAAGCTGCTGCTCCTGGTGGGCAGCGTCTCGCAGCAGGTCATCGCTAACCATGGAGGCGAGGCTCTCAAGCTGGTGGCTGCTTACAGGAACGTGCGCCACGCCGCGCTGCAGACGCTGGTCAGCTACTTCGGCCAGCTGCTGGACATGTCGGAGCTGTGGACCAAGGAGCACCTGCAGGCCATCTGCGAGGTCTTCGTCTGGCCAGGGCTGAGCCGCCTGCCCCAGGACTCCATACACAACCCCACGCCGTTGCTCAAGCTGTTGCTGCTGTGGGGCGGCGAGCCCGCCTTCCAGAGCTTGCTGCAGCAGAGTCCCGCGCCCGAGTCGAAGCCCATAATGCACTATCTGATTGCGCTGCTTCTGAACGACAAGTCGAAGCCAGTGGTGCGGCGCTCGCTCCTACAGTTGGTGGAGCAGCTGCTGGAGAGCGCCAACACGGAGGAGTACGGCCCGCAGGCCCTGGCCACGCTCCAGCCGTACATCCCGGACGTGCTGCAGCTGATGCAGGCCAGCTGGCGGCAGAAGCGAGCGGGCAAGCAATCACTGGACAAAAGGGAGCTGAACATCCTGAGCCTGCTGACGGTGCACGTGCAGGAGCCAGAGACGTGCGAGACGCTGCTGCAGCTGCTTCTGCCCATCTTCACCAAGCAGGCGGCGGGCGCGAGTGCTGAGACGGTGCTCCAGCTGGTCACCACGCTCTCCAATCTGAGCAAGCGCGTGCCCGTCTTCGGCAACTACGTGCGTCGGCTGGCGCCGCTCTTCGAGCAGGTGCACGGGCTGCCGGCCCGCAAGCTGCTCTGCGAGATGGTCACCTACATGGCCAAGCAGCGGGCCAGCGAGGCCAAGGAGCTGCCGGAGCTCGCTGCTTCCGCGGAGAGGATGCGGGAGTGGGCGCGCTTCGTGCTGCAGCTGAATGCGTGGGACAAGCGTTGGCTGGAGCAGCCGGACTACGACAGGCGGCTGCAGGCGCTAACCGAGCTGAAGCAGCTGCTGGAGCATAAGGGTGACCAGCAGCAGCCCATCGACCTGGACCTGGCCCTCCTGGTCACCTACAACTGCTTCCACATGCTGCGCCACGACTCGGACCTCGGCATGCGCGTCAACATTGGGGAGCTGCTCAAGGCGCTGCTGCCACGGCTCACCAACCAGCTGGCCAAGCTGCCCCGCAAGGACGAACTGCACTTCTGGCTGGACGAGTGCCTGCTCCCGCTGCTGCAGCGCTGCCTGCGCGACGAGCGCCACGAGCACGCGCGGGGAGAAGCCATCGGGCTGCTGGGCGAGCTGGCGCGGCAGAGCGGCGATGCTCACGAGGTGCTGCGCGATCTCGCGCCCTTGGCCGACGCCCATGACGCGGACGTGGACTTCTTCGAGAACATGCTGCACCTGCAGACCCAGCGCCATGGGCGTGGCTTGCAGCGGCTGGTCAATGTGGCCGGAGGCGCCAGCTGGCGGCAGACGGCGCCCAGTCCGCGCACGCTGACCCAGTTCCTGCTGCCGCTGGCCACGCGCTATTTGCTGAGCGAGAAGCACGCGGGCAGGCACACCCTGGTGGATGCGGCCATCGAGGCGGTGGGTGTGATGTGCGAGCAGCTGCCTTGGCAGCAGTACCACGCCATCCTGCGCCACTACCTGCAGCGGCTGCGACTGGCCCATGGCCAGCAGAAGCAGTGCGTCCGCTTGGTGGTGCGCATCCTCGACGCCTTCCACTTCGACCTGACCCACGCCAACGCAGACGAATCCATCCTGGCCCAACTCAAGCAAAGACTCGCCGAGGCACCAGCTGAGCCAGCAGAGGAGCAAGAGTCTGAGGAGAAACCTGTCAAGGAGGAGCTGCCTCCCGATGGCTCAGACATTGACTTCGATGGAGAGAAAGACGAGGCGGAGGCTGAGGCGGAGGAAGAGGAGCAGGAGCCTCTGAAGCAGCGACAGAGTAGTCTCCCCCAGCCCTTGGCGCCCAGTGCAGCCAGGCGCGTCATGGCCACCATTACCAGCGTGCTGCTGCCCACGCTCAACCGCGCCATCACCGAGAAGACCAATTACGACTCCAAGCACAAGGTCAACCGCCGTCGCCTGAGCCACGAGCGCGAAGATGAGGAGATACAGCGGGTGCCCATCGCGCTGGCCATGGTGAAGCTGCTGCAGAAGCTGCCCCAGGAGCTGCTAGACAACAGCTTGCCAGGTGAGTAAAATATAGATATATATCTCAATCTGTAGTCTCTCTAATCCGTTCTCTCGCCAGGCATCTTCATGAAGGTCTGCACCTTCCTGCGCTCGCCCCTGAAGTCCGTTCGCATGCTCACGCGAGACATACTGAAGAAGATCATGATTACGCTGGGCGGCAGCTGGCTGGGTTTGCTGCTCGAGCAGCTGCAGTCGTTGCTCACGCGTGGCTTCCAGGTGCACGTGCTCTCGGTGACGCTGCACGGCGTGCTGGACGCCCTGCGCGACCAGCTGCAGCCGGCGCACATCGAGCTCTGCCTGCAGAACCTGCTCGAGGTGGCGCTCAACGATATCTTTGGCGACGTCAGCGCCGAGAAGGAGGTGGACAAGATCGTCGCGCACACGCCCGAGGCCAAGCCCAGCGCCAAGAGCTACCTCACGCTGAACATCGCCGCTCGCTTCATACGGGACAACTGTCTGCTGGACCTGCTGCTGCCCTTCAAGGAGCACCTGGCGCGCTCGCACTCGCGCAAGGTGACGCAGAAGATACAGGAGTGCTTCGCCAAGATCGTGGCTGGCCTCGTCGAGAACACGCACATCGCGCGCGAGAGTCTGCTGATCTTCATCTACGGCACCATGTCCGAGAGCATCACTGACCTCCTCCCCGGCGCCCAGAAGCGGCAGCTGACCGAGAAGCAGCAGGCGCTCATGCGTCGCGCCCGACCGGACTGCCTGCTGCTGCAGCCGGCGCCAGGACGGCGCAGCGTTGCGACTGGCAACAGGCAGGTCAAGTCCAGTGCCCAGGCCAACGCCCACATACTCATCGAGTTCGGGCTGGAGCTGCTGCACTTCGTGCTGAAGCGCAAGAAGATCGCGGAGCTGGACTATCAGCCCTTCCTGCATCCGTTGCTGCCTCTGCTGCAGGACGCGCTGAGCAGCAACCACGCCAGGACCACGACCTATGCGCTCAAGTGCTACACGGCGATCTGGCTGGGCGAGTACGAGCTGTCGGAGCTGAGCACGGAGCAGCTCTATCCGGTGGTCGTGCGCATGTTCGAAATCCTTAAGAACTTCTCCACGTTCGGAGCCACGCGGCAGGAGGAGAACGCGCAGCTGGTGCGGGCCAGCTTCAAAGCGGTGGTGGCGCTGCTGCGTAAGTGCCAGGATTACGCCCTGACGGAGGAGCAGATCGAACAGCTGCTGCTGCACGTCGAGCAGGAGTTGCAGGAGGGCGAGTGCAGCAGCCAAACGATGTGCTTCACGCTCCTGAAGGCGCTCGTCGGACGCAAGGTGGACACGCGCTCGCTGCACGACCTGATGCGGCGCCTGGCCGACTTGTCCATCATCTCGCAGTCGGACCATGTGCGCGACGAGTCGCGTACGATCCTCCTCACGTACATCATGGAGTACACGCTGCAGAAGCGCGTCGATCAGCTGCTCAAGTTCATGACCGTGCAGCTGGAGTACACCCAGACCGCCGGCCGCATGTCGGCCATTCAGTTCATGCACGCGATCATCAACAAGTTCCCGCTGCAGGTGCTGGCCAAGCACTCCGAGTTCCTCTATCTCTCCCTGGGCCCGCGCTTGGTCAACGACGAGGACACCGCCTGCCGTCGCGCAGTCGCCGCCGCTCTGGAGGCGATGCTTTCACGACTCACCAAGCTGCAGCGACAGCCGCTGCTGGACCTGACCATGCTCTTCTTCACCTCGCCGCAGTCCACCCAGAAGCCGGGTGTGCGTGAGCTGGCTGCGGCGCTGCTCTCCCGCTTTGTGCAGGCAGAGCGCGCAGGCTTCGCTGAGCGACTGCCCCTCGTGCTGCCCACGCTCGTGGCCGTGCTGACTCTGGGCGACGTAGAAGCAGGCGGAAAATTCGTACGTGCTCCAATGCAGGACGCTGCGCCTGTGTGCGAGTCTAAGCGGCGACAGAAGCGCCGACGAAAGGTAAGCAAATCCTGATATAGAAGCTTGTTAAATTGATATAAATTATTTATATTTGTATGTAGCAATCAAATGATGGCGAGGGCTTGCTCGATCCGGAAGCGCTTTTGGAGCAGAAGCAACGCAACGTTGACCATCAGGTTATCCAGCTGCAGTATTGCCTGCTGAAGATCTTTGAGCACTGTGGCGAGACGCTGCTCAGCGACCAGGAACTGGCGCTAACTGTGGACGAGTTGGCCTATGAGAGTCAGAGGCTTCTGGGCCACGAGCACAATTGGATTCGTTGCAATGCAGCGAAGCTGCTTACACAGATATTGACGCACTACGACTACGCGTACGTGGGCCAGCAGCTGCTGGGCATCAAGTGTGAGAAGGCGGAGGATGTCAAGGTGCTGCAGTTCATATATGCACAGCCAGCGCAAGATCTGAAGAGCTTGGTGCTGGA
Source organism: Drosophila paranaensis (assembly GCA_035047545.1). Taxonomy (NCBI): domain Eukaryota; kingdom Metazoa; phylum Arthropoda; class Insecta; order Diptera; family Drosophilidae; genus Drosophila; species Drosophila paranaensis. The sequence continues at coordinate 6,681,929 of JAWNPL010000026.1, read as the reverse complement.
CCTGTGCGCCCAGGTGGTTCCGGGCGAGACAGCGCAGGAAATGATTGACGAACTGGTGAAGCTTCTCCTCTTCGTGGCACACATGCTCAGGGACGTGCCCTTCAGCATAAAGCAGGAGGACGGTGCGGAGCAGAAGGTGCAGCTGCCAGCTGGGAAAATAAATCTGAATTGGCTGGTGCACAACATGCGCATCCTAATCAACAAGGAGGTGTCCAAGGCACCGCACGACACCAGCATTGTAAGTAACTATAGTCATTGATCGCAAGCTTCTGCTAATTCCTGAATCTCATCTTAGCGCACGGCTCTGTTCACGCTCATCGAGGGTCTGTCCACGCTGCTCAGTGTTGAGGCTTTAACCCGCTTGGCGCCGACTTTGATGCAGGGACTCGTGCGCGAGATGTCCGAAGAGGACCAGAACGTCGATCCAGAGCTGCGTCAGCTGGCATTGCGCGTGGGCAGCCGTCTGCGCAAGCGCATAGGTGCCGAGACCTACGACAAGCTGCGCAACGTTGTGCAGAACAAGCTGATGGTGCGTCGTGCCGAGCGCCGCAAGGCCGTGGCTCAGGAAAAGATCCACGACCCGGTGCGTGCAGCCAAGCGCAAGGCTGGAGTGCAAGAGCGCAAGAAGGCGGCCAAGCGCCTCAAGACGGCCGTGGTGCGCGGCAAGGCGCCCGACATGAAGCAGAAGCTGAAGAAGCGCAAGCGCAAAGCTGAAATGGAGAGCTGAAGAGAGTTCACATTTAAGTCTATAGAAGCGTCTATATTTGTATTCCTATGACTATATACATATATAACATATAACTACATATGTATCCATATATCTTGATAGCAACCCTTATTAAATATGCCTTATCCTAAATAAATTGCAATGGAATGATTTAAGTAATCAGTTGATTTCTAATTGTCTTGTGATTAAATGCGCTTCTTCACAACTTGTTAAATTTAGTTAATACAAAGCAGTTTGGCTTCTGGCCAAGATCATGTCAGACTTAAAAGCTACGGCGTACAGAAAATTCAACAGCAATTTACATAACATTAACTTTGGCTCGGATTCAGTTCAGTTCAGTTTGGACAAGACGCGATCGGAGCTCGTCAGGCGAAGAAGGCACTTGGACACATAGACCAACAGCATTAGGATTAGCGTGGTCACCTCCATGATTACGAAATGCGATATGGAAGAGCCTATTTCCAGCCAGGAGCCAGTATTACGCACCAGAAACAGAAAGTTCAAGCCCATCACATCGCAGATGAGCAGCAGACAGATGAAGACTTGACGTTCGTGGAGACGCGCGTGCTCGCTGTATGCGTAGACAATGGATAGATTCATTACTATGGGCAAGAGGAGCTTGAGCAGCACCAGCGACATGATGATAAACGGCGCAAAGTGGCTCAGGAAGCAGCGAGCAATGTTCGGGTCGAATGAGCTGATGGATGCAATGTTTCCGCTCCCAAAGAGCGAGAAGAATGTGTACAGAATGAGGGTGAAGGCTATGCGCAGAGACGACTGCAGGCTCTTCTGCTGGTGCTGCAGCGGATCCACGTGTGCCTGCTGTTGGGCAAGGGACGTTGTCAACTCTATGGCTAGCAGCTGGACGAATAACGATTCGTACGAGGTGCACATGAGGGTGTACAGCGTTCCCAGATTGTAGCAAATGTGCTCCAAGCGCACTTCCAAGGCAGTCTCCTTGCTGAGGTGTGTGAAGACGAATGCATACGCCAGATACAGCCAACTGATGATCTTCAAGGGTAGCGGAGCAGCTATCTGATGGTTACGCAGATACACGCACACAGCGGTGTTGATCAGAATAATAGTATTGCACCACATCATGTGCCGTTTGTGGTTTTCCCGCTGCTTGCTTAGAAATTGGCGAGCCAGCAAGAGCAGAATGCCAGCCAGCAGCAGATAAGAATTCTGGTAACCCACAGACGGCGGCACCAGTGGGAAGCAGCCCAGCACGACCACCAACAGAAGCCAACTGTAGAACGTCTTCTTCGTTTTGAACGAATTCCAATTGCAGTAACAGGCAAAGGCGACGAAGCACAGCGAAATCAGGCGACGCTCGAAGAAGGTGAAGACCAGAAGCTCAGCGCAGCCAACAAGCAAAAGCAGCTGCGCTATGGAGACTTGTTCTTGGCGTGAAACTGGTGGTTGGCCATCGGTTGGATCATCGAGGAGCTCGTCGTTTCCCTTTGGAGTATGGCGCACTGCAAACATCCAGACGGGCAGAGGCAGCAGCAAATAAAAGCTCACAGCGAACGGAACACGTTGCGCCACGACGAAGCCAATCAGCAATAGAGCTGCGACCCACAGGCCAAATGTGATCTTGGATGAGTGGCTAATTCTTTTGGGCGCCGCATCTTGAGTTAGCAGGCGATACAAATAAAACATCCAGCCCAAAAACGTGGCCGTTGTGGTCAGTAGCATAACGTTGCAATAATATCCTTGATAGTATTCGATGCCTTCCAGGGCCAAGCGCATGACAACTGCGCTGTTTGCCAGCGATTCATCAAATTGGTTCGACTCGAACGTGCTGCTAATGTAGCCCTCATATTTGCTGATTAGCTCCGAAGTCAACGTGTCGAAACTATTCAAAATTGGGGCGAACAGGCCACGCATGTGCAGCTGCTGCAAACGCACATACTGAGCCAGTAGCTGCAATGCATTGGTATGCGCTGCCATGGCCTCGTACTTGCGATCAGTGCCCAGGAAGCCGAACGGCAATCGGCCGAAATTGTTCATTGGTGGTGGGAGGCCAATTAGAGCAGACATTAGTGGTGTTAGCTGCGCCTGCTCCACTTCGCGCAATGGCAACTCCAGACCCTCGTCATTCGCCTCAAAGGTGAGGCCTGAGTAAACGCTGCTGGCCACGCCAGATCCCCAGAGCATGAACGGGGTATCCGTTTCGTAATGAGCGCCAGCACCGTGAGAGCCTACAAATAGGGAGGAAAATGTATTGGGCTACTGGCCAAAATCTACAGAATGTTTACCTGAATTTGTCATGCCGTGATCTGAGGTCAGCAAATAGGCCGTTCTCTGATCCGGAAAAGTCTCTTCGAATAGCTTATACATTTGATATATTCCGTGCTCTGTGAAGTTGAGGTTCTCGAGGAAAAGAGGCTTTCCCGGCTTGTGTACATGGCCAGCTGTATCGAGACCCAGCAAATGTAGAAAGAATACTGCCCTTTTGGCCTCTCTCAACTCTTCCTTCTTGCGCTTCAGCAGCAGGCGCACCCTGTCGAAGACCCACTCATCCAGCTTGTAGGTCTTCTTCTCGCCTGAGAAGTCCAGATCATGATTGTAGGCATCGAAATACATTGGCCGACCGCTATCGGCAAGCTTCTCAAATATATGCAGAATGTCCTGAGCACCCCAGGCGTAGGTGTGATCACTGCGGTTAAACACCGTATCGAATTCGATGGGGTTTTCCTTCCATCCTCGTGTGACAGCCGATGGGTCCTCGTATAGGCCAGCTATAAGGGCTATATGTCCGGGACGTGACTCCGTGGGCACACGAGTGCGCGAAACTCCAACTATTCCCTCCTTAAGAAATATCTTTCGTAGATGTGGCACATAATTGCATTTGTTTTTAAAAAATGATTCCGCCCGGAGTCCATCGGTGACTATTAGAACTAAGCGGTCGGCCGGCGGTTCACCTTTCAGCCGCGCCTGCGGTTCCAGTCCCTCGATGACAGGTGACCGAAAGTATATAACGAATATAGACCCTAGTAGCAATATATGCACCACCAAGGAATAAATTAACCACATTGCCACACAAAATTCAAAATACTGAGTAATAAACCAGCTGTTGACAATATATTCTAGGTATCGAGTATATGACAGCTGTATACGATAGTTCTATTCATCGAAAGACATGTTTACAAATACTTTGAACACACAGTTCAAATGAAAGTATGAATAATTATGCACTGTTAACTTAGCTGATATAATATTCAAATAATAGTTTAAATTTATAGCTTAAACAATATTAATAATTTAATTATTTTGCATTATTTAGAAACAATTTTACAGCAAGTTTTCTTTTTGCCTTTTCGCGGTCTTGTGAGCCGAATTATCGAACTGTTATCGATGCACCCAAAGGAACTAGTTCGCTTAGATTACACAAGTAGTTCGTTCAAATACTCCACGATATCGTGTGTTGCTGATGTTTATAATGCAGCAGTTGCGTTATTATGTGGGCCGAGGTTTGGCTAGAAGCCGGCTTTTTTGTACACAGCCACATGGAGATATTTATGATGTCGTTGTCATCGGAGGTGGGCATGCCGGCACGGAGGCGTGCGCAGCTGCTGCCCGCATGGGCGCCCGCACACTGCTGCTGACCCATAAGCTGGACACGATAGGCGAGATGTCGTGTAATCCGTCTTTTGGTGGCATTGGCAAAGGACATCTAATGCGAGAAATAGACGCCCTGGACGGCGTCTGTGCCCGTTGCTGTGATCTCTCAGGCGTGCACTACAAGGTGCTAAACAAACGCCGCGGACCAGCTGTGTGGGGTCCCAGAGCCCAAATCGACCGCCAGCTATACAAGCGAGCTGTTCAACAGGAGTTGTTTAACATGCCAAATCTACAGATCCGTGCAGCGTCTGTGGATAATCTTCAAATCGATGCAGATCAAGACGCTAGCAATGGCACGCGCTGCAACGGCGTGCTTCTGGAAAGTGGGGAGCTGGTACGCAGCCACTCGGTGGTGCTCACAACGGGGACCTTTCTGCGCGCACACATAAACATCGGATTGGAGGTGAGACCGGCAGGTCGTATTGGGGATAAGCCTGCCAAGGCACTCGGCGAAGCACTCAACAGGCTGGGCTTCCGAATGGGCCGCCTGAAGACGGGAACACCGCCACGCATTGCCAAGAGCAGCGTTGACTTTTCCCAGCTGGAGAGGCACGATGCCGACGATCCACCCATGCCGTTCTCGTTTATGAATCGTGATGTCTGGCTGCCCGCCAAGGAACAGATCCCATGCTATCTGACCCATACGACGCCACGAGTCAACGACATCGTGCGGGACAATTTGCATGTGAATCGACACGTCACAGAGGAGGTAACGGGGCCACGCTACTGCCCTTCGATTGAATCGAAAATCTTGCGATTCGGTGCCCGGGTGCATCAAGTTTGGCTGGAGCCAGAGGGCTTCGATAGCCCTCTAATTTATCCCCAGGGTATATCGTGTACCCTGCCTCATCCCCAGCAAATCGAACTGGTGCGTGCCATCAAAGGCCTCGAGAAAGCGGAGGTGGTGCAGCCGGGCTACGGCGTAGAGTACGACTTTATAGATCCTCGTGAGCTGTATCCCACGCTGGAGACGAAGCGTGTGACGGGTCTCTTCTTCGCCGGCCAGTTGAATGGTACCACAGGATACGAGGAGGCAGCCGCCCAGGGCATCATAGCAGGTGCTAATGCGGCGGGCAAGACAGTGCATCAAGATGGCCGGCAGTTAAGTGTTAGCCGGACTGAAGGATACATTGGCGTACTGATCGACGACCTCACCTCACTGGGCACCAACGAACCGTACCGCATGTTCACCAGTCGCGCTGAATTCCGACTCTCTCTGCGGCCAGACAACGCCGATATGCGTCTCACTCGGAAGGGCCACGAGTTTGGACTGGTCAGTGAGGAGCGCTACAAGCACTTCCAGCAGACAGAGGACAAGCTTCAGCGCGGCATTGAGGCGCTTAAAGGCCTGCAGAAGCACAGTAATCTCTGGCGCCAAGAACTGGATCTGCCACAATCCAAGGCTTCCGTACCGAAATCCGCCTTCGACATGCTCTCCGTGCCAGCGGAAAACATTTCCGTCCAACAGCTCATCGAACTGTGTCCAACTGAATTGAGTTGGCTGCGTGCAGACGACGACTTGGCCACGAGACTGAAAATTGAGGCGCTCTACTCGTTCTTTGTGGGTGAGCAGCAGCGCGACGTGGAAGATGTGCGACGAGAGGAGCGCTTGTGCATACCAGGCGACATCGACTACTTCTCCAAATCCCTGAGTCTCTCCAATGAGGAGCGTCAGAAACTGACTCTCATACAGCCGCAGACAATCGCCGCCGCGAGCCGCATTCAAGGCGTTACGCCGTCGACTATACTGCGATTGCTGAAGTACGTTAAGAAGTCGGATGTGACAAGAACTGTTCCCGAATATAGTTAAGAATATAACTGCTTGTTAAATATGTTGGATAATTTTGAAAATATGATTTTAAAACTCATTTAAATATAAGTTAGTTTGACCCAAAGTTTAGCTGATCAGGGATATACAGATGTTTAGCTTATAAGAATCTGTTGAGATTGGTATAAGAAACAAATTTTATAAAAATATATAAGCATATATTCTTCTAGAATATGTACTGTAAATAAAAATAGTAAATTGGTTTTATAATGGAAAAAAAAATTATATACATTTTTGTTCAAGGCTTTCAAAGTGTTTCATTAGAATCTGTAACTAGAAATTCCTTAGACTGAAGCGAAATTTGATTTAATTTTAAAAATAAAAAAACTTGCAAATTTTAGAGCCTACATAATAAATAATAATAAATAATAAAAGATAACATAATTTCGAAAAGATTTTTGTGGTATATAAACACACTTATCCCCTCCCGAAGATTTCTTAATTTAAAACTCTTTCAAGTTAATCTCTTACGTACAGTTTATTCAATAAAATCATAAATGCCTTAAGTAAAGTTGCACAAGATTGTTTGTTATAATTTGTTGCATGTGTCAGGCGACATCATTTGTAGTTATTGGATGTGTTGGTTGTTGGTTGTGGCATGTTATTACTGCTATAATCGTGGCTTCAACTTTTACGGTTAACGCTATTTGTCGCTCAAAATGATCTCTATTTGGGATTTGATGTTTGGTTAGCTTAAAAATTATGTTTTACACATTTTGTTTTTGGTTTTTCTTATATTTTTTTGTATTTTTTATTATTATTCTGTTTTACACACACAACGAAGATTGAGGGAGAAATACGTTTAATTTATGTATTTTGTTTAGGTTTGTATTTGAAACTATTATGCATTATTTATTTTTCAATTGCTTTCGCATTTTGTGGATTAAGTTTACATATATCTTATGCGCACCAATTCATTATCCGTATTGTATTATCCATTATCCAAGAACTATTTTGATATTATTCACCAGCTTACAAGCACTCCGATCTTAAGTCTCATTGAAAGAGAAGTTTTATTCGAGATGAAAACGAAAATCTCAATCAAGTATCGAATTCCACAGATCGCAAGCCTTGTAAACTAGTGTGCTTAATAAAAATATATTCGCTTTCAGTTTAACTGATATCTTCATACCCACACCTATGTAAGGTTTTTTTTTTTTAATTTTTGTTTTTGTTTTGAATCGATAAAATTGTTTCAATAGGAAAAGGAAAATATTGCATTTGCATATGTCTGGATGGGCATGGAAATATGTTCGGAAAGAGTTTAGCGATAATGAGTTATATTCAATTTGTAGATGTTAGCTCGATCTTCGTACGCTATAATTTGTCGAGTTTTCTTTTCTTTTTCTTTTTGTTTTCCGTTTCTTCTTTTTTTTTATAATATCACAGATTGCTCGAGATTTGTTTGCTTAAAAAAATAAATGTTTTTAGGCAATCTCAAACATAAACTAAAACTAAAACCTAAACCAAATTATATATAGTTATGTTTGGATATCAGATATTTGCTACTTAATACATATGTATGCATCGATTGGGTATATAAACGTGAAATATAATGACAATGATAATGAGCTTTCGTTACATAATAATGAATGTGTTGCTGCCGTTGCTGTTGCTTGGGTATCTTAGGTTGTCGGGGTTGCTTAGCTCTGAATATTGGCTAAGTAATTACGTGGTTAGTCTGCGTCTGTATCAATTATATTATTATAAAATTCGCTTGTATAAAAACTGAAAATAGAAAATAGAAACTCCGCGTATAAGGGCCAAAAAGTTGCTCGCACATAACATGGTACAAAAATTCGAAAATTTCGAAAAATAATTTAAGCTTTTCGCAATTTTTGCTAATCCATTCCAGATTATACGTTTTGATTTATTTATTTATTTTTTTTTTTTCTTTGTTTACCTAAATTTCAGTTCCGTTTTATCCACCTTGTATTTGAGTTCAATTTACATAATACATTTTTATCATTTTTTGTTCTTTACGTTTTTTTTTTTCGTACTCTCCAAAATCACAATTATTAGCAATTTAAGAATAAAATATAACTATTCAGTATGAATGTTCTGTTTCCGTTTCTATTTGTTTCTGTGTATATATAAATTTCTTACGAGCTTTTTAGTCTAGAATTGTACAACTATCATTAAATCGCAAGGATTGTGTTCAAGAGTGTGAATTTCCATACATTCAGAGTTCTTTGAATTAGACAAAGTTTTGTTTAATATAATTAATCATTCAATTGAGTATCTCACAATATTTATATTTATATATATATATATATATATATTTATATTTTTATACAGTATTAACTTTACATTTCATGCATTGTAGTTGATCGTGGCACGAGTTCGAGCTGTGGAATCGTGCCTAACTTTGGATTAACATTAGATTGTAACACCGAGAACAAACAAATATGTGATATCCGCTAAAAGGGTTTTACACACTAGTAGGTATGCATATTAATGTACGTTTATATGGCGGCGACTCCGATTACCATATAGCCAATTGTGAAGCGTGAACCCTAAAGCTTTAGAAACTCATCGAGCATCCGCTTGCGCTGCTGATGCAGTGCCCGTTCCGACAGGAGATACATCCCAATATCGCCAAAGTTTTTCATTAGTTAGTTGTTCGAGTTGCTGAAGAGCTGATGTCATAAGGCTGTTGCCTCCTCGGCCGTATTGCTGCGACCAAGTGACTGCACCGAACTCTTGTTGTCTTCTAAAAGAAACAAAAATAAATATAGTTTTTATAAAATTCATCTGAATTAGGGAACATTTAAATATTTTAGACATACGCTCAAGAAAAATATTATTTTAAAATATTTTATGATTCTTCTCCCACAATTTCCTTTCTGAAATAATTCATAATAAATAATAAAAGAATATATATCATTTATATTAAAATTATGATGTGGGATATTTTAAAAACTATTATACATACGCTCAAGAATTGAATTATTTTTTAGTATTTGATAATTCTTCTCTTATATTTTCGTTCTGAAATAATTCATAATAAACAATAAGTAATCGACAGTAAATAAAGATAGCAACAGCCAATAAATGTATAAACAAAATGATTTATTTGGGCAATTCTAGAGCAAACATGTGACAATTAAATAAAGAGAAATCATATTAGATAATAATAAGTGTAATCATAATGTTAATAGTAGTATGTATTTAATATTGAACACGATCAACTGTGATCAACCCTAGGCGATGAGGATGACGATGCAATACGTTACAAATTATTGTATACTCTCGTTTATAAATAAACATTTGGATTAACGGCTATGTTGAAGGTAGATGATGTTAACTAGTTTCCATCTCACGAACTACTAACTACGCGCCCCTAGCCCCTCCCCACAGGGGGGCTCTCTGAAAGTTAAGCGACAAATTGTAGGATCATCTCGACGTCTCGGCAATGGGCGTGGCACTCGTGGACACCTCGTCGGCGGCAGGCGTGTCTGCTGCCGCTGCCGCTGCCGCTGCCGCCGCAATATTTGTGCTGCTGCTGACCACCGGCGGAGAGTGGCTGCCGCTGGTGGTGGAGGTGACTGCGCTGCCACAAGACACCACTGCCGCATCGTCCGGCGACAGCTTTGTGCGCTGCGGCGCCGCTGGCGTGGGCTCCAGCTGCTCTGCATGCTCCGGCTTTGCAGCTGGCGGCGTGCTGGCTGCTAGAATCTTGGGAGCGACGATCTCCGTACTGCTATTACCTTGAGAACCACCAGTTGCCGCTCCGGTGGCTGTGGCGCCGCTCGAGTTGTTGTTGGTGGCGTTGGTGTTGGCGATGCTGCTGCTGTTGTTGTCCGCGTTGGGCGGACTCGCGCTCCGGCGGGACGAGTTCTCTGGCGAGCTGTCCGGCAGAAGCGTCTTCTCCTGACTGCCGCTGGCATTCGGAGTCGCCGGCTTCTTCTCGAGTGCCACGGGCGGCGTGGCGCTCTGCAGTGGATCCTCCTTGCCGACAGTCAGTGGAGTTGGCTCCTTCCCGTCCGTGGGCCCATTCGACTCGATGCCGTTCAGCTCGTGCGCAGCGGACGTGCTGTTGCTGGCCGTCGACTGCGCCTGGTTGCTCGAGTTCGAATTGGAGCCGGTCAGGTCCAGCGTCGTCGGCTCGTGCGTGAGCGGCGTCGCCGCTGCTCCTCCTCCACTCTTCTCCATGAGCACGGACTGCTGCTGGGCAGCGGCTGCCACCACGGCGGCAATGTGGTGCCGCATGGCGTGTGGGCTGCTGGCGGCCCGGGATTGGGCGCCGCCATTGGGCGCCGAGCCGAGGGGTGGCGTAATCTTGGGCGACGTCGGATGCGCTGCGGCGCTAATGGGCTGCTGATGGGCGGCGACCGGAGTCAGGCCGCTGGCAGCCGCTGCTGCGTGCATGGCCGCCAGGTGTCCGTGGTGGTAGTAGTGGCTCATGGTCGGAATGTGCGAGCTGGGCGTGGACGTGGTCTGGGCCATGCTGCTGGTGGCCACCGTCAGGTTGAGGCTGCTGTGCGGCGACGAGGAGGTGGCCACTGCGCTGCTGGCCACCGCCCCGGGACTGGGCCCGGCCGACGAGCTGGCCACAGAGTGCGGCGGCAGCTGGTGCACCGCGTGGTGCGGCGAGAGGTGCGCGTGGCTCAGATTGAGGCTGTGCGGATGCGGGCCCAGGCCCAGAGCCGCGGCGGCCGAGAAGCCCGGATGGGCGAGCCCAGCCGCCGCCGGGTGGGCCGCCAGGCCCATGGCCGCCTGCTGCAGGTGGTGCTGCAGGTTGGCGGGCCCGTGGCCCGGCAGGCTCGGCAGACTGGGCATGCCAGCCATGCCCAGGTTGAGCCCCATCGGGCTCTGGCGCTGCGCGTTGGCAGCCGCCGCGTGGTAGTGCGACATCCCGGCCAGGCCGTGCAGGCCGGCGGGCGGGCCGCGCAGGCCCAGGTTGATGTGGGGCATCATGGAGCCGAGCAGGTTGCGGTTGAGCGGCGCGTACAGCTGGTTGGAGTAGTGGTGGGTGGCATTGAGCAGCTGCTGGCGCTCGCGCTCCCTGGCCTCGCGCTCCTCCTCGCGCATCTTGCGCTCGCGCGCCTCCTTCTCCTTCTGCTCCTTCTCGCGCTGCTCCTTCTCCCGCTGCTCGCGCTCCCGCTCTCGCTGCTCCCGTTCCCGCTCGCGCTGCTCCTTCTCGCGCTGCTCGCGCAGCTCCCGCTCCTTCTCGCGCTGCATTTCGCGCTCGCGCTCCTCCTCCCGGGCCAGGCGCGCCCGGTGCTCCTCCTCCAGCTTCAGGCGGTCGTGCATGGCCGGCGACATGCCCAGCGCCGCGCCCGGCATCATCGAGTACAAGTGCGAGTAGGGCGAGGCCATGGGCGGGTACAGCGCCGCCGCGTGTGGATGCGCGTGGTGTCCGCCGGCTGCGCGGAACAGCTGGTAGCGGTGCTCCAGGTACAGCGGATCCGAGTAGGGCAGACCCGCCGCCGGATTCAGAAATGCTGTCAGGATTAGAGATCGAATTAATGTGGGGCTTCCACTCAGCCGATCCTCAGTCTTACCTGCTGGAGGAATGCCGGGCAGGCCGGCGAAGTGGGAGTAGGCCTCCAGGGGAAAGGCACCGGCCGGATGCATCAGCCGCTCGTCGGATCTGTACGGCTGGAAGCCGCTGCGCGCGAGCAGCTCCGGCTGCATGGCCGCCTGCGGCGTGTGGCTCAGCCGGGCCATCTTCTCCGGCGGCTGGGGCGAGGGCGGCGAGCGCTTCTTGTTGGCCGCGACTCGATCCTCGCCAGCGGACGAGACCACGCCGCGTCCGGCCACCGAGTTGAGCGGCACAGGTACGGGTCCGGGTCCGGGTCCGGGTCCGGCGTTGGGCGGCATCGGCGGCGGCGCCGCCGACGTGGGCACACTGCGCTCCCGGGCCACGGCGACCGCATCGTCCTCCTCCTTGATGTCCGCCTGCTTGGCCAGCGTGCGCAGCGCGGCCGCAAAGGAGCCGCGCGCGTTGGCCGCCGTGGCGGCATTGAGGGCGCCCGGCGGCACGCCCACGCCGGCCAGCTGCTGCTGCACAGCCGCGGCGACTGCCTGCTGGTGCGCCTGATGCTGCTGCTGCTGCTGCTGCTGGGGCGACTGGGCGCCAATGTGGTTGGTGGGCAGGGCGTGGTTCAGCGTCGCCGGCGCCGGACTATTCGCAACGGATGCGCCGGGCACGTTGCTCGCGTTCGGCGGCGTCTGCAGATGGTGCGGCACGGGTATGTGGGGCGCCGGGCTGGTCGCCGGTCGCTTCTGTCCAGCCTTGGGCGGCACTGCAAGTAGACAGGAGGATAGAGGAGGTTAGTCTAAGCTCAGTTAGTCTATAGCCATTCGGTACATAGTTTATGTTTAGTTAAAGCTAAGTCGCTGCGCCAAGAGCCGCTGCTGTCACCCGACCGGGCGGGCGCCCGCCTGTACAGAGGTCCTGCGCAAGGACCTGCGGCCACTTGCAGTGACACCAAGGCCTGAAACTAGCATTTCGCACAGGAGAGCGAGAGGGACACCTACATGGACATGGACATGGCCGTGGACAGGAACTGCCCCCTTTTCCCCCACCCCTGGAATCATTTCTTTTGAGCGGCTCTCGCTCAGGCTGCAAATTGCACGCCCAACGAGTTTATCGATTCCTGTTGCTCGTTGCGCTCCGGGCCAAATTGCTTTCAGATATGACAGCCACGCCCCGTTGGTCCGCCCCTTTCAGGTCAGCATTCCCAAAGCCTGAGCTTGACGACAGCGAAAACCATTTGCCAGCGGCGCGCTTTGTGCTTTGGCTTAAAGGACATCATCAGCGCGGCGGAGTAGAGCTGTCTCCTGCTTAAATTTTGATAATCTACAGTGCCGTCTAACTTATGGTCAAAGTCTCGGTGGGGCATATCAGAGTCTAGGGTTATAGACTTATAGGACTTGTCGCTTTCCCAGCTCGAACGTGTGCAATTCTAGAATCCTAGAACTTTTCATTAAATGCACAAAATGCATTCAAGGATTTTTATGTGCGTGCCTCGCCGATGCCGATGCCTCGCCGATGCAGTCGGGCGCAAAGCCTGGTGGCTGGGCCGTTGCCATTCAACAACGGCAGCAGCAGTTGCCTAAGCTCCTGGCTGGATTGGTTGCCACACCACCGCATGCCCGCGAGAAGAGGAGCAGGAGGTGGAGCAGGTGGGGCAGCTGGGGCATGTGCTGCATGTGTATTTACCAAACTAAACCGAAATAATGCCCGAAACTGCAACAGCAAGTACAACTACGCACTCTCGGCTACAACAATAAAATGCCAACGACTGCAAAAGCAACTGAGTCCCGATCCGTGTGCCTCTCCCTCTCCCTCGCCCTCGCCCTCGCTCTGGTCCTGGCTCGCAAACCAAACAAAGGCGATGCCTCCGCCGATGCCACCGTATTTTCCCCAGTTTGCCTAGCTGCGTGTGGGTCGACCAGGGATCTGGGCTGCTGGATAGTGAAAGCCTGCGCCGTGCCGTGCCGAGCTCTGTGCTCTGCTCTGCTCCTGGCGCTCTTGTTTGCCATGAAATGCCTGTTTGTTTGCATGGGTTTTGTGTACTTCAACATGGCCGACGCGACCCCCTCCTGGCAGCTGCCTTGGCCTGGCGCCCGAGCCCTGTTTTTGCATTGAGCGGCGATTTGCAAGCATCAGCGATATTTGCCGAATTTAATCAGAACACCAGCACGAGAGTGCCCCAGCTTGACGCAACGTGACTCGAACTCTGCTCTGTTCGCCTCGCCTCGCCTCGCTGCGCATCTTTAATGTCGCAATCCCATGGCCATTCCATCAATATTTTGCCAACATTTTTGTCAGTTGGCTCGAATTCCCTTGCCTTTTCCCACTTTTTTTTTTTTTTGCTGTCATCAATTTTGAGTCGGGCTAAACTGTTTGCATTTCCCGACCCAGTCCACACGGACTACAGTTGACAGAATTCACAATTTGTTTTTGTGCCCGGAATGCAATCATAGCTGCATAAATATATCCCTGGATATAGACATATTTAGATCATGAATTTACAATGCATTGCAGAGTTTGTTAAAGTCGGAAGATGCCCCAGGCAAAGCAACATATAATTTATACTATATATTTAATATTTATAAATTATATATTACATATATAATATAGAAATCGCATTTAATTTTGATTGTGATAATTAATTATCATTGTAATATGAGTTATCTTGTCTTCAAGTAATTGATTAATTCTTTTTTTTTTCAATATTTCCCATCAGAATTATTACAACTGACTAAAATAATATTTAAATAATTGATATCAGTATAATAATCATGATTAACATGAATATCAATATTAATTTCATTGTTTCACAATATAATTATCAATATTAATATCATCAGTAAAATGCGGCTATAGTCATAGCAATGCTCTTGCAAACAGCATTATTTATAATATTAAAATATTATTCAGACAAAGATTTTAAATATAATAAAGAAATATTAAATAAGTAAAAAAAAATATTAAATAAATTTAAATGAAATAAAATAAACTAAAAAATTTAAAACACATACATATATATTTCCATATAACTATTACGATTTTACTTAGCATTATTAGCTATTTGAATTTACCACACAAAATAAGAAGAAGAAGAAGAACAGGAGTCTCCTGCACGACGACCACCAAGATGTCTGGGATGCAACTGAAGTTGCGCTCCACTCGGCTCGCCTTTATATAGGCGGGCGGCATTCTCAGACTCGCTGCTCGAACAGTTGAGATCAACCAGTCGAACTTGAACAGTTGAGCCTGTCGCTGAGTTAGTTTCGATCAGCAAGGGACAAATAAGAGTAAACATTCTGCTCCCTTAATAAAAAGCTAAAGTGCTCTGCGTCAGCTCTTATTCTTTTACTTGCCTTACTTTTTATATTTATATTTATATTTATATTTATATTTATATTTATATTTATATTTATATTTATATTTATATTTATATTTATATTTATATTTATATTTATATTTATATTTATATTTATATTTATATTTATATTTATATTTATATTTATATTTATATTTATATTTATATTTATATTTATATTTATATTTATATTTATATTTATATTTATATTTATATTTATATTTATATTTATATTTATATTTATATTTATATTTATATTTATATTTATATTTTATATTTATATTTATATTTATATTTATATTTATATTTATATTTATATTTATATTTATATTTATATTTATATTTATATTTATATTTATATTTATATTTATATTTATATTTATATTTATATTTATATTTATATTTATATTTATATTTATATTTATATTTATATTTATATTTATATTTATATTTATATTTATATTTATATTTATATTTATATTTATATTTATATTTATATTTATATTTATATTTATATTTATATTTATATTTATATTTATATTTATATTTATATTTATATTTATATTTATATTTATATTTATATTTATATTTATATTTATATTTATATTTATATTTATATTTATATTTATATTTATATTTATATTTATATTTATATTTATATTTATATTTATATTTATATTTATATTTATATTTATATTTATATTTATATTTATATTTATATTTATATTTATATTTATATTTATATTTATATTTATATTTATATTTATATTTATATTTATATTTATATTTATATTTATATTTTATATTTATATTTATATTTATATTTATATTTATATTTATATTTATATTTATATTTATATTTATATTTATATTTATATTTATATTTATATTTATATTTATATTTATATTTATATTTATATTTATATTTATATTTATATTTATATTTATATTTATATTTATATTTATATTTATATTTATATTTATATTTATATTTATATTTATATTTATATTTATATTTATATTTATATTTATATTTATATTTATATTTATATTTATATTTATATTTATATTTATATTTATATTTATATTTATATTTATATTTATATTTATATTTATATTTATATTTATATTTATATTTATATTTATATTTATATTTATATTTATATTTATATTTATATTTATATTTATATTTATATTTATATTTATATTTATATTTATATTTATATTTATATTTATATTTATATTTATATTTATATTTATATTTATATTTATATTTATATTTATATTTATATTTATATTTATATTTATATTTATATTTATATTTATATTTATATTTATATTTATATTTATATTTATATTTATATTTATATTTATATTTATATTTATATTTATATTTTCTCATAAATTTTTAAATAAAATAGATGGAATATTCCTCTAAATATTTAAAATGTTTATATCAGTTTTGCAGTTCCGCTTGGCTCCATGCAGCAGAGGTCCGTCTTCCGGTCAACTTTACCTTTTTGGTTTTTTTTTGTTGGGTTTTTTTGGTTGCTGTTATTTTGGTTGGCTTATTGACTCTCTCTAAATGGTTGTCGGTTAATTTGTGCATGCAAATGCAATTTGCGCAAAGTCAATTAAATGGAATCCCCTTGCCACATAAAACAAATCATAACTGCCTATAAATAAATGCTGAATAAATTAGGCACACTCCATTCTGTGGAGTGCTCTCGTTGTTGTTGCTGTTGTTGTTGTGATTGCATTTGGTTCAGTGCTGCAAAATTGGTTTTCTCGCTCGGGTAAATTAAAATGTCACCACTCGAATGGCCAAAATGTAAGCACCAACCAACCAGACAACCGACTAACCAACCGACTGACCAACCTAACGACAGACAGACAGACAGACCGAGCGAGCGAGCGACCAAGCGACAGAGAGCGATTCACATTTACACAAACCACATAAACATTGCGCAGTAGTCTGCCTCTTGACCCACCCGCACACATTTAAATAGTAGTTACCAGCATTGAATTCCTTTGTGCCCGGACTGTGACTGGGACTGGGACTGGGAATGGGAATGGGAATGCGAAGTGGAAATTGGGAATGTGGACGTGAATGTGGATGTGGCAGTCGCCGGTTGCATGCGATTATTCCACCACAACTAATTACAGTGGCAAACGGCGAGGCTGGCACTCCGTGTCGCAGCCGGCTCCTGCGGCCAGGACATGTTTAGGTCAGCCGCAGCACATACACAAGCCGTCCAATCGAGCGGAGCATGAATAATTTATTTAATAAATACATTCACAATTAAATCAATTGCGAATATGTGAGGAGAGGCCAGACCAGGCCAGGCCAGTGCTAGTGTCATGTGGGCAAGTGGCATGTGGCATGGGCATGAGGCAAGTGGTATGTGGCAAGTGGCAAATGGGCAGCAATTGGAAATTGTCGAGTGACTGGATAATCTGGAGAAGGATAGTGTGCCGACTGACATATATACTATATATAAGGTTCTGAGGTAAATATAATCTAGGAGAGCTTGAGAAGTAGAGTTTACTTTTAAGTAAATTTATAGGCGAATTACCATAAGAACAAGAATTCAATAAAATGATAGAAATTGCTAATACATAGTTTGAGAGCGCATATCTATGAATTTACTTAAATACATATATTTTATATTTGATTTTTGCTTTATATGGGCCGAGTTACATTCATTTCATATTTCTAGAAGGCTAAAAGGTGATTCAGGACTAAAAACAAGGATTTACTTATAATAGTTAGCTAGTAAGGCCTAAGAAAAGAACAAAGAGTGTTAAGAAGACGGAGAAAGCTACAACCGGATCATATATTCTTTGCATATAATTTTGAAATAAATTTAATTTAATTAAAATTGTATTTTAATTGATATTTCATTTTAATTTTCTTTAATTTAGTTTTTATTCGGTTTTAATTCAAATTTAATTTAAATTTAATATTAATTTAATTTGACTTCTATATTTCATTTTAATTTTCTTAAATTTAATTTAGTTTTTATTTGAATTTAATTTTCATTTAATTTCAATTTAATATTAATTTAATTTGACTTCTATTTTCATTTAATTTGAGTTTTTTTGGATTTTAATTTAAATTCCATTTAACGGAATTTAATTTAGATTTAATTTTCATTTAATTTAAATTTAAATTAATTTAAATTTAAGTTCAGTTTAATTTTTAAAACTTGAATTATTGAATTTCATGTTCAGTTGTAAGGGTACAACAATATTTAAACATTTATTATAATAATCCATAACAATACTCAAGGTAAACCCTTTTCGTAATTTCTATAGCCTACTTTTAAGGGCACAGTCATAAGAAATGAATTGAACATTAACCCATCTTTCCATTAACTAAGATATTCCTAGTAGACGGACAGGGACAAGTTATAGCCATGCCATATATGCCTAATCAAAACACATTCCATATTTATGTGCCTCTAATCAGCTCTTAAGTACAAAATGGAGACAGAGAGAGAGTAGGACAATAGGGAAAATAGGGAAATGGACATAAGCAAGCTGCTGAGAGACTCTAAATTAATTATAAATTCAGCTGTGCCTGTGCCTATGTATGTGTATGTGTGTGTGTGTGTGTGATCTTGTGTGTGCAGTGAAGTCCTGCGGCAGTTGCTGCAGTGCAACCAATGAACGAACCGTCAACTGCTTCAAACTGGCTGTGACTGCGGTTTCATATGCAATTATTTGCCAACGTCGACGTCGGCGTCGGCGTCGGCTTTGGTGGCGACCACGTCGACAGCAGCTGCCGCT
Source organism: Drosophila paranaensis (assembly GCA_035047545.1). Classification (NCBI taxonomy): domain Eukaryota; kingdom Metazoa; phylum Arthropoda; class Insecta; order Diptera; family Drosophilidae; genus Drosophila; species Drosophila paranaensis. The sequence goes on along the minus strand of JAWNPL010000026.1, from coordinate 6,663,115 downwards.
TTTTGGATCGGCACAAGGCACCGCACTTGTCCCCAGGCCGTGCAGCAGCCGTCTAACCAAACTGCCCTCCAGCCACGTCTGCGTCTCGGAGTCCGTGCAACGGGCACAGCAAACTTGGCCGAGCAGCCGAGCCGAGTTTGGTTAGTTTGCAGCTCGTGCATTAATTATTGTTGGGCTGTTGCGGTCAACAATGGTCACATGGCTACGGCCTGGTCACTGCTGCAATCGAACGGACAAGGCGCTCGCCGGGCCAATACGGATGCCCCGGCTTGGGCCGGCCGCTTTCGGCATGGGAACCGCAGTAACCGAATCCCGTCTAAAGCCTCGCAGCGAGCGCACAAATGCTGCCATCAATTCTAGGCTGACATGGGCATGGAAGCAGCACTCACGCCTCCATTTAACTAACTAAAATTGTCGAAATTTCCCATGCAACAACCACCCACACACACAACAAGCCAACCACCCACCCCCACCCACATACAACATCCATGAGTGTTCGATATATGCAGGCAAACGAAACTGTTAACCAAACAAAACAACAATAAATATGCATAATAATTTCGTACATTAAATCTTGCTATTGCGGGCTTTGCAGAGGACACACTGCTCCACCACAGGAACCATCCTGTCCATGAAAGACGACACAGCCGCTGCATATCATGTGCAGCACACACAACGAGCTCCAGTTTGAGCAGCTGGCAAACATCGACTGCACTGAGTTGGCTTATTGGCTGCCTATTACCTGACATTCAAAATAATTATGAAGTACCCAAAAACCTTTTGTTTTCCATTTCGAATTCAAATTCTAATGAAAAACTAAATTTTGATTTGCCAGAACTCGTTAGACGAGAGCTGCCCAACTAAATAGGTGCTCATTAGAGGAAAATTGAACAAGAGAAGCCCAGCTTGAATAGGAGGCGAGTGTATGGACCACGTATAGTATATTCACATTGCTATAATTCCTAATCATAATAGAGAAATTAATAATATTTTTTTAGCCTGAAGGCCTTTGTCGCTCTGGCTTAAAACAAAATTGTTATTTAGAATTAATTCTTGGTAACAATAAAATAATATTTTGAACTGAAAACACAGTTGTTAGATAAAGTCAGCAAATCTAAAAGCGACTGTAAATAACTAAATAATATATTATTTGATTGTTCTATATTATTATAGAGATGTATCATAATCTTATTAAATGATTATTATAATGTGTGTACGTATGTATGTGTATACATGTATATAATAAATATATATAATTTAGGTAATTCAAATAATTAAATAATTACCATAATCCTATAATACATACTTATTATAAAAATATTAATGCTTTAGAATATATTGTTAAAATAATATAGTGTTATTGCTTAATGAGGACTGGCTGGACTATTAAATATTTTCTATTTTATTTTATTATAAAAATATATTCTAATCATGTAAGACTTTAGAATGTGTATTATAACAATTATGTTTAATTAACTGTACCATATGTACTTATTATAATAATATAATATACGATTCTCTTAAGGCAAATGAGAGCTCTGAGGAGAAAACGTGATACAATTGAGATCTGCATGAATGCATTCATTTCGTACACCATAGAACTGTCCTGTAGTAAAGTGTTCTTAAAAAACTACACTTATTTTTATTATACCCTGAACCCATTGAAAATGGGAAAATCAGGGTATAATGTTTTTGTTGGAGGGCGTATGTATGTAACAGGCAGAAGGAGGCGTGGCAGACCCCATAAAGTATATATATTCTTGATCAGGATGACAAGCCGAGTTGATATAGCCATGTCCGTCTGTCCGTCTGTCCGTCTGTCCGTCTGTCTGTCCGTATGTATGAACGCGTCGTTCTCAGAACCTATAAGAGCTAGAGACTTGAAATTTTTTATGTAGGTCCGTGAATAGCACGAAAAGATCGAGTTTGTTAAAAAAAGTCGATAACTATTTTAATTTTATTGTTATCGATTAAAAACAATATCGAATGTTAGTTATAAAATTATATCTCCCACGTCTTTATATCTATAGTCCCCAAATTTTTTTGTAAGTTTTATATTTATTTTCTCTAATTTTGATTTTTGTTAAATTTTGGATACCGGCTCCAAATTTCCCCAAATATTTAAATTGAGGTTAGTTGCACTCAAAGCCAGTAAATGAATGGGTTTACATTTTTAAAAATTGGAAAAAATGTAATAAAATATGTTGAACATAAGCTGAAAATTTCATTCAAATCCATTAATTCGCGCAGAAGTTATTAAACAAAACGTTTGGCCAATCGGCCAAACACGTGACCAGCAAAGCAAAGCAAACTGTTTTCCTATACATGTGCACACATACACACATACACATTGAGCTGCGTGCATCTAGCAAGTTCTAAAACCCGCAAGTTTTAGTGTACATATTTCCAATAGATGGCGCTATGATTTGCGAATTATCAGCTGCTCAGTTGGTTCGAAACTTGGATGGCGCTATTCAATCGAACCATAGATGACGCTATTAGCTAAACAATTGAAATGAATTGAATTTAGTTTTCTGTGCGTTTATACGAAATGCTAATTATGCAGTATTTTAACGCAGATAGCGCGGGGTTTAGGGTATCTCCTAGTCGGGACCGCCGACTAGAGTTTTCTTACTTGTTTTCATTTATTTTTAATATATTTTTTATTTAAAAATATATTAAAATTGAGAAGTAACGTTATGTTATTATAAAAATGTATTATAACCAAAGATCGCACATAAGAGTTGGGCGTTGTTTTCATTACGCTCAATATCAGAGCAGAGGCTCAACAAATCGCTCTCACTCTGAGCATATTTTATAATATAATAGTTGAGCGCTTCTCAATATCTGACAAGTGACTTTCGACTTTGAGTTAAATCTCATGGAGCAACCGAGAACAGAGTATAAAACGTTAAACTCTTGCTAGATATGCTTGTGCCTCCATTTATATATATATTACTCTGAACTCGCTTTAGCCCATTGAAAATCCTATATATATTTGTATAAAAAATATATATAATAGTGTTAATTACACATACTTATTATAATTTTGCTTTGCTTTCAAGTTATCTTCGGGAAATCCCTGATCATCCCCTGCACGTGTCTTGCAGGACTGGCGAAGTTCTCCCTCATATTGTTAGTGATTTCGCAATCTAATCTTTTCTTTTCTTTTCTCCTTTCCTTTCGTTTCTCATCTTGCTTTAAGCATTATTCCTAATCTTGATCTCTCTCTCTTTAGATTTAGTTGCCTGAGTATAATATTTTCCTGAGAAACGAGACATAGCTGGCCGGCCAGTCAGACAAAGAGAATATCCCCATCGAGTGGGTGATATTATTGTGACTGGACTTCAACAAGTGACTGACAGACATAGAAAGCCCATTATTAGCTTTCATTCAATTAACTGTTGAAATCGCATTCACTCATAGCTCAGCTCACACTATTGATTGCCATAATTCAAAGAATGAGCAGGTGCTGGCACGAGTCCTTCAAAGTTCCCTCTGCTGATATGCGCTGCAAATGAAAAGTTAATTTCCAGAATTTCCAAGTGCATATCAGCGGGGCAGGCGCACAATTAATTCCGCTCGTAATTGCGGAGGGCGCGTCGCTGGGTGTATTTTTCTATATTTTCTAGTACATTGAATGGGATGCATTATTTATGTGCCACAATGCGAATTTCCCAAGCGAATGGCAAAACAAATGTTCGGTTCGCTCCCGCAGCGGGCAATTAATACCTGTCGATGAATACTGTATAAACAATACGCCCCCGTTTCGAGAGTCCTGGCCGAGGGCACCTAAGTAGCAATTAAAACTCGCGTGTAAAATATCAAGTGGAGAGAAAAACATAAAAAAAGGGGAACAAAATGCCAAATGCTCTCTTCACTCGGCTATTAAAATAATTTTATAGTATTTGGCAGTTCGCAATCAGTTAAAGGACTCTCGCTGGCGGAGCGGGTTTTAATTAATTGGAAGCCTCGAAAGCATTTCAGTTATTTTGTCTTGCAGGCAGCAAATATCACAGGACACCCAGGACACACGGGACACACGGGAGCGCAAAGGCGCAAACACGAATAAGTTGCAAGAAAAATGTTTTGCAAACTTTTGTGTTCGCATTCGTACACAATTTAAATACTTTCAGTCACATTCTGGGGAGGCTGCGCCCGCTCGCTCGCTTGGTAATTAATAGCCTGGGCGTGGGTGCAGGACTCATCTGACACTGCGAGAAATTGTGTGTAGCACAAGCCAACGAATTCCAGCATAGGTGGCGACTGGCTCCTGGCTCCTGGCTCATTCCTCTCCCATGTACACTGTCCTGTGTCCTCTGTCCTCTGGCCCATTGCCATTGCTCGACAATGTCTGCGGCATGTCCAGAATGCAGGAATTCCACACTGAAATTCCCCGCACGCGCGCTAAGAAATGCACAACTTCATAGCATTCCAAGTGCAAAACGCATTCATGGCGAGCATAAATGAAATTCCTGCCAGGACCAAACAAATGACTACCCCTTGCCCTCGCCCTCGCCCTCGTCCTCGCCCGCTCGCTCACACTCTTTGGCAGTTGCTATCCTATCCTATGCCTGGTAAAAGCCAACCCCAACTCCCCAGCGGCAAAGTGAACTAACCCGAGTCAAGCTGAGCTGCTCTGAACGTAAACATGCGCAAAGCTGCCGAGCTCCGAGTTCCAGGTTGAAATTCGGGATTTGGCAACGTGCTCAAAGGCTGCTGACTGCCGAGCTAACCTGTGATAGCAGACGGGACGGAGTCACTCGACTGAATGACTTACTATATGTCTATATAAAACTTTCCTTTTCCTCTATCTCTTTACCACTCTCCATAGCTCATCAATCCTTACGGCTATATCAATTGGTAAATCCAGAACAACTTCACTTTGTATCGTACTATATACCCTCATTGATTCATAGCTATATATCAGCTTCATCTGCCTGCTTTACGCCGCAGGAAACTGAGCACAAAAAGATGGCAGCTCAAGTGCCTAATGCAAGCATATGCTGGGTATGTTGAGTAGGCAGCCTCGACACAGCAGCTCTGCAGGAGGCAAGGACATGTGACAATGTGTGTCCAGGTCGGTGCTAATACGTGCAGGAAATGCCAGACGCCTGACGAGCCAACGTCGACTCGACTTCGTCTTCAACTTCAACCTCAACTTAAGCATCTTCAGCGGGTCTGTCTCTGCGTCTTTGTGTGTGGGTGGTTGGTTGTCGCTCGAGTTCTTCAATTTGCTCAAAAACTCAACTGGGAACTGGGAGTTGGCTAGCAGCAGGAGTCCTTGAGGCCGTCAGCGCCAGTGTAAGTGCATGTGCATCTGTAGCTATCTACTTGCCAGTCTCCCTCTCTCCATCTCCCTCTCTCTCTATCTCTCCCTCCCTCTGTATGAAGTGTTCGAGCGATAAGCGCACGCAGAGCTGGAATTCGAGTTTCTGGATAACCTGCATTGCCCTTAGATACGCTTTTGTTTTGCTTTCCGCTTTGGCTCTTGTTTCAACGGAGCTGAGCTCGTCCTTCGGCTTACCCACTTCTCTTATCCTGATCAGCTTAGGGTCTTAACTCTTCTGCTTTTCTGATTAACAGCGACACATTGAGGTCGAGCGTTAATAGCTCCCTCTGTCACCCAATTGCCTTTGGTTTAGCCCGAGCTAACTTATAATAGAGAATACTTACAGTAGCCGCCATTAGTATACGTATCTTAAACACAGTAAATTGCCACGAAAACTCACCTGAAACGATAAATGCGGTAAAGGAAATCAGTATTATTTTGATTGAAATCAAATAGAATTAAATATTTATACAGAAATATATCAAGATTAAATGAATGCATTGTAGAGTCTGGCTTAGTCTTTAGGTCCTATAAAACTAATCGCAATTGTCCAGCTGAAATCTGCCTAATCCCTTTGGGTATAGTTCGTGATGGATTGCCTTAGCCGCTTTACCCCTAATAGGACCAATGAGTGCGAGACATAAACCGAAACCGAAGCCAAAACCGAAGGCGAAACCCATATTCGACGCCCACGTCTAAGACTGAATTTGTGCCTAACTAATTCCGCAAATCCCTGCAAATGCTTCACAGGATTTCTGGCATCGAATTGGTTTCCCTTTTACGAGCGCACAGGCTGACGCCGTATCAGCATTCGCAGCCTTTTATGCACATTGTAATGCCTAATTTTCTTGCGAATCCAACATTCAGCATTCAGTATCCAGAAGCCAGTCCGAGGGGTAGCACAAAGCCAAAGCCCAGGCCCAGGCACAGGCCCAAGCCAAAGGCGACAACCAACAGACGACGAGCACTTTGTTAATCCCGTATTTATGCGCAATTACGTATTTTTCGCATTAGTCAGCCAAGCAGTCAGCAAGACGCAGCGAGTCGCGTCGACTCGAGTCGAGAATGCGAACGAGATCGAGTCGACCCTTGTGGGTTGTCGTCCTTTGAGCCCTCTTCTCTTGCCAGCCAGCACCCTCTGCCCTCGACCGTTTATCCTTTGCGCTCGCCAGGCACAGCAATCGCCACGTTGTGGCCACCACGTCTACGTCTCCATCTCTGTCACCAGCTTCGGCTGCTGCTGCTGCTGCTTCGGCACGGATTCCGACTCGGATTCGGATTCGGATTCGGATTCGCCTCTGCCTGCCTTTTCCGTGGCTTACCGCAGTCGCCTTTGTTGCCGCTGCTCTTTATCTTTCGCAGTGAAAGGCGTTTCTGTTTCGCCTCTGCCATTGACTGCCAGCTGCCGTGTGCTTCCTTCATGCTCATCCCACTCTCCTCCTCCTTTCAGCTCTGCTCGTTTCGTTTCGTTTCATTTCGTTACGTTTCTTTTCCCTCCTGCCCGTGTGTCTCTTTCACTGTCTGTGCCTTTGTCTCGCTACCCTCTCCATCCGTCCGTCTGTCCATCCGTCCGCCTGGCTGCCTCGCTGCCTGCTTTGGCTTGTCTTGTCTTGAGTCATTTACTTTTTACTGCCGCATAATATTGTCCCGATTAGCACAAACACAACGTTTTACCACAAAATCATCATCATTAGTGACGCTAACGCAAACGCCTGAGCTCAGCCCGGACACGGACCCGGACCCGCAACAAGACCCTTGCCTGCCACACACAGTGGTGCAAATGTTGCGAAAAGGTGCACAACCAAAATTTCAAAAGTAATTCAAGCCTAAGCTATATTGTAATTAGAATTTGATATGTGGTTTGTAGAAAAACATATATATATATATATATATATATATATATATATATATATATATATATATATATATATATATATATATATATATATATATATATATATATATATATATATATATATATATATATATATATATATATATATATATATATATATATATATATATATATATATATATATATATATATATATATATATATATATATATATATATATACAACAAATATATGTGTATATATAAAATATTTTATTAAAATTATAATAAAATCTAAAATCTCTCTCTTTTCTTATAAGAAATTATATAACATATATTTTTTATAATTTTTATATTAAATATTATATATATTTTCCTCATAAGAAACAATATAATATATATTTTTATTATATATATATTATTTATAATTTCTGATAAAAAAAGAACGATTTCATATTTTTTTTTCAATTTTAATTTAATATTTTTTATATATTTTAAAATTATAATCTTAATATTTTATCTTTCAATATATAAAAAATATGTTCATTTAATTTACGTATCTTTTTTCTTTATTTAAATAAAATAAATTAAATATCTAAGTTTTAATAAGATTGGAATAAGAATTTTCCAAAAAAAAAAATTGTTAAATGTTTATTTAGATTAGAATTTCAATTTTAAAATGAAATAAATATGATTTTTCGACCACTGTGCTTAGAGCGCAACAAAGCAGAGACTTGGCACGAATTGGCAAGGACGACGACAGCGTCGCCAGGCACGAACAAGGATATAAAAAGGGAGGGGCCAGGGCCAGGGCCAGGGGCAGAGGCAGAGCCAGCGACAGCGGCAGTAAAATAAGCAGCAGGCGTCTATTATGCGAAGGCATCATTTAAGGGGATTATTTTATTTGGGCTCTAAACAATAAAGTGGGTTTATTAAAGGCAGCCGCCGTTGCCACCGCCAGCCAGTAGCAGCAGGATGACTGTCTGCCATTGTGCGAGTGTCCTGTGGCGGCTGGGACTTTGTTTGCCCTGAAAGACCGGGCAGGACGGCAGGACGGCCGGAGTGGACGCGCCGCACAAAAGATGTTGCGCTATAAAAGTGCAAAAATGTGTTTTTCGCTCTTAAAAGTGCCCTCCTCAAGAACAAGCACCCCACCAGCCCCAGCCCCAGCCTCAGCCCCAACCCCCACTCTTTATTATTTGTGCAACTGTTTGTACAGTTGCGCAAAGTGACGCCTCGAGAGAACTGGCTCCAGCAGCAGCAGCAGCAGCAGCAGCGCATTCACAAGGTGTCTTTCGCTCGCATGCAAATATAAGTATAACTGTAAAGGTTTTTAAATTAAGTTTTAATACTCGCAGCATCCAAGAGCACACGCTGAGATGTGTTTGCAATATCTGCAAGGCAGGCAGCTTATGCAAATCGTATTACAGGCATTACACAGCCAAGCTGATTAGCTCGAGTAAGAGCAGAGACTCGAACCGCTCTTTGTGGATTGCAGACAGCTATTCATTAGCAGATTAAGTATAACATACTGATACTGATGCTGACTGACTTGCTTAAGTGCTGCGATTAAGGTCTCGACTTAGTTTTAATTGATTTACAAGAGCGCCTTTTGTGCCCGACGAATGCAATGCAAATAGTCAACTTTGCTGTTTGTTAACTCTCCACTTTGTAAGCCAGCGGAATTCGCTCGCAAATTAGTTGGCTTGGCCAGAATCCGTAGGGCACACACACAGACACAGTCAGTCAGTCGAGCGCCAGACAATACTTGAAAACTTTTGGGAATTGAAAGTTTCAACACCAAAGTAACCAAAGTTCAAACAGTGTAAACTTTCTGGACGTCCATCGATGTGCACATATTCTTTCTGGTTCAGCTGGCAGGCCATGGCAGACGCTGCCACACGTGCAGGGTATACGCCGATTGGAGTTGCCCAAAAAAAGGTTAAGTGAAACGAACTCCGAGTGCACAAGGGCATGGCCAGGGGCGTGCCTGACTCTCTCTCTCTCTCTCTCTCTCTATCTCTGCCAGCATTAAGCTGACAAAAACTCCAAGCCACAAAATGAAAACTTTTGAAAATCTGTTCGTTTTTTTTTTTCTTTTGGGAGTCAATGTGCAAAACGAGAAAGCTGCAGCCAAAAATTTCCATAAGCAAACAGCGATTTTGCAAAATGCTATTTTATGCTGTATTAAATTCGGTTTCATGCGAGTGTGTGTCCTTGCCAAACGAGTCCTGCCCCAAGCACAGAAACATGCTCTGCGGCTGGCTGGCTGACCGGCTGGCTGGCTGTCTACCCTCAGCCAAGTAGCCACTTCATAGCTGGGCGTGGCTGGCTTTTGGTGTCAAAACTGTCGCCCGGCTCTATCGTCTCCTCTGCGCTCGTCCCACAGTCCGCGCGAAAGGTGCAGATGTCGCCCCTAAATGCTGCTACGAACAGCAACGACAACAGCATGTTAATGACTCTGACCCTTTGGCCAGCCAGCATCAGCAGCAGCAATAGAGAGGGCCATCGTTTACTTGGGTCGGCCTGGTCAGTTGTCTTGTCCTTTGGGTCGATTGGCAGCTCTGCTTGCTGCTTAAGTAATTGGCATACAAATTCCACTCACTCGACCGCCTCAGTCGCACTATGTTAAAAATCATGCAAATGACACTAACAACAGTCACAACTGGGCTGGCTACCTAGGTACGATGATATTGTAAATGTCGGCTCGACGGCTTACGCACAATTGCCACGTCACGTCTGTGCCCAGGTCCTTGTGTGTGGTGCAATCCTCTACATTAATTTTCAGTTCAAATTCTTGTTTGTGCCACACACACACTCACTCACTCACACAGAGGAGTTGAGGCAAACAGCTGTCAGTTACTTATCCTCATTCGTATCCCATTGCTCACAGCCTCAACCTCAGTCCTCGTCCTCGTCCACATTTCTATTTCTGGGCTGCAACATTGTTGCGACAACTCGGAGCTGACATTTTAATTGAATAGCCTGCGAGCGGAGCACACACAGAGAGACACATTCTGAGAGATAGTTAAAGATGCTACACGATATACGCATTTCTATGTCTGCTGACTGTTTGTGGCACTTCGGGATTAGAGCCAGTCCCGCCCCGTCGTCCTCCGAGTGCGAACAGTTTATTGTAATCGCTGCTCAGCACAAACACATTGTTCAGCTTGTCCCTGCTGTTGCTGTGTTGCTCTTGTTGAGCCACTGCAACTTGTTTAATGCGATTTTACTACTTGCTAATTACACTCCTCGCAACTCAATGGCATATCACTTTAGTTCTGGTTGATCGTCTGCATGAAACCCATTCGAAAGTTTATTGGCATTATGCAGCGGAGTTTGATATATAGATAGATGATATTTTTATAAAACTCAAATTGAATTCAGCACACTTCTATATAAATACAAATCTCGCTATTATTTGAAGCAAGTAAATATATTTTAATAAAAAATACCACACTCTAATTGGAAATATCTCAAATTTTGCATGTGACAAGGACTTGTCTGACTTAAGATTAAATAATTTATCATAAATAATAAACTTTTCAACTTTATTCTGAAATATCTCGAGAATTCTTGTATTATGTTTATTTCTTAAGATTTTGGATTTACTATATCGAAAAGCTTCAGTAAACTATAGTATGATTACGGGCAACTGTTGGATAGTCAGATTTTATATATACTTTGCAATTTTATCTATATATTAAATTTCTTTTCAATTATTCAAAATTATGTATTATAAGAATTTGTAGAACAAAAGGAAGAATTTTGTTAAAAGTTCAATTTTGTAGTTAATTATCTTCTTATTAATTATAATAATATATTTTTTAATTAATAATATTTTTTAAAATTATTCTTTAGATGAGGTCCTATATAATTGAAAATGATAAGGAGTTCAAGCTGTCTTCAATGTTTTCTTGACTTTCTTTCTATATCAGATAGATATCTTAAGATATCTAAAAGGGAATGAATTTTCTATCTATATCTATCTTGAGAGAGAGAGTGGATTGTAGATAAATATCTTAAGATATCTTAAAGAAAGTGAATTATCTTTCTATATTGAGATATCTAAAAGAGCCTGGTTGGTTCTACTCCATAAGATACATTCTCTCAAGATATCTGAGATTCAATGAATCGTGACTAAAGCCCATGATTGCATTATTAACTTCTCTCGCACATTCTTCCCGAATTGATTAGCTCATATATATATGTATATATACATGAGGAAAAGGAATCATTACAAGTGTTTCACATAAGTGTTTCTGTTTGCTTGCGACTTGTCGGTGTGTTTGTTGTTTTAAGGCGCCTTGGGTCCGTGTGTGGCAGAAGGTTCCTTGAACAAAGCTGCTTAAATGCTGCTCGCACATGCTCTCACGATGTTTACACAAATTATTATCATTTACATGCGATTTTCACAGCGTTTATGGCCCAGGCTAGGCAAATATTAACTGAATGTCGGGAGAGGCGCAGAGATCCTATCAACAAATATCTACAAATAAATGTCTGAAGTCAACTTTCGTATGGGAGTAAAACATCTGTAAAGTTTACAGTGTAAATAGAAGCCTATAAAATGGACCTCTTCAGTGAGAGAGAGATAGAGAAGTACAGGGCGAGAGAGAGAATAAGGTACAGGGAGAAATGGAGAGAGGTGCAGAGACAGAGAGAAAGCGAGGTGGAAAAAGAGGCACTGAGAGAGAGAATGGGAAAGACTAGTAGATAGAGATATAAAGGCCGAGACACATGGAGTAAAGAGTAAGAAGTACAGAGACAAAAGATACAAGTAGAGTATGACAGAGAAGACAGATATACAGGGACTGAGATTGAGAGAGGGACAGATTTAGAGGTTTAGAGTATGATAAATATGGTAGCAAGGCAGAGACTAAAGACAGAGAGTTAGATATGGACAGGGAGACAGAGATAAAGGATTAATGGAGAAGAAGAATAATTAAAAGTAAGACAGAGAGTGAAACTGATGGATATACAATGAGACTGAGACTGAGACTTAAAGAGAGACAAATCTCTCGAGAGACTCTCAGAGATAATGAGATACCCGAAAGTCCGCTGCCCATGCCTGTCTCTCTCAGATCTTAGCACTTGCTATGCCACCAGAGTCCACAGGCCGAAAATCAGTTTGTCTGCAAAATATTGCCATTCACCCGTGGCCATAAAAACGAAGTTGATTATTTGACAGATATTTAATAGCTGACGCGTCCCTCGGCGTATTCGTATTCGTTTTCGATTAAATGTGGCCCGGCATGCGAAAAGCATAAATAAATTATGCGTTGCCCTAACTAAACACACGAGGGTATTTGCTTGTTTATGCGGGCGGACGGACAGAGGGACGGATGGACGGATGGATGCACGGGCGTTCGGTCGTTTGTTCACATTTAATTCAATTGCCGAATAAAATAACATAAATAGTGAAATTTATTTATGTAGCTGCTGCTTTTGCATATTTACATTGACGAGCAAATGAATTACAATTGTTTATTTGACAACCATGCAGGAGCAGGAGCAGGAGCAGGAGGAGTCGAGGCGAGTTGATTCGATTCGAGTCAGAGCTGCAGGCAGGAATCAGGACACGACGCAGCTCGACGCAGGCAAACAAAACACATTTGTTTCAATTTTAAATGACTTTTCCAGCACAAAGCCGATAATTAAATGATTAGTTATGCAAATCCAAATAAAATAATTCCACAGCCATTCAATCATTTGCCATGTTTAGACACACGACTAAATCGCCCGGAGCCACCAACGAGACTTTTAGCAGTTCATCGAAAAGTCAAATGAATTTATTACGTTGATGCGCTTAAAGCGTGATAATTAAAACGAGGATGCCAGGACATGAGACGACAAGCGGAATTCCTTTGTCAGGCATGCCAAGTCCTAAATACCCTTAGATATGCTGCGGCAGCTGTCTGATAATCGGATTTGATGGCATTGTGTAGATATTGCTCAGGGGGTGGATGAAGATTATGATTGCTTAGACTTTTTAGTACATAATCACAGGATTCAGATTATTATAGGAAATTGCCATTTATCTAAAGAAAGCAGTCTAGGTTTTCGAGTTTTCTTAACTTTGTGCTAGGGAGCTCTCATATGTATTATCCGACGACTTCCTATCACATTTTAAAGAAAAAACTATTCTATTCTCGTTGAAAATCTAGCTCAGTTTTGTTGTTTTGCTTACTAATGGGACAGTTATATATGATTCGATATGGTATGCTAGCTATAGCATAGGACTTCCTTGACTTCTTTCACTTATTAACATAGTTATCAAATAGATCTAAAGGAATCATGGCATTTCAGATATTCTATATACTTTTTATATGATTTGTGCATTTACTATATAATTCTTTACTATCCACAACTAAACATCGTTGATACAGTATCAATTCTTCAGGATCAGTTACCTGGCCGACATTTCTATATAACTCCTAAGTTATAGACTGCATCCACACATAAAATACTGCTGTCTAACTATGAATTTAAATATGTTGTTTACCTAAAGAAAAGTCTCGTGTCAAAAGCATTCCAATTGAATTTAGCTGAGGCATGCGACTACACCTAAATATCGTATATATCGCTATAAAAACAGAGGGGAGCCCGGTATTATGGAACAGCGGAAATGGTTGAGAAAACAAACAGAAATGCGAAGAGTTCTTACAACAGCTGGCAAAGCAGCCAAGAAAAATAATTCAGTAGCTGCTGCTGAACCCCTGTTCTACCCCTACCCTGCCCCTGCCCCTACCCCTCGCTCTCGCCCTCCTTCTATCTGACATTTCCCCATCAGCTGTTGCCCAGAACAACTAACAAATTAATCAATTCTCGCCTCTCGGTCGCTCGCGTCGACCGCTTTACGACCCGTGCACATTAGGCTCTGTGTTTGTTTGTCTCTAAGTGATGCGATCCCATGCGATCCCAATTCCCGATCCGCTGGTCTACCCTCGCGCGCACACGCAACGAAATTAATTCTTCGGCACGTTGGAAAAAACAGAAACGGAAAACATTTAAAGGAAATTACAATTTGCCTCGCGGCCTCAGCACATTGATAGTTTCAAATTTTTCGGAGATCTGAATTCGTAATTCCCTAGTTTGATTTTCCAGATCAGACGACACTCGAGCTGGCACTGTGCGTGTTGACATTTAATTGCCTGCTGGGCTCGATGTCAAAATAAATAAATGAGAATTAAAATAACTTATTGATGGACCCGGCCCCGGCCCCAGCCCCAGCCCCAGCTCCAGCCCCGGGTGCGCTGGTTGTTATAGCTTTTCCTACACCGATGCCTAATTTTATAGACTCGTCTCCCTCGTTGACAGAGCCACCCCCCAGCCACTGGGAGGGGGGAGACGGGGCATATTTTTGGATTCGTTCGCTCGCTCGCCCGAGCGAGAGAGACAATTAGTGCCAAGCATTTGGCGTCGAGTGTTTTTATAGAGGCTGTCGGAAATTTTATTGCTTGTTTAGACAGTGTGGCGATTGAACAAAGCGTTTTGTGGAATGCTCCACTGAAGTGTTGTCAGCTCGTTGTCAACACAAACGTGGCAGCGCCGCTGATGTATCTCAGATAAATATCGAGGCACGCCACTCGGGGCCAACTACTCACATTATCTTTGATGAAATATATCATAATAAACCAAGAGTTTAATGCTAAAACTATTTAAGTGCCCTTATATAATGCATCAAATGCTCTGTTTACTATAGAATCCATTTCGATTTGTGTGAGAAATTAGTGTAATAAAGAAATCGAACTGCTCTATTTTATGTATTATATAATTTCTTGGTTCCAGGTTTTCGATGTTTCTTCTTTCTCTAATATACTTTCATTTCTATTTCTCTGCTCATAACTGAGTTGAGAATGTCCCAGGAGGGAAAGTTAAAGCAGATTAGATTAGAGAAGTTCGATTATATTTTAGTATTTATGATATTCTAGTCTATCGTATCATATCATTGTGATAAAACTTTCGATTCTATTCAATTCGATTTCTATTTCTATTCACAACTGGGTTAAGGATATCCAAGGAGCCATATTTGAAGTAGATCAGTAAACAAATTCTGATATATTCTAGTATATTATATCATAATCATAATCATAATGCATATCATGTCATCTCATCATATCATATAATATCATTATTATCATATCATATCATATCATATCAAGTCACATATCATTCTAATAAAGCTTTCGTTTCTATCTTTCTCTCTTCACTTCTCAGTTAAGGAGATCCAATGAAGGGATGGAAGGATGAATCAAGGAAAATAAAAGTGGATCAGATCAGGGAAGTTATGATTATTATAGTATGGAATATCAGATCATCAACAATATATTCTAGTATATTCTAGTATAAAAGTTGATCATAAAAAGTAGATCAAATGAGAGAAGTTCTGATAATAATATAGTACATCATATTATCATATATCATATAATCCTCAAAGAGCGAAATAAAGAATAGAACAGATCAAAGAAATTCTGGTTGTGATTTTGATATTCCAACCATATCCACCATATCATATCATAATCATACTCTACTATATCATTTCATATCATATTATATTGAGTAAAGGAACATAGAAGCAGAACAGATCAAAAAAGTTCTGAATATGATTAGGATATTCTGCTATATCATATCATATCATGTATACGACTTATGTTTCTTATAGGAACTCAGTCGAGCACTCTCCGTAATCCATTTCTAAGCATTTTGCCATATAGCCCACATATATATTTTGGGCTTATATTGAATATCCGTTATGGCGCTGCTTATGGTTGGCTGTCTGATGGGCGGTGGGCGTAACGAGACGACAAACTTTACCAACGACTCACCACAAATCGGTATCGGTGCATGAATGCTGGGTAATCCTCTTGGTAGCCATTCCATCATTTATTATGGGTTATAATCCAAACAAGGTAAAAGCACAGCAAACGGTGCCGTTCACTTACACACACACACGCACACGCACACTGGCACGCCGACTGTGGACGGGAATGCAGTGTGGATGGCTCGTAGCGAGCTGCGCTGCCCTTCCGTGCGTGCGTGTGTGCGTGTGTGTGAGTGTCGGAGTGTGTGTGTGTGTGTGTGTGTATTGGATTGCACCACTATGCGAAATGCTGGCCAAACTCTACAGCTATAGCTATAGCTACAGTTGTTGTTGTTGTCGTAGTTTCTCTGGCCTCTGTTGCTGCAGCTCCTTCTATTGTTGTTGCTGTTGTTGTTGTTGTTGTTGGTTGCCACTTGTGTTGCGATTTTTCACGAGCAGCGCGAAACGATGCGACGCGACGCGACGCGACGCTGCGCGGCACAACAAATTGAGTTAATCCAAGAAAACGGAATAATAAAACACCCAAGCACAGAGATAAAGCGGCGCGCGAGAGCGAGAGAGCGAGAGAGGTATAGCGCGAGTATAAAGCGCTTTATAAATGATGCTGCGAGGCGGCGTGCAAAAGGTTGAGATTTACTTGGCCTCCAGCGTGGCTCGGCAAATGCATTAATGAAGGCAGCAAGTCCTTGCTCCTTGCTGCTTTTTCTGTTGCTCCTTCCACTTGGCTAGTCCTGCCCCGGATGCACGAATTTCGTTTCTCTTCTTTTTTTTCTTGTTTTGTTTTTTGTGTTGTTGTTGTTGTAGTTGTTTTTTTTTTTTTTTTAATTTAATATTTACTTTGCACTTTGTTTAACTTTTACTCGAGCGCTTTTCTTTTCATTTTACTTTTCCAATTTAAATTCCTCGCCAGAAACTTTTGCTTGACTACGCGACGACGTCGATGGTTCAGCTGTGCCACAGTGTGAGTCCGCGACTGCACACACTCACACACACACGTACACGCACACGCACACGTACACACACCAAGAAGGAGAACGAAAACTTTGCCGCTTTCTTTATGGCGAAAAAGGTTAACGGGAAATCTTGAAAACTGCACTGAAACTGAGCTGGGGAACGAGTCGGTTGGCTGGGTGGTTGGGTGGTTTGCTGGCTTGGTCGGATGCTTGTCTGGGGTGTGCAATTTCCTTATTGAAATATTTGCACTTGGCTCCACGTTCTGTTGCGCTCAGCGAATTGATGCTGATTACGTTTTGTCGCATCCAATCGCAATCTCTAAATTCTGCGGGCACCCTCTCGTTGCACGTTGCCGTTGCCCGTTGCCCGTTGCTCACTCTTCAAGTGGCTGCCATAATTACACTAATTGTAATTGTAATTGTAATTGAATTCGCTTGGCTGCCCGTCACACCGACACCGACACCGACACCAACACCGACACTGACACTGACACTGAGACCCACACTCTCGCTCACTCACTCGCACTCTCACACACACACACACGTGTTGAAGCGCACACAATTGCGAAAACAAAACACGGCACTTATCGCACGGACTGGTAATTGAGAATCGCAATCCCAATCGTAATTTCAACGGTAAATCGTCAGAGTCTGAGAGCAGAGCGGCCACAGCGACCAAGACATATACACACGACGCTGACGACGTTTGCGAAAGGACTAAAATGCCTCGCAGTTCAGCTGACGCGTGAGAGTCGAGTCGAGTCGACTGCCGTCGAGCTGAGTCGTTTCGAGTTGGATAAGACGTCACACTCGCACTCGCACTCACACTAACGCTCACTCGACCACTCGCACTCGCACTCGCACTCACGCTTGCTCAATGCGCCATGGGAGAGCGCTCGCTGCTTAGAAACTGGTTTGCGTGCGAGTGTGGGCCGAGCTCTCACAGCGACGTCGGCAGGCGGCGTCGGCGTGTGAGAGCGCTGGTGAGAGCAGCGTAAGAGAGCGCAAAACAATTGTCTAGCGAGAGCGGCTCTCTATGTTAGTGTCTATGTTTATGTGTGGCTGTGTGTGTGTGCAGTAATTCATATGCATTCTGTGCCATCGCAGCCTTGATGTGCACTGCGCTGCTCCACAACAACAGCAGAAGCAGCAGCAGCATCAACCTCTGTCGTCGCCTGGCGTATGCAATGCTGGGGGTTGATTTTCTTGCAGCTAGCACGAGACGGCTGCTTGTCAGTCAGTTAGTTGGGCCGGTCTGTCAGCCCCGCTGGCTGGCAGCGGAGCGGAGCAGAGCAGAGAGAGAGAGCTAGACTCAAAATGGTGGCCACCACCAGCAATACCACAACAATAACAACAATGTCGACATCGACAACGACATCGACGTCGACAGCGCGCGCTGAGGTCGATGTTGTTCCCCTTTTGCATTTAACACGAAGCACGCGCTCTTGTTGTTGTTGTTGTTGTTGTTGTTGAAGCCAGCCAACAACAACAACAACTGTAACTGCAACTGCAAGCGAGCACTGTAAACAAAATTTGCGGTTCATGTGCTCAACACCTTCGCAGCTCGGCTGACGATGCTGACGCTGATGCTGCTAATGCCGAAGTCAACGCAGGCTACCGACTGTGACTGCGACTGCGACTGCGGCACTGGCGTTGGCGTTTTTCGATATAATGTAAAATGCTGTTGCATACTTTCTGGGGATGGGCCAACTAAAGTTGAGTCAATTATTGGGGCAGCAATTGCAAAAGCAACAACAACAACAACAACAACAACAACAACAATATGATTACAACTGTTAAACGAATATACACACAGAGAGTACATGACACATTTGATCGGCTGGCAGGTGACATAATTTTAGCGCTTGGATATGGTGCGATTGTAGCGATAGTATCGAATGAGAGATATTTAAAGATTTTTTATAAGTTGTGAACGAGTTTTACATGCTTATGGAGAGATAATATCAAAGGGGATTTATATTCTATAAATTATATCACCTTTATAATGGGTATAATATATAAATTCAGATCGAATATGATATGTTATAACAATACTATCGAATGAGAGATATTTCGTAAATTGTAAGAGATGGGCATTATCAATGAATTTATAACGAATTGAATTGAATTTTTCGATATTTTATAAATTATATACGCTCAGCAGGTAACGTACTTAATTTCAGAGCAATCCTATTGAAACTTGGAAATTTTATACATCATAAGAGCCTAATAGATCAAAGCATAACAACAGAACGTCATGGCGATACTATCGAATGTGAAATTTAGATATTTTATAAATTATAGTCAGTAGTAAACAATGAGTATGATTCACAAATTTATAGCAATACTATCCGAAGCCAATGCATAAATAGTTAAAAAATGAGAGTAAAGGAATATTGTTCATAGCGATACTATCGAACATCTTATCTTTAGATATTTTATAAATTAATTGAGCTTAATTGGATATACATGTGATGTAGTAAATCATATCAATCCTATCCGAAGTCATACATAAACATTGCATAAATGATAGGTAAGAAATATAATTCGAAAATTCATAGCGATACTATCGAACATCGTATTTTTATATATTTTATAAATTATATGAGCTTAAATGGCTATGGATATGAAGGAGTAATTCATAGCAATACTATCGTCTACGACTTCTACATGAGCTCTATGTCGTAATTTAGTGTTATATTCGAGTATATAGTGATACTCTAGATACTAATTTAGTGGATTTAAATTTTATTTAATTTTTATTACTTTCTCTATCTTAAATCTTTATCCATGCCATTTAAATTGAGTAGATTCCCATATATATCAGCTCAGATTTATATACAAATTACTATCGGATAAGCCACATGCCGATAGCAAGTGAAAATATATATATGCTATATATATATATTCCTTTTTATGCGATTTACTTGCGAGACAAAAGACCAGCTTCTGGCTGTAATACCTGGCGAATGCGAATGACTAACAGAGTGGAGCTCAGAGTCTGGAAAAGGTAGAACAATGGCACGACAACGAGTTGATGGGCCACAGCAAAAATACAAAAAAAAAAAAACACGTACATGCACACAAACACACACACACATGCAGACACCTATATATGCGAGCGAATATTCTCGGATGAGCATTTGACTGGTGTTGCAGCAAGAGCATCTGCCGCTGCTGCTGCTGGTGTTGCTGTGGCTGCTGCTGCTTCTTCTTCTTCATCTCGTATTGTTGTTGTTTTTGTTGTTTCAGAGATCTGCTCTGTTTATGTACACAAAATGCGCGCAGTGTCCACGGCTATGTCGGCTATGACGACGACTACGACGAGGACGATGGCGACGACGCCGAGCACGGACGGATAGAGACGCACGGCGGGACTGACTATGTGTGCACATTGGCACATTTAACAATGGCTTCGTGTGTGTGTGTGTGTGTGTGTGTGTGTGCGTGTGCGTGTGTGTGTTGCCAGAACCGCCGCTCAGCGAGGCGAGGCCAACTCAGCAGGCGATGCGTGTAAAAAGGATAATTTGTCAATATGTTCGTTCGTTCCGGATTTGCTCGGCCTCGCCGCCAGTTGCCAGTTGCCAGTTGCTAGTTCAACCATCATCAACATCATCCCAAGACCGTAACAGCACCTTCTCCGCCTTCTCTACCTCCCTGCTTTCACGACTCGACAAGCCGCTCCGATAGCCGTTCGTGCGTGCCGCTGCCAGAGTCTCTCTGCCTCGCAAACTCTTTGTGCCTGCCGCTTATTGAATTGCTGAACACCCCCTCTCACCCCTGGCCATAGAGCGCTGCCTAGCGCCCACCCTCCCTCTCGAGCAACTACCCCCGTCCTGCAGCCTCGAAGCGAAAACCTTTCGCTTGGCTGCCTCCACCATTCGGTTAGCAATGGTTAATAGGGCTTAGAAGCTGAAATTATTGCCTTGTTCAGTGTGAACCAAGCCCAATCGGATGAGCCGCCCTCTTCCCCCCAATTCACCTCAGTCTGTGCGCCTCTGTCTGCGCTGTGTGTGCGTTCAAGGCGATAAGGTACCCGTTGGGGCTGCGCTGAGCTCCATACTTTTTGGGTGGGAATTGACACTAAACGTTCGATTATTAGTGGGTTTTCGTGGACTCGAGTGGGGCAGCGACTGGGGTCGAGCTGGGTTAATATACGATTTGTGGCTAAGCCTTTGTGCCGTTCGGCACTTTACAATTCCTTACAACTGTAATAGGCTGCATTATAAGTGAGGATGTTACGGGGTTGCTTCATAAATACTTTATGGCTATGAGAGATAGGCCATAGTTGGACTGGATTGAAAAAGTTTAATTTTTTTTCAATTTTATTTTTGTCTTTTAGAATTTTTAGAAAACAAAAATGTTCCTTAAATTTATTTTTATAATATTTTTTTTTTATATTATAATATTTTTATTTTACTAAAGATTTCTTTTTATTAAAAATTATTTATGTTACAAGAGATAGCATATAGAATAAGTTATTTCTTTTCAATTTTATTTTTGTTTTAGAATTTTTAGAAAACAAAAATGTTCATTAAATTTATTTTTATATTTTTTTTTTATATATTATATTTTTATTTTACTAAAGATTTCTTTTCATTAAAAATTATTAAGGTTATGAAAGATAGCATATAGTTAGGCCAGACTCTTTGAATAAGTTATTTCTTAGGGGCTTGTTGAAAATTTATTTTATTTATTTTATTTATTTTAGTTTTATAACTTATTAGGCTAAATTTTGTGCAATTCATATTTTTTTAAATTATTTAATACTTCATTTTATGAGAATTAAAACTATTATAAAATTTTATATAATATATATTACATTATTATTAAGGAAATTTTGGAATTTTGGGAAAAGATAAATCTTCAAATATTTTTTAATAATTTCTTAAAAGAGTTTTGAATTCAAATTCTTCTGTAGCCTTTAAGATTGTTGTTTACGAGAGTTAAAAGATATTATTATACTACAATATTATGCATAATTTTTAATAATAAATCAAGTATAAATCCTTATGAAACTACTAATAAATTCAAGCAAATTTTTCAATTCTCAGAAAAGTTAATATTTTTTGTATAATTTATTAAAAGAGTTTTAAGCTATAATTCTTTTGTATTCAAGATTTCTGCTCATGAGAAATGTAACTAAAATGTTATAATACAAAATAGGGAAATGTCTTTGATTTGGCATCAAATATACTAGAGACTCTGGCAGAAAATATGTTTAAGTACTTAGCTCCATTGTTGAAAAAGTATCTAAAAATGTTAGCATAAGAACTGAATTGGATATTAAACAATATTTTATCCCTCTCGTATATGTATAAATATGAGTATGTAGTTCCTTACACATACATTTCTTTTACTTTCTGATTCTCATATATGCTTATCTTCCACTCCATAACTAAATCTGCTCAATCTTTCTACCCAACTTTTATGTAATCAATAACAATTCCATATGTATGTAAGCAATGCAAAGTATATTAAAATAAGAGTAAAAATGAAACCAGAAATCGTTTTGGTTTGCGAGTTGTAGAAAAGCCACAGGAACAGACACACAGACATACAGACATAGAGCCTGTGCAACAGCCAGGAACTTCAATTGGCAAACGCGACGGCGACCATCGAAATCCCAACCGAAAGCAATGCAAAGCCAAAGTCGAGCAAGAAAAAGTCATTGCCAAAACCAATAACACAATCAACTGTGCATTGCAGCAGTCGTCCCCGTCCTCGTCCTCGTCCTGCTGCCGCCCTCACACACACACACAATGGGCGAGACAGAGCCACAAGAGTCCTTTCATGCAGTAGCTCGCCTCGAGACTTGCGGCGTTCGAGGACAAAACGTTGGCGATGAGATTTTAAAAGCCATTTAGAAAAACACCCTCAGACACAAAACAAATCCACAAAAATACCGACACGGATACCAAACAGCCAACACACACACACACACACACACACTCACACACACACACATTAAGAGGCAAAGCTTACATAAAAGTGGCGTTAAAAATGATGCGGAAACACGATGTTCGTCAGCTCCACAGTCGAGGAGGACGACGCGAACGTGAACGAGGACGATGACGATGACGATGACGACAATGAGCCTTCAAGCGAAAACCGCTGCTAAAACTTCTCGCTTAAATATTTTTCACACCACGCGGCGACAAGTTTGTGTAATCTGCGTGGTTTGAGGCTCTGAGTGGGCCAGCCAACAACAAGAACAAGAACAACAAGGCGGAGAAGTCTTCACGAAGCGAAGTGAAGCTCAGCGGATGTGCGTGGCAGAGGCCAGCCAGCAACGAGAGAGAGAGAGAGAGAGAAGAGTAAGGAATGCGGTAAGTAGACGGCAAATGTCTAAATACCCTGCTCGTGCTAAATGCCTGACATTCTGGCTGCGACCACAACCAATGCGTCCAGCATAGCTGAGACGAGCACAAGCTCTGCTCTGCTCAGCCCGATTGAGCGTAAGAGTCGTCACGTCAATCAATATATATACGTAAATCCGGGTAAGGGATTATGATTATGCTGAAGTTGCAAGCGCTGAGTATTTGATTATCTGAGTGCTAATATACCCGCTCAGCTGCTCTGGCCAGGGTGCGCTGTGCAAACTTGAGATACCGCAAAAACCAAATCTAAACCGAAACACAATTGTTAGAAATTAAAAGGAAAACTTTAATCATAGCCGCGGGCAGGCGGCGTCAACGACGGATGTCGGACGTCGGACACGGACTGGGCATAGGAAACTGGAGCTGGGAGTCCGGCTCCGACTCCGGCTCCGGCTCCGACTCCGTTTACTACTGTCTGCAATACAACGAAACTTGTGGCAAGTTTCCGGTCGTGTGTACTATTTTCCGTGCTCATTTCCGCAACCATTTCCACACACACACACACACACACTCTTACACAAAAGGAACTTTCCTTGAGCAGCCAGTTGGGTCTGAAGTCGCAGCCCAGGGTCAGCAAACGGGGGCATCTCCCACATAGATACAGCTACAGCTCGAGATACAGATACAGCTCGAGATACAGATACAGATATATGTATATGTGCCTCTGGCCCTGGGCGACAGCTGCTGCTCCGCTCACTCTTTCGCTGGGCGTGGAAAGCCGAAAACCCAAAGCAAACAACTGCCAAGGAGCAAGCAGCCAGCAGCTAGGACTAAAGAACGGGCACAGGCTGAACCACCGCCCCACCCCTCCATTGCGTTTGCCACTTGGCTGTTGCACTTTGCTCACAGTTGAGCTGAGGCGGGGGCAGCTGGGAAAACTTTTTGCAGTCTCTGCCTCTGACAGACGTCATAAAAGCGAGTGGCTGGAGTGGCTCCACCTGCAGCTGTGGGCAGTGCACCAGAATATGCCAAAAAAAAGGTAGAGCTCTTAACTTCTCTGTGTGGGTGTGTGTGCAGAGTCAATCAATACGTCAGAGGCGAGGCTCATCAAAAATTCCAATCACAAATTGGCGTAGAGCGCAGCAGCGCACCACTCAGCCCACCACGGCAACCACAATTCGGCCAGGAGCCAGCCTCGAGCGAGGCAATAATGGCATTTAAATGCAGGGTCACGTATCAATTTACTTGGTTATTA
Source organism: Drosophila paranaensis (assembly GCA_035047545.1). Taxonomy (NCBI): domain Eukaryota; kingdom Metazoa; phylum Arthropoda; class Insecta; order Diptera; family Drosophilidae; genus Drosophila; species Drosophila paranaensis. Next base: position 6,638,598 of record JAWNPL010000026.1, on the reverse strand, counting down.
GTTACCAGCCATAACCAGCCCACAACCCACCGTCCACCGTCCACGTTCCAGTGGTGCAGTGCACATTTTTCACGAGAGCAAAAACCCACTGCGATTGTCAATATCGCACACTCTCGCCAGAGCAGAGCTCACATCCTGTTCCCCTTTGCCACTTGCCACTACTTGCCCTCTGACCCGATGCGCAAATCCGAGATGAGCGCTTGGTTTGTAGTGGCCTCTCCCCTCTCACCTCTCCCTCTCTCCCTCTCTCCCACTGGCGGATATATGGCTTTGTGCTAAACTGACAAGGGCAACCAAAGCCCCAATAGCCAAAGACCTGGCTGTAGCATAGCCTCTAACCCCTTCAGCGACCCAGAGCAGCCCTGGCGCTCCTGTTAGTGCCAGACCCTTCAATGACCCCCGCTCCCTCACTAGCACCCACCCACCCGCACTTTACTTTTTTCGACTTGCCGTCAAGATGCCACCAGCTCGAGCTGCCGCTGCCTGCCGACAGGCAACAGCCTCAAAACAGGCTGTCAACACAACCGAAGAGGGAGACGGAGAAATGGAGGTGGGAAGCAGTGGGGCTGGGGAGCCGCTCTCTTGCGTACAGTTGCTCTCCTCTTAGGCTGCTCGTTCTTAGTGCATTCTCGGCTCAAGCAGGGCATAAACCATCTTGCCGAGTCGCCTGAGCCGAGCGCAATATTCGTCAAAGAGAGCAGCACGCAGAGACCCATGCGGCCGGAGCGAGGGCCGGCATCAGCTGGCGGAAGTAGGACGAGCGAAAGCCAGGATGCATGTGTGCATAGGTGCCAGAGAACTTTTGTGTATTGCCAATGCAGCAGCGATGCAACTTGGCCAATACACTAGCCAAAAACAAGTTGGCAATAGATTTAGTTGCCAAAATAACAAGGAAATTTCCTTATATTTAATAAATAAATTGTTAATGAGAAAATGTAAGAATAACATTTATAATTCAGTATTAAATAAAAGCCTAATTTGTTATTAATCAAATTAAATAAACATTTATAGAGAATTAGATTATTTAAAAAGAAATTGTAATCAAAATTAATGAAATTTATTTAAATATATAAAAATATTTATATAAAAAAATTTTTAATTTAAATGAATTGAAAATGATACGAAAAAAGTTTGTATATAAAATATTGCAATATTTTCGAATTATTTCTAGTTTATTTATTATTAAAACAAATATATTACATTTTAAAAATTTTAAATTAATTATAATTAATTTATTATTATAATATATATATATATATATATATATATATATATAATTATATATATATATATATACACATGTATTTAATTTAAGAAATATTATTTTATTATCATTCTTTTAATACTAAAATAAATATATTTAATTTAAGAATGTTGAATTTATTATAATTAATTGATTATTAAATTAAATATATTTCATTTGAAGAATTTTCAATTTTAATTAATTTTGAGCCATTTAAATTTTTATTTATTAAATTTTAATTTTTTTAAATATTTATTTTTATTAAATTATTAAAATAAATGTATTTAATTTTGATATAATTTTCTTTAATTTTAAGTTTTTTTTTGTAATTAAGCTTTTATTTATTTGTTTTTTAAAGATTTCGATATAAATACAAAAATCGAAAATCTTTAAGCTTTCTATTATATGCAAAAGACCACAAAGGGAAATAAAACATATTTAAGTTTTTTTTTCATTTTTATCAAAATTGAATAAAATATAAAATATCAATTCATAAATATTAATTTATCAATCAACACAATAAAACAATTTTCGCTCAGTGTATGGCATCCAAAAAATAGGGGTGCATTCAAACACATCTAAATATGCAAAAAATAAGTAGAAGCAGCAGGCAGAAAGTAAACACAAAAATGAGGAAAGCCGAGAGGAAGATGAAGAAGAAACGCAAAAGCAGCAACAAAACAAAACTGAACACGCACTTCGAACATTTTTGGAAGCTGGGCAAATGTGCGTCGGCTGCATTCAGAGAGTAGCTTCTCGGTGCCATCGATGCAGCAGCTCCGACGAGTTTTTTGGGAGCGAACTGTGCTCACTCACACACACGCACACACACACGCACACGCACTCATGGAGAGCAGCAGAATTCCCGGAGCCATTAGAACGAACAAATGTACTGCGCTGCCACAACAAATCCCTAAACAAGCAACAACAACAACAACAACAACAATGTGGACAGCGCTGCCAGAGCTAGGAGTCAGCAGCAGCGACGTCAGCAGCAACGACTTCCGTCGTCAACGCCAACCAAAGCCGAACAGCGATGTCGATGCCGATGCCGATGTCGTTGTCGCTGCCGACGTCGCTGCCAACGCAGCTCTTACGCTGGCGCTGGCGCTGGCGCAGGCGTCGCTGCCAGTGCTGCATTCTGCATATAGAGCGGAATTTCCGGTCTAACCTCACAGCGCCCAAGCGGAAATACAAGCGGATTAGCTTTTAGATTTATATACTAACAAACACCGATTAGACAGGTGGGTGTAGGTGGCTCGGCCGGAGCACTGGTGCTGCCAGCGCCAGCGCCAGCGTCGTGTGTGTGCATGACTGGGAGAGTTTCTGCGTGGCTACTGAATGCCAGCAGCATTGCGTTCCACTGTGGGTGGTGGTGCGACTACAGTTAAGCTCATGCTGATGCCGATGCTGTTGCTGTGGCTCTTGTTGTTGTTGTTGTTGTTGTTGTTGTTGTTGTTGTTGCGTTTTAGTGTTTCCTGTTCGAAGTTCAAATGTGAGAATATTTTCATATGGCAAGCGTCGTTCAACGAGAAACTCACCACACACACACACACACAGATACAATTAGGCACCCACTTGCTGCCCGCTCAGTAGCTGCCGCTCCTCTGCTGCGGTCCTGACTTTGGCTCAGTGTTCATTTTTCAAATACCCCAAACTTGGCTATTTTCAACTAATAGAGTATGTGGCCAGCAAGGAATTTAACGCAGATACATTTTTTGGTCAATATTCTTCTGCCTCGCATAGCTGCCCACACACACACACACACACACACACACACACACACACACAGACACACCCAGTCACACCCACCCACACACAAACAGCAATCACAATATTTCAGCCCTGGCCCTGGCCTCTTTGCGGCTTTATTCAATTTAAGCCCCTCAAACCTAGAGAGAAACAAAAAATCTCCAACTGAAATTTCGTATTTCTCTCTGCTTGCATTCGCCCATTTTGAAGAGTTCTCCAGATTTCGCCTGCTTGCAAATATAATTTGACTTTAATTTTAAAAGGAAATAGCTATGAAGCAGGCTAATGAGTAACATTTACATCTATGGAGATGATTGCAAAAATTCGTATTATATATTATACAATTGAGATATAAAGGGTGTCCCAAAATTAACGCAAGAAGTATTTTTAATAGAAAACACAAGATTATTAGGAAAAGCTTTAATTTTTTTTATTGATTAATACAGTATACGTTGTTCCTTTGTTTAGCTCTTCATTTTTGATAGTCCTGAACTGTCGACTGATATCTGTTCTATCGAATTACCTCTTGCGTGAATTTTGGGACACCTATTATATGGAACTCTAGAATTTACTTAGTCAGCAGAATATAGATAGTCTGCTATAGCAAAGTCAACTATAGTCAAGATTGTATATAATCTACTATATATACTCTTGACTATTGCTGGCAGATATGTAGTTGTTATATCCTATATCGGGTATATCCAAAAGTAAATCATAGTAATAAATATGTGCAGTATAGGACTAAATTACAGTAAATTGCATTTCAAATTCTCGCTAAGTTTAACAATTTTCATGAAATATTTTAAATTTATATCAAGCAATAGCTATTCCAATATATAAATCACATGTTTGAAAAGCTAGAATCAATATTTGGTGCTGTATAGATTCTCCTACAGCGCAAAGCTATAAAGAATATTTCATTTTTCGTATTCCTTCGTAGTAAAGAATTACTTGGAGAATGCTCGACTAGGAGATACCTTCACAAATGTGCCTGTCAAGCAGTTGCGCATTAATGGAGGAATGCTTGGCTAGGAAATACCTTGACCCTGACGAATGTGTCGCTAAAGGCCTCTTAAACAACTGCTCTTATGGGCAATGCTCGACTGGGAGATACCTTGACCGAGAGGTATCTCCCAGATATCACTTTCTTAATCCTCTCTCCAAAACTTTAAAAGCCAAGCAATAAATGCAGATATTAGGCAGACATAAGAAACTAACAGTCACCGAAAACCCAACAAAATTAAGATTATATCCAAATTTGTAGCTCTTCAGCTATTTTATATGATTTTATAGGTCATCACAGTTAAATCTATAAATTTCTATTAACTCGAGACATATTTTCATGTGAGTAAATGATGTTGCCATAGATTAAATGGGTTCAGCAGCTGCCACGCCTTTGCTTGTTGATTGTTCCAGGAAGCTAGGCTGCACACACACTTTATATATACATATATATGTACATATATATTTGGAATGGGAAAATGGTAAAAATGCACACCACCTTCAAAATTGCAATGAAAGTTGTCGTCAAATTGTCATAAAAATGCGATAACTTTGTTTTGTGTCGCCTTGTTGCTGTTGCCTCTTGCTGCTGCTGTTGTTGTTGTTGTTGTTGTTGTTGCTTTCAGCTACGAGTATGATAAATTTTTACGATGTTGCCATAACAATAAACCGGAGCTTCGGCTGCGGCGCTGCTTTGGCATGTGAAAAGCGCGTGGAAAATGGAGAACGTGGAAAAACCTAATAAAAATCCTTACTGGCTGCGAAACTTTTATGGCAAACTACGCGCCATCGGGGCCAAAAAAGAACTAACAAAAACTATATATATATATATATATATAGATGTATGTATGAAAGCCGTTGGAAAAGCGTGGAAATGCCAACCTGCATTGGCCAAAAAATATATATATCTATATATGGCTGGGCAACGGCTGCAGGGGCAGCTGCAGTGCAAATGTGAAAAGTGCAGAAATAGCTCAGGTGCAGCTGGATAAGCGACGAGGTCGTCAAAGTGACGCAGAGGCCACGGCTGCCGCCCCACCCCACCCCACACCCCACACCCAACAGCCAGCAGCTAGCAGCCTCTGACAGACGTCGGACATGGCTGCTGGCTTCAATTTGATGTTGGGTCTGATTTTTCTGTTTTCATACTGTAAAACTCCTTTCGCTCCTTTATGTCCTTTGCCCCCTCCCCCATCCTTTCCCATTCTCTTGCCTCTTGCACACTTTCGGACCGAAAGTTTTTAAAGCCTTGCGACAATAAACGATTAAACAAGTTTTCTTTTTAGCACTTGCGAGCTCAGTTCGACTCTTCTTAGTCAGTTGCTAATACAGCCCTTAAAGCAGTTGCTGATCTATCTCAGCTTGGGCATGTCCCGTTAATGACTGCTTAAGCTTCTGCTGCATGGCTTTAATTACTTGAAGTGTCAATAACTCTTGTTGACAGCAGAAGTTTTTATTGCATATTTGTGTGAATGAAGTATATAAAGACATATATCCTCAGACTTCCTTAAAGATACATATATTATCCTGAGACATACTAAAATATATACATATATGTAATCCTTAGATTTCTTAGAAGATATAGATGTTATCCCTAGACTTCCTAGTAGTAAGGTCTCTAAACATAAATTTGCAGAAAGAATTCCTGAGGCTTCCATAAAGATATATGTATATGTTATCCTAAGACTTCATTGTAGTAATTTCTCTCTTCTAAACTTATGTTTGCAGAAAGAATTTCAGAAGTTCCATAACAACCTTAAACCTCAACTCAGATATCCTTAATTTTATGATTCTTACTATTCTGGACCAACTCTTCATATAACAGAAAACCAAGATCTGGGCTTGAGCACTGGGTTAGCTTATGGATAATAATAAGTATATAATTGTTGATCTGACCTAGCCTAGTAGAGTTCAGCTTAATCTAGTCTAGGCTTATCCTAGTCCAGACCAGTCTTGCCTACTCCACTAAGAATATGTATGAAAGCCAGGCGCTTTGATATCTGGAGAAGTTTATTCTAATGTAGCCTAGTCAAGTCTAGTCTAGTCTAGTCTAGTCTAGTCTAGTCCAGTTCAGTTCAGTTCAGTTCAGTTCAGTTCAGTTTAGTTCAGTGTAGTGCAGGCCAGTGTAATCTTGTCTAACTCACTCGAGTCTAGTGTAGCTTTGTCTAATTAAGCCTAGTCAACTCTAGTCTAGTCTAGTCTAGTCTAGTCTACTCTACTCTAGTTTAGTCTAGTCTACTATAGCCTACCCTAATCTACTCCTTCATAAGAAAAAATCCCGATTTTGTCTCACTTTCCAAGTTGGATAATCCTTAAACTTTGTTCATTGCTTACTCTTCACTTTGTAGGGCAGGTACGAAGAGGGCAAGGACATGGAACATTGGTCAGTTGCAACCCGGCTAGTATCTAGACTTTTCGTGTGTGCTGACTAAAATGTTGATACGCTTTCTTAGCCACACAATATCGCACTCACGCATGAGCCGCTCCCACAGAAGTTCGGCTGTCCCGGAGCGGGGATCCCAGTCTGTGTAGTGGGCAGACCCAATCTAAAGACAAACATCAAGTGGCTCTTGGGCGTATTGCAAATAACAAACTGTGTGTAAGTGCGTGTGTGCCTTTCGAGCTAGTTGAGACTGCTCTTGTGGAATACTCAATGTTGCCTGGATGTTGGATGCTGGAGACTGCCTGGTGCCTGCCTGCCTGCCGACTTTACGCATCAGTGGGCAACAACAACATTTGCAAATTCAATTGAATTGATACACGCACCACTTGTTAACCGTTTTGGCATGAACTCACATACTCCAGGCTGGCTGGCTGGCTGGTTGGCTGGTTGGCTGCCTAGCTGGCCATGAGGCCTATTCGCATCTCATCCATCTCATCCGATTCCATCTCGTCCCGTTGCATCGTCTTATTATTGGTTTTACATACACATCCGTTCCTCAAATTTCATTAGTATGTCGACATAGGCAGCTTGGGCTGGGTGGTGCGTGCAAGCATGCCCAGAGCCACCAACTCCAGCTCCAACTCCAACTCCAACTCCAGCAACAGCTCCATTGCATACTCACGTGCGCTCTATTGAACACACTCATATATAAACATGGGAACATAAAAACTCCCAGTTGGAGTGATTTTCGGCCATGAAACAGTGGAATGGCACAGAGAGGTCCACCCACGGTGCGTTGGGTTATTTGAACAATGGCTAAAGGGCCTATAAAATCACACAAGGGGTTATAAATCCATTTGCCAAACCAAAATCCAAAAAATATCCCAATGCCAAACAAAGCTTTGCACGAGCGAAGGGTATGACGTGGTGTGGTATGATATGGCATGGTATGGTATGGTATGGTATGGTATGGCATGGTCTGTTCCCATACAAGTCCAATCCACCAGCAAACTCACTCTCTCTCTCTCGCTCGCACGAAGAGAGACACAAGACAGATTGTGAAAAAGGTTCTCAGTGACTTGCGAACATATTGACTGAGTTCAAATTGAAATCTCAACACTTGAGAACAAAACTCTTTTGAGATGAGCGATAATCGTTAAGGGAAATGTCTTGAAAAACGTAAAAAGTAAATGAAGACTTATTTTTCAGAACTTTTAACACTCTGTTTAGTAAATTTTTAATCAGATTTGGGAACTACTTTAGCATGATATTCAGCAGTTTAGTATTTTTCATCTATTAAATCTTAAAGATAGATAATATATTGAAATGTTTTAAGGTGGAAAATCCCAAAGATAATATTTTGAAGAGAAAAATACACAGATAAAAATATTATTAAAAATATTCAAAAACATAAATTAATATTTTTAATAATTTCTCTATATATAAACCTAAAAAAAAATAAATGACTTTCTGTATATTTTTCAAAATATTTGAAGAAAATAAATTGTATATTTTCCAGATTTTTGTTGTATTTGAGATATTTATATACACTCTGCGAAATTAGATTAAAGGCACTCACATTTTTTAGCTTATTTTTAATCTTATGCATGTTGGTATAGTTTTATTTATTATATAACATATTTCTAGTCGTTTTATGTTAAACACAACAATTTTTTTTAATTTTTGTCAAATAATAAACTTTTTATGTAAGAAAAACAAAAAAATACCAAAAAATGCGCGAAATTTGATTAAAGGCACTATGTTCTAAAATATCAAAAAAATTGAAAACAAAATTTATAAAAACTTATAATTGGTTATTAATGATGGACACATTATTGATTACTCAAAAAATCCAATTGGACATCGAATCATCCGTTTTTTATACTCATCTTGTGGTATTTAAGCCTATACCTGAGAAACAGTTCTTTTAAGCTCTTCTACTGATTTAAATTTTCTTCCGCCGGCATAAAAACGATTGGCAAGGTTCCCCACATGTTTTCGATATGATTTAAGTTCGAAGATTGGCCACGCCATGACATGGTGGTGATTTGCTTATCCTGGAACCATGTGCATATTCGCATTATCCTATTGGAAAATTGGGTCACTCGACGGTTCTTTATCGAAAAAGTCCACAAAAACATTCTCCAATAAGTTTGTGTAGCCTTGAGAACTTAAACAGCCGAAAACTTTGCATCCTGGGGCTCGATAGTGGTAGCTAAAGGAAGCTAATACCATTAACGATCCACTACCAAAGTTTCACTTTGTGGATTATCGTTCGGGCTGACGAATATCATGCCAGTTATAATTAAAAACATCAAGGTCATCTAAATTTAACTTTTTCTCATCTAAGCAAACCACCATTTTCCAATTTTCCGCCCAGGACATGTGCTGCTTTGTCAAATCTAGCCGAGCCACTTTTTGTCCGTTAGTTAGAGCCGGCTAAGGCTTAATTTTCTGCCATTTTAGCCGGCTACCAGTTCCCAAAATTTGCTGAACACGTCGTTCTGATATCGGAGGGTCTGATTCTGTAAAAAATTTGGAAGGCGTGGCATTTTTTGAGGTCCTGCGCATATAATAGCGGCTGTCCTCGTGGTGATACCTAGTGATTTTTCGAATATTTTGTGTTTTTTTTTGCAATTTTCATTCAGATTTACAATATTATTTACAGCAGTAGGCGAGAGCTTTCATCTGAGTGCAAATTTTCGGTTAAATCACCCCACATCCTTGTATACAAGGACTTTATAGATTTCTTTGCTTGTCCGCGTCTATTCTCTTCCCATTTCTATATAAATTATCAAAACACCGACTAAAACTAACTTAAACTTACAAAAAAAGTGTGTTAAATAAATGTAATAACAAAAAACACAACTCAAATCCTTCACTGATATCTTTCCAGGACTTAATAAGGAGTGCCTTTAATTGAATTTCGCACAAAATAGCACCAAAAATTCGTAGTGTGCACGAAATATATTTATGGTAGCTACAAAACTAACTGTACATTTTTTGTGTATACTAAAAATAGAAGATTAAGGTCTAGAAAAGCTAAATAAAATATAAGAAGGTCCCATTATTCAAAGTTTTTTTGTTTTTGTCCAGTTGTATCTGCAAAATGCAACTGCCTTTAATCTAATTTCGCAGAGTGTACATATATTCAGATATTTTTCCCTGTATATTTAAAAACAAATATATGGGATAGACAATAAACGAATATTTGTAATATTTTTCTCAGTGTATTATTAAAAATACGTAAAAATATATTTTAATAATACATATTTGTTGTGCATATTATTTAAAATACTTATACAATATTTTTTCACTATATGTATATATATTTTTTAATTATTTGAAATATACTAATCGAATGTTTTTAATAATTCTGTAAAGTTTAAAAAAAAATTTCCTTTATTATAATATATTTTTTCAACATTTTTTCTATTTTTGGAATTAATAAATGCCGAATTTAAGGTACATTAAAAAGTCCATTCAAAATACATCAAATTAAATGGCGAAATATATAGAAAGATATATATTTATATAGGTAAGAGAATAAAATTTTTATTAGACTATTTCCCAGTGCTTTATGGCTGTGTTTTATGGCTTGTCCAAAGACTGTGTTAATCGCCCGGAAGTTATATTTGCGGGATATCTTTAAAGGTATATGAAGAGCATTAAATGTAATTCTTATGTATTCCTTTCAAGGACATATTGTTAATTGTTTATTAGCCATCATTGTACAATTTTACATTCTTTTCATATGGATATAAAATACCCTGTAGGAATGTGTGTTATGCAATCTCATCAATTGTTCGCGATTTCCATTCACGTCGAAGTGTGTTAATTAAAAAATCGTGATGCCGTGCGAAAAGGCATTGCAATAAATACCCAGCGTCAACAGCGACAATCGCAACAATAACAACAACAACAACAACAATTACAAGAGCCATGGAGCAATGGCTACAATTCAATTAAAATGCCAGCGGCAACATGCAAAAGTGCTTGGGTGGAAAGGAAATTAACCCCTATAAACTCATAATATGCTCAAAATGACGCACTTAAAAACACATTAATCACATCGACAATTACGGCTGTAACGCCAAAAAATGTGCCGTTATATATGTACGTACTTACATATATATATATATATATATATGTGTGTGTGTGTGAGAGAGTGAGTGAGCGAGAGAGGAAGGGAGAGTGTGAGCGTAAGGGATGCCTGGCGCGTGCTTGAGAGTGCGTGACGTGGCAACCTTTTGTGAACAGGGGGCGACTCGAGTGATGTACAAATGAGAATTAACAAGCAACCACCAGTAACAGAATAACTGTGCATACACTGAGCGAAAAACGAACATAGATATAATAAGATAAGAAATAAAATATATCTATATATATGAATTATTTATAATTAAATTAAATATGAATTAAAATAATAAATTTAAAATATTTAATATTTAAAACAGAGTCAAATGCAGTGAGAGATTTCGCTCAGTGTAGCCACTTGGCTACCCACACAGCAGCGCATTCAAAGTATAAAAGCTTTCGTGTCGTCATTAAAAACTGTTTTTGCTAATTAAGTGCTCAATTGAGCATTCAATTTCACATACACAAAGACACACACACACACACACACAGAGACACAGGCATAGCCACACTTGTGGACGCAAACAAACAACACAAGCGGGTAAATACCCACTGAAGCAGAAGCACAAAAACCCACCCGAAAATAAAAAGGAAACCAGATTAAGGAGCAGAAAGCAAAGCAGAACCGGCAACGGCACCGTTACAAATAACAGTCCAAATGCTGGTGGCCCGGCGGCAACAAGCGAAAGCAAAAGCAAACCGAATGAAATGGAATGAAATGAACGAAAATATAACAAAGTTGGCTATTTGCACAGTTAATGCAAAACGATTCCCCTGGGGAGCGTGACGTGGCAGCAGCAGCGGCAGCAGCAGCGGCAATAATATCTCAGAAATAAGTAAGCAGGCGAAAGCAGGAAACACCAACGGCAACCAGTCGCTGGCGTAGCACAAAACACGTTCGCACAATGGGCGAGGGAAACCAGTAAATGAAGAAAGGTACAAAAAGCCGAGCGCACAAAGGAGAAACCGACTCGACGCTGGCTGGGCTACATGATTCAATAAAAATTACGCTGAAAAGTATGCAACAGAAACAGGCTAGAGTGCAGAGGGGTGGCAAGCGGCGTCTCGGGCAGCTAAAAAGCAAACACAGCAAACACAGCGCGACGCAGCAGAATGAATGCCAAAGCAAACGTGGCGAAGATCCAAGGCAGCGGCAAAGGCAGAGTCGGGCGGGTCTTGTGAAAAGAAAAAGTACTTAAAAAGCTCACGAGCAAATATTTATAACAGTAAATCAGTTTGGCGCTAACACACACCCATACAGGCACACGCAAGCAAACAAACGAACGGACTAACGGAACAAACGAACGAGCGGGTGCCCAGCAATGGAAGTAGCTCGCTTGCCTTTGTGCCAGCAGCAGTCCATAAACTCAGGTTGTGCGAGCGAGACGAACGAGGCGAGGCAAGCTGAAGAGTGCAATAAAAGCAACAGTAGCAACAACAATGCAAACTGAAGCACACAAATAACTGCGAGTGCAAGTGCGAATGCGAATGCGACTGGGACTGGGAGTGCGAGTGCGAGTGAGAGCGCGCACAAGATTGTGCTGCGAAGCGAGTGGCTCTGCAGCTTGTCTGTAGAGGAAGACGGGCCAAAGAGAAACCAGAAAATATTTGATATTTTGTGCTTTTGCACATATTACAAAAAAGAAATAACGTTGAGCAAATACAAGGCGAATGTAAATATTTATGCGCGACGGCAGCCAAGGAAAACACACGAAAAGCGATGAAGAAAATCGCGTAATCCGCTCCTTGAGATATTACTGTAAATGCAGACGCCATGAGCGAGATGCACGACTTCAAGCTGATTAGATCAATACGTGAAATATGCTTCAGTTATAACTGAGAACATATATTTTATATAAAATATAAGAGAAAACTAAAAAAATACTAAAAAAAAATTTTAAAATATTTAATTTATAATAATACAAGAGAAAGGTAAAAAAATATTTATAATATATTTTAATATTAATAATAAATAATATATATTATTTAAAATATATTTTTTAAATCTATTATCTTTAATAATTATCATATTTGAATAAAATACTATATAAAATAAAAAATAATATTTGAATATAATTTAATTCAAATACTATATAAAATAAAAAATAATATTTTTAATATAATTTAATTATCTTCAAAAAGTAAAATAAATAAGTATACAAATAAAAAACAAAATATTTTTAGTTTATTTTCAGTTTTATAAATTCATGAAACTGTTTACAAATCAAAACAACCCTATGTAGCGCTCATCCATCTATGTTTCATGGCTTGCATAACAAATAGCTAAAAATGCAATTGCATTGGATCACATCTCTATATATGCATATATCTAAATATATGAATAAGCAAACATTTGTTGAAGTTGCTCCCGCTGGGCAAACAAATTGCTAATTTGGGAAGCAATGCTCGACTTGCAAATATCCTCACCTCAGTGAATATCCCTTCAAGAGTGAATTCAGCTTTAATATTAATGCTGTGAATTTAAGACTTTTTTTCAAATATAATATTTATCGTTATGTCAAATCACACACACGCACATAAAAATACATTTATAGACTACCTAAATACCTAGGGTATATTAAAATAAAAATACAAAAGAAAATGGAATGGAATGCGAAATCAAGTCGGAAACGAAATCAATAATAGGAGGAGGGGACATGGGTCTATTCAATAACATGAAATTGAATGCAAATTTACTGTGCTTCTAATTTGACAAAGGAATTTCGAGTGTGCACACACGCACACACACACTCGCACGCACACAACAAGAGACTTGAGCCCAAAATGCCAATCTCGTGACGAATCTGGCAAAAAACAAGGCAAGCACAAATACCAAATAAATATGTTTAGCCAAATTGCCAACCGAGCGAAACAAGCAGTCCAAAAACAAACAGCCACCCAACCACCCAAGCACCCAACCACCGAATCGCCCCTGAAGCCACCCACGTAACCGACTAACTAAACCCACAGAGAAAAAAAGACGAGTCAAGCGTAACATATTTATTGACATTGCGGTTGCCGGTTTGTCGGTTGCCGAGACACGAGTCTAACGCACACACACATTGGATTTCAGTTAGCAGGCAGCAGGCAGCAGGCAGCAACCACCGGTGCAAACCACCGACGACACCACTGAAATACGCCCGGACCGACCCACGTTGAGTGGCACTTGCAAGTGTGGTGTTTATGTTCCATACATCAAGGGTTTATGGGCTAAACGTTTATGGGTCTGGCAACAACAAGCTTTCAAAGGGTTTTACACCCGCCCACACACATATGTATGTATGTATGCATATACAGGCAACCACTCACACACACACGCACTCGTGTAATACCACTTGAAATTTTACTTATAGCAACCGCATTTTTTGCCAGTTGACGTTGAGTTTGACTGCACACTTGAATGACTTCCAAAAGACGCCCACTCAATGGCTGACCTCGGCTCAACTACGCCCAACACACCCACCACCCACCAGCCATTCCCCAGTGCATATTTGCAGACTCTCGCACTCCATTCCCACACACACTTATACACCCATCCGACTGCGAGTGTGAGTGTGTAGCATTACGAGCGTATTACAAAATGTATTTTATCTTCATCGATTGCCAGAATTTATATCTTTTTTCATGCCACATCAGCGTTTTATGTGAGCCACCAGCCACCAGCCACCACCGCCCCGCCCAGCACAGCCCTTGCCACATCAGTTGAGGTTATGTATGTGCTGACAGCGACAACAACGAGCATATGCCTTTCTCTCTCCTTCTCACTCTCTGCCTCTGCCTCTGTCTCTATCTGTGTGTGTGATAAATCAGCTGTTCGAAGCATGTGGCTAAAGCGAATGAAATGATGCATAAGTTGGATAAGACGAGATTATGAAATCAAAAGAGTTTATAAACAGAATTAAGTAGACCAGCTTTTGTGCATGAGTCCAAATAAATCTCAGTGCTCCAAGGAATGAATATGGACTATATTCAGGGATAGTCGGGTATATCGAGTGGACTTTAAGCAGTTTAATATTATATTTTATATTATATATATAATATTATATATATAAACATTAGGAAAATATGGAAAATCAGGGAAAATTATTTGATATTAAAATATTATATATCCCATAAATTTAGTTAACTAGCTTATTTCTTTAAGTGGTGATTTATTATCGGGTATATTGGTTATAATTATAGTTCTAATTTTATTTAAATTTTAAAGCCAGAAAAAAATCATAAAATTTGAAAATTATTCCATAATAAAATTTATATTTGATAAATTGAATTAGTAAATATTATAAAATAAATTTAGATAATATACCTATATTCTCTGTGCTCATTTCTTATTTATATTTCTATATATTTTCTATACTTCTATTTTTATTCCATTTTTTTAGCACTATAAAAATATTGAAAAACTTTAAAAATATTTAAATTTCAAATATATCATTTCTAAATATTTTTCTTCATATATTTAGTTGATATATCAACCTGCTGCTCCGCCACTTCTTTAACATAATAACATCATAAGGAATATCAATAATAAATATATCTATTTTTATTCAATATTTAAAGGAATACAAAAATATTTTATATCAATCTCAATCAAATATTTATATTTTATTATACTATTTCACGTAGTGATATAGTATATTGGTTTTGTGCAATGTCCGTCATGCTGTCCGTCCGTCTGTCCGTCTGTCCGTCTGTCCGTATGAACGCAAACCATTTCGACGCTATTGAAGCTAGAGACTTGAAATTTGAAATATATACTCGTGTATACCCTCGTCTGATAAAGTGTCAAGATTTTCCCGATACGCCCACTAGGGGCGTGGCAAATCGGAAAATGCATTTTCCTGTATCTCAGAAACACTACTTCTAGAAGGGCTAGAGAGTTGGGATTTTAACTGAACACTCATGTCGACATCCCAAAATCAAAAAGCTATGGCGGATATATCTACGCCCATTGGGGGCGTGGCAAATCGGGTCAAACTGTATCTTCTACAGTTTTAAAGCTAGAACGCCCAAATTTGGCACGTGGGCTACTGTTACGATCCTATAAAGATCGCCCAAAAAATTTTATGGCCACGCCTGCTAGGGGCGTGGCAAATCGGATCTGAATATATAGTGATTTTACTAGTTTCGTTATATTTTGAGCACTATTGATGCTAGAGACTTGAGACTTGGTATATATACTCGGGTTAACATCCCACGACCGATAAGCTATGGCGGATATATCTACGCCCTCAGGGGGCGTGGCAACAAATATCAGCTTATATCTCCCACAGTTTTAGTGCTAGAAGCTTCAAACTTGGATGCTAGGTTACTGGGGGCCTCCTCTATCGATTCCCCAAAAATTATTGTTACGCCCCAAAAGGGGCGTGACATACAGAAAAATACCCTGTAATTTTCGCATTTTTCGAATGTAAGCATCCAAACTTTACAGTTGTCTTCTTAAACGCCCACTCTATGCACATGCCAAAAATTATTTGTCTACGGCCACTGGGGGCGTGGCAAATCAAAACTGAAACATCTGCAGCTTCTGAGCCAATAACGCGCCACATAATGATATTCTGACCTTTGACCTTGTCTTTTGATTAGCCAAATTATATATATGGGTTTGAAAAGAATATTTTATTAATACAAAATAACTAAATAAAGAAAATGTAACAAAAATATCAACATGACCGCACCGGGGTTCGATGCCACACCTCGCCAACGAACTTATGTTTATCACATTTTCTGAGTTGCCACCTCTCTCATTTTGGGAGCTGCCACCTCTCTTATTTGGAGAGATGCCACATCTCTCGATTTAGGTGCGTGTTCTTGCTAAGGTAAGGCAATCGAGATAAATCGAGAGAGGTGGCATCTCTAAGCTTCGATTCTAATTGAAACTGTCTGGCTACCTCCAATGAAAAGTTTTAATCTGCAGCTGATTTGAGCGGCGACAGTGGGGATTTAAGGTTAAATTTTAAAAAATGTAATGTGATAGATTCCCCTGTGTGCTCTTGGGGCGTGAAATAGTATTTCGCTGTGGGTTGCGTCCGACAGCAACGTTCTTACTTGTTTTATTTTAATTATCTGAATTTTCCTAATTTTCTCCATGATTTCCATCTCATAATCCTAATCCAGTTCACTTTCTGTCAGCTCTGCCAGCTGTCCTCTCCGACAATTATCATTTTCCTCAGTTTTCAGCATGCAATCACGTTTGCCAATTATGCAAATGCTGCCCACTGTGCGGCACTGTGGGGCATAACTTCGTAAATACTCCAAACACTTGGCTTCGTGTTTACCACAATTTACTGCGACTCGAGTTAACACAAACAGCAAAACTTCAGAAAATAAATGCACATTTTTTGCCACATTTCCGGAGAACCAACTCCAGCTTTGCCACAGCCCCCCCTTGCTTCCCTCTGACAGTCCCTAGTCTCCTCATCGTCATCGTCAGTTACCGCAGCACAACCAGTTTGCCATCCTGGCCGACGAAGACGACGACGACGACGTCGTTGTCCTGACAGCCCCGGCCAAGTTGGGCCACAATAAAGTCGAAGAAACGGGTCGGAGAGGTCGCAGCTTGCCATAAGCCAAATATGTCTGTGTCTGGGTAGCTGTCTGTGTGTATGTGTGTGTATGTGTGTGTTTGTGTGTGTCTGTGTGTGTGTGTGTGGGTGTACGACGAAAGTGTGGCAATAAAAAGGATAATGTAACTGTTATTCTACGCAAAACGGAAACGGCTGGCTGTGTGGCCAGAGGGTCGAGCTACCCCCTGACAGTCGCTTGGCAAGTGTTTGAAATATTTTTGTGGCAAAGGTGGCAACTAACGGGGGGCGCGGTGGGGCGTGTCGACTGTCGACTGTCGACTGGGTTGTGGGCGCAAAAGTGAAAAGCACAACCGGAGTCGTAGCTGCTGTGAGTGACTGAACAAGTGCCAACGAGGAAACGACTGTCAGTGGCTGCGGGCGGGGGGCAGGGCGTCGTTGGTCGGGGTCGATTCGGGTTGATAGGGCCGAGAGCGAGCGGCCCCTGTCGAGGAGAGTGCAAAAGAGCGAAGCCGGAAAATTGTGTGGAAATTTGAGCTTCTTTTGAAATTGAGGCCGGAAATGGCAGCCAGCACTCCCCTCAACCCACAGCAACTGAGGTGTGAGAGCGAAAGAGAGAGAGAGAGAGGGAGAGAGAGAGAGAGTGAGTCAGAGAACGAGAGAGCTGAGAGTCAAGCAGACGCGCAGAGAGCGTGCCAGAGCGAGACTGAGCTCGACGAGCGAGCGAACGAGCGAGCGAGAGGCCAAACGCGCCGCTTGTTGTGTTAAACAAAATGTTTGCGGGTGCAATAAGCGTAAATTCAGTGGTTTTATGTTTACTTATTCAGCACGAAGCCACCAACCCCCCACTGCCCCACTCCCACCCGACCGATTGGCACGGGGACAATTATTTGATCCACACCATCTAAGAGGGGGGGACGAACCCCACACACAGTCGGGCGGGCTGGTAATATACTTTTGCAAATCGATGCCAACTCCTTAAACGATGGGTGGCACGGGGTGGTCTGGGTGGGTGGGTTCAGGCTGGGGCGGAAGCGTGTGGCATGTTGAATGCTCTTGAGTGTTTTCGTATGGTTGACAGGATAACACGAAGTAATTCAATTCGAAATACTTTATGCTGTTGCTTTTATTATTTGTGCTTGTGGGACTCGTCTGTATGTTTCATTCCATTCCATTCCGTTTCGTTCCGTTTCGTTTCTTTTCTTTGCTCGACTCGTTTCGGTTGCTTTCGCTTCTTGTTGTCGGAAGTGGCATTTGTGGTGGCTGTGGGGGGCAGCTGGGCGGGCTGGGGGCATTGTTGCTCCATAAAAAATGGTGTGCAAAGTTACACACAGTTTCCTTTTCAGTGTGCGTGTGTATGTGTGTGTGTGTGTGCGTCTGTCTGTGCGGTTTCTCTGTTTATTTATTTTTATGATGTTTCCTTTTTGGCATTTTATTGAAGAAGTTTACCGACGCCATTGCTGCTGTTGCATAAATAAGTGAGTGGCATGGACATGAGAGACTACTACGTGCACACCACCCCACCACCCCACCACCCCACCACCCAGCCACCCACTCAGCCTTTCATTTAACCACCCAACCCACTCACACAACACTGTAAACTGTTCGACCAACATCTTTTGCAATTCATAAAAAAAAATCAATATTTATTGCAGACGTTGGCGAATGGCACCACCAACCACCCAACCACCCAGCCACTCGACGAGCTGCGCCCAGTTGCTCCACCAATTTGCGGTCTTCGCTTGTTATTGAGCATTTAATCAGTTGATTTCTTATTCAGTTTTCTGCCCAGTTCACTCTACCCTCGGCTCAACTTTTTATTATCCATTCATGAAAAGGGAACGTTAGTTCAGCAAATTGATTGCACAGCAAACTAGGGAAATGCAATTAGGAAAACTTTTCTGTTTTTTTCCCCTTTGTCGAGCATTGGATTTATGGGAACTTGCAAATGTTACGAATGGACATTGGCAGTGGCAAGACACTAATTAAAATATATAATATTTATACTTGACTACTTGGGCAGGGCAGGAAAGTTGCGCATATGAAAGTGTTTAATTTAAAATTTATTACAATCACAGTAGAGGAGAGATGGATAGAGCGAAAAATGTATGGATGGATGGATACAATTGGCAGTCAGATAGATAGATAGATATATCTACGCTCGAAATACGAGATATAGAGTCAAGCAGGAATGACTTAAGTTTTACTTTTTAACAAGAACTACTTCGCAGATAAAAGAAATTGGAAATGTGAATAGCAACTTTTTGCTAATTGGAAACTTGAATAGAAACTTTTTAATAATTTTTATATATTTTTTTTAAATTTCCAAAATTAAATAAAGTCAGTTAGCCCTTGTGTCAACAGTCAATACATTAGTTCAAGTTATGATTGTATTTAATTTAAGTTTAATTGCCGTTTTATAAGTTATGAACCATATTTAAAATTCTATTGACTAGTTGACTTCGTTCAAGCAGCTCCTACAGTTCATGAACTATATACATATATTAGTAAGTCACTCATGAACAATTCATATTGCACTCAGTTACCTTTAGGACAGCTGAATAGCTTCATAAAACGCATTATTTATGAGCATTTACTGACATATACAGACTATATATAGAAAGGGGCAATACAATAATGCAAGAACACAAGTGAAAGAGAAACCCGACGCGCTAAGAATATAAACCAATTAAAAAATGCCTCCGACGCACTCATCGACTCATCGACTACAAGAGAGTGCAACATAAATAAAACAAGGCTCACATGCGTGGACATTAAATATAAGTATAAGGCTAAGGTTACATAATTTAAGCTATGATCTATGCATGAGTCAGGCTATAATATCCCTGCCTCAGGAGAATAAAGACTCAATACGAAACTAACTACCTTAGCAGTTTAAAGGTTATTCAATAACAATAATAATAGTAATAATAATAATATTAATAATAATAATAATAATAATACTAATAATAATAATAATAATAATAATAATAATAATAAAAATAACAATAATAATAATAATAATAATAATAGTAATAATAATAAAAATAATAATAATAATAATAATAATAATAATACTAATAATAATAATATTACTAATAATAATAATAATAGTAATAATAATATATGGCAATAATTCGATTTATCGGCTGGCAAGCTTTCTCTATGAAGAATTTATAGGCTTACAACTTATAAGAGATATCAGGGTATATAAATTGAGAAATACAAAGGAAGATACAGACGACATACATATATATTCTGCAAATTCATGTAAAATTGAATACAAATTCGAGTAGTCGAGATAGATATAACTAATTCGACTCAGCTTGTGGTCCTAATCAAAAATGGGCTTGCCCACGCCTCCTTCTGCTTGTTATACGCAATTTAACAAGAGTGTAATACCCTTAAATCCCATTGCAATGGGTTCGGAGCTTAGCAATTATTAATTAACATAACCCAATGTATATTTACATATCTATAAATGCTCGAATTATCTAGCCAGGAATAGGGACAGCAAGATAGATAACTCATAACAATACATTTCCGTATTTTTTAAAACATTTAAGTGTTTTATTATTGATACTTAATGTATCTCAGATAAACTATGACTGGGCAATTTGCTCTACCATGTAGTTGAAATTCCGTAAATTTATAATTGTATTAAATATACAAAATTATGAAAGACAATATATTTAATCTACATTCTTGCCATTCATAAATCATTTATTATTCCTAGATAAATAACCATCAACTATCACAAATTCACTTTACAAACAGATGACAAATTGCCAATCTCTCGTTCTCCCCTCCTTATGCCTGCCCCACAAAGGGCTCAACAAGATTCCCCACAAATGCATTTGAACTTTAAACTTGGAAGCAGTGCACATACATGGGGAAACGTGGCGAATTGGGGAGCCAGTTTGTTTGAAACGCTAAACGCTTGACGCTAAGACTACTACGGCATGGGCAGCGAGCTCATCAATAGGTAGAGCACGGGCTGGGCAAACGGTTAAGTGAAACCAATTGAAGTTTATTGACGCGAATTGGGTTTCACTTGAACCGGGCGCCTCGAGACGCTTAAAACGCGTTTCGCATTACCAAATAGAGAGACAGAGAGAAAACGCTTACCTTCTTTAGACTTTTCGTATTGCTTTGGCGACGTTGTCTTCTTGCTTGGAATGGGCCTCAGTGCGTTACTCATAAGCTGTGGGGATTACAAATGCATTGACATTAGGTTTTCCAGTCTTGCTTTAGCTAATTTCTACTCACGATGCGATCGGAGCGCTCGCCGCAGGGCAAACGCGCCACTGAGGCGTCGGGACTGTCCTCCGGTGGCGGCGGCTGGGGCACCCAGTTGTAGGCCCGCCTAGAGATGGGCACCCCAAAGCGATCGTGCTGCGACGCCTGTTGCCTGTTAAGGTCAAAAGAATCAGTTATATATATATATATACGCTTAATCGGAGCAACTGATCAGAGCACTCACCTTAAGCTCTCATAGCAGTCCAGGCAGACCACGGCGTATTCGCCGTTCTCTAGCAGCAGCCCATCATCGCTCTTCTGATGCTTAACGAACGGAAACTCATTCACAGGCAGCGCTCGCACCCGTTTTCTGTAAGTCGTAATGCCGCACAAATGGCAATTGTAATCGTGCCAATTGTATTTCCTCTCCGCAGGGCTAAGGCTGGGACTTTGAGCTTCATATCTGCAGAATAACATTTTGTTGAGCTATTATATTTCAAATGCAATTGAAGAGTGCGGGAACTCACTTGCGCCACTGATTCAGCATGGAATGATAGCAAAATGTGCAGACTAGAGCTGAATTGTTTCTCAGCTGCTCAGCATTTGGCAAAGAGTTGTGCTTCAGCAACAATGGAAAGTAAGGTCTCGAACCCTGCAAGGTAAGCAAAGAAATTAATGAGTAAATTGTATTTAAAGAGAATGATAAATTTGCATAAATTAATACTAAATAGCTCAAAGAGCTATAGTATATATAAGTAATCTTAATATTTACTTAAGAGAGAGAGCGAGAGAGAGTGAGAGATTAGAAGAGATAATAAGCCAACAATTTTTATAAGAAGGGTTTCTATAACATATGCCACTAATATACTTATTATACTTCTTATATTTATTAGACTTAATATAAACCAGAGTTGGTTCAAGAGGAAATCACTAACTAGGCTTATCATATGTATGCATTATCTTTAAGTAAATATAGCAAATCAAATGCCAAAGGCTCAGTAAACATAACTGGCAAACTCGTTCAAAACGGACAGCTAAATATATATGAAAATTGAACAGTAAATTTTAGATTTCCATGTTCATGTCTTATATTATAATGCATTATTATATTATAATGCATGTTGTTTATAGAAACCTATTGTTTTATATATTGTTATAAAATTTTTCTATAACGTAAATGATAATTTACATTATGCCAAAAATTCGATATCCATTTAGATTTTTAGCTTTCTCTAATACTTGCAAGTTTGTCTCTATATATAATTTGCTTAATTAACATTTTGAGCACAGATTGATATTGTTTACTTAGAATTTCAATGATTGTACAATACTTGAATAAGCAACTGGTTTGATAAAACAATTCTGAAGCTGAACATCAGAGTGTTATTCATAAGATGACATAAAAATATAATAAGTTTTCATATTATTAATAATAATATAGAATAATTATGGAATATAGAATAGAATAATTAATAATATAGAAATACACAAATACTTATATGATATCATATGTATATGCAACCTAATAAGCCATAAAATTAAGTCAACAAATTTGTATATAATTAGCTTTCACCTTCATATTTGAGCTAAGCAATAAATTGTTATATTTTTTCGTAATTATTATATTTCCAACTCTAATTCAAACGTCTTATTAATATTTTAAAATATGTACTGTCTCATATAGTAATATTTTGTATTAGGCAAATTCGAATTTTAGCTTCTCATTAATATTAAAATCTATAATTTATATCTTTACTGTACATTCATACTTAAATCTATACTGCCCATAAACTTTCAAAATTTATATAATTTTAAGTAAAATTCCAGTTTCTTTAGGGTTTCTATATTGTCTTATCTATCTTATTACCTGTAATATAATTCCAACTCAAAATATACGTGATCATCTATATTTAAATACATTCTATCTTATATACTTTTATAGTTTATATAATTCCAACTCCAATTCTAACAAATCACTTATATTTATATCTACACTGTCTTATATCACCTGCTCTCATAATATACATCATTTGTAATTAAAAATAAATAAATATGAGTACCTGCCTTACCTAAAGATTAAACGCTGTTCTCTACCTCTTCCTCTCTACATATCTCAGCATAGGTTCATAATTTGATTTATTGCTGTTATTCGAAATATCTAGGCGCTCAAACGTATTCTTTATCAAGCAAACCGATATCTACCTAATTAGTTTGTTTATGTATGCGTTATTGTTATCTGCACAATTAATATCGAGGACATCATTTGTCCAATCTTATCTTTACAACGAGAGCTACATTTGTAAACGTGTTCCCTTCCATGGGGCTTGGCTGTAAGCTGGCCTACTTACGCTACTTGTTATTAACCTAACGGAGATTAACTATATACAAACAGTTGACAACATTTATAATACTTAATTATAATTAATTATTTGCAAGCATAGTTAATAAGGCTACATATTACGAAATGCGCAATGACTCAGAAACAGATTTCGACCTTGAGCCGTATATATAAATACATATGTTATATGGCTTATCAGTAACAACAGATCAATTGCGTCTCTGTTTCTATCCCAGTTGTTGTTTTTCCTATTGATTATTAAAGCTATCTTATCAAATTCCACAAACATTAAACTTATATCGAAATGCAATATTAAACAGTTGGTCAATAATTTAAGTCTTAACAATAATAATATTAAGCATTTAAGTGTTCTTTTTACTATGCAACTATGAAATGGCAAAAGTCCGATATTCAGTGCGAGCCATTGGGCGTATACTTAATTTTTTTCTAATATAAACTTAATTATCTAGCTAACAAATACATATATAATATATATATTTATTCAACAAATATATATCATTATATTAACACACTTAATATTATATATTTTTATCTGTACATTCCTTTTGATATTTGATTATAAGAATATTTTATAAAAGTATTTTTAGAAATTTAAATGCCTCCTTTATCGGCAAACTTTTCTTGATTATAAAAGTAAATTTTGGACTAATTGCCATCAAAATCAATATCAAGTGTTTGTCGGTACTTAAGTACTATATTTGACAATTAAGTTCTTTAACGTAGGAATTTCCAGAATTTATATTTGTGTTACGGAAAACTATAAACACAAAGTAAGTTGAGTTCCTACTATTATTATTATGGCATTATCATTTTTTATCAATTTGCATAGTTTCTTTCGCTTTAACTTAGCTAGTATTTACATAGAGTATATATCTTTCTTAGTTACAATTTCATCTATAAGAGAATGAATACAAGTATAATAAAAATATGTAAAATACACACGTTTACAACATTTAATACTCTCAAGCCAACTGATATTCATGAAAAACAGAGTTTACTCTAAGGTTGCATCGAAAAGCTTAGTCAGCTGTCCACAATTCTTGAAAACATACTTATGTCATTGTCGTATAATTCAAAGTACAATAAAACTATCCAGCTTTACAATAGAAAAGCTTATCATTTTTCAGCTAAACTTATCTTTGTCATTACAGACTTAGTGATTAACTTAAACTGACCTAATTTACTTAAGTAACTGATGGTTTTGTTATCACTAAACACTTTCTTTTGCCCTTCTCTCTCTTAAGTTATGCCTTAAGACAGTTTTACCTCTTTGCTGCCATACAGTATTCTGGCTAGTGTTAGGTCCGAGTGCAGGCCGCAGAGGAAACAGTAGATTGAGGTGCTGGCTGGCGTTGAAGAGGACACCGAAGGTGTTGAGGGCGGCGTGCAGGTGCTCATGGCGCCGTGGCGAGATCCATTCGGTGAGCTGGAGGTCAGCATGGGCGAGGGTATTTTGTATCTGCAAAGCAAGAGCCAAACATTAGATTCAATTAGAAAAACAAATTTTACATTTTTAGGCAACGAAACCTTCTGTGCTCCAAGGGAACACGCTCCGCATCCATTGACTCCCACTGGCTGGTTAAGTAGTTGATGCAATCCTTGCAGGCCAACACACGATTGTTATTCAGTTCGTTGTTGTTGTTATTGTTGTTATTATTGTTGTTGTTGTTGTTGTTGTTATTGCTCAGACCGTTGCTATTGCTGCTGCTGGCATTGGCCTTGAGACAGGGAAAGTGCATAGCATGCGAGTTCATGTGCTCGGCACTAGTGGACAGCCAATCCATTTTATTGGACGGCCAGAGAACCTTGCAAATGGAGCAGCTGTAAGCAATTAGCGAGAAATCTATTAGTGAAGAGTGAGGCATGACGAAAGCAAGAGCATATTACGGATACTGGGCGTGGCCATTCTCGATGTGTCCCTGGGTGGAGCTGGGCGAACTGGGCCGCGAGTCGGTGCGCCGTATCTGCTTGAAGTCGCGGGCCGTGTTTGAGTTCGAGTTGTTCGAGCAGGTTTCGTATGGCTGCAATAGAGAGTTTGGTCTATTAAATAAAACTAAAAATAAAAACAAAATTTAGCTTTAGACATAAACAGAGCCACGACGGAACGCGTCGAGCGCAACTTATCTAATCAAATGTTATTTAATATTTCGTACAATTGATATTCTCTTCAAGAGCCCGCACTCGAATCGAGTTCCCTTTCCAACCGCTTCGAGCCGCTTCGAACCCTCCTTATCGCGGCCCTACGCCACGTTCATTTCACTCTGTGAGTGGAGAGTGGCGAGTAGCGAGAGGAGAGCGGGCTCGTCGAGTACACACTTCTAATCAGTTTGGCATTACGCTTACCTTGCTCTAGGCTCTAGGCGTGTATAAGGCACCTCTTCCGATAGAAGGCTTTAGCTACGTTATCAGTACAGCTGGAATAATATTGCTTTAACTGGCCACAACTGGTTTCACCCCAAAAAACTCAATTACAATTTGCGACTGATGAATTATGGCTGCTTTTCAAGTTTGAGTCACTGTGCGGCGACATAAATCACAATTTGATTGAGTATCAACTAATGAGATCTAAGCCGCTAAGCTCCCTCTAAATTGTAAATTCAATTTAGCTTTAATAAATTCCATATTTTATGTCTAGACTTGCTTACTTACTGCTCTTAGATTTATCTAGTTTGAATCGATTTCAAATCCAGTTTCACTATCTGCTTGCCTCTTTGCCTATTTTCATTTAATTTAATTGATATCAAACATAACTAAATTATAGTTGGGGTATATTACAGTCGCGCATGCCCTGCAATCTTATTTTCTATAAAACTTTCTTTATTTTTAACAAAGATAATAATCATTTTCCAATAACTCTATTGCTACTGTTTACGAACTCTTTTCTTTTCTTCATTTCAAGAGCTCTCATCTCTTACTGCTTGTGGTCGGCCGCAGCTATTTCAAGTGTTCTCCCACCCACACAATGGCTTCGGCAATTGTGTGAGTGCCAAACTCTGCTGGCATTCAAAATACTCTACCAATCGAGTGCCATTAAAGCGCAGCTGCCAAATGTTAACAAAATCGCTCAAGAGAAAATTATAAATGCATATGAGATATTTGAAATAATGAAATTATGAGTCAAGTAACTAATATCCAAAGTTTGACTGAATTAGTTAAGTAAAGAATCTTCTTGACTGCTAAGATAGGTTTGCCCTGAAAACTTAAAGGCTAACTTCACTTAGAAGGCTATTCAATTAAGTTAAAATGTTCTCAGATATTCTAGGATATTCTCAGTTAAAAGTGTTCAAAACTTTATTGAAACTCTCATGGAATAGTTAAGATGATTGCAGGATTCAGCAAGGCTTTTCGGATTCTTAGTTATTTTGCATACCAAATACTGTTTGTACATCATCAGGTTTTCTCTTATATAAAATGTTAGAATTTCTATTGAATACTTGAATGGGTAGGAATATTGTTGTTTCAGGATTCAAGAAAGTTCAGATTCTTGACTTTTTTACATATAAAATTCTGTGTATCTACATTATCAGGAAAAAACTAGTTCTACTGATTATATTAGAAGAAATGACTTTAAAAATATATATAAAACAAATATTTATTCAAAAGTTTTTCTGTTCAATAGATTCTAGTCCAACTCCTTACGATCTGCTGATTTTTGTGCCAATAGAAAGCATTTTTTGATAGTTTTTTTTGCTTCCTATCAAGCTCAAGCCTATTCAATTGATTGATCTATACACTACTTATAATAGCAAAAGATATATCTGCAGATACTTCGTACATATGTATGTATTTCATCAGATCAGCGACAACTTTCATAAGTGGGCATATTCCACATGACATCATTACACTGCTCCCAAGAACACAATAAATACAATAAATTACAATATACGCGATTGTAGGCTCTGCTGGGTTGCAGAAGGTGAACCTAATCATGGCTTCTATGACGTTTAGCGCGTACTATAACAATATAGATACAGATATATAGATAAATGGGTATGCGTGGTTGTTTATATTTATTTTTGTATTATGCTATGAATGGCATGGCACGCAGCTATTTGCGCAATATATTATCACACTTTAATTATCTGTTATCTGTTAAGAAGCAAATTGAATGCAGTGGGGGAGCTCATGCCATATACATACATATATAGATATATATAGTTAGTGACAGCTATATGGGGACTACGCCCACGGAGCTATTGATAACTCGCTCATTCGCTTGCATTTATCTATATTTAATTTGTTTCCTCTGTTTGAGCTCTGACCTTCGGTTATCAAGCTCTTGGGTTTAGAATACATTTATGCACCTGATAAACAAAGATAAACAAGTTTACTTCTTAGCTAACTGGGGCAAAGGTTTTCCTTCGCTGCGCGCTCTGCCACCTGTTTAAAGATAATTTTTTTCTTTCTTTTCGGCTCAGCTAAGCAATTATTTGCACGCCCAAAGACAATTCCAGCGTCGCAGACACGCGAAACAAACAAGCCGCAGATAAAGAGAGTGCGAGAGCGCCAGAGCTGGAGCTGGAGCCACCCGAAAAAAAGCGGGTAAACTGAAGTATTTATTTTGCAATTGTTTTAGAAGTCCAATAGACAAGATGTTTGTGGATGTTGTCATATTTATGAGAGTCAGTAAACTCAGCCAAGGCTGCCAACAGAATGAGTAGCTACAAGGCTATGCAGGTACCATGATATAAATTTATATACATGCATATGTTTAATCGTAAAGATATACAGTTATATGGAAGAACAGTAGCTATAAAATAAAAATATGGTATATATTTATAAAGGTCTGAAATTTGAAGTCTGTCTAATGATTGTCTAAAGTTCATTTTTAATTTATTATAATTATTATGTCTTATATTTGCATTTAACTTTTACGATACAGATCTATGGCAGTCATTGTATTTCTCTATCTTATCATAACTTTTTTCAATTCAAAATTCTTCTAGTTTTAAAACTATTATCAAAAAGTATCTCGAATGATAACTAAAGATACATTTCCAAGCTGGCACTATACAAAGTATTTCTAAAACCAACTTGGAAGTAAACTAAGTTTATATACTTAAGCGGAATTACATCTACAAACATCATATGCCATACTTAATGAAGAAATTTCAAATCGAGACTGCAGAGAGGCCTAGTAGGTAGATGAATGAGTAGGCAGATGAATAGAATATGCCATTGTGTGCTTAAAGGCATATTCTATTCAACTACCTAGTCAGGCCTTAGCATACCAATAGTATTTAAATAAATACCGCAACGCAGCACTAGACATCTAAACAGAGTAAAGAGCTTAACACACACCAGTTCACGCGTACGTTCGCTGACCTATGCTTCTGGGCAATCAAATATTAATTTACTCACACTTTATACAGGTATTACCTAAAATTGACCACTTATTCAGCTCCACGCTCACTTGGCACACCAGCAAATTCGATTGATGTCATAAAAGACAGTTACAAATGCGCATAATAAAATAAATTTACCCATACACAAAAATAGATTATAATATGTTAGTCTATATATATATATTGCACGTCATCTGGATAACACAACCTTCAGGTTCTACTTAAGTGTTGAATATTTAGTATGTTCTTCAATTTATAGTCATAAATCTCGTTTTCTACTGAACTCTGTTTTATTCTTTTTAAAATAATATCAAATTGGAGTCTGTATCAATTCAACAAATATTTTTTGTTAATTTTTTTGAAAAAAAACTCACAAGAAAAGATTGTTAAGAATTTGTGAATATCTAAATAAACACCAAGATCAGATATCAATTAGTGGACAAAAGGAATATAAGCTCAAAATTCTCTGTAGTACCAAATGCATTCCATCCCTAACTGGAAACTAAACCCAACTTCACCAGCTACAATTTATATTTTAGCAAATAGTCATATATCATCATATAATTTCTATATATACATTATCGGACATAACTACTACAGAAGTAAACTTCGCATTGAAAACTCAGCGATTGATTGGGCAAATAGCTAACTGCTGCACAGCTGCCGCCTCATCATGATAATCTATGGAATTGGCAATTCCAGGCGGAATCTACAATCAATTAAGAACTAACAAAAGCCACAAATAACTCGAAAGCAGCTGAAATAATTTACGGCTGTCTTTCAATTAACTTTGCAGTCACTAAAAATTTCTGGAAACTTGAAACTAAATTTAAAAGTATTTAAAAAAAAAAAAAGAAAACACAGAAAAAAGAATGCAAAAAAAATAAGATAAAAGTTGGCAAAATAAAGGAATAGCAAAATAATAAATAAACTACTTAAAGCAGCCACAGAATGGGGAGCTATAAATAAACGGGTTTAAACAATACAATTTGTGGCATATCAGTGAAACCGGTTAGGGGCAGATGTCTACGGACGGACGGACGGACGGAGCTGTCCAAGTTTACCCACTTTTCGGGGCCTTACATTAGAGTCGAACTGACGTTCTCTTGTTCTGTTGCTTTTTGTTTATTTATACAATAATTCGTTTAATTTGTGTGCCTTGTTTAGCCCCCAGCCGCGCCCAGATCTTGAACGGTAATTAAGGCGCTCACGGGTCCGCTGAGACCCCGTCAGCCCAGGCCTAGACCCATGCCCAGGCCCGCCCCGCAACCGTCGCGTCCCTGACCACGCGCCACTGCCGTGTGCATGCGACGGGGCAATCTAATCTTGACATTTGTTGACTCAAATTGGTTAACATGTTGACACTCGACTTGCCTCGACTGCCCTCCCCCACTCGCACTGATAAGCGGCAGCTAATGAAGCTGCCTCCCTGCCATCCTTATCAGCTCTTTCCGCCCGGCCATGCTCGCCCATACGTATATTCTACATAATTGATATCGCTGCTGCCGACCTTCAGCATGCAAATGAATTACTCAACATGTGCCCAACCACCACTCTGTTCATTCCCATTGTCCAGCTGTCCGTCCGTCCGTCTGTCTGGCAGGTCATCACCTTTGAGAAATGCTCTCTGGGTTCATTTGGTTATCAGACATGGGGGCAGAGATCGACGAGGTGTTATCGCTTCCCAGACTTGCTCTCATTAGCGCGACACGGTCCGAGTTGCAAAGTTCCATTTCTGATGTATGTATTATATATGTATATACAGATACCCTATGCTGGTAATCACAGAAGGGCATATATCTAGAGACACTTTGATATGTTGAGCAAATTCTAGAGACATTAAATTCTATATATTAGATGCAATTTCAGACTGAATCAGATCTGATAATGAAACTTTTGTTTTGGTTAGGGTATCTTTAAGTCGTGACACTTCGTCACTTTCAGCTTGTTTTCCATACGATGTGTAATCGCTTTTCCTACATATAAATATTTTAATTCCTGCTGTAATCGACAGCTAGTAAATTTCCATGTATACGCAGAAGACGATTACACACACACTCGCACACACACTCGCACTCACACACACACTGAGATATATTGAAATGAAAAGAAGAAAAACTAATCGAAGACGCACAAATTGTTATTGACAGGCAAATCGATTTGATTTGCTTGAGACAAAACCAACTGGAACTGGCCGTAGGAAACCCGGAAATGTCGTTCTTAGCCGGATCGAGCCGCAGTGGAATAGCAATTTAAATGTTTTTTTTTTTTCGCCTGACTCACCTTGAAGCGCACATTGCTCGTTGAATCCGAATTGGCGAGTGACTTTTCCGAGGGCGAATTGCGACCCACAAAGGCCGTCACATGATTGCCAGCAATGGCACCGCTGGCGCTGTACATCGCCGAGCTGGACTCCAGGGACTGCATTGCGCCGGACTCCGATGTCGCAGGTACGGGTGGGCCGCCCTCGGCCAGGCTGCTGTGCTTCTCGCTGCACCCGGCGCAGATTTGCACCATGCCTAGCAAACATTTCAAAGAAATTCGATTAAGTTCTATTCACACCTCAAGCTGGCAGGTGGGCACAACTCACCTTGCGGACTGATGGGACTAGCGTTTTTGAAGACCTTCATCGTCTTGATGAACGGATAGTAGGGCTCCCGTTCTGTGTTCGGGCAGCAGTAGACCAGTCGCAGCTGCGAGGAGGGCGTATCCGTGCCGCAAGTGTAGCACACAAAAGTCGTGCGCTCCGGCGTCGAACGCTTGCGCAGCATATAGGACCGCTGCGACTCTGGCGTGTGAGCAGCCTGCAAAGAAGCGAATAAATGGATTAATAACTATTAGATTTCAATAATTTTGATAGTAAATATTAATGAATTCAGGTAAATTGAAACAGTCGTAGTTAGAGATCAATTTACAGGGTATTTGTCAGTTGAAATCATTCTATTATATAGAGAATTCAACTATTTTTACTCACATCTCACAAATATATGCTATTTTTAGTAAACAATTTTATATATAGACCTAAAATTGATTTTATTTTGCGAATTTTCCTGTATGTGTAGAGTATATATATTATAGGGCATATATATTTGATAGCATATATTTATTATAGGGTATATGCATTATAGAGTATACGTATTTTATATGATATATTTTTAAGGGGTATACATATTGTAGGGTATCTAAAAGGAATCTGAACTGACATCGTTTCAAGTGTAAAGTATATATATGAAATCGAATAAATATATCAATTTAGATAAGACAAGGAAATAGTTTTACAGAGTATCTATTAGTTTAAATCATTCCCACAGATAGAATCAAGCAATCTTAGCTCACATCTAACAAATATATTTAAAGTTAATGAACTTATATATGCACATATGTATACATATATGTATGTATGTATAGCCCTTAGAAACGCTTTTATTATACGCGTTTTCATATGTTTATAGGGTATATATAATATAGGGCATATGAATAAAATTAAAAACAATCTGCCTCAATTTCGTAGTAAAAGATTAAATAATAAATATTAATCAATTCAAATAAATCGTAATAGTCGACATAGGACACTATTTTACAGGGTATTTATCAGTTGAAATCATAAATAGATCAGTTCATAACTCAACAATCTTAGCTTACATCAAATATAATCTTTAAAAAACTCTATATAGCTAGAAACTTCTCCATTTCCCATATTTGTAGGGTATTCCGTATATAAATAACCCTCAAAACAATCTGAGCTCACGCCACTTCAGGTGTGAAGTGCAAATATGAGAGTGTGGCTATTTCAAATCGTTTACCGCACTTGCGAATTTTAACGTACAACAGTCAAAATCGGTTCGTAATGGCTATGAATCAGCTGAGCTGTCTAGCTGGTAGCTGTTGCTAGAGACAAAACAAATCTATAATTGATAACTGTTTTTGTATAGAATTCGCAGGGAAATGAATCAATATTATTCAAGCTATAAATATTGAAAGGAGAATTATATTGTGTTCCGTGGATATTCCCATTGTCAAGATTAAGTCATAAACAATTTAATGCACTCAAATAAATCGATTGTTTGCAAATGACTTTCTCACAAACAAGACTCGATCTACAAGCGGAAATATCCAAGATCCGAACAGGCGTGACATAAATTATTTCACTTCATTTCATTTAATCTGAAATGCCAGCATTGCTTGCATTTTTACCAAAGTATCTGCCATAAATCAATCATCAAGTACAAGCATAAAACATTCGGTGGAGAAAAAGGAACATTTCCAAAATTGTTTTGCTAATAACCCAAACACGATTAACGCTAGATAAATG
The DNA here is from genome assembly GCA_035047545.1 of Drosophila paranaensis. Lineage (NCBI taxonomy): Eukaryota > Metazoa > Arthropoda > Insecta > Diptera > Drosophilidae > Drosophila > Drosophila paranaensis. The sequence goes on along the minus strand of JAWNPL010000026.1, from coordinate 6,605,302 downwards.
AGTTTTAAATGATAAAATATAGCTACAAACTGTTTGATTTATATACCATATAAATTAAACTGGGATAAACGCAACGAAGCGTAACAAGTGAGAGGAAAATCTGTTGAAGGGAATCAAAATAGGAAATTTTCCATTCCAAATTTATGATTTGTTAGACATTATGTATCAGAAGAAGTGATCCGTAGAATAGGCGATCTATTAGATATAAAACTTTGTTAGATATAGTTTTCTTATAAATATGATCTTAAATTGCGAGAATTTAACAGAATACTAACTCTAGAGCCATGAGAGATAACATATTGAGATTTCTAACTATCCTTCGATAGCAATAAACAAAATGATCATATTTTTTGAGACAAAGCTAGACATATGTAAGTAAAAATATATTACAGAAGTACATTAAAAATAAAAATTAAAGAGTATATATACGTATAAAAAAAAATAAATTTATGTAAATCCTTAAATAATACAGAAATAATAGTATAGATATAAAATATAATTAAATATATAATAAAGTATAGTATATATATTATTGGAGATTATTCAATACATATAATGGTGAAGAGTATATAAATATTATATAAACATATAAAGTAGACAATTATAAAGTAGTCAAGTATATATAGAGACGCACAACTGAATAGTTTTGACTCTTTCCAAGTTATATCTCTTCAACGAAAAAACTTCATTTCAAATTAAATAAATTTTGTTTTAAGAAATGAATCATTTATAATGAAGAGAAGTCTGTTCTCTGCTTTGTAACTTTCTATTTTATATAACTTTTATTCATTTCTTCGAGAGCATTTCCAACAGTTCTCCTCTTTCTTTGGCTACTACATTTCAGACAACTATACAAAAACCTCAAACATTAATAAAGTTCCAAAGCTCAAGCGAGTGTCAAACAGCGATAAACCACTTCGAACGAGTGACAATCATTTATGTTTTTTATTACCCCAACGAGAATCGAGCATCAATCAACAAAATTTCCCAGTCCGTAACAATAAAACATAAAATTTGTGCCTAAAAGTCAATTTTATGGCAAAGCAAAGCACTGTTTTAAGCTAATCCCCAGCTGTTCAGAGCTAAAGCTCTTCATTTAATTGAATGTGTGTTGATCATATGAGCGAGACACATCATCACAGAGAGAGAGGGAGGCGAACACCCGCTGTTACTTGAGCTGCTCATAAGCATCGTCAAATTAATTCGCATGGCCTGTCCATCAGCATATGACAAGAGCCATTTGATATATTACGTATACGCTCAAGTAGCTCCCATAGATACAGACAGAGCTACCTACATAATGTATCTATGTGTGTGTGTGTGTGTGTTTATTTATATATTTACTCTGTTTATTTGTTCGCAAATCCTCCACTTTGCTCAAATTGTATCTGTGCCAAGCATATATGTATATATGCGCATAAATATAAATTTTATATATCTCTCTGTACAGACGGAGAGACAGTCGAGACGGAGTCGTATCTGGGCAGCAGCTGTCTGCCGTTTCCAGTCGTATCTGGTTAAGACAAACACGCAAACTCAACCGGCATTCATTTATTTTATTAGGCACTAAGCAATTTAATTGTTTGTTTACTTTTCTTATTTCCATTGTGTGTCAGATTTTTTGACATTGATATGCGCGCATTTTTATTACACAACTCGTCCCGCCGACTGACGACTGACAGACACTCCATGACACACACACATACACACTCAGGCACACACGCACACATTGAATCTCTCTCCCTCTGTGCACACATCAATCTGGACAGCGTCAAGTCATCCATATTTATTGATCCGACGCCAAGCGGTCAAATGGCGTCGCCTGCGCCGCTGGCTTCTGTTGCCGGCACTCTTCGCTCCTCACCCACCCACTCTTCCATCGCTGCCCTCCATCTGCCACTCACACTACTTTGGCCCTCTGCGTCCCCCGTTGCCCCCGACGAACAACATTCGTCATTATTCGTGCGCTCTTTTTTCATGTTCACTCGTTTCGTTTGTTGTCCCCCTTCCACTCGTGCTCAGCTTTTTTTTTGCAGTTGTTTCGGTTGCCATGTTGCTTTTGTTGTTGGTGTTGTTGTTGTTGATAAGCATTTTCAAAATGGGGGTCATGACCGTTTAATAACTTTATGTGAAGAGACTTTTTCTCTTCTTCTTCATCTTCTTCTACTTCTCTTTCCTCTGGTTATAACTTTGGTTTCGCCTTTTGTTTGATTGTTTGCTTGTTAATTACAGTGCCGTCGCGAGAGCGAGAGACACGGAGAGATATAGAGATGGGCGTTTGTTCTTGAGTATTTCTTTGACGAATCTAAGCTGATTTAGAGCTTTGTATTTACTGTGTATAAATATACATATTTATTTTTATTATTTGTAAAGGCAATTATGAAAGAAGAATTAATTTTACTTCAGTTGTAATATTTTGTGAATTTCCCATTTAAAACTAGAAATGATTCTAAATATAAAGCACGTAAGAACGTTGCAGTCGATCGCTACCGACTACAGACTACTCATTCACGGCAAAGTTGCCAGCAACAAAACATTGCGAGATAAGGATTTTCCGATTGGTATATATATATATAGTAATTTTATAATTTATAATATTTAATATAATATTTGACAAATCAATAGAGGAGGCCAACAGTAACTTAGTCATAAAATTGTTGAATTGCGAACTTTAATGTATTAGAAGCTACAGTTTTTCCTGATTGATATATACACCAAATCTTTTTATACCCTGAACCCATTGAAAATGGGAAAAAAGGGTATAATGGTTTTGTGAAAATGTATGTAACAGGCAGAAGGAGGCGTGGCAGACCCCACAAAGTATATATATTCTTGATCAGGGAGAGAAGCCGAGTCGATTGAGCCCTGTCCGTCTGTCTGTCTGTCCGTCTGTCCGTCTGTCCGTCTGTCCGTCTGTCCGTCTGTCCGTATGTTTGAACGCGTCGATCTCAGAAGATATAAGAGCTAGAGACTTCAAATTTTTTTTGGAAGTCCGTGTATTGTACGATTCGATCGAGTTTGTTTCAAATATTCGATAACTATAATCGTTTTAATGTTATCGATTAAAAACCGATATCTTCATTTAGTTATAAAATTCTATTTAATTCATCTTTCTAGCTAGAGTCTTCAAATTTTGCATTTAGTGTTATTTGAGCCTTCTGCAATTTCGGTTTTTGTTAAATTTTGGATGCCACGCCCACAAATTGCCCCTTCGCCTCAAATTGCTAAATCACGTATTTCAAGTACTAGAGACTTGTGCTTTGGCACATACACACATATAAATGTCATGATCACGCCCCACAAATTTGATCAAAATCGTTCGACTAGAAAAAAAGTTATTAAACATTAAATATCTCTTATTATCGGCGTCTTGCAGCAGCAGCGAAGCTGATGAGTCATAATGCACAGTTAGCAGATTGTGTGTTGGTGCGTGCGTCTGTGTGTGTATGTATTGCTTGCTACATATGGACATACATATAAAAGTAACGGAGAATGTTAGCGGCTCTTAGGAATCGCAGTTCTTCGCAGGGTTCAGGGGATCTCTTTGTCGAGCAGCCTCGACTAGAGCACTCTTACTTGTTTATCTTGATCTCAACTCGCTAGAACTTCCCCAAGTGGTCTTTTTGCCACGTATCAGAATAATCTCAACACTTTATCAGACGAGGCTATAGACGAGTATTTATTCCAAATCTCAAGTCTCTAGCTTCAGCACCGACGAAATCGATTGCATTCATATGGACAGTCATGCGGACATTCCACAAAGCCAATATACTCATTTCACCTTCGCAAATGAGTATTAAAAACATTTTATAGATGTTTATCTCTGAGTGTTTAATACATTTGCCCAGTTTTATTATATCTCGACTACAATAAACCAATTCAGCTTTATCTCCATTCTTAATGGTTTTAATTTAATTTATTTTTTTTTGCTCGTTCTCAGTCTGAATTTGAATTATTTTTGCAATTCTCAATGCCAACTGAAACATGTTCTATGCATTTATTTATTTATTCGATTAATATGCATCGATGTCAGAGCACAATAAATTTACTTGTTGGCAATTTGGGTCAATACGAATCGATTTGATTGGCTCCCATTGATCGAACAGTTCCCCATACATCCGATCGTTCATTTGTTAATAGATATTTGTAATTACGGCAACATTCTCCACTTATCTCTTAGATTGTGCTATCTATTAGTGTTAAGCATGTATTTATGTGAAAATATATTCTCAATCATTTATGTATGTATGTAAATTGTAGTTGAGTTATAGGAAGTTCCCAATCAAGTTGCGCAATCACTAGCGATTGCTTCCGTTCTCAGAGTTATCTACGATCTGGATTTTTTCTGTTTTTTCAATACGTACAACGAATACAACGAATTAGCTACTATAAAATATTCACTGCGTTCTTAAATGAATTCTATTGATTGCATTTGCCTATGAAAAAGCTTTGGAAATGCTTTAGAGAAGGGGATTTTCAGTATTGAAAATTGCGAATTGTTAAGTGGAGTTTAATGTATAAATATAGAAATATTTCTAGAATATATTAAAAAATATCAATATACAAATAAAATATGTATGTATAATACATATAGATGCTTCATAAATTATATGTTATTTGGATATGTTTCATTGTATTTTATTAAGAGTTACAAAATAGATAATAAACGTACTTGAATTTGAATTTAGGTTTAGTTTTTGAGTCTTTTTATTAATTATTTCGAATATTATTTATTAATATAAATATTTTTAATTTAGTTTTTTATCTAAGAAAATATTTATTTATATAAATATTTTTTTTAATAAAGAAAATTTCGAATTTTCAAATGAATAAATATATTTTTTCATTTATATAAATAATTAATATTTGAAACTTTCTTTATAAAAATAAGTTAAATGTAGCTGAGTTTCGATGACCTTTGTAATTGAAGTATAACTGTTAAGCTGTAAATATTATGCTTCATAAGAGAAATTAAACATTCATTTACAGGGTATCTCTTTATAGATCAGAATATGCAAGATCACAAATAACATCTCATCATAATATTTCTTAAATTATGACAGTTACACAGTGTGATTGAGTTAGGAGCACTGAATATGCTGTAATTTATTCTATGACTATATGTAGTCAATTCTTAATTTAAATATTTATGAATCCTATGGAGTTTTAATGAATATAAAATAAATGTATCTAGAGTTTTCATCAAATTAAATCTGCTAGATTAAATATATGCACAATTCGCTAAAAAGTCTCTCGCGCTTAATCAGCATTCAAATTTCTTCTTTTCAAGATGTTATTTATAAATAAATAAAATTAAACTTAAAGTAGAGCAATAATCAAATATTATTTCGTCTTTTATCTTCCCAATCCTACAATCCTCTATTATAGAAAACTTCCCCCTCCTGCTGCCTTTCAATTACCTTTTCATTCTGCTGTTCCTTGAGGATCAGATAGGTCTTAAGTTTCTTATAATCCTTCCAGCCATTCGTATCCTTCGGCTTGAAATTGATAACTGAAGTGTCGGCTGCTGCGGCTGCTGGGGCAGCTGCATCGTTGTTCTTTGAGCTGTCGCCGACAACAACAGTTAGATTCTGTGCCATTGTCAGATACTATATATGTATATATTAATTATATATTCTCGTTTGTAGTTAAACACAAGCAATTTAATAGAGTTGCTATCTCATAATTGTATTTGTTTTTTTTTTTGTTGTTGTAAATTTCACAGCATTTTCACTTTGAATTAAAGCCGCATTTCGTATGAATCACATTTCTGCGGTTTTGTTGATAAATTTGCGATTTATTTGCGGCAACACCTTAATTACAACACGAAACAAAAAATAATAAAACCTAATTGAAACTGAGATAAACGGGTGTTGTTGCTGTGCATTTGGGCGTGCAAACAGACGGGCGGACAGATGGGCAGATGATGCATCCGCATCCGTTTCGAGCGAATGAGAACAGAGCGAATGGAGGCCGGCCCCGACACGAAGCTCACGCACGCGATCGGTGATAGACCCCGAACCAAAATGATGATGGCTTTGCGGATTAAGTTGCAGCTAATTACATATTTATGTCTGTATGTGCCCATGGCTGTGCAACCTGCATAGCTGCTGCATGCAACAGCAGCTGACTTAATGGAATCGCGCCCATAAACCAAGCCAGCTGCAACGCTGCATCACTTTCATAATGGCCTGAACTGCTTGCTGGCACAAATCAGCTGACTTTTAGCTATATATATTCTTTCAATGGAGTCTGAGAATATCAGGACTAATCAAACTACATAAAGCGTAATTTATTGTTTAGCCTTAATTGAAACTCTACTCTATCACGAAATATTAATTAATATCAATTAATTACAATTTGTTTAACTTTTTTATTTAAATATTTTGTTTTTTTTTTTGGTTATTTAAAAAATATACATTTTTTATTTTTATTCCTTTTAATTTTATTTTTTTTATTATTTATTCATAAAGTATAAAATGCCATTTCAATTTATAATTAACAGCAATTAATAATAATTTTAATTGATATTATTTTAGTTAAGTTTTTTTTTTTTAATTTTTACTATTTTATTTTTTAAATTTTCAATTATTTTATTTTGATTATCTTATTTTTTTTCAATCATATTTTTTATTTTTATTACTATTTTCTATTATATACATATATTTTGCTTTTTACTTTATTTTTTTATTATTATATTTTTTTAGTTATTTTATTTTTATTTACATTTATTTTATTTTTTTATTTATTTTTTTTATTTTTTATTGTTTTAATTTTTATATATACATAGTTCATAAAAAAATATTTTAATTTATTTTTTATTTTTTTTTTTAATTTCTTATTCTTTTACTTTTCATTATTTTACTCTTTTATTTATTTTATTACTTTATTTTTTATTATTTTATTTTTGCAAAATTTTATTTTTTATTTTTTTATTTTTGTATTATTTTATTTTTATTTATTTATTTTATTAAGTACTGAATCAAAGCCATTCACATTTGTAATTAATATCAATTAATTATACTAATAACTGCTTCTACTAACTAGTCTAGCTCATCATTTAAGTACGCAAGGATAAATCAAACACGAATCGCAGGCGCGCGTGGCCTTCACTGGACTCGCGCACAAGGAACAAGCGAAACGGAACACGTTTTCCGGCAAGCGAGCAGTGCGAGAGCGAGCGGCACAGCACGAGAGGTGGGGTGGCAGGCAGGGTGCGCCAATTAATGTTTGACCCACTTAAGTGACAATGTGCGTGCGACTTAGTCTAAAGTTGTTGCAGTTGTTATTGTTGCGCTTATTATTATTATATTCATTATTATTATTATTATTATTATTATTATTATTGTTGTTGTTCTTGTAGTTGTTATAGTTGTCGTAGTTGTTGCTGCTGTTATTGCTGTGGGCCCATTGAGGCGACATAAATCAACAGTCGCACGCAAATAAATCAAGTTAAATAACCGATAACAAATACAAATACAAAAGGCGACGCTGACTGAGCCGTTGACTGAGCAGCGAAAGCAGCCAGCGGCGAGTGCACATGAAAACGGTTATTTTTAGAACGGTATACAAACAAACACACGAACGTGTCACGCACACAAATACAGCGACGACAAAGTAAGCGAGGCGTCGACGCCGCGTGTTTTAAACGCGCAAAACGGTAGTTGTTGTTGTTGCTGTTGTTGCTGTTATTATTATTATTATAAGTTGGCTTGCGCGCACTTGTTTAAGCGCCTTTCGTACACGACATTCATGTAGCTCACACACACACATACACTGAGGCCACTGCGCAGAGAGGTTAAAGCAATTCCACTCTGGCAAAATGGCCGTACGAACTCTAATAAGAGTAACTCCAATAAGAGTCGTCATTAGAGATGGCAGCGTGACAATGAAATTGCCAGAGGCGTGTTACACTTGACGCTAATTGGGCGTAAATGGAATATAGCTATAATTATTATATTGAATATTTATGAATATGTATATAATAGAATATAATTATATTTATTATATTATATATTTATGTATATTCTTTTTCTTTTTTATGTAATTCTTATTCCACTTAAGCCGTTATTTAATACTCTTCACTGTATTTACACACATTCATCATCGCTAGTTGACTCTGAATCAGTGTGGCTTAAGCACAGACCCGGCGTCTTTTGCCGCTGCCCATTGATATATATCGGTGTTGTTTGCTTTTTGGCTCAAACCAGTTTTGCGGCAATGCCACCGTTGCCGGCTACCGTTGCGATTATTACTGCGCTCACTGTAGCTGTTGCCCCTGTTGCTGTTGTCGATGTCACCTCGCTGTCGGTTCCTCAAGACATTGAACCGCATTGACAACCGTGACTTTTGTTGGCTTTCAAAATATATTAACACACTTCGGCTACAATATTGTTTAAGCATGAATACATACATATTTACGTGTATATACACACATACATATATATATTTACTGCTTTTATTCTTTATTGACGTTGTGCATTTATCAATTTTGTTTTATACGCTCACACACACACAGAGAGAGACTTGCTGAAAGTGTGAGTGCTCATTAAGCGATTGCCGCAATTGGTGCGTGATAACGTCACACATAAACACACACACACGCACACACACACGCAGGCAGCCACTCACATAGATAACGTAACGACGTAGTGAAGCGAACCAATAAACAAATTGAACGGGAATTCGAGTTCGAAACGTGCGTTCCAATTGGAATGCCTACGCCTGCGTCCGACAACCGACGACGACTGACTGACTGCGACGTCGCGCTAAAAAGCTGATAGAGCCGGAGCCCTGTTATTGTTGTTGTTGCTGCTGCGACTGCTGCTGTTGCTGCTGCGACTGCTGCTGTTGCTGCTGCTTATGTACGTACTATTTGTTGTTTTTATGTGCTGCGGGCGCAAGGAAAACAAAGCGGAACGCAGCTAAAACACAAATGCAAACAAACAACGCAGTCGCAGCCGTCGGACGCGTCGCGTCGTGTCGTGTCGTGGGCAGCAGAACAGCACGAGGCACGAGACACGAGGCACGGCGTCAACAAAGCCACACGAAACCGAAGCTAAACATTACGAGTCAACGAGCCAAATTGAAGCGGCGAATGCTAAAACAAAAACACCAAAGCGAAAGAAGAGCAAGAGCATGCACAAAGCGCCGCCATCAAACGAGCCAGTGCGTGCGGCAGCCGATGAACTAGTTCTTTTCTAGCTGTTAGCATGAACAAAAGATAGCAAAAGAAGGCGGAGCGCAGCGAAATTGTTGAATTAAATTATATATATATTTCAAATTAAAAATAAGTGTAGCAAAAAATACAAATAATAAAGAATGTAAATGTATAAAATTAAAGCAATTAATTGAAAAATTTATTATTTAACTATTTAAAATAATTAATATAAAAATGAAATTAATTAAAGAAGAAAATAATGAAATACTTATATATTTAATCTAAAGACATGTTGTTTCTACATATATTTAAAATTTTAAAAAATTTATTTTTTATTTAAAATTAATAAGATAAATGAATATTTATTGTTTTAAAAAAATTGTGTATTTAAAATTAAAATCAAAACTAAAGAAGAAAATAAAAATAATTGCAGACTTACATATTTAAATTTAAAAAAAAATAAAGTTTTAATATAATTTATAATTTATTAAAAATATACTTTCTTATTTTAAATTAAAAAATATAAATAAATATTTATTATTTACTCAAAATAGAAAGATTTTAATAAATATTTATTTTTTTTTTTTTTACATTTATATATAAAATTTAAATTTAATTTCAAATTTATTAAAAAATCCTTTTTGAAATAAATATTTATTTTTATTTTAATTTTAAAGTATTTCTATATTCTTCTTTACTTTACTGCTTTATTTGAAATTTAAATATATAAATCAGAAAATACAATTTTCTTATTAGAATTCCTTGTGAGGATGCAGCGCAGGAGCTTTAATTCTTGCAATGTGTTCAGCCCTGGCAATTTCGTACAACAATTTGTACACGCGCTGGCAGTTAACAACAGCAAAACAAAAGGGCAGGCAAGCAAAAACAAACAAACCGAGGAAGAAAGGCAAAAACAAACAGCAAACAAGCAGACGGGCAGAGGCAGAGAGAGAGAGAGAGAAAGAGATGCAGAAGAAGGCAAGAAGGGGTCGTCACCTTTAACAGTAGGCGGCAGCCATGTAAACATGAAGAAGAAGACGACGACGACGAAGATGGAGTCAATGACGACAACGTAACGAGCGAGAGAGGAGTGAAAGAGAAAGAGAGAGAAAGAGAGAGAGAGAGAAAATGTAAAGCTCTGGCACTTGGAGGTCGAGGCAGGATACAAATGTTACGCTGTCTGTATATATGTGAATGTGATTATATATATGAATATATATATATATATATATATATATATATATATATATATATATATATATATATATATATATATATATATATATATATATATATATATATATATATATATATATATATATATATATATATATATATATATATATATATATATATATATATATATATATATATATTATATGTGTGTGTGTGTGTGTGTGTGTGTGTGTGTGTGTGTGTGTGTGTGTGTGTGTGTGTGTGTGTGTGTGTGTGTGTGTGTGTGTGTGTGTGTGTGTGTGTGTGTGTGTGTGTGTGTGTGTGTGTGTGTGTGTGTGTGTGTGTGTGTGTGTGTGTGTGTGTGTGTGTGTGTGTGTGTGTGTGTGTGTGTGTGTGTGTGTGTGTGTGTGTGTGTGTGTGTGTGTGTGTGTGTGTGTGTGTGTGTGCGTGTGTGTGTGTGTGTTGTTTGTTGATGCGTTGCATTGGCGCCGGCAACAGCAACAATAACAATAAGCAAATGCAGAATAAGCGGGGCAGAGCAACAACAATTATACAAACAAACATACATAGAAGGAAGCGAACAAACAAACAAACTAACAAACATGCATACCTCTAAATTGCATTGTATATTTATTTATTTATTTAGTCGATGGCAACAGCAACAGCAACAGCAACGCATGCTGCAAACGCAATCTGCACAATGTGCCATGGCAACCGGCGCAGCCCCACGCCCTGAGCCACCTTTTGCAGTGGCAAAGGTATGCCGGGCATGCAGCACTCAGACGCACTCACGCTGAGCATTTGGAATAAAAGAGTTTTACAAAGCAGACGGCAGACAGCGCCAAGCCATGCGACACCTGGACAGACAGACAGACAGACAGGTGTAGATGAGGGAAATTAAATTAAATGCGAGGGCTGTTTAAGAGTTTTTCTTTATTAAAGTTTAGTTTTTGGCTTAAGAACTGAACAGCCCAGACACAGCCTCTCTGTCTTTCAGAACTTTCTTAAATCAAGCCTTTTTCTAGAGATTTTATCTCGAAGACTAGTAACGATTTTTGAAAAATTTAAAAAGCATTTTGTAAAGAAATAGTAATAGTCTTAGATATAATAATCCTTTCAGAGGTAGGAAGTATCCATATCTTAAATAACTTCAATTGCAATCGAAAAATGATATTTTCTGTGATTAGGCTATGCTTAACATATCAAGTTTGCCAGATTCTTCTATATTTCCAACCTAAGAGTTCCATAAATATAGTTGTTCGACTGTAATTAAAGTCTTATAAGATAAAGCTACTTTTAACTTAAGAAAGGAATATCGTATCTCAAAATATTATTACTTACTGACAAAATCTCTTTTAAATTTATGAAAAATGTTTACTAGTCTCCGAGATATAGAATAGTCTCGTGCGCATTAACCACTAATGCCTGTACACACACCCAGAGAGTTAACCCTAAAATATTTTCAACTGTAAACTACTTTAAAGTCTAACAACGACAGCGACAAAGTTAAGCAAACAAATAACGCACGGAATCCGACTCCCGCGTCCGACAATGTATGAAGCCCAATGAAATGTTAGTTCAAAGCCAGACCAAGTGTGAAATAATCACATTAGGCAACAAACACAAGCAGAAGGCGACACTTGGCAGACAGTCAACACTTGCCCGGCTGACAACAAACAAACCAGCCAGCTAAGACTCTCGCTCTCTCCCTGTCTCTCTTTCTCTCTCTCGCTCGCTCTCTTTGTCGCCCATGTAGGTTGCCAGGTTGCCAGAGACAAGGGCCACTGAGCCAAGAGTCATTGCCGGGGCAACCCACAGGGAATCGCACTCTAAAGGCAATTCCAACAAAGTCAGACAATTCCAAGCTTACAAATGGAGCAGATGCACGGATTGGGGTAAAAATTACTAATCCGAATGCTTTAAATTAAATTAAAACGGTAAACCGTGTGTTCAATTTAACTGATCTTTGAAATGAACTACTGAAATTGTATAGTTATCTAGGAACTAGACAGCTAAGTCAATGCTCTTAGCGCAGGTAGTTCAATGATCGATAATGATTCATTTTGCTATGTAGTTCATGAATGATTTGTTCTTTTGAGTTACCGAATTGTTCATTGAAGATATTTACGATAAATAACTGATCGATATTAATAAACATTTATGATGAAATTTATAGTATTTATAACTCATGAACTTCTGACTTACTGAACTGGATCATTAGCTCAACTAGAATTCATTAACTGATATAAAACATGATGGAGAAATTAATGATTGAAATTGGCCATAAAAGTTAACTCAAATCCAGAGCTTTAATAGCCAACCTATAATTTTAAGCTCATAATTTGTAAACTCAATTTAAAGCCTTTCAATTTCTTGAAAGCTAAAGAATTCCATAGGCAAAAAAGTGTTTGGGCACTAATTAAATATTTAGTCTTTAAGTTCAAAACAAAGAAGAACTTTGATTAAGCATGACTGACTGCCTTATGCTCTTTCACTATAAAAAAAACCGGGATACTCAACTCATAATTAATATAGATTGAGATACAAAATGGAAAACTACAACAGATTATGATCTAGTCGGGATAGTCCAAAAGAATTATGGGCATGACTCATAAAACTAAGAAGTATCTAAAGCACAAATTTGGTAATTATATGCCTCAAAGTGTACGAGATATGGTTAAAAAACTAAAATCTGGGATATATTTTCATCGATTTCATGGTAATGAATCATTTTTAAAGATTACACAGATTATAATTGATAAGTTAAGGAACTAAGACTTGATCAAAGCTGTTGGAGGACTAATATATACAGTTTCAAGAGCCTAGCTCTTATAGGTACCAAGATTATCATGTTCTGCTCGACAGAAAGGCAAATAAACCAAGATCAACTCAGCTGCTGATCCTCATACAGGAATATATAGACGAACTAGGATTAAGATCAACTTCTTCTACCAGTTACACACATTCTCACCAAACCAATATACCCCACATACTTACTTTCCCAGGGCATACAAATGTATAATCACGCCCATTTCTTATACAAATAAATGTTTTAATTATCTTTTTATTATGCTCAAAGTTTTTGCTAAAAGTATTCCATGTTTATGCCGCAGCGGTGTCTGTACGCCTCAGTTTTGCTAAGCATCTAATTGGACTCTTATGTGTGTGCGTGTTTTTTTTTGCTTTTCATTTTTTCATTTTTTCATTCTTAATTTATTTCACACTTAAAACGAAAAGTTGAACCTTAATGTCAAACATTTCTAAATAGGGAGCTGCGAAAAGCAGAGTCAATGAGCTGATGAGTCAGCGGCTACATCTGGATATACATATATATGTATGTGTGTGTGCTGTAAGCATATATATGTATGTAGATATATATAGCTACATCTGTGCGTATGTATATTTGCAAGGCTTAGTCAAGTTGCTGTCACAGAGGCCTTTTCAGACCCATTATGACGACGCTGCCTGTTGATGGGCCATGGCGCCTCGAGTCTCAACTATTTTGATGACCTAATTGTGTCTGTGGAACCACCCTGTTGCTCAAATACGCACACACATACAAACACATGGATACACATGCATGTATATGCTCAGTTTTATTTATAGGTACATACATATACACATATAAGTCTGTTTGCAAAAGGAAGTTTTGTTATTTCTTTCCATTTTAATTTGACCTTTAAGCATTTGACTTCTGTTTGTAAACAGTTTCATCACTGCAAATTGATCCCAATTCAGCTTTAATACTCTATATATACACATATTGTGTAGCCAGCTGTTAGGCGCGAATTTATCTAATCAGTTAGCCAGAGGAACAGGGCATTCAAAACTGTGCGAACAGTTTAGTTTCTGTTTGGCGTTCGAGCGCGTAGGAAGTGCCGCGGAACAGTTCTGTTTGGATTAAAGATATATATATATACAGATATATATACATATACAAACAAATATATATATAAACAGATATATATACATATATCCACTGTAGAGATGGATTTGCACTTGGGTGTGACCGACAAAATAAAGTTAGCCGCAAAGTAAGTGAGAAAAGCCAGCTTGGGCGCAGTTTCTTGTTAATCAGCATAGAGATGGGTATCTCCCAGCCATGACAGCCCTTGGGCTAAAGTGATAATATTAAATTATTATTGTTTTTGTTCCATTATAGATAACTTATCACTTGGTAATCCCATTGTAATGGCCTAACTAAATATGGCCATACAAATACGGTCTATTTGCGGAGGGAAAAAGTAGATTTATTCCAATTAGGAATCAATGTATTTTATATATATATATATACACTATATATATACATCAGTATCTCACTTAAAGATTATTTCAAGTGGAAACTGTTATACTAAGCTCAAATAACTGAACTTGATAATCAGCATATACAGTTGGCTCTTGACGGAGATATCTGTCCGCCTGTCTGTTTATATATGATTATATATTTTAAGATATAGCTCAGATAGTCCAGTCTAAAGGTTATTCAAATATTTAAATTCACTTGAATTTTGAGCTTTTTATATAATAAGAGAGAAGTATAACTGTGTCTGCGTTTATTTGCTTCGCACTTTCACTTTGTCTTGTTTATCATTCTGAGAATAAAAGTGTAAAGTCCAATATCGCTTAAGCACTGCTCGGCCGTCCGTCAATTTGAGTTATTTTTGGGCATGCGGCATGAATAATTCAAAGTTTATAATTCGAAAATCAAACAATAAAAGAAATCGAGTGTGTAAAGCGCGGCTTTCAATAGACCAGAACTAATGAGCGCTCGGGGTATATTGGTTTCGATATATTATAAGTAATAATCCAAAAGGGGGTGTGTCACTAAATAGTATATATATTAAATATCTGAAACCTATATATGCTAAAGATATTTTGTACTTAAAAGCTTCTATAGTTGCCTCTATTCAACTTTGCTTCAATTTATCGATACATTCTCAAGAAATCGATTGAAATTTATGTCAAACTTTCGTTCTCTTAGCATTCCTCGAGGTAAACCCATCCAAGGTCACCCAAACTCTGAGTTACCCACTTGTTGCACACTTAAGCAACGTCGTAAATTGCGAGGCAAACAGCGTGCGTGTTTATGAATGTGTGTCCATATACATATATACAGTAAACAGCAGCTCATCACCTCGTAGCCGGGTATCTACTAGTCGAGTACTTATGACGGACACGCACTTGTGGGTATATAAATTATATGGGTATCTATGATAAAGCAATCAGCAGTTCATCCCGTTCATTATTGAACAGTTTTGTTGGTGTCTGTATCTATATCTATGTATATCTATATCTATGATTGTATACAGTAAACAGCAACTCATGACGGACGTCAGAGTCTTTCCCAGTCGAGTACTTCCCATTTTTACACTCTTCTATGTTTTAGTTATCAGCGTATCTCCTAGTCGCGTACTTCCGACTGTATGTGTAGCTATGTAAGCATACAGTAAACAGTAAACAATAGTATCTTCCAGTCAAGGTATCTCCCAGTCGAGTACTTTCCACTTTTACACTCTTCCAAGTGTATGCATATGTATTAGTTATATACAGGTATCAGGGTATCTCCCAGTCGAGTACTTCCGACTGTATGTGTAGCTATGTATGCATACAGCAAAGAGCAGAATCTTTCAGTAAAGGTATCTCCCAGTCGAGTACTTCCGACTGTATGTGTATCTAAGCATGCATAGAGCATACAGCAAACACTAGTATCTTCTAGTCAGGGTATCTCCCAGTCGAATACACCCCAACACTCTTATTGTTGTAAATTTTTGTTCAATTCAATAACAATTTCATAAATTTTATGCCATTCACGTAGGGCGATGGGGCACAAGGTCGTGCAGTATCGACTGAGCACCGGACATACCAAAGTGCTGGAGACCAAATGTGGCAAGGTGAAGGGCATGGAGCGCAAGACCTTCTACGATGGCGAGCATTACTTTTCTTTCGAGGGCATACCCTACGGTCAGGCGCCGGTGGGCGAGCTGCGCTTTCGGGCGCCACAGCCAGCCAAGCCCTGGGAGGGCGTCAGAGACTGCACCCACGCTCGCTCGCAGCCCCTGCAGAAGAACGCCATATCGAATGCGGTCGAGGGATCTGAGGATTGTCTCTACATCAATGTGTATGCCAAGCGGCTGGAAACACCCAAGCCGCTGCCTGTCATGGTGTGGATCTATGGCGGTGGCTTTCAGATCGGCGGAGCCACGCGCGATATCTACGGCCCGGACTACTTCATGAAGCACGACGTGCTGCTGGTCACCTTCAATTATCGCGTGGGCGCTTTGGGCTTCCTCAGCCTCAAGGATCCCGAGCTGCAGGTGCCTGGCAATGCGGGCCTTAAGGATCAGGTGCTCGCGCTGCGCTGGATCCGCGACAACATCGCCAGCTTCAATGGCGACGTGAACAACATTACGCTGATGGGCGAGAGTGCGGGCGGAGCGTCCGCCCACATGCTCATGCATACGGACCAGGCGCGAGGCCTGTTCCATCGCGCCATCGTGCAATCGGGCTCGGCGCTGTGTGAATGGTCCACGCAGCCGGACAGGGGCGCAGTCCAGCGACTGGCCAAGCGCCTGGGCTACAAGGGCGAGGAGGGCGATGAGAAGCAGCTGCTGCAGTTCCTCAAATCGGCATCTGGCAGTCAGCTGGCGCAATGCAATGCGATTGTGAGCCAGGAGGAGCATCGTCAATACGAGATTATTGCCTTCGGGCCCGTCGTGGAGCCATATGTAGGCGACGATTGCGTCGTGCCACGGCCTTACCTGGAGCAACTGGCCGGCGCCTGGGGCAATGAGATACCGCTCATCATTGGAGGCACCTCCTTTGAGGGACTCTTCAGCTATAAGAGCACGTTGCACGACAAGGAGCATATGCTCAGTGCCTTTGAGGCCATTATTCCTCGACCCGTACGGGATGCCATCGATGCCAATGAGCTGGCCGAGCAACTGCGTCGCCTGAAGCTGGCCTATTTCGACGACGCCGAACGTGCCAGCATGGACCTATTCGAGTGCCTGCGCATACTGAGCGTCAAGAACTTCTGGCACGCCATTCACCGCTCCCTACTGGCCCGCGCTGCCTATGCGCCAGCCACGCCCACCTACTTGTACCGCTTCGACATGGACTCGCCGCACTACAATCACTTTCGCCACCTGAAATGCGGGCGACATGTGCGCGGAGTCTGCCATGGCGACGATATATCCTATATGTTCTATATGCTCCTGTCCAGCAAGCTGGACAAGGCTACGCCGGAGTATCGGACCATTGAGCGCCTCATTGGCATGTGGACCTCGTTCGCCACGACGGGCAATCCCAACTGCGCGCTCATCGAGCCCGTTCAGTGGGAGCCCGTGCGGCCGGGCGGCTCGGAGCTCTGCCTGAACATTTCTGAAGAACTGGAGTTCATACCCTTGCCGGAGAGCAAAGAGTTTGTGGTCTGGGATAGCTTCTATACCAGAGAGACTTTGTATTAGAGATCTCTCTCAGTCTCTCTCTCCTCGCCGTAAGCTGCCCGATTTGCATTTAATGAACCGGCTCCGCCCAACGATCATCGTTGATTGTTAAGAACCAATGATAAATATATGTAGAGCTCTCGTGTTTCAGAAACCGCTAATGTATGTTTTAAGGTATTATTCAACTTTAATTATATTTCCAATTTATATTTCCAAAATGTAATTTTCTAACCTTATCCCAACGAAAGTTCTTTGATTTTAAATTGACATTTTAGTCATTATTAATCATATTTATAGCTATGAACAATATGATTTCCTGCCGTGTTACATGTACTCAGTGCTTCTAGCTTTGCTACCAACGATTGTCAAACATTTTACGAATTTTACGAATAAATCAAATTTATATTATTAATAAATGTACAATAAGAGTTGAAAATGTTTTTCTTTTCATTGGAAATTAAAGTATTTGGAGCAGCAAAATTTAGAATATTTAGAAATATTATAGAATATATAAAGAATCTAGTAATATTATATAGATCTAATATAAATTTAGCTGCTTTGAGATATGACAGTGCTTTAATAACCCTTTAAATAGTTTCTTCTTTGGAAATCAACTCCAAATCAAGTATTCAAGTATGAATATCTCGGAGTATTTATAGACACAGATCTATAAAATTCGATAAAATATATTGAAAGGATATGGGAAAAAAGCTTTTAACTTAGATAGTAATATACTATCTAAATAAATCCATACTTCAGCTATAAAGAATTGAAAGATTACAACTGTAAGCTCTGTATTCAAATATTCAAATTGTTGAAAATCTTCCACAGTTTCAGCGCTAGGATAAACAAGTTTTGCCCGTTGATTTTGCTCAGTATAATTTTATTTATATTATTTGGCTATTAAGGCGTGGCATAACGGAATACATTGATCAATAAAGTTATTTTGGGAACATAGACATATAATATGCAATCGATTTCTCTCGACTTAAACGTGCTTACTCGATTTCTTTTGTAATTTAAATATTTATCTCTTGTTTCTTTTGAAAACAAAATTAGAAATTCTTCAACGTCCATCAAATAAACTAAGAACTTATATATCTTGTCTCCCGTACAGGGTATTCCCCTGTTCAGGCTGAGCACTTCGAATTCTTCTGCTCGGGCTGCTCTGTATCGTTTCTTTAACCAGTTTCATCTGGTTTCGTGCATCGACTCTTTGGCGCGGTGCCAGAAATTCTTAAACGCCACCAAACAACGCGGGTCATTGTTGTCATTCTCATAATTAAATTTTCAGCAAAGTTAAAAATAAATGCAATTGCCGAGAGAAATAGTAATAGGCCGAAAGAGCGAGAGCGAACTATAAGCCAATTAATTAAAAATAATTTTGATTAAGTGCAAATTATTGCTGTAAATATGTGTGCGAAATATAAAATCATATCATTAATATTTACATAGCGCATACTTTGCACGTTTTTGTTTATTCACATTCGGGATCGAGCTGTAAACACAAAACAGGCAAACTCATCTATATATATATATATATATATATATATATATATATATATATATATATATATATATATATATATATATATATATATATATATATATATATATATATATATATGTACAGATCGACTATATCTGCAGTTGCAAATAGTTTACGCATTTTCCATGGCTATAAAAGATAGCAAACACATGTTTATGTTACTTATGATGATCAATATTGGAACACCGATGTGTGTATACTCTATAGGTTGAACATACATAGTGGATAGGGGATGATTTTATATAGATTTTATTCAATATTAAGCAGTGACAATGGGGCATATACATAATTCTATATATGCGTGAAAGAGAGTGGGAGATATTAGGTTTGAGAACCAAATATTAATAATTAAGTTAAGTTGAAACCTTTGTAAAATGTACAAGGAAACTGCAGTTCGATAGTTTTATTTATCGATTTTATGGTGGTTGATTCCAGTTATCGAATTCTTTGAAACACACTTGAATATGAGAATAGAATTGTCAGAGAATCTGGCATATCCATAAGACACTGAAATCATTGGGCGACAGAGCTCTAGCTCAATCTGAAAAGATTCTCTAAACTATCGGGGATTCAGATAAGATGAAAAATCTATAGAATAGAATAGGATTACCAATATATAAGTCTGTGTATAAGATTAACTTCTATACAGGAATACAGAGCTATGGCTACATGAGCTATAGAGTCTACACTTTAGAGATAAACGATAAAGAGATAAATCAGATGAAGGATTAACTTGTCTGTGCTATATAATCAAGACTATATATACTTATTTTGAGTCTTATACAAAATACGTTATTCCCTGAATATCAGCCCACTTCAAAAATATAGATTCTTAAAAACTTCTCATTTTCTATCTTATCTATAGAGTATCCGGCAGTCAAGTTAACCCACCCACACACACAGACACCCACCTACCGCTTTGGCGTGATGTTTTATTTATTCACAATTAAATTAGGCGAGAAAAAAGAAGGCAGGCAAAAGACTTTGGCAATGGCCAGCGCGCAGATCGATTTAAATTCGTTTAAATTTGGATTCGCTTTTTGCTCGAAACTCTTTAAAGATGAGCATAAATATTAAATGCTTTTTCGCACTTACCCCGAATGCGAGTCGAAATGTATGGAGATTTGCGTACGTCATGCGATTGAAACAAGGGGCCGCCACCCAGTTGAGTGGGGGGTCGCTCGATTGGTCGGTCGGTTGATTTTGGCTTGGCGCCAAAAAGTTTCGCGTTTGAATTGCGCTGCCTGCTTTACTAGGTTAAATTTAATTAATTTGTCTCGATGATGCGCGGTTGCCAGGCTCGTCGTTGATTTTCAATGTTTGATTATTTATTCATTTTTGCATTTCAACTGAATAGGTCTCTGCGTCGCCCACCACAGCCAGACAACCCATGCCCATGCCCCTCCACATACCCCACATTGTCTTCCCGCCAAACAGTCGCATTGCAGCATTTGCAATTTTATTGCATTTATTTATTTATTATTTTATGTGAATTTCTTCTTTTTATGTGTGCGTGTGTGTTCTTCTCTGAATTTTACACATTTCCAATTAATGGCATTTAATTATTTATTCGGCATTTTGCACATTGTGCTCGCCCCACCAAGCTCCGGTTCCAGTTCCAGTTCCAGTTCCAGCGGCAGCTGTGAATTTTGCATTTTTATGGCATGTTGCAAATTCTGCGCTTTGAATATAAATTTCAAATGAAATGCCACAAATTGAGGCAACTACGCCCGGTCTGGCCTGTCTATCTATTCGATAACAATGCGCCATGCAATTTAAGCAGATATTTAAAAAAAAATGCGGAATAGATACAAAAATAATGCCAGACAGGATTTTTGAAATATTCAATAGCGAATGCGCCGATTAAAATAAATAAAATTATTAGTGCATATAATGAGGAGCATGAAATATATTTGTAATTTTATAATCATTTTTTACAGCCAAAGTCAAAGCTTTGTAATTTGCATTAAAATTTGATAATTAAATTAAATATGAATTTGGCATATTTTAATTGAGTTTGTAAATAAAAAGTAATAAATATAATATAATTTAATGCAAAAATAAATATAAATAAATCATTTTCACACATACGAATTTGTCTGGCAGCAGCAGTCAGTGATGTGAGCTGGAACTGGAGCTTTATACTCTTTCAGAGAGTGCAAAAGGGGTATATTTGGTTCCTGTGCATCTCTCTGCTCTTCACCGTGCATATCTCTACTCTTCACTCTATACTTATCATTAAGTCAATTGAGTGTCATTTAGTAATGAGTTAGAGCAGCGCTGGAAGTTGGAATGGTATGAGCGGGAGTGTGGCTCTACCTCTCTCTCTACCTATGCTCGCTCTGCGTGTGTTCCCTCTCCTTATGGTCCCTCCTCTACCCCTGCTGCGTCTGTCTGCTCTCATTGAGAGAGTGTTCCCTCTACCTGTGCTCCCTCTCCCCATGCTCGCTTACGCTACTCAATAAAGGCATCATTATTAAATCGAAACTCATGCCAGACGGGCGTTGCTTTGACATTTATGAAGCCCTATTTCAGAGGACAAAAGCTACAAGCCATTTTCGTATCCAAGCAAAGTTGCTGAACACTGGACATTTTAAGGCTTCTTAGCTCTGTGGGCGACCAAACAGAAATACCTATTTTCCTTTTACAATGTAGACAAAGTAAATTTGCCATTATAAATCTATAAATTGCAATAAAAATATCCTCGTATAAGCTTTGATGGCAGAGCCCAGGCAAACCGTTTCAAAATCATATACTATACTAACTATAAGGCAAGTGTTAAGACAAGTTAAAGAAGTAAGAAAAATGAAAGAAAAGCACAAATGCATTCTAACTCTTTCGTCATGCTCTCCTTTTATATTCCATTGAAATCACTTTGAATTTGATACTCGAGCTGGTCTGTTGTTTATTTTGACATCAGTTCAGAGGGAAGAAGCCAAAAGTTGAATATCTTACCAACTCAAGTGGCGTATTGATTTTTACTACAAATCTCAAATTCAGAAAATATATATTGCTAGAATTCATAATTAGACTCTTGGACAACTGTCAAGCGTAAAAAAGGAATGTAAATTAATTTAGAAACCATTTACTTCCGCAGTTCTAGTTCTGGCATAAATGTGAAGTGCAATTAGCACATTGTTGAGTTAAATCAATTAGTTATAGGGCGAGGAACAATATAGATTCCTTAATAAAAGCAGCCCACCTACAGAATACCTATTTTCTGCATTTTATGTGTATTTCAGCTGTCTTAAAAACATATAAAAATATTTAAAAAATCAAACTCATGAAAGTCCCAAAGAAAACCCATAAAATCTTTAATAAAAGAAATACATAAAACTCTTTTAATATCAGCTGGCCATAAATGTTCAAATAACCAAAACAACAATCAAAGCAGAAAAAAAAACTATTTTTAAATTGATGCATTTTAAATTTTAGTAAAGTGAATAACCGTTAATTTGCTTCGGCTTAATCACACAAATCTCTCATCATTTAATAATCAATTATTTCCGCGTTAAAACGTTTGGGAAACTCGCGGCTTTAATTGCTTTAACCGGTTATCGACTTCGTTCGACAATCTTTATTTTCCGAGCGCATAAGCCAGATCTCTAATTGGCTGTTTAAGTGAATCAGAATTCTATAAATATCCAATAAAAATTCTAATTTCAAACTGAAGCGCTATCTCTCTCTCTCTCCCTCTCTCTCTGTCTCCCTGCTCAATCTTATCAACGCAGGCGACCAAAAATACATTTCACACACAGAAATAACATAAATCGAGAGCCAAAAAAAAAATGTTTGAACTGAAAAAAGAGACAGACAAATAATCGCGGAAAGCTATTAAATTTTAATCAGAAACACAAGCGACCCTGCGGTCAAAATTCCCACCAGCGCGAAACAGAGTCACATGTGATGGGCATGATAATTCTCTCCCTCTCTCTCTCTCTCTCTCTCTCTCTTTCTCTGTCTGCAGCTCTGTCGCTGCCTGGTTGGTTGACTCCCAACATCGAATCCACTGATTAATCGCACAGCACGCGGGGTCATTCGACGGCGCCATCCCATCCCATCCCATCCCATACCTCATACCAGCCATACCCTACCACATCTTCAGCCATCATTATCATTATGCTGATCATCATCGGCACAATTTTCACTCATCCACATCCTCAGCTTCGCTGCGGCAGCAATTTGTTTATTTTGATTCGTGTGACGCCAAAAACTGTTCTCGCAAATTTGATTGCGCAAATGATTTTTTTTCTCTATTTGCCTTTAGTCGCCAAAGAGTTGAGTTCGGCTCAATGTGAGGTCTACTTTATGTAGACGCAAAATATATTTTAGTTGTTTAATCATACGAGCCTCATATTTAGAATGAGTTACAAAGTTAGTCGATTGCATATGATGCAAATGAGGGAAATTTTAAGTTCCTAACTATTAACAAGTAAGAAAACTCTAGTCGAGACCGCTCGACTAAGACATTCCCTGAACCCTGAGAAGAACCGCTATTCCAAGCATTATTTGTTTCTTACACACACACGCACAGGCGCACGCACACACACACGCCAGTCGCTGAGTCAGCTGTTCTTTGGCTGCTATTTGCATGGCAATGCTATGGGAAATTAAATGTTTGATCAAACTTGTTGGGCGTGATCATGTCATCCATATGTATATATGTGCCAAAGCACAAGTCCCTAGTATTTGATATACGGGAGTTACAAATTTGAGGCGAAGGGGGCGTGTCACCCGAAATTTTTAACAAAAACCGAAATTGTGTAAGGCTCAAATAACACTAAATGCAAAATTTGAAGACTCTAACTATAAAGATGAATTAAATAGAATTTTATAACTAAATGAACATATCGGTTTTTAATCGATAACATTAAAACGATGATAGTTATCGAATATTTGAAACAAACTCGATCGAATCGTGATATACACGTACTTCCAAACAAAAATTGAAGTCTCTAGCTCTGAGATCGACGCGTTCAAGCATACGGACAGACGGACGGACGGACAGACAGACAGACGGACAGGACTAAATCGACTCGGCTTCTCTCCCTGATCAAGAATATATATACTTTATGGGGTCTGCCACGCCTCCTTCTGCCTGTTACATACATTTTCACAAAACATTATACCCGGATTTCCCATTTTCAATGGGTTCAGGGTATAAAAATCAACTTGATATGAAAGTGTCAAGTTGATGATTCCTAACTAAATTTATGCAGATTTCAGTTTAGATTCAATCAAAACAGATTTTGTTTTAGAAATAAATCAATTTGTCTTTTATAATATTAAAAAATATATAATCTTAAGCAGATCTGCTTCTTTTAATAATCAGCATTTATATTTACGGACATTTATAGAGTATTTATATAGTATCTATTATAGTGTATACTATCTATTATCTATTTGTATCTGTATACATGGTATCTATTATGGAGCGGAAGTAATCAGCCGATATTCTTTCTCTCTCTCCAACCTGTGGTATTTTGAAGTAAGTAACATATCCTAATCGATATATTTAATCAATTTTATATATTGCCAAGCTTCAATCTTGAAAAGCTGAAGACTCCAAATTTTGTGTTATCAAACGATAATCAAAGCAGTTTAGAAATATATAAACCTTTTGATAACTCATTCTGTTTTCATTATCATATTAAAATTCAATATTTTTCTTGGTTCTTTAAGCATTAAGATAAGATAAGATAAAAAAAGCATTGAAATATGTCAAGCACGAGTTGTTTTGGTAAATATTTGTCATTATATTGAAAAATTTCGTCATGGGTAGGAAAACCAAAGAAATTGATCCCGATTTGAGAAAACTCATCATGAAATTGCGGGATGAGGGGAAAACCTTTAGGGAAATCGGCGAAATTGTTGGCAGAACACATTCTTCTGTGCAAAGAATTATAAACAATTACAATTTGACCGGCTCTGTGAAGTCCAAGCCACGTTCTGGGAGGCCATCAAAGCTGACAGATCGGGAGAAGAGAGACGTGTTGAAGATGGTGCGGAGAAACCCCCGAATAACTGCTGCAAAGATTGGGCAGGAAGTAAGGGAAAAGTTCAAGAAGGAGCTCCATGACGATACAGTCCGCAAGTTCTTAAAAGAGAACCATTTAAATGCACGTGTTGCACGAAGGAAGCCCCTTATTTCAAAAGTGAACAAGGCGAAGCGGATGGATTTCGCAAAGAAATATGAGGAAGTGATCCCAGAGTTCTGGAATAAAGTTATTTTTAGTGACGAAAGCAAATTTTGCATATTTGGCATCAAAGGACGGAAGCTTGTGTGGCGAAAGAGAGGCACAGCCTTTGATTTCCAAAACCTTGTGCCAACTGTTAAACGCGGTGGTGGCGGCGTGATGGTGTGGGGGTGTATGGCAGCAAATGGAGTGGGCAATTTGGTATTCATTGAGTCCACAATGGACCATATGGCCTACCTCCGCATCCTCAAAGAAAATTTACACCAAAGCGCCAGGATATTGGGTCTTGGAGAGGACTTTGTCTTCCAACAAGACAATGACCCCAAGCACACCGCCCTTAACGTAAAGCTTTGGTTGCTTTATAATACCAAAAATCAGCTGCATTTACCGCCCCAGTCACCAGACTTAAATCCCATCGAACATCTATGGGATTTTTTGGAGGGCAGGATTCGACAGAGAACAATAACGTCGAAGGATATGCTGAAAAATGTATTAATGGAGGAGTGGCTCAAAATTCCGGCGAATTTCACCCAGAAGTTAGTGTCATCCATGCCGAAACGATTAGAGGAGACTAAAAAAAGGAAGGGATATCCAACATCCTACTAATTTTGTATTTTCCTTAATGAAAAGTGACTTTTTTTATATTTTTTATAGGTTGTACGCATACTTTTTCTAACTGAATTTTCGTTGTTTTTTATGATTTTAAATAAATAAAAATAAGTATACGGTATAATAAAATAAAAATTTATGGAAAATGTTTGAAATTGATGTGTTATTCTTGAAAAAATACAATATTGATCATTTCACTTTTTTTATCATATTCAGTCTCAAAGTCACACATTAAGCCTGTACGCATAGTTTTTCTGGCAAGTGTATATATCTTAAATGGAATACTATATTCCATTTAAAAGCCAAAATCGGGTTAAAACCAATTTGTTATCTCAATAAAAATATTTTTATACCCTGAACCCATTGAAAATGGGTAATCAGGGTATAATGTTTTTGTTGGAAGGCGTATGTATGTAACAGGCAGAAGGAGGCGTGGCAGACCCCATAAAGTATATATATTCTTGATCAGGGAGACAAGCCGAGTCGATTTAGCCCTGTCCGTCTGTCTGTCTGTCTGTCCGTCTGTCCGTCTGTCCGTCTGTCCGTCTGTCCGTCTGTCCGTCTGTCCGTCTGTCCGTCTGTCCGTCTGTCCGTATGTATGAACGCGTCGATTTCAGAACTTACAATAGCTAGAGACTTCAAATTTTTTTTGTAGGTCCCTGTATAGGGCGCGCATATCGAGTTTGTTTCAGAAATTCGATAACTGTTATCGTTTTATTGTTATCGATTAAAAACGAAAATCTAAATTAAGCTAAAAAATTCTATCTATTTCATCTTTCTAGCTAGAGTCTTCAAATTTTGCATTTAGTGTTATTTGGGTCTTACGCAATTTCGGTTTTTGTTAAATTTTGGGTGCCACGCCCCCTTCGCCTCCAATTTGTAACTCCCGTATATCAAATACTAGAGACTTGCGCTTTGGCACATACATATATATGGATGACGTGATCACGCCCAACAAGTTTGATCAAAATCGTTACTCTAGAAAAAAAGTTATTAAACATTTAATTTCCCATAGCATTGCCATGCAAACAGCAGCCAAAGAACTGCTGACGCAACGATTTGCGCTTGTGAGTGCTTGCGCCTGTGTATGTGTGTGTGTATGTGTTGTTTGTAATGAACATATATATAAACTTATGTATATTAAAGAAACGGAGATTGTTTGGAATTGCGGTTCTTCGCAGGGTTCAGGGTATACCCTAGTCGAGCGGTCTCGACTAGAGTTTTCTTACTTGTTTTTACTACAAATATCCAAGACTTTCATTTTCATTTCGTTTAAAATTGTTTTAAGATTTCTCGCTAATATAATATTTGATCGTAAACTGTTCTTACCTGGTGTGAGTTCCACTGCTGTATGAGATCCTCGTAGCAGGGCATGCAGGCCTGAATCATGCCACGCGGATCTTTGGGGCGCGAGCGTGCTGGCCGCGGATGCTGTTCGTTGAAGAGCGGAAAGTAGGGAACGGACTGGCCGAGCCGGGACTCCTTTGGCTTGACGGTGCTCAGCTCGACGAGGCTGCCGCGACGCTGCTCATCGCCGCACACGTAGCAGACTTCCGTGATGGAGTTCTTGTCGGGCATGGACAGATCCAGAATGCCCACCTCAGCAGAGGACGCGGACGCAACGCTCGTCGGCGTGGGCGTGACCACAGGCGTGGGCATGGCCACAGGCGCCGCATTCACCGCTGATGAATTGCGCAAATCCAGCACCGTGGCATTGTCATCCTCCAGGCTGGGTGGCTGCGCGCCCAGCGGCATGGCTGACCCAGCGCCGGGCAGCGCACTGTACGGATTGCCTTTGTAATGGGCCTGGGGCTCGCCCGAGACGGCGGCCACCTGCTGCAGCATGTGGTAGGCAGCCGTCTGCTGCTGCAGCTGCTGGTACTGGGCGGGCTGGTACTGAGCCGGCGACTGGGCCGGCGCTGGCGGCTGATAGCTATGCGGCGCCAGCTTGAACTTGTGCTGCGCAAAGTTGGAGCTGGAGCCGGCCGAGGTGCGAGCGGGCGGCTCGCTGGGCGGGCGCGACAGCGGCGATGGCAGCTGCATATCCCGCGACTGCGGCCGGCTCAGGTATTTGTGATTGCTGTAGCCCTGGCTGTGGCCAGTGGGCGTGGCGTTGCGAGGATAATAGTCGGGCGAGGCGTTCCTTGAGGTACTGTGGTGCTGCAGCTGCTGTGGCGACGCAGCCGGCGGCGCCCCCACAGCAGGATAATGCCTGCCCAAGGCATACGGATCCAGCGGCGGCGCTGCCGCTGCATTGTGCAGCTCCGCGAGTCCGTTCTGACTGAGGTGCTCGGCGCTGAGGCCCAGCATTTGGGCCGCGTACTCGCTCTGGGTAGCCACATCCGCTCCGATGTAGCCCTTGCCGTCGACCCGCTTCATGTGATAAATGCGCTGGAGCAGGGGCTTCTTCTGCCGCTCGAACGCCTCCCACTGCTCGTGCAGGAGGCGGAAGCACAGCATGCAGGCCATCACGTACACTTGGCCGGCTGCCACGGGCGGCACGCCCTGCGGCGGCTCGTGGCGTTCCAGGAACGGAAAATGCGCCTCGCTCGGACGCTCCGGATTGGCGCGCACGCGCAGTGCCTCGTAGCTGCCATGTCCGCCGCAGACAAAGCAAACGGATGCGGTCATGTGCTCCGGCGGGGCCGAGGCACGGCCCGTCGCCCTGCTGACTGGCGCCGGATAATATTGCTGCATGTTATTATGATACCCACCAAGCGGCGATGGCATCAGCTCCGCACCGACCGCGTGCTGGCCGTGCCCCTGCGGCATCGGAGGCGGCGGTGTTGCTGTTGGCTCGGATTGCAGTGGAGCGCTGCTGCCACGAAGTTCATTTTTAATGTACGCTTTCGCCTTTTCCATAATATTCAGCTGGAAATGAAGCGATCAAGATGAGAGAGACATTAGTTGAGATCTTGCTTGCAAAATTAGATATCGATTGGAGAGTTTTTAGAGATACAGCTAAAAAATATAATATAGATATAAGAAGGCAACATCGAACGTGATTTACATATCAAAATCTATTTACACAGAGAGGCACAGTCAGAGTCAGAATTGAGCTTGACGTGAGCCAGAGTTGAGCCAAAGTTGACCCAAAGTTGAGCCAGAGTTGAGCAAGAGCTGAGTCAGAGCAGAGTCTGAGCAGAGTCTGAGCAGAGTCTGAGCAGAGCCAAAGCAGAGTCTGAGTAGAGCCTGAGCACAGCCAGAGTTGAGCCAGAGTTGAGCCAAAGTTGAACAAGAGCAAAGCCTGAGGAGAGCCCAAGCTGAGTCTGAGCAGAGCCAAAGCAGAGCCCAAGCTGAGTCTGAGTAGAGCCAAAGCAGAGCCAAAGTTGAGCCAAAGTTGAGCCAGAGCTGAGTTTGAGCATAGTCTGAGCAGAGCCAAAGCAGAGCCCAAGCTGAGTCTGAGCAGAGCCAAAGCAGAGCCAAAACAGAGCCAAAGCAGAGCCAAAGCAGAGCCAAAGTTGAGCCAGAGCTGAGTCTGAGCATAGTCTGAGCAGAGCCAAAGCAGAGCCCAAGCTGAGTCTGAGCAGAGCCAAAGCAGAGCCAAAGTTGAGCCAGAGCTGAGTCTGAGCATAGTCTGAGCAGAGCCAAAGCAGAGCCCAAGCTGAGTCTGAGTAGAGCCTGAGCAGAGCCAGAGCTGAGTCAGAGCTGAGTCTGAGCATAGGCTGAGCATAGTCTGAGCAGAGCCAAAGCAGAGCCGAAGCTGAGTCTGAGTAGAGCCAAAGCAGAGCCTGAGCAGAGCCAAAGCAGAGCCCAAGCTGAGTCTGAGCAGAGCCAAAGCAGAGCCCAAGCTGAGTCTGAGTAGAGCCTGAGCAGAGCCAGAGCTGAGTCAGAGCTGAGTCTGAGCATAGGCTGAGCATAGTCTGAGCAGAGCCAAAGCAGAGCCCAAGCTGAATCTGAGTAGAGCCAAAGCAGAGCCAAAGCAGAGCCAGAGCTGAGTCAGAGCTGAGTCTGAGCATAGGCTGAGCATAGTCTGAGCAGAGCCCAAGCTGAGTCTGAGTAGAGCCAAAGCAGAGCCTGAGCAGAGCCAGAGTTGAGCCAAAGCAGAGCCAAAGTTGAGCCAGAGCTGAGTCTGAGCATAGTCTGAGCAGAGCCAAAGCAGAGCCCAAGCTGAGTCTGAGCAGAGCCAAAGCAGAGCCAGAGCTGAGTCAGAGCTGAGTCTGAGCATAGGCTGAGCATAGTCTGAGCAGAGCCAAAGCAGAGTCTGAGTAGAGCCTGAGCACAGCCAGAGTTGAGCCAGAGTTGAGCCAAAGTTGAACAAGAGCAAAGCCTGAGGAGAGCCCAAGCTGAGTCTGAGCAGAGCCAAAGCAGAGCCCAAGCTGAGTCTGAGTAGAGCCAAAGCAGAGCCAAAGTTGAGCCAAAGTTGAGCCAGAGCTGAGTTTGAGCATAGTCTGAGCAGAGCCAAAGCAGAGCCCAAGCTGAGTCTGAGCAGAGCCAAAGCAGAGCCAAAGCAGAGCCAAAGCAGAGCCAAAGTTGAGCCAGAGCTGAGTCTGAGCATAGTCTGAGCAGAGCCAAAGCAGAGCCCAAGCTGAGTCTGAGCAGAGCCAAAGCAGAGCCAAAGTTGAGCCAGAGCTGAGTCTGAGCATAGTCTGAGCAGAGCCAAAGCAGAGCCCAAGCTGAGTCTGAGCATAGTCTGAGCAGAGCCAAAGCAGAGCCCAAGCTGAGTCTGAGTAGAGCCTGAGCAGAGCCAGAGCTGAGTCAGAGCTGAGTCTGAGCATAGGCTGAGCATAGTCTGAGCAGAGCCAAAGCAGAGCCCAAGCTGAATCTGAGTAGAGCCAAAGCAGAGCCAAAGCAGAGCCAAAGCAGAGCCAGAGCTAAGTCAGAGCTGAGTCTGAGCATAGTCTGAGCAGAGCCCAAGCTGAGTCTGAGTAGAGCCAAAGCAGAGCCTGAGCAGAGCCAGAGTTGAGCCAAAGCAGAGCCAAAGCAGAGCCAAAGCAGAGCCAAAGCAGAGCCAAAGCAGAGCCAAAGTTGAGCCAGAGCTGAGTCTGAGCATAGTCTGAGCAGAGCCAAAGCAGAGCCCAAGCTGAGTCTGAGTAGAGCCTGAGCAGAGCCAGAGCTGAGTCAGAGCTGAGTCTGAGCATAGGCTGAGCATAGTCTGAGCAGAGCCAAAGCAGAGCCCAAGCTGAATCTGAGTAGAGCCAAAGCAGAGCCAAAGCAGAGCCAAAGCAGAGCCAGAGCTAAGTCAGAGCTGAGTCTGAGCATAGTCTGAGCAGAGCCCAAGCTGAGTCTGAGTAGAGCCAAAGCAGAGCCTGAGCAGAGCCAGAGTTGAGCCAAAGCAGAGCCAAAGCAGAGCCAAAGCAGAGCCAAAGCAGAGCCAAAGTTGAGCCAGAGCTGAGTCTGAGCATAGTCTGAGCAGAGCCAAAGCAGAGCCCAAGCTGAATCTGAGTAGAGCCAAAGCAGAGCCTGAGCAGAGCCAAAGCAGAGCCAAAGCTGAGTCTGAGTAGAGCCTGAGCAGAGCCAAAGCAGAGCCCAAGCTGAGTCTGAGTAGAGCCTGAGCAGAGTCTGAGCAGAGCCAAAGCCGAGCCCAAGCAGAGCCCAAGCAGAGTCTGAGCAGAGTCAGAGCTGAGTCTGAGCAGAGTCTGAGCAGAGCCTAAGCATGGCCAAAGTTGAGCCAGAGCTGAGTCTGAGCATAGTCTGAGCAGAGCCAAAGCAGAGTCCAAGCTGAGTCTGAGTAGAGCCCAAGCAGAGTCTGAGCAGAGTCAGAGCTGAGTCTGAGCAGAGTCTGAGCAGAGCCTAAGCATGGCCAAAGTTGAGCCAGAGCTGAGTCTGAGCATAGTCTGAGCAGAGCCAAAGCAGAGCCCAAGCTGAGTCTGAGTAGAGCCTGAGCAGAGCCAAAGCAGAGCCCAAGCTGAGTCTGTGTAGAGCCAAAGCAGAGCCTGAGCAGAGCCAGAGTTGAGCCAAAGTTAAGCCACAGTTGAGTCAGCAGAGTCTGAGCAGAGTCAGATCTGAGTCTGAGCAGAGTCAGAGCAGAGCCAGAGTTGAGCCAGAGTATAGTCTGAGCAGAGCCTAAGCAGAGCCCAAGCAGAGCCTGAGCAGAGCCCAAGCAGAGTCTGAGCAGAGTCAGAGCTGAGTCTGAGCAGAGTCTGAGCAGAGCCTAAGCATAGCCAAAGCAGAGCCAAAGCAGAGCCCAAGCTGAGTCTGAGTAGAGCCTGAGCAGAGTCTGAGCAGAGCCAAAGCAGAGCCCAAGCTGAGTCTGAGTAGAGCCTGAGCAGAGCCAGAGTTGAGCCAAAGTTGAGCCAGAGTTGAGCAAGAGCTGAGTCAGAGCAGAGTCTGAGCAGAGTCTGAGCAGAGTCTGAGCAGAGCCTAAGCAGAGCCAAAACAGAGTCTAAGTAGACCCAGAGTTGAGCCAAAGTAGAGTCTGAGCGTAGTCTGAGTAGAGCCTGAACACAGCCAGAGTTGAGCCAGAGTTGAGCCAAAGTTGAACAAGAGCAAAGCCTGTGGAGAGCCCAAGCTGAGTCTGAGTAGAGCCTGAGCAGAGCCAGAGCAGAACCAAAGCAGAGCCTGAGCAGAGCCAGAGTTGAGCCAGAGTTGAGCCACAGCTGAGTCAGAGCAGAGTCTGAGCAGAGTCTAAGTAGAGCCAAAGCAGAGCCAAAGCAGAGCCAAAGCAGAGCCTGAGCAGAGCCAGAGTTGAGCCACAGTTGGGCCAGAGTTGAGCCACAGTTGAGTCAGAGCAGAGTCTGAGCAGAACCTAAGCAGAGCCAGAACAGAGCGTGAGCAGAGAAAAGCAAATACAAAGCAAAGACAAAGCAGAGCCAAAGCAGAGCCTAGGCAAAGCCAGAGTTGAGCCAGAGCAAAGTCGAAGGCAGAGCTCGAGCTGATCTAAAGCAGAGTAGCTCAACCCTGCAATGTTGAGTGTAGCTAATCAAGCCAAATCTCTATCCATTTTAAAAACTTCTTCCCAGTAATTTTAATAAATTGAGAAGATTGAAAAAGCTGCCCATGTTGGACTAATAACTATTATAGGTAGAAGAATAAAAGATATTTCCACAGTCACGCAATTTATTAAATTTACATCACAGGAGCAGTTCTGAACACAAAAGTTAACCTGCTCGAGTGTCACTCAAAATAGAATCAATCTCAAAAAAACCTCACCAAACAGAGAAACAAACAAGCATCATATATATACAATATATCATATATATAAACAATATATCATATATAGATAAACAATATAATTATAATCGCGAAAACTTGTATTTAAGTCCAACATGAGACGCGTACATAACGAGGGAACTACACCAAAGTATCAGACTGGTGTTTGGAGGTGGAACAACAAAGCTCGCGAGGCGAACTTTCAGGCGTGCGACGATTTGGAGGATGACCCTCCTCGCTTCATTTATACAAATGGCTTTAGGTTTATATGCACCATCAACCAGGACGAGGAACACGTATTCCGAGAGACGTTCGCCCGTTCCAAGGCCACATTCGATGCGGACACCGTCATTATTGAGGATGTGCGCAATTTGGTCTTCTTCCTAATGCCGAAAGAGTTTTTGAAAGTTAAGTTCCTTGAGTTGATGCGCCATCCCACTGTGAACAGACTCTTACATGGTTTGATTATATACTTTGAATATTTTCTGCGCTATGTGGAGCTGGTGCTAATTCAGCGAGACGAGCGCCTCGAAGAACGCAGGCAGATTTCGTGGATCAATTCGAATAAAATCAAGCGAATTTGGTCCACCTACCTGAGCCAATATCGGCTTCTGGTCGCTCGGGAGTACGCCGAACTGATAGCGGGCGAGGGGGACTTACGGCAGTTTTACCACTTGAGAAGCATTATCAATATCTCAGCCACGATCACGGACAAAGTCCTGTACGAGCGCTTCTTGGCGGTGGCAACTCAAATCGTTTGGATCGCCTCGCACAGGCGGGCGTATTACGTGATCGAGATGGAAATGAATCGACTCTTTCGATCCGAACACTTCTGTCCAAGGCTACCAGAGTATCCCAGGTTTACGCCAGCGGAGAAATCCCTACTCTACGGACGCCACCACAAGGTAATCCACTATCGAAACCAGATCTCACCGTTGATGCAGGAAATGAAGAATATTTCCGAAGGCGATGTGCCCATCGCACTGATCGGAAAACGCAAATATCCTGGGACTGACCCGCGCATACTCGAACTCGAACTGGAGTATATTGTGCCGGGATCGCAGTTACACATGATCGGCGTACATCACGGCATTCTGGGGCATCCGAAGATCGCGTACGACACTCTTCTCAGACTGAATTGGGCATCCGTGCGGCATCCCACGACGGCGTGGATAGTTAATACACAGCCCTATCTATGCATACCCAACATCGAGAAGACCGAGGAATACCGCATACCTGAGAGAATCGATTATTACTATAAAATAATCAGTCGAGACGCTCAACCAACTCGCGAATCGCTTGTCAAATGGATGCAACGTGAACAGCTGCTCCAAAAGTACATCAGTCCTGAGGTCGGCAAAACTGTCTTTGACAAGGTCCAAAGCAGTATGGAAAGCGAGGACGATAGCCGCAACGTCAAAAAGGTTATTTCTAGCTACGTGAAACTCATTTCTAAATTGCGAAAAAGCTTACATTGAGGATCGACAAACCCTAAAAGGTAAATGGACTCAATGGATAAATCTCTTGAAGGGAATACAGCTCCTGAAGATGAGACTATGACGACTACGTCGACTATGGGTAATCTGGTGCAGCTCTTGCTTGTTGCAATTCACGTTCGCAATTAGATTTAGTTATAATTGCTTGAAGAGTTGAACCTTATTCTACTTTGTAGCCCAATTTTATATTTAAATAAAGGAAAACAAGACAAGAATCCTTGATGGAATGAGTTTCTAGAGCACAGTTCAAAGAGAAGTAAAGAAAAGGTATGGCAAATTGCTGATTTTTCTATAATAACTTAATGCTTATTCACTAATTGTAAAGAGTATATTGGCTTTGTGTATGTTTACTGGGAGAGGGAATTTTTATATATTTTTTCACAGCTTAGCATTGGCTTTGAATTATATTTGTATCTATCATGTCTATATATAAGTATTAAGTTTATTTAGTCAGGCCCTTGTGGATCCGTGGTAAATTGGTCAAATCTTTCACAATCTAAGACTTGGAATCAGCCTGTTTTATAGCTTAAACACAATTGACTTCGTCTATTGTATGATCTCTTGATATACCATATATAATCATAATACTATATAACACTATATATAATCATAATACTATATAATACTATATATAATCAGATTATTCGTTAATTTAAATATATTTAATCAATGTATTATATTTATCTGTTATCCGACTGCAAAGAAGTATTAACCAGTTGGCCATGCCCAACCGCAAAATGCTAACTTTTGATATTTTATACACCTTCGGACAGGCCTCTTTTTTCTGACAGCCAGATAAGTCTGCTATTAGCTGGAAGTGCCAAACAAATCTAATCTCAAATCAAGTCTTCTATACTTTAATTAATATTTACGACTTGCGGCTAGATCTAATAATTCATTACGTTCCATATTTCATAATTCAGAAAGCAAATCGAGTCATCAGCGATCACTTCATTAGATAGCGAAGCGTGAAGAGGGAAGCGAGCAGTTGCTAAATGAGAACAGCACACAATTGCTTAGCGTATTCAGGTTCAATTTCGCTTAGACCTGATCATACAAATTAACACAATTCCAGCTGGTTCTCAGACAAATTTGCTCCAGTTGTCATAATATACAAATATACATATGTATATATATTCAAACATCGAATGCTTGAATAATCTGGATTCGCCATGCAGTACAGGCTATTCCAATTGAACACTAAACAGTCGAGAATTTATTGCTCTGTTTGGCCAGTGTGGGCTTTCCTTCCTTGCCGTTCATCGTGGCATTTGTTTGCCTGCGCCTTATCAAAGTCGAAGCTGCTGCCACACATACGTCATTCATAAATATATTCACGAATGTTCGTTTCGAATGTGTGTGTGTGTGTGTGTGTGTAATGAAATAAATGCGCAAAATAAATACAAATAAAATATCAGAAAACACGAAGCAACGGCCGACAAATCGCCGACGTCGACTCCCATTTAAAATACAAAATAAAAGCTTCCCGCATCGCGATGCCAGAGATCACGATCGCAGATCATCGCAATATATGTGGGTTATCACGGCTCTGATGAAATAGGTTATCAATGCCGGCAATTGTCCGCTTAACGAGCAACAAAATTTGTATTTTTAAACGCTCTAAATTCCAGAATTATTCAAAAATTATTGACGCCCTCAATCAGAGGCATTTACTAGCTGCACAGTTAGCTCTAGCTCTGTGCTGTTCAATTCACACATTTCTCGATGTAACTGAAGTAGTAAACTCTTATCGCAAAATTATAATATATACAGGACTGTAAAAGCTATGATAATTTACTCAGAAATGCTGCTGATTTCCGTTTCTAATACCCTGCACTTATTTTAAATGGGTTGAACAGGGTATATCAGCAGCTGTTGCTCGTCTGGATACTTAAAATTATATAATGTGGGTAGATATGGCTGTCTGCATACGGAATATAATATGATCAGCCATATGTGGGCAGATATGAACAGCCAAAGCTTTTCTCTACTCTAAAATCTAGTCTGAGCTGAGTTAGCTTGATATTGATGGATCTCTGCACGTTTTTAGGCATGCCTTCTAAAACATTAGATCTTAAGTATTATATTTGGAAATGTTTAGGAAAGGGCATACTCAAAAACTGTTTTTAAAGAACTGAGTAGGATCCAATGAGTCCTTTGATCTGTAAGCCCCAGTCTATTCAAGTCTTCTTTATTATTATTGTCATAATTATAATACATATTATAATTATCATCGTTATTATTATTATTATTATTGATATTATTATTATTGATATTATTATTATTATTATTTTTATTATTATTATTATCATTGTTATTATTATTATTTTTATTATTATTATTATCATCCTTTATATTATTACTATTAATATTTTTATTATTATTATTATCATTGTTATTATTATTATTTTTATTATTATTATTATCATTGTTTATATTATTACTATTAATATTATTATTAACATTATTTTTATTATTATTATTATTATTATTATTATTATTATTATTATTATTATTATTATTATTATTATTATTATTATTATTATTATTATTTTTATTATTATTATTATCACTTCATTTATTTATAAATTAATATACTTTTTCATATTTTGACAAACTTTTATTAATTTTAACATAAAAGCCTACAGTTTTACCATAAGTTACACGAGGTTAATCATAATCACATAAACAACAAGCTACACTCATAAATATTACACCTCTAACTAAATACTTAATACATTATAAAACTAATCTACAATTTGTTATTTATACGCATATTACTTAAAAATAGATTATTGATTAATAACATACCGATTGCTATACCCTGAGTGATCAACAAAATGCATAAATATTTTTCCGTCTACAATTCAAAATCAATTTAAAAAAAAAAAAATAATTGAATTTAAGCTTCAGTCTATATTTACTCAATTTAATAATGTAAAAACAATTTCGCGAAATGAGAGTTTAAATGTCTCTAACAAGCAAATTGTCTGATTTTATCATCATCTAATTAGAAAGTGTATAATTTCCTATGGAGTTGGGAATGTAATGAACAAACGTGCCAAAGCGGCCAGGCCAGATAATATTAAAACAACAGACATTATTGTAACAGGTAATTAAATTGCTTTATTTATTTATTTTGCAGTACAAATTAAATTTTCCAACAATTGTAAACTTGTAAACGTACAAGCGCCATAAAGTTAACACAAACAGAACAAACAGCAACAAGACTAACAACAACATCAGCATAAACAACAAATTTATCAAACGCCCCACTCCACGCGCCCAGCCATCAGCAACATCGATGTGCATCGAGCTGGCCATGTTTCAATTATATATAGTTTTATTTTCTTTTATCGACTTTTTTGTTGGAATTCCATGCAGCGCCAAGTTTTATAGCATAGTATGGGATATGACTAGTGGCAGAAACTGCCTGCTAGAAAGAGAAATGTGCCAGTTCTTTTGGCTTTTTTTTAGTGCTTTTACCCTGCTAAGGGAAAAGTGGGGTAGAATGATTACCAATTCTCCTGATATAAAGCAGGAATAAATTTGAGAATTTAGTTAAATGAAAATCTACGTATACATTATCTTAGTTAATAATTATATTTATTTACTTCTTCATCATGATAATCAACCACTGTTCTTAGTATATCAGTATGAATATCACGTGTAAACAAATCTTAATCGTCAGCTTTAGTTATTTTTAGTAATAGAACATGAGGAAACTTCTATATATCTAACATATCAGAACATTTTATTTATAATTTATTTACGGATCACAATATTAATACTAGTTTTCTAATATTTTTTTAAAAATAAATTATTATATTTTTATAGATAAATATTTCTTTTCGTGCGAGATCAAAATAATTTCAGTTTGATTGTTTACATATATTTTGATTATTGCTATGATTATATATTTATTTATTGCTATTTATATATTTATATGGTTTTTATATACTTATCCCATATATAAAAAATAATATTATGTATCATCCTCTCATATTTCGGCTTTTATCCATAAAATGTCATTGACCCTTGCTTTATGTATCGGCAGATCTCATTGCCATATTGGCATATTAAAGACGTTATAGTTTGATATATAATATGGTTTTAATTGTAGCAACTGTTATCATAGTCAATCACTCTGAAGTGATCATCGCAGATCAATAATGTTGCCCTGCATATTTCTAATATCTCGTAAGTCAATGATCTGATGCTTGCCATACGATTCCTTTTCGTTTAGAGTTGTCGAAGAGATACGGCTCGTAACTCTTCCCACTCTTTTTTCAGCATTCAACACCTATTAAATCGCCTTGCCTATAAGAAAAAGGTAATAACAAAAGTCGACACAAAACCTTTTGAAGTGTTTAAATCAAGGGTATTTAAGTTTCGAAGCGCCCAAGTTTAATGTTCTACTTTTTTGCCACGGCAACCTTTTAAGAGTTGTTGTTGTTGTTGATGTTTAAGCGAGCTTCGAATACGGCATGCACTTCAACAATGTTGTTGTTGTTATTGTTCTGCCGTGTCCTGCTGCTGCTGCTGCTGCAGTTGTTTTTAAAACTTTTGCTGCACTGAAACATTTTTATGGCTCTCGTGTCCTTCTGGCAGCGGCACGGCACACACGCAGACACACCAAAAGAGAGAAGGAAAAAAGCTAGTGAAATAGAAAACATGGCAGAAAGAAATTCACGTTGACGGCTTTAAGCGTCGCCCGCAGCAAAACTTTAAGAATCGCGCATAACAATCGCAAGTTCCCATTGCTTATCGCAGTTTGTTCTTGACATTGTTTTTGTTACTCTTTCGTATGCCAATAGATGGAGCTCAGAGCGGAAGTTCCATGGAACAAGAACTAAAGTAACTGAAAGTTTTCTAGGACGGTTCGAAAAAGTTGCGCTGTTGAGAACTTTGAACGCTTTTTGGGAATTTGTTCCTCATTTTTCTTATTTTTCTTACAACTTTTTTTTTGTTTTTTTTTTTGTTCTTTTTTCGCTCCACTACTGAGGTGCTTAAACTTTGCCGTCTTCATTGTTCGTTTTTCTTGGCTGTTCTTAGTGACTTTGTTGAAATGGAAAACTAAACGCATTGGCAAATCAAACTAAGTTTCCCAACATCAAATTTAATTTAAACAAGAATAAACTTTGGCAAGGCAAAGATTAAATAGCTTTGTAGGCGCATGATGTGAAGTTTTTTTTTTTTTTGCATCAAAATAGGCTCAATCGATTGTGGGCATAAAAGTAAGGTGATAAAGTAAGTCAATTGAAGGCTTTACCAATGATAATGGGCTTAATGGTGAGGTGTAATCATCTAACAGACATAAAACATCTTATAACTTAGATCTAGATATTATCTCAGCTTGATAAGTTACTAAAGATCTATCTGATAATGAGCTTTTAGTATACATTCTTCTATTATTGAAATAGTTCAATGTTCAGTAGTTCAACGATCTGCTTAGTTAATATTATATGGGAAATGTTAATTGTACGTACAAATGTTAATGTTATGTACAAATGTTAATGTTACTTAAAAATGTTAATGTTAACATTCAACATTTTAACAATTTTAAACACAAGAAATAAATTTAAGAGCATTTAAAGCTAACTGTGTACAGAGTAACTAATTGTCGAACTTTCCAACTTTCATGAACTTTCCGCTCAAAGTATTTTTAGTTGTTTCATTTTGCAATTTGTTCGTTTGAATAGCAGAATTGAATTTTAAAATTTGCATTGGCCAACAACACGAATAACACAAACTGCATATAAATCCTGGCAGCATAGCAGGCGGGTTGGGGCGGTTGGGGCATAAAATGGAATTTATTAAATAGAATTCCACGCAATAAACTCAGACAAATAAAAAGGCTTGCAAAAATAACAGCAGCGGCGGCAGCGACAGCTACAACAACAGAGGAATGAGCACAAAAAAAAGGCAGCAAAAACAAAATTCGTAAATTCGTGCCTGCAATTTTATGGCAGGACGTTCGATGTTGGCTATGTGCACGCATCCCGTCGCCAAAATCCCAACGTTTTCCCCCAAACCCTTTGGCCCGAGCCCCGCTCTACTTTATACAACAACAAAAATAACGAAAAATAATAAGAAGCAAAAAATAAAACGTTTTCGACCTCGAAAACAAAAGCGAAATAAAATATGAGAAAGAACAGCTAATTGCAAAACAACGAAAATCAGATACCCTTGCAAAGGAGTCATTATAATATAAAATAAATAAATTATAAACAAAATTAAAATAAAATAATTACAAATTAAATTAATAAAAAATTAAATTAAAATAAAAAATAAATTAAATTTAAAAAAAAATATAATAAATAAATTTAATATTTAAAATTAATTTTCAAAACTAAATAAATAAAAAAACAAATACAACTTAAAATCAAATAAATAAAAAATAAATATAATTTAAAAACAAATAAATAAAAATAAAAAACAATTGAATTTTTTACATTAAATAAATAAAAATAAATATCATTTAAAAACAAATAAAGAAAAATATAAATAAATTAAGTTTTTCAAAAATTAAATGAACAAAAAATAAATAGCATTTAAAAACAAATAAATCAAAATATAAAGTTTTTAAGAATTAAATAAATAAAAAATTAATATCATTTAAAAGCAAATAAATTAAAAATAAATATTTAAAAACAAATAAATAAAAATATAAAAAAAAAATACGTTTTTAAAAATTAAATAAATAAAATATAAATATCACATAAAACAAAAAAAGAAGAAAAAATAATAAAAAATTATGTTTTTAAAAAATTAAATAAACAAAAAATAAATAGCATTTAAAAACAAATAAATAAAAAAAATGTTTTTTTAATTAAATAAATAAAAAATATAATTTGAAAACAAATAAATAAAAATATATATTTTTTAAGAAAAATCTCACTAGAAAAACATTTCATATATTGGGTAAATATATATATAAATAAAGGAAGCAAGATTTTCTAAGATATTCATATGCAGATCAGAGCCTCTTATCAGGCATTAAAATATGAAAATCTTCACATCTTTATTTATTTATAATTTATAAGATATAATATACAGTATGACATTATTTAAATTGAAAATTATTATTAATTGCTTAAACGTACTAAGAATTATACATATTATATAGTTTTAAATTAAATATTATTCAGCGCCTTTAAAGTCTTCTTCAATTTGCGAGTTGCTACGTCAGCTATATTTTCTTCAATACAATACTTAAACTCTTCAATATAAGTCTCGAGATATCAGATATGCAATGATACAGCTCAGAGTTTGATCTCGATAACTGATTATTTGAATGAGCAATAAGCCAATCTCAAATACGTCGCGCTCCCTGCTTCCACTCATTGTTAGCCTTTCGTAAGGGTATCGAAAACAAGATGAGCAGAGAGCACCACATTTTTTCCATTAACGACTGTCGCAACTGGAGCCCCATCTCCGCCGACCGCTGGCCAGTTGGACAGCTGAAAGCAAAACAGAAAAAAAAGGTTGCTGAGCGCCAGGCTCCCAGTGCTCCCAATGATTCCAGCCAGGGTGAATTAATAACCGTTGTCGCTTTTAAAGTTCAGTCGAATCGACCGCAAGCGGCGCAGGCCATGACGGAGGGAGGGGGACAAAAGGAAACGGCACACAAGACGAGGCCCAGATGAATTGACATTTAATTATTGCGTAAATCATAATTTTGTTCTCGTTTTTTTTTTTTTTTTTTTTTTTGTATTTTATTCTCTGTTTCCCCTTTTCATGTCGTTTGCCGTTGTTAAGTGCCCCACACTGGGGACCAACCGCATCAAATACCCGTTTTAACGGCTTCGCATTCATTTCATTTCATCACTTTAATAAAACGACAAGGATTTAACTTGTTTCTGATAGCCAGAAATATGTTGTGGACTACTTTATGACTGGATGTGCCATAAATATAGGGATTTCAGATATCCGATATGGTTTGTGGCGATGTTTTAGATAAGTAGCGCTGCATTATGATCACGTCAACGTAAACAACGGGATTTCGAACTCAGGTAGAATATGCCGCAATTCCAGTTCCAGTTACAGTTACAGTCCGTAGTTAAGTTGATTGTTAAATTGAATGTATTTAAGCTTTAATTTGATTTGCAATTGTTATTTTGATTTCATAATCATTATAATATTAGTTCTATCCGGAATTATCCAGAAACACAATTGAGCAATAAAGCTTTAAGCACCTATTTAGATCTCAGATAAAATTTGTTTAGAAAAAAATAGCCAAATCTCAAGTGAATTATTAAGAAAAACACGTCACGCTGGCGCAAGGCGTGTATGCGAAAGTAATTAAGCAAAGATTGTGCACAGATAAAAGTATTTGCTTAAATCATAATATTTGTTCGGAATAAAAAGTATTTAAGACTCAAATCTTATTTTGTTGATTTCAGATTATTCATAGTTCTAGCGATATTTAGACTTACTTAGTAAAAACTACTTTTACAGAATCTCACTTAAGGTTTGCTCTCAGATATATTTGAGTAAGGAATTTTAGAAGGTGTAAGAAACAGGCATTAATATGTGGCTCACACATATAGTAACCGCGACAGTGACAATAACAGTTAAAGATACAGTAAATGTTATTGTAGCTGTAATAGTAACAATCTGAGTATCAGTAATAAAAGTAATACTAAAGTCTAAGTATCAGTAACAGTAGCATTAACAGTAGAAATAAGAGCAGCAGTAGCAGTAACAGTAGCAATAACTGTAGCATTAACAGCCGCAGTAACATTAACAGTCCAAGAATAAATAACAGCATCAGTCTAAATATCAGTAACAGCAGCAGTAACATTAACATTAACAGTAACAGTAGCAATAACAGTCAAAGAATCAGTAACAGAACTTGTAACAGTAAGCTGTAGCACAGTAACAGTTTTAGGAAATATAGTTTGCTCATTTCCACACCCTTCACATTTTATAAAGAAGGAGTTGAGTATCTTTATCGACAAAGACAAGGCCGAGATACACTGCAATCAGCGCTCCCCAGCTACATTCTGACACCTAAGCTTTAGATAAGCAGTTTGCACCTGGTCATGACTATATACATATACAATTACCAAAGCTGATTCAGTAGGTTTAATTGACAATTCCAATTGATATTCCTATGAGGTTCACTTCCCATCAACTCTGTATGCAGAAATATGGGAAGTCTAATCTTATCTGTAGATAATCAGTTGAG
Source organism: Drosophila paranaensis (assembly GCA_035047545.1). Taxonomy (NCBI): domain Eukaryota; kingdom Metazoa; phylum Arthropoda; class Insecta; order Diptera; family Drosophilidae; genus Drosophila; species Drosophila paranaensis. The sequence goes on along the minus strand of JAWNPL010000026.1, from coordinate 6,561,385 downwards.
TTTCGATACTTTATTTTTGCATTTTATATTTATATTATTGTGGTCACAAATGCAAATTTTACAGCTAATAAGTGTTAAACTATAGCCAATTAGGAACGGCCAATCGCTTAAAGGGCGCATCAAATGGGCTATATGGGGCATTAACCGAGACTTTTGGAATGCCAAGTGACACTCGAGCGGAACTAATGCGGCTTAACTAATGTTTGCTATATATATACATATATAGATATATGTGAGTATATATACTATATAGTAAATAGCGAGAGGCAAACTGAATGTCATGTCAAATGAATTTAAATTAATTGAATTTACAATTTGTTGGCGGTTCGAGTCTAACAGAAACTGCTTCGAACCAAAGCGAAGATTGATTAAACCGAAAAATAAAATTTAAAAAAAGAGACAAAAGACAATCGATTGATTGTGGCAAGTCTTTGCAGGCATTGCAGCTGTATATGTCCATATATATATGTCTGTTCTGATACTAACCTGTGTGCGAATGAATAATCCAGATCCAGATCCAATTAAATGCTGCTGCTGCTGCCGTTGCACAGACACACACACGCGCGCACACACACATGCAGTTGGATATGTGCATGTGAGCCCGTAAGCTTAAAAGCCCAAGTCACGCGTCTTGGGGGCAATGAGACGAGAGAAAAACAACAAAAACCGACACGAAACGCATTTGGGCAAAGATGCGCGCGATGCGATTAAAAGTGCCGGAGCCGGAGCCCGAGACGGAGACGGAGACGGCGCCGCCAACAACACCGACAAGTGACGTCAAAGAGCGGCTTAAATTCACTTAAACACATTAGGAGCGAGCGAGCGAGAGAGAGAGAGAGAGAGAGAGAGAGATAGCGAGAGGCACTTGGTGTGGCTTTTTAGCTCTAAATTTACTTTTAGCTTTTTGTTTAGCTTTCTTTTGATTTGACTGCTTCCGCTGATTTAGCTTTGAAAGCTTAAGAGCACAAATGGCTGGCTGATCGACGCCGCGATGGGGTTTTTTCCTCTAAGTATTCTCAGCTGTTTTCTAGCTGTTGTTTTTGTTGTCAGAGAAAATTAGAGCGAGCTGTTGTTGTTGTTGTTGTTGTTTTTGTCATGCTGTCGACTTTCGCTTTATTTCACTTTGCAATTGTACAATTGAAACATTTTTTAGGTATTTATTGTAAACATCCAACGAATTGAGAGCAATGCGTCGCTTCATGGTCACTGCGGTGGTCTCTGCATAAGCGCACACTCACACTCACACTCACACACACAGAGACACGCACGATCACGATCAAAGCGATGGCGGAGCCCCCAGCCCCACGTCGGCAACGGCAACGACAATGGGTGACGGTGTCTGCGGCCACCGTCACCAGCTGGTTGCAATTAGCGTGAGCAACTGCACTATTCACTACCTTCAATATGTATTTGGCCAGCACGGAGCGCGGCGGCGGCTCCCTCTACAGGCAGCACACGGCAAGCAGCGGGCAGCAGTCGGCAGCGCTTATTCAATTGTTTGCATTTGCCTTGCTTGCGCTTGCATTCACGTTTGGCACTATCGCGACCACTGGCGGCCGTCGCTTGTTGCTGCTGCGCTGCTGCTGCGGCTACTGCTGCGCGCAATCGTCGCCAAGGCACACGCGATTTTCACAGTCAACGCCAGCTCGGCGTTAGCAATATTTTTAGAATTTCTTTTAAATGCGAACTGTAAAATTACTATAACACTGTTTCGCCGCAGACGGGGCGATATTTACATTTAGATTTACACGCCGAACTACGGTCGACTTATCGATGACAACATCGATAGCCAGGCGATAGCTGCACGACAAACATCGAATGCCAGCACGACTATCACGACATATTGCTGACCTAATCAATTTGCAACTCTACATAGTTCATTAATAAAAATATTTGAATTTCCAATAGGACAACAGACAGCTAGAAACTAAATCAATAGTAATAAAATAAATACAATTAATATGACCACAAAATATTAAAAAAATAAAATGAACACAGTTTTAAATTGAATGTATATACTTAAAAAATATATATTTCGAATATATATTTAATAAAAAAAATATATTATTCAAACAGGCTGATTTTCAAAACAAATTTTATAGTAAATTTGGATATTTTATAATTAATATAAAATTGTTTCTGAACAAATATTATTACTTTCGATAAGAATGTCATCGCAATGTTTATCATCGTGGAAATACTTTTGACAGCATTGCAGGCGTGTGCGATAACATGAGAAAAACATCGTTTACATATCGATGTTGCAAGAGATTTGGTGTGAAGATTACCACTACATGAAGGCGCCCCATTTCAAATGTTATGAACAAAGAAATATTTCTTAGCTATTATACGTTTCAAGCCAGAAACCTATAACTAATATTCAATATCGAATTATTAGTTGTGCGTGATGCCATAAATATTCGAATATAAGTTATAAAGCTTCCCTGTTTTTTTGCTTTTACAACTAATTAGCAATGGATTTTGAGACGCAAATATTCATTTTTTTAACATTTCGGGTTTATAAAGTCTGTGTGAGATCAATTTAAAGTGCAGCCCAGTTAAAAAATTTGAAGGTGGGCTATTTGCGGTTGATTGCAAAGTCTCGCACTGTCGATAAGAATTGATCGATTAACATAGCCAGTGTGTACACTTTAACATCGCTCTGTTAAGCAACATACAGTAGTAGTAGTACATACTAGTCGATAATCTAACGTTTCAGTACATTGCGCGCCTTTTTAAAGACTCAAATCAAGTAGTTGCACAAAAGTATATATAATTTCAGTGTGCTCATGTATTAAACATCAAAATAAATAATTTGCTGAAAATGAACACAAAACATCATTGTTATTACATTTATATGCAGCGGTAAGCTATTTGAAGTTGCATGTAGCTTTTCATAAACTCTTTTCAAATTCGATAACTTTGCTCTTAGAGATTTTCGCTGTGCCAGCGAAGCGCGCCAATTTCAAACGCATAATGCACACACTTAAGAATGCATCAAATGGCTCGAATTTAAATAACAATGCGAAGAATGGAACCGAATTGTAGTTGGATAGACTCTCAGAAATCCTCTGAGCGCCTTTATAAAACGCTTTCGGCACAAACTGAAGTTGGAAAAACCCCACGTTCTACATGGCGCTCAAGTTTAGCGTCTTTAAGATCATGCACGCCTTAGTCTATAGGCTTTGTAAGTGAATCCTTATTATATATTAGATAATTGATAAATATATTAATATTTAAATATAGGGAATCCTCCATTGGTTTCTATTCAAGTTAATCAAAATCACAATGAGTTGGTATTGGATGAGTTAGAGTTGATCGAATGAGGGACATATGCTAATGCAGTTTGGAAACATTTATTTTTATTTATGAAATACATTCTTTGTGTATTTAAGGAAAAAATAAATAAATCAAAAAAATTATTAATTGAATATATAAAAAATAAAATTAAAGTAAAATAATTTCCTTTTCTATTTTTTTTTTTTTTTTGCTGTCGATATTAATATTCCTCTAAGCTGTTATCGGCATATGGAATTTGATTCCAATCTTCAAAAAGCTAGCATACTTCCCCACATTTCTTCATTGGGACATTCCAAACGTTCCCATTTCCAACTCTTCTTCCTGCATACTCTTATAAATTGCTAACATAACCTCAAAAAGTTCAAACATAACCTAAAATTTCATAGCATAAATTGAAAAAAAAAACTCATCAATACGGATTTTTACTTGACAATTCTAATCCTAATGATTGTTTGCATATTTTGCGCAATTTTCAATATAACATAACCTTATTTCTGTTTTAATTTTTATAACTTTTGTTTTTTTCCATTAACAGTATTTCACTTTAGAGATAGAGAGAGAGACAGTAAACTGCACTTTTTCTAAGCTTTACTCTACACATTCCATTAAGATATTATAATATTTTATTTGAATATTTTTCAATATATATTTTTTTTTATTTGATAACCTCAAATAAGCAACATAACCTCAAATTATATAATGAAATTAAATTTGGATTTCAGTTTCATTGCCTCAATATTACCTTCAAAATTATATTAGGTTTACTTGAATATCTTGATATTTTATAAACTCGAATATTGAACATAACCTCAAATGATAACTGGCAAATTTCAATTAACTTCAATGTTTAATGCATACATAGAATAATAGCCTCAATATAAACTGGAGAATTATTTCTTGAATTTTATATATACTCAAGTATGCAACATAACCTCTAATATGATATATAATTTATCATATATCATATATTTAAATTAATTCTCATTTTTAATGACATTTTAAACTCCTTCAAATCTCAAACTCAATATAAGCTTGAAAATTATATTAATTTCCAAATATTCTTCAATTTTCGTAACCTCAAACTTTGTAATTTTCTTTCTAACTTTCGATTCTGATTTAAAATTGAAGACAGAAGCATAAAAAGTATTTCTTGCTCAACCAAAACTTATTGGAATTTTAAGCAAGCTGACTTAAGCTCAATATAATTTGATATATATATTTTTGATATATTTTTTAGACACCTCTAAGCTGGCTAAAATAAATAAAAACAAAAATATATTTTAAAAAATTATTTAAAATCAAAAATAAAAATAAATTCGTTGATTTTTGTATATATGGTATAACATGTTAACATTTATTATTGACTACGTTTTAATATCGCATTTTGTTTTTAGTTTTTTTTTTGTTTTTTTGTTTTTTTAGCATTTGTTTTTACGGTTCTTGCAGGTACTTAGTACTACTTGCTCCACTAAACTTGCGATTATTGTACGCTTGTCCTAAGTTAGTATAGATATAGATATATACACACATACAAGACTCTATATATAGATATAGATATAGATACATGAGAATTTGGGCATAGTTTAGTTGTTAGGGTTAATAAATACTAAAAGTTTAGGCTTTTGCATTAGATATATATAGATATACACACATATGTATATATATAGTAAATACATCTCGAGTTTTAGTTACACATAAGTTATATATTATATATATGTTGGTTTGTTTGTTTTTAAAGTAAAATATTTGTTGTTGTTGTTTAAGTAACTGTTAGAAGTAGCCGCTGTTGCTGTTAACTTGTTTGCTTGGCCCGAAGTGGGGGCTTCGGGCCAGGTTTATGCTCTATCAAGTTGAATTCGCACTTGTTTTTGTTTTTTGAGTTGTTGCACTTATTTCGCTAGACATTTAGTATTCGTATTCGTATTCATATTCGTATATAGTATATAGTTTATAGTTACAGACTAGGCATAGGCTAACACGTTAAGTCTTAGAGATAGGGTTAAATAGCACTTTATAGTCGCGGTTTATATGGATACATAAAATACTTGAGTAAAGATACGACTCAACCAGGCTAAAGCTGTTTATCGTTTTTTTCTTTCTTTCGTTTGTTTCTGTTTCTGTTTCTGTTTTTGGTTTGTTCCCTCGAAAATGTTAATGGTCATGTCTGGTTAAGCTAGACGAGATCAGGTTCAGACGATCGGCACGCACACCCACTCCATCAGCCGGAACAGCAGGGAGCACAGCCAATTCTAGGCAGCCGTCGTCACCTTTGCCGCGCCGCCAGGCGGCGCTGCTGTCTCGACTGTCGCCGCCGAGGCGCTCGCTGAGTCATCCAGCTGCTGCTCCAGCTGCTGCTCCAGCTGCTGCTCCAACTGCTGCTCCAGCTGGGGACCAGCGCTGCTGGCTACGGCCTGGCTGTTGCGCAGTTCCGGTGGCAGATAGATTTTGACTACGCTGCTGATCTTGGCACGGCAATTGGGGCAATTGCTGCATCTGTAAGGAGGGAGGAGAACACTCCAGTTAGTTTCTGAGCTGTGGGCTTTGGTCTGGTCAGCGAACTCACCTGGCTGCACACTGGGCACAGGCAATGACGTGACAGCACGGATTGAACACTGTGTTGATGGCCCGATCCATGCAGATCTTGCACTGCATGGCCTCGTTGATGCGGCTGTCCACGCAGCGCTCAATCGCCGCCTCACGCGCCTCCTTCTCGCGTATGGCCAAATCTATCTTGCCGGCCATGGAACCGCCAACATCGGCCGGGCCCACCGCGGACTCCGCCTCGGCGCCGCCAGCATCGATGGCCCCCACGGCCCCACGCTCGTGCAGTATGCGCCGCGCCTGATCATGGACCTCGCGACAGGTGTGCTGTATGTCGAACACGTAGCGCTTGCCCAGCTCCGTGTCCTCCTTGAACATGGAGGCGATGGTGCCCTTGAGGTCGCGCGTGAACTGGTTCGTCACCACGCAGCGCACCTTGTCGCAGACGTAGAACGCGTGCCGCTCCGTGATCGAGCGGTACAGCCCGGCGGCAATCGGCGGCTTCGACAGCTTGATCTCCAGCTCCTTCCGGTCGTTGTGGTCGTCCACGTACTCCAGCTTGAACGTGCGCCGCAGCGACTTGGCAGCGGCAATTGCACTGAATGGGATACTGCGAGGGCGAGAGAAAGAGAGAGAGAGAGAGAGAGATAAGTAATCCTGCGAGAGTCCTTGCGTATCCTGGGAACTCACCTTTCTTTTTCATCCCCACGTATGACTGTGATGCCGTGCGCGCCCACCGCAATGTCGCAGGGCGTGGCGCTCTCGTTGGTGGTGACCCCGCTGAAGAGCTCCTCGCCGTAGCCGGCCAGCTCCTGGATGCCCTGCAGCAGCCAGTACTTGGCCGCCTTTGGGGTCATCGGCAGCTTGGCCAGCTTGCTGTGCTCGCTGGCGATCTGTCGCAGGAAGTCGGCGGGCGGCTCGCTGTCGCTGTCCTTGTCCGTGGCGCTGGGCAGGATCAGGTACTCCTCGTACATGCGCAGCGGATTGCTGGCCAGCCGCTCGTCCAGCCCGGAGTGGCTGCTGCTGCTGTTGCTCGGGCTGCTCGAGCTGGAGGCCGACGGCGACGGCTGCAAGTTGTTGCTGGAAAGGGTCGAGGGCGCTGTGAGGGTGCAGCACTCGATGTGCTCCACGGACTTCTGTTTGGAGAGCCGTCGCTTCTTGAAGCTCAGCACGTGCTCCTTCTCCTTGCGCTGCTGCTCCAGCTTGAGCTGCTGCTGCTGCTGGGCCAGCTGCTGCTGCGCCAGCTCCCGGCGCATGCGCAGCGGGCACTCGGCGCGCAGCGACTGCTCATTGAACCGGAGCCCGTCCGCCTGGCAGAGCAGCGCCGCCAGCTTGGCCGCATTGGTCCAGTCGTGAGCGCTCAGGCGTCCCTCCAGCAGATCCCGTCGCGCCTGCATATAGAAAAGATTCCGCACGCTCTCCTGCAGGATGCTGTGCACCGGCACCCAGAACTTGACGCGCAGCGCCAACATCAACTGGGGCGAGCTGCTGCTGCTGCTGCTGCCGTCCCCATGCAGCCGATTCCTCAGGTTGTACCACTGCCTCGTGCGCGACTCCTTCTGGTTGGGCGTCCAGGGCTCCAGGCCGAAGTACTGCATTTCGCATATGATGCCCAGTCCCTTGCACACCTGGAAGAGTTTAGAAGAGATTGAAAATGGGTTAGTTGATGGTTGAGAGAGAGAGTGAGAGAGTGAGAGAGAGATAACTTAATAGTAATAATAATATATTAATAATAATAATAAATAGTAATAATAATAATAATATAATAATAATAATAAATAGTAATAATAATTATATAATAATAATAATAAATAGTAATAATAATAATATAATAATAATAATAAATAGTAATAATAATAATATAATAATAATAATAAATAGTAATAATAATAATATAATAATAATAATATAATAATTATAATAAATAGTAATAATAATAATATACTAATTATAATAAATAGTAATAATAATAATATAATAATTATAATAAATAGTAATAATAATAATATAATAATTATAATAAATAGTAATAATAATAATATAATAATTATAATAAATAGTAATAATAATAATATAATAATAATATTAAATAGTCAAAATAATAATATAATAATAATAAATAGTTATAATAATAATATAATAATAATATTGAATAGTCAAAATAATAATATAATAATAATAAATAGTAATAATAATAATAATATATTAATAATAATAAATAGTAATAATAATAAATACAAATAAAAACATTTAATCTTTTTGTTTCTATCCTCAAGTTAGCTCCTATGAATTGCAGTTTCTTAGGCCTTAACGTTTGCCCACTCCATTAGTCTTCAATCATGATGATTGATATGATTTGTATATAACTCAAATACACAGATTTGGAATAGCATTTCCTATTACTAACAGTCAAGTTTCCCAGGCTAAATTTCTCTATTAATTCGAGCTTCGTAGCTCTTGTTCCTTAGCCGCTGCATTGTACGTCAATCATGCTGATTGATGCACAAATATCTTTGAAAGCTTATATATTTCTCTTTCTTTGACTTATAGATAATAGTCTAGATAATAATCTATAGAATTTCCAGTCCAAAAAGTCTTGATATGAAAGCAGAACAAACTTTTATTCCTCCAAGCTAGGATCAATCAATACTCAACAGATTCCAATACATCATGAGTAAACCTGCTGATAATTGACTAATTTGTAATGTGAATATATCTGAATTTTCTATACTCACTTTGAAGCTATACTACAAATATCCACCTCTGTTGTCTCAGTATAGTTCTTCACTCAAGTCAATCATGATTGATGGACTCCAAGCATAACTAACTAAATAACTATAACTCTAACTATAACTCCAACTATCCCAGCCGTGTTCTATAAACCCAAAAGTAGACCGTATACTAGTTTAGAAAGGATTCTTGAAAATTGATTGGCACAGAACGGTTTTCAGATACATTTGTATCTATTAATTGCACGCAGCAATCCGTGGACTTGTTTGCAAACTGAATGTTTAGGGAATCAAAAAAGAAGCAGAAGCCGAAGCCGAAGCGGAGGCAACCTAATCGCTTGAGAAGCTTATCAGCTCAGCTTGACAGCGGCACTGTCAGCGACAAACAGCGCTGCGAGCTGCGAGCTGCGAGCTGCGAGCGAGTAGGGACCATGTCGACAATGTCCTGTCAGTTGTCCTGTCTGTGGGTTTGTCAAATACAACGTCGTTGCTATGACAGCAACAGCAGCAGCAGCAGCCAGCGACAACTGCGTCTGGCAGCATGTGAGCAGAGGGTTGTCTATGGAGCTGTGGGAGAGAGAGGCAGAAGGAGAGAGAGAACGTGTGTGGGTGTGGGCGTAAGGCCTCGAAATATTTGCTTATGCAACGAGCGTGTCATCATTGCGAATGGAACAAATTCAAATGTTTGCTGCACGTCAGCGCTGACAACGACAACAACAACGAAAACTCAAAGAATTCTATTTAGGAGTAAATGGGGAAGGTCCGACTAGAAGATATCCTAGAGCGGAAGTATAGGCTTTACTAGATTGAATAACTATTCTTATAGATGCATTTTCTCAGTTAGTTCTTAGCGTGATAATGTCAATCAGATATGTATAGTTGTCAAAGCACAAATCTGTAGTATTTTTAATGGGGGTATGGTATGGGGAATATGGTATCCAAAATCTGAAAACTCAAAAATTCGAGTAATTACAATACAGATCTACACAGTAAATGTAAAAACTCCAGCTCTTGCGTTATGCAAGTTACGCTTAAAAATAGTAGAAAACTCATCGATTTTTATCGATAACAGACAAACGACATGAGTTATCGAGTAAACATAAAATACTCCTTCTGCGTATGCTAGACACGAGCTTATATCTCAAGTTTCAGTTCTCTAGCTTTTGTAGTTTACGAGATTGCTGCATTCATCCTTCAGCAGTTCATACCCCACAGTCACAGCTCTCTAGTGGCTGGCACTGCGAACAAATCAGCATAGTCAACCAGTTGACGATGTTGTCGGTTTAATATAACAGCAATCCAGCCTGCCGCAGGACCTCCCCCCACCCAACCAACTATACTCCCGCTTGGGTCAGCAAAGAGGCAAAAAAAAAAAGATGCGAAGCGAAATTAAATGAAATTCGCAAAGCTCACACAAATTCCAGCAACAAATTTCTTAGTTATGTCGCAGCATCGTTCAGGCCCAGTGGCAGTGGCAGTCCTGTTCCCCTGTCCCGCGGCCCACTCCCCCATGCAAGAAGCACTTTGCATAATGAGGCAACTTCTGGGCCAAGAGGCATGCCGCCAGGCAGGTAGCCAAGGCAACAAGTTGCTCCCAAGGAGTCACGCGTCAGCGCCTCGCACATTTTCACTTTCCAATTAGACAGCCGCAGAATTTCAGATGAACTTTTCTGTATGTCTGTACGTGTGTGAGTGTGGGCGTGGCTGGAATTAGCCCTGGCAATAAACATGGCGCAATGTGCGCTGATGCGAAAGCACAAACCAAAAACCTGGCCATATTAGGCGAAATGTTTTGTTTTTACTAAGTTTACTAAGTGGAACATTCAAATTCGACTCGAGTCACGCATTTAATACTTCTTTATGTACTATTATTATCATCATTATCATTTGTATTAGCATTGGCATGGGCATGGGGCGTAGCATAAGCTTAACCTGCAGCATAAGCTTTATTATGAAAATTATCATTAGCAAAGGTAAAGATTATGTCACTTTCATTAGCATTATGAGAGGTATTAGCATTAGCATTGTGATAAGCGTCATTCTTAAGGATAAAGATGTTAGTAATATCAGTATTACTAGCATTATCAGTGTCATTAGCATAATGCTAGGCCTTAGCATGGGTATAAGCAGTAGCATTAACAGTAGCATTAGCACTAGCATTATCATTATCATTATTATCATTATCATTATTATCATTATTATCATTATCATTATTATCATTATCATTATTATCATTAGATGAATCGTAATCAAAATTCTTAGCCCGAGTATAAATAGCTAATAGTATTAGCTTCTCATTGCATTTCAATAGCATTAGCTTTAGCATCGGCTTAGCATTAGCCCTATCATTATTAGCCTTAGCAATAGCCTTAGCATTATCCTTAGCATATGCATAAGTGATTAATAACAGCATTAACATAGACATGAGCATTGTCATTAGTATTAGCATTATCATAAGCCTTGGTATAATCATATGTCATTATTATATACGTTATTATTTGATATATTGTAGCACTATTAGCATCATCATTAGCATTAGCATTAGCATCATCATTAGCATTAGCATTACCATTACCATTAGTCTAAGCATACACATAAACTATTCGTTTTAGTATAATATCAGTAGCATAAGAATAATCATTATCATTATCATTGTCATTATCATCAGCAATACCATTACCATTAGCCTCAGCATACGCATAGGCTATTAGTATTAGTATAAGTATATGATTTAGTATTAGTATTAGTATAAGTATATGATTTAGTATAAGCATTATCATTACTATATGATGGCCATCAACTTAGCTAATGCTTAGTACCAACTAAGACAAGTTCCTCTAACTTAATCATAGCCAGCGACATGCAACGATACATTCAATTTGTTCATTGTTTCAGATCTTTGATTTTGACATGGGTTCTCGAGAGGCTTCATTAGGTGCATACATTTTGGTTGGCAACGCAGCTCGAGTGGCTGGCTGAGGCGGGCTGCGGCTGGCGTCCCCCTGCAAATACCAATAAATTGATGCGACGTGCGACGTGCGACGTTCCCACGCAACGCCTACAACAACAACAACAAGAGTAACAAGAAACTGTGACCCCCTAGGAGCGACCCTGAGTGCGCTGCGGTCTGTATCGGATGCGTTGGCCTGGGCGACACTTCCACATCCGCCGCAGATGACGACGACGACAAAGAGCAAGAGAGGTGGAGAGAGAACGGAGAGGGGGAGGGGGGGTGGATGAAGGAATGCGACTGTGATTCAAATTGAGATTGAGACTCGACTTGAGCTACAAGTGGCCCTGGCAAAGCGCTGTCGCTGCATGTAAATCGATCTGCTAACTGGATTATGTTTAATTAATTGCATTCGCCATTGAGATACAAGCCAAAGCCACCCCCTGCCCCCTCTGCCTCCCCCACTCCCACTCTCACCGCAAGGCAACTGTCAACGGCATTTGGCAGCTTAATTAGTTGATTGTTGAAGTCGACGTTCGAGATGAATCGTTAATCGCAATGACTGAACTTTTGATTGGAAAATTTGCCACAAATGAAAACTGTAATTGAGTTAATCACAGTTCTTAAGTTCATGACGAGCAGGAAATGGCCAAAGATGAGCTGGAATTTCATTAAAAAAGCACAGAAAAAAACCCATATATGATGTCAATCTCTAATGATTCATATTGAGAGTTAAGTAAATTTAACGAAGCTTAAAAGCTTCACTAAGCTTTGTGCTTATGTCTTACTATGAGCTTTTTTATAAAACAGGCTTTTAATAATTTTTAAAAGTTCAATTTTATCTAATTTTTATTTCTTATATTTAATCATTATTAATTCCCTATATATTTTAATTTTATAAAATTTTTAATGTACTTCTTATAATTTATAAATCTTTATAGTGCAATTTATAATAGTGTAATTTATAATTTTTTATAATATATAATTTTTTATAACTTATAATTTTATATAATTTTTAAAAATTTGTATTGATTTATTTTCTTAATTTTTTACTTAAATTTTTTTTGTATAATAGTTTATATTTTTTTAATTTTTTTTATCATATATTTATTTGTTATTAAACTTCCGCGTTTGCTGCTTAGCTAACAGCTCGACTTATAAGCCAGCTTGCGGCGAATTCAAATTTGTTATTCAAATTCTGCAGTTCAATTCGCCGCGTGTCTTAAGAAATGCTGCACGCACACACACACATGCAAATACGTACATATGTATGTACATACATACAGAAATAAGCGAATCTGCTTTATTTATAGCTGCTCCGTTCGGAAAACAGTTCTAAATGAAAATTCAATAAAATTTCGAAAACTTTGAAAATTTAATGTCTGCCCAAATGCTGCTTAGTGTGTACTACATACAGTTATAAAGCATTTTGCTTTGTTATTTTTATTTTTATACCAATTTTTCGTTTGAGCGCGAAACGTGGCAACTAGCAGAAACAAAAAATGCTAAATCCCATTCAATACAAAAGCGTTGACTACGACGGCGACAGCGACGCCGACTGCAACGGCGACGGCGCTAACGTAGGTAGGTGCAAAGTCCACAATTTGTGTATTTTGTTCGTTTCGTTTCGCTAAAATTAAATAAAATGCGAATCGTATCAAAGGCAAATGCGAAACGTGAATTTATTTTTTTTCCTCTCTCTCTTAACAAAAGCCGGCGACATCTGTGTGAGTGTCTGTGTGTATGTGTGTGTGCGGCTGGAATTGTGGTTAAAGGAGGCCGATAACAAAAGATGCATATAATTTGTGCACAATTTGTACCAAGATTGTATAATGCCACGCCTGCCGAGTGGGCGTATGACGTCAACGGCAGCAGCAGCTGCACTGATTCCTATCAAATTCGAAAATTGAACAGTGCCCCGAAGGTGACACAAATTGAAATGAAAATATTGCCCCACGGGGCCGTCACAGTCACAATTTGGCATTTATTGCATTTCGTAATACCAATGTACATACATACATATATACATATAAATACCATAAAATCCTTGTCTCTGTGTTATTTTATTTAGTCCGTAAAATCAACAACAGCAGCAACAGTCGCCGCTGCTGCTGTTCCTCGAGTTATTAACTTTTTTACATGCAATCAACAGACTTCAACCGCATGTTTTAAGAGCTTCAAGAGCCCATGTCTTAAGAGAGCCACAGAGTCAAGAGAGTGGCGAACCAGATATTACAAGCATGCACAGAAGGTAAACAATGCGGAGCAAGCAGAAAACAAGTGTTGCTGCCAACAGAAGAGAGCAGCAGAGTCAGCAGCGTCTCGCTCTCAGCAGCAGCAAAAGCAAACACAAACAAAATTGTAAACGAGTGTAAAGTATAGTTGTCGAAGCTGGACGGGCTGGTGGTGGAGGGGGGGCTATGACTCGCACAACATGCTGGCCGGATGAGCAGAAAACCCGACCACTGCATTCGAATTGGACTTTGGACGGGCCTCTGAAACGCCGTTTGGACTTTGGACTCGCACACACTACGTGAGTGTTAATGCTGTTGCTCTCGACGATCGCTCTCGCTCACTGCCTTTGCTTATGTTATGTTATGTTTGTGTTTTGGTGTCTTTGGCATTTGCCGTTCTCCGTTTGTTGTGGTTGTTGATAAATCGCCATAATTGCAAATATGAGCGGTACAAACAAATCGGAGACAGGGAAACGAACAAGTGCCATATGATGCTCGGAACAAAGTAACTGAGACGCTGCTTTGCCAGCGCAAGTGACGTCAGCTGAAGCAGTGCGCGCCGGCTGTGGACTTTGGACTCGACAGTTTGCTGTTGGTCTCTCTCTCTCTCTCTCTCTCTCTCTTTTAGTCTTGACTTGTGCACTCATCCACACGCATGCGATTGCACGCGGCGAAGTTGCGCGTGCAATTATTTAACCAATTGCAATGAGTAGCTGCTTATCAAGAAATCTAGATGACACTAGACTAAGTTAGGTAACACGTTAGATAAAAGAAGTAGCCGGAGGCATGAACACATGTACATGTGTGAGCGCACGTACACATCTGTAACGAGCCCAATTGAAAACACACACACACATGTATGCATGCATAGACATGCATGTGCATGTTTATGTAAAAGCTAACTGTACACATGCTGATCTGTTGCTGCTGCTGCTTGCGTCGACGTCGACGTCGTCTAATCGTGCTTGACACGTTGGCATTTCAACATTGTTTAACTCTCTCAGTGAAAAATAAAAAAAGTAAATAAAAGGCAAACAACAAAGAAGCAAGCGAGAAAGACCCCCATAGATGGTTAGAATTGTGTTGCTGTCTCTCTTTTGTTGTTGTAGTCGTTGTTGTTGCCAACTGAGCGAGCACGCGCTGGGCGAGTGATCACCAAAGATGACGAAGATGACGGGGAAGAGCGACGCGCCGCATGCTAATAGAAAAGGGGAGCGACGCTGCAGATTGGCAATGAAAGCGAAGGCAAAGGAGATAACGGCAAAAGGGGCCTGCTGCAAACAGGTTCAATGCATTTGCAGTTTGATTGGCAGCAGGCAACGGCTCGGTTCAGCTCGGGTTCATCTAGCACTTGCTGCAAGAGTTCTCTTTCGCTCTCTCGCTCTCCCTCTCTCTGTCTGGCCGTAAATTGCACTTAAATGTGTATATGGCGATAGACGGTAAATTTTCGTGTCTGGCCGTATCACGTGCTGAGCGTGTGCACCTCCATAACTGTTAACCAGTCTAATTGAGCCAATCATTTAATGATCTATGCACACAGACACACACATAAAATAAAAGCTTCGATAAATTATCATAAACGAATGTCACGATGAATGATGCATGATGATTTGTGCACATGAGAACTAGACCTAACAGATGTAGTTGACAAATGCAGTACGAAATGTGTGTGTATGTACATATGTGTAAAAGGTTATGTACAGTGGTTCACAGCTTATAAAACCAGCATCGACATCAAATTTGGGCATGTGGCACTGGTTTTCAGTTGATTTTTGAGTTTTTAATTATTAAAAAATATTTTTCTACATTATTTTTTTTAATAATATTACATTTGCATTAAATTCTATTTAAAATTTTCAATTTTAATTCAGATTTTATAGTTAAAAACTATTATAAAATGTTATAAAAATATTTATTTTAAATAATTAAATATATATTTTAATTTTTTTTGCTGCTTTTTATAATTTAATTAACATCAAATATTTAAAAAATATATAAGCTAATATTTTATATTTTGTGTTCTATTTTTTATCTTTCTTTGATAACTCTCTTTTTAGCTACCCAATTCATCAGCTGCTTACCACTGTGCACGTACATATGTATGCACATTTATACACTTGTATATCCATGTACACACACACACACACACACACACTTGCTCATTAATTTGAGTATTTTTGACCTCAATTACTTTAGCATATTTTCAAACGAACTCAGCACATTTTTAAGCTAGGCATTTATAGCGAGCAAATAAGCATGAAAAACTTTATAAACTGTTGCAAACTCAATACATTAAATATGTATATGTGTGTGTGTGTGTGTATGTGTGCACAACATTTTCCCCAACAACAATTGCCCTGAGCGAGAATCCAATTTCACTTTCGGTTCGCTTATTTGAGATTAGTTCACAGCCCCCTATTTGTCGCGCCCCTGCCCTGCCCCTTATTTTGGCATTGTATTAAAACTTTTGCTAATCGCGCTCAGTCAGTATCAGCGCCCTCCTCCACTCTCTCTTTCTCTCTAACACTGTGAGACTGTGTGTTGCCTTGTTTATTATATTTACACTTGTTTTTTTTTTCCCTTTTTTTTCTTCGCCTCATTGCTTCACCCCTTCGCGTTCTTCGTCTTTCTGCTTTGGCTCGCTGTGTTTTCGTCACTGTTGAAAATAGCTCAAGCTGTTGTTGTTGTGTTCTGCTGTCCTCTGTAAGTTTAGTTCTCTTCTTGCATTTGCGTGTGTTTTATTAGTGTGTGAGTGAGTGTGCGTATGCCTGCGTTTGTGTGCATGTGTGCACGACCGAGTGACCGTTGGACTTTGAACATTGCACATAAATTTTATTGCAAAACGAGACTGCAGCAGCAGCGGCTGTGCCAGCGGCAGTGCCAGCGGCGGCGAAAACAAAATAAACTTTATGAAAACTAGAAAAGAAAAAAATAATAATAAAATGCAACAAATGCATGACAAAACCAATAGAAACGAAAATGCAAATTCAAATGCATTCGAAATTAAGAAAATCCTGCGCGGCTGCGATTTATGGCATAAGTGAAGCGCTGCCCGCAACGCGCTGACATTGATGGATTTGCGCGATATGAGAGGGAGTGGGAGGAGGAGGAGGAGGGGAGAACAGAGGTGAGCACACAGGTGTGTCTGTCAGTTGTCGATGTCCTCTCTCATGCAGCAGCTCTGCTGCATTTATTAACTTAATTGGGTTTCAGTGAAAGCTGCTGCAGCGACGTCGACTGCGGCTGAAGCGCAGTTTTGATTTCGCCTCAATTTATTGGAGCAGCAACTGTTAAGTGTCGTCAGCTCCTTTTTTGGGCAATTACCGTATGGAAAAAGGTACCGTTACCACTGCTGGTCGCTGCTGCAGTTTGTTGTGGCCCCAATTCGCAGCAGACGGCCCGTCCTCTGTCCTGTGCCCCCGCGCCTAACCCGTTCGCCTCGCGCTCAACATTTTTTTAAACACAGGCATAATGAAAATGTAAAACTTGCCCTGGCTACGTGACTCGGAGCACAGCGGCAGAGCGACGGAGTCACAGTGGAGGCTGCAAGCAGAATGATGTTGGCATGAAAATGCCAAAACAACCGCAACAACAACAACAGAAGCAGGCGACAAAGCCAAACACGACAAATTCTTTGCACATTGCAGAGCCCATAATTTTCGTATGCGTCATTTTCAGTGGCGAAATTGCGGTAAAGACAAAGCGAGGTCCTACGAGCGTGTGAGTGAGAGTGCGAGAGCGAGAGCGTGAGTATAATTGTGAATGAGCGTGCGTGCGTGTGTGAGTGCGACAAGTTTACAGCAGCGATTCGCGTGCGTTTTACAGCGAGGCTAGAAACAAACATGAGAACGCATTAAATTATTATGGGTACATAAGCAGCCGCGAGTGGCAGCCAGTTGTTGTTGTTGCGGGGCGATAAATGTTAAGCGTGGGGAGTGCATTTCGCAAGTGCCTCTCGCTAATTAGCATGTCGCATTCTCAATTGCCAGAACGTGACGCGAGATTGGCCAACTTTTGGTCACTTGCTGTGAACTTTGTCAGCTGCTGAACTTTTTTGCAGTCAAAGGGGGAGAGTGAAAGAAAGAAAGAAAAAACTAACTTTTGCTTGTGTTCGCATTATACAATAATAATATTAAAACGGAAAATAAAATAAATGTCGAATAAAAAATTATGCAAAAACAAATGAAAAAGAAAATAATAAAAAAAATGTATTTTTTGTACAATTCTTAAAAGTTTCCATGAAATTTAATTTGAATATTATTTGAAGTGAACTAGTTTATTTGTGAGTTCTTAGCTATTTCTGTTGAACAACATTTTGCTTAAGGTTCACATGTGAACTGGTTCGCAGTTAAAGCACACTTCTGTTAAATGCATGTGTGCTGTTAAAGCATTGCACATTTCTGTTAAATGCTGTTAAACTGCTAATTAAAATTTGCTTCACATTTTATTTGAATATCGTCGTCAGTGAACTAGTTCATTTATGCGTTTCTGGTTATTTAATGCACATTTCTGTTAAATGAATTCGTTCTGTTAAAGCAATTAGCAGAAACAGCTAATAAAATTAGCTTAACATTTTATTTGAATATTGTCTTGAAGGAACTAGTTCATTTGTGTGTTTTTGGCTATTTCTATTAAATTCTCTCTTGCTACTGGTTCACTTGTGAACTTATTTAAATTTCAGACACATTTCCCTCAAATGAACTTGTTCTTTGTGGTTCGCTTTGCCCAATTTAAAGCATTTCACCGCTAAATAAAGTTATTCTTTGGCTTGCATAACTCTGGAAACTCTGGTAATGCGTGTTCTAAAAATCACATCACATTTGGGCCATAATAAATTACATTTTGGCCTGCCTAAATGAAATGCGCAAAACTTTGCGAATGTTCCAAACAAATACGTAAATATGCTATGCATGTGTGTGTGTGTATGTGTGTGTATGTATTGGTGTGTGTGTGTGTAGACGAAAGTATGATGCATGGAAAAACTTTGCCACAAATAGAGGACTATTCAGTGCACATATTCCAGTTCTCTGGGTTTTACATTCCTCAAAAGCATGCAAACATTTCATGTGTGTTACGTATGTGTGTGTGTGTGTGTGCTCAACCAGGCGGGATGGATATATAGTGAAGAGTATCTTGTAAATCAGAGGTCAGGGTCTTGAGGCAGTTTCCAGCCAAATGAAAACGAAATGCGACTTTGCGCCTCTCCTGATGTCCTGCCACCCCAAGATGATGTCCTCCGCCCTCCCCCCCACTCCCCACACCGCCCCGCCACGCCCCAAAAAGAAGCAAACGCCATTTCTTTTTCGAGATGGGTGCCAAACGTTTTTAGTGGATTTTGTCATAGCCAAGATGCATAATACGATTATATTAAGCTGCACTTTGCCAAAGCATGTAAAATGCGCTAAAATAATATGAAAGAGACTTGAAAACTGTGGGCTATGCTCGACTGTGAGATGCCCTGTAAAGCTAAAGTTGATTGCATGTGAATTTAGAGAAGATTTATAAGGCTGGTCAAGGAATATATTCAATCAAACTTAATTTATAGTGCATAAATATTAGTTTTCATGTAAACGTTTACGAATACAACAACAAAAGGAAATGAAAAATGTAGTTGATAAAGCTAACAGAAGATAAATATTATAATATTATTATCATATATATTTCTATAAAAGCACAAATTTGCATTAAAAGCCCAAATTCCCATTAGATAAACGTTTACGAAAGCGCCACAAAGAGGAATAGCAAAAATAATCGAGGTTCATATCAGGCCAACAAAGTTACTACTTGTCAAAGTTTAGCTATCTTTTCATCAAAAATAGCACAAACTTAATTCAAATTCAATTTAAAACGTTTACGAATAGACTGCAAAGAGGAATATCAAAACCAAATCGAAGAACATATCTAGATTTATCAGCTATAAAAATATTAGCTTGTCAAAGTTTAGCTAACTTTCTAAAAGACAAACACCTAACTGTAAGTCGGCCAGTGAAACGTTTGCGAAAAGCACAACAAAGAGGAATAGCAAAACCAAATCGATTTGCCCATTGAGATAATGGCACTATAGTATTCTATACTATATATGTTTATATATCATCTAAAACTTTTGAAAGTGTTCCGCATTTGCCTTCATTTTGCACTCACAGTAGTTTCCATGACTCGACTGCAGAGGGCGTTTAGTGGGCGAGTGCGAGGGCGAGGGCGGCTTAGCTATTTGGGTGATGGCGCACTTCCAAATTGTTGTCACACTCAAAATTGCAGATAAAATGTTGGCGGCAAATGCAAATCGTTTTAAGCGACCCCCACACAGACCCACCCCTCTCCAGTTGCAGTTCCAATTTTTGGCTAGATTGCGGTGCACACAAAGTACTAATGCCAGGAAAATAGAGGAAAGTAGTACAAGACCATAACACAAAAGGAAACACGCCCACGGCCAAGCTGAGAGAGAGAGAGAGAGAGAGAGAGATATCTGCTATCTATATATACGTATGTTTTGGAAAATATATTTTTATGGGCTGCTGCTGCAGCTGCGGCTCCTGTCGATGATTTATCCAGCTGCAGGAGGCTCTTGACCATGGCCAACTCGCTTGTTTATCCATAAATCCAGCCCAGCCAGGTCGGCCGACAAGACAAGTTTGTTTTTTTGGCTCGGCACCAGAAATACACTTGCCATGTATTTCAATTAAGTTATCAAATACACACACACACACACGTGTACACACACTCACAGATACAGAGATACACACTTGTCGGCTTGGCAGGTAAAAATTTGTATCTGTTGGATTTGGGATTTGGCTGTTGCCTGTTGCCAGGCGCCTTGGCGCCTGCTTCTTATTGATTTTCTGCCGTTTTTTAGCACCGCTCGGCTATGTGGCACCTAAACGGCAATGGCCACAGAAACCACCTACACCCACCCACCCATCCACCCACCCGCCAGCACACCTGAAGCAATTCATGTTTGCACCTGATCATTTTGAATTTGATATGCAAACAGCAGCAGCAGCGGCTGGCAGTAATAATACATCGTTAAAACCAAATCCTGACTGCAGCCCAATTGGATTGGGCTCGCCTGCCGAGTGCCGTGCAGCGCTTTCATTATATAGTATAAACGCCGGAGTTATAATTGCGCTCGACCTTGTTCCCATTGGCATATCGGAAATCGCGCGTGTCACGCCTTCGCATGCCATGAGCAACCTTTGAGCCACCGTCCCCCGCCCCTGCACCACTCTGTCCGTCTATCCGTCACTCGCATGCTGTGGGCCATTCAAATGACTTGGTCATTGCAGTTAACGCCTGAACGACAAAGTCAACACAATTTGGCCGGGACATTTACGGACATCAGTGACCCACGCCCCACCCCCACAAGTGGCGCCAAGGATAGCTTTCAGATAGCTTCAGCCGCCACAGGCCGGCCAACTCGGCCATTATAAATATTGAATTATAAATATTTATACATATTTGTAATGCAAATCTCTGTGCCTAGCTTAAGCATTTCATATGCGACTTTCAACTGTCGGCAATAAAATTAGATATGCATTTCAGTTAATTGTGTTTCTATAATTCTTAAGCTTTTCTATCTTTTTTTTTGCTCATATCTCAAAAATGCTAATGATAAGCAAGAGTTGCTCAACCAGTTTAATTTATTTATATCTAACTATTAAAAAAATATTTATACAAGTGAAGTATAAGAAAACACTTCTTTATTAAAAAAAATATTACTCGATCTCTAAAAATTAAATAAAATATTTTTATATGCAAAGAAATTAAAATGTTTATTTAAAAAATTTTTTTTTAATAAAAGTATTATTTTTAATAAAAACTTTAACAAATTTGAAAACAAAATATTCGTTTTACTTAAAAATAAATAAAAATAAAAATAATAAAATAATAATGAATAATAAAATAATTCTTTACTAAAAATAAATCGAATAATGTACTCTTTTTATTTAAAAATAAATTTGTTGATACTAAATAATAAAATTATTCTTTTTACTAAAAATAAAATACGCTTTTTATTCAAAAATAAATTTGTTAAAAAATAATACAAAATACCCTTTTTATTTAAAAATAAATTAAAAAATTAAATAAAAATTATATTTAATCTTTGTAAATGTAAAACTATAAAAAATATGATAAATAACCCTACTTAATCATTTAGTCTTAATCTAAAATTTATTAGCTGTTATTTATTAACAAATACTTTCCAAAATTATATTTTTTAGATTCAATAAAATATTTTTTGAAAAAGTTATTAATTTAATTTTTCATAAAATTGATTTGTAAGTAAAAATAGTACAAAAAAATAGTAATATATTTTTAAATTTTTATTCTAGTTAAATATTTATATCACTAAAATAAATAGTTAGAGCTCAGCTAAGAAATAGCTAAGTATTATTAGTTAAACGAGCTTATTTGCTATTTATTTACCATGTAAATAAATTGCTGATTTTAAATACAGCTGAATTTATTTTATTGATTTATTTTAGTTTTATTATATTTAATATTTTATTTTTGAACTCAACTCAATTAAGTTTCACTTCAAATTAAGTATTTTCAGTAATTCCAAAAAATGGAATTGCTCCTTGAGCTCTGGCTCGTCGCTTGTGTGAAGCAACAAATGGTCAAGTAAATATTTACAGGTTTATAAATAATGCACAGAAAGTATTTAATTTACACTCGATGGCTCGATATTGGCAGTGGCCAATTAAAGTCAGAATAAATTTGCATACAAACAACTATATGTATATATACATATATACTGTGTGAGTTGGGATTATATTCTGTGTAAATCTCACATTGAAAGGTCACTTGAGCGCCCAATGACACTTTGCGCGTTTTTAATTAAAAGTGTTTACGGCATTTAATTAATTTTGCATGCAAGTCAGCCCAAATCCCTTAAAGAGGCCCAATTAAAAGGGAAAACAATGCAAATATTTTCTCAAATTGCCGCCGGCGTTATTTGCCTTGATTATTATTTTTGCTAGTTGCGCGCGGCTCAAGATAATACGCATAATTGGATTGCAGTTTAATTAAAATTGCGCTAGGAGTGGAGGCAAGAGAGAAAGGTTAGAGCTGAGCTTAGGAAATAAAAAGTTTTTTTTTTAAGTTACAGGAAATATTATTAATAATTTAGTGAAAGAATTTTGGACGAAGTTAGAAATTGAAGAGTTTCAGCTGAGTGTTGCTCAAACTTTTAAAGCTATAGATGAAAAAAGTTTAGCTCGAAAGTTGCTCTATATAATCCATAATATATTAGTCTTAAATGGGTATAGAAGGTAATGCTAATACTCGAGATTCGTAGATAACTTTAAGCCCAAGTAATAGTTATAAATAAATGCAAGCTTCAACCTTGCCTAGAGACCTCAACTAGCTCCTAAATATACTCCATTTGTTCCATGTCAACGGCGCGCGACTGCAGCAGTTAAGGCTAGTTAGGAGCTGATACAATGACAGGCCCCAGCGGAGTTGGGCTGAAATTGCTTTCTTATCGTTGAGGGCCCATCGCTAGTTCCGTTTGCCCTCGCGCTGCGCTGGCTCGTATATTTATTTTTTGTGTATTACCGATTTTCAGCAAACTATATATACATATATATATAGCGCCTGCATATGTGTGTAAGGAAAAGCTGAAAAACCACATGAAAAACAATAAAAGCCACAATATAAAGGGAAACAAAGGCGAAGCGCTGCCATTAGAGACACATCAAAATGGCACTCAGCGTCGCAAGGGGTTGGTGGGTGGACGGTGGGGGGATTGGGGCTATGTGGGGGCTGTGCTCAGCAGGTGCTGGCTTTTGAATTCGGCAAAACAACAAAGGCAGCAACAAAAACAAATAACAAAAGCATTCAATGCATTCGCATAGTTGTGGTTGTTGCTCTGCGGTTTTTGGCTTCATTTTCACGCAATTTATTGTTTTCGACGAGCCACCCAAACCAGCCCAACCACAAACTAAGCACCAGCACGAATTCTATGGTCGCTTGTACAAATTTTTTTTAAAGCAGGCAACGGCTTTTTTTTTTACTTTTATTGTTTATTATTGTTCTAAGCGTTGTTTGCTCGGCTCGAAGAGGTGCAAGGAGGAGCGAGTGGAGCGAGGGGCGTGGCTTGCTGGTGGGAACCTGTTTCCGTTGCAGCTTTGTTGTTGTTGGCAGGTTTCTATGGTTTTGCCGTTTCCTCTTTGCCAGAGCGAAAAGCAGTTCAAGGATATGCCGAGTACCCAGCCAGCCCCAGGAACAATGGCCACGGATATGAGCACAAGTATGAGTAGTCATAGCTCTTAGCTCGTGGTTAGCCCAAATGGTATTATCATTTGCCAGCAGCAGCCGAAGCAGCCGAAGCACCAGCTACATTGATTCTCCTCTGGCTGGCTGCCTGGCTGGTGTCGTATTCCGTCCAGGTTCTGGTCATCATCATAAAAGTATTACGGCCCTCGTGTCAGCTGCCAGTCGAATAGCCTGCCTGGCTGCCTGCCTGTCTATTCACAATGTTTTCACGGTCAGTGCACAGTGGTGCGCGACTTGAGTAAAAACTAAGCAGCAATTGCTTAAGAGGAACTCAGCAAAGCAGAAGCCCGACACAGCAAGAGCAATGCCAAAGGAAATTGCAATAAAATAAAAATAGTTGCAGATATTATATTGAAGTGGAACATATTTTAAAGCTAAAGCCACGCGATTTGTAAAATAAATATACAAAATATATAAATATATAAAAAATATATAAATATAAAATAAATATCTAATGCTATTCTTCAGCTGTAACTTTAAGAATTTTCTATGACTTTCTAATATATACAATTGGCTCTACAAATATCTAAGGGCCACGCACCACTGTTGCATAGTTGCACAGTGAGCGGTAATTGCATTAAGTGTCGGCTTAAAAGCCTGCCCCACCACACAGCCCTTGGAGCGCTGCTCAAGCAGAACAAGAGCCAAGCCAAGCCAAGCCAAGCCGAGCCACTGCTGCCTTGGACTGTGTGTGGGTGGGCGTAGCTGGGGACTATCGCATTGTCGTGCTGGCGGTCGTCATTGTCGCTGGATTAGCGGGGCTGTTAAGATCGCATTGTCGCAGTCCGCCCACACACACAGTCATGGCTAATTAGCTGCTGGAGAAGATGGCCAGTCCACCCACCCATCCACCCATCCACTCACCCACTCAGTTGTTTGGCTTTAACAATTAATCGATAGCTGAGCGCTTCCACAACTTGAGTCGCGCACGTGACGTGAGTCGATTTCATTAACGAGCGCGCATAAAAAAAAAAATATATATATATATATATAAAAACTGGACATCTATCTAGCAGCAGTCAAGCCAGCAACCACTCACCCACCCACAATGGCACGCGAATATACTTAATTTCCTTTTGATTGGACGCCAGATACACTGGGCGGGCGCAGGAGCTCGCGTTGCGCTGTAAACATAAATTGCGCTGCCTTCGCAAGGACACGCACTAAACAAACCCAGCCACTGGCAGCCGGGAGGACAGGTGCACGCACCACAACGAGTTGTTGCTGCCAGGCGAGCCCAGACCCAGACCCAGGCACAGCCACAGCCCAGGGCAGCACAGGCCAAAAAACAGAGTTGCCAAAGCCTCTTGAAATTGATTTTAAGTATTTGGAATTTGAGTTTTAATAAGTTTGTTTATGCAGCTTATCCAAGTATATTATTTTATATATAATATCCTAATGACGTTTATCGAAATTTGTGAACTGAAGCGTGTAGACTTTTAAGCAATATATATGTATATCTCTACACTAACCTAGGAACTTAAGAGTCTTGAAGAGGCTACAGCGAAAACTTATCTATTGGCTTCTGTACATCTATGAATCAATCCATATTTTGATCAACCTATCTATCTTGATCTACCTATCTATCTATCTGTCTATCTATCAGTCTATCTGCCCTATTCATATACATCTATCTATCTATCCAGATCTGTTTATCTATCTATTTTCTACTTTAATGCTTACTATCTGTCTATCTATTCATCTCCTTGTTTTTCTATCTATCTATCTATATCTATATACATATCTACATTATCTATTTGGCTATCTATCTATCCATCTGTCTATCTATCTATTTATCCTTTCTATCTAGATCTGACTTTCTAGATCTATCTATCTAAAACTATTTACATATGTAGATCTCTCTATGTAGTTCTGTCAACTACCAACTACTAACTATGTACATATATATCTAGATCTTTCTAGATTATCTATTCTATTATCATTCTATCTATCTATGTATTTGTATAAGAAAGATTTTTAAAAGTATCTTTCAGCCTCTAAGATTTGCTCATCTGAGATACTGTTTAGTTCTCGAATTTCTAATAAAAGTTTAGAAAATCATTTTAAATTACTCATGATATAAGGTTATAAAAACTAGTTAATAGGCAAGCAATGAACAGGTCTAGGAAAGAGATACAGATATAGCACATCAAAAACCTAATCAATTTCCATTACTAAACGCATTTATATAATATTCCAAGTAAATTAAATTGTCAATACATAGAATATATTTGTTCATAGAACTCACTGAACCAGAAATTCTTATCACAGCAGCTGACTTGACTTGACTGAGCTGGAAAGGCGACAAGCTGTAAAGCTGAACTCATATCGATTGAGTCACATGACAACTCTGGCGTCTGGCTGTCTCTGCGTGTCTCCCCCTCCCTACCTATATCTACTGCAGCTCCTTTGCCTCGACCGCAGCTACTCCCAGTTGGTCGTTTTGCATTTTGGGCTAACAAATGCGAGTTTTGGGCCGCTCCACATGACCCACAAAGCAGCAGCAACAACACGAACAAAGCAGTTGATAGACGACATTGGTGCAATGAAAGCGACAGCCCTCTGGCAAATGCATATTGATAAACGGGGAGGGGAGTGGGTGGTTGCTTGCCTTGGGGCTAGCCCCAAATAGCCCCAAATAGCTGCGCACTGCATGTTGTTGCAATTTATTTCGGAGAATTTGCCAATGAGCCAGAGCCTGATGCACAAGCAATTGCTGCCTGCTGCCTGCTGTCCCGATTTAATTGTTTGGAAAATAAAGCAATTAAATGAAGGCAAAAAGTAAATCTGACATCAATAATTTTTGTATAAATATGCATATCAATAAGTGCATACATATGCATATATATACATATATATATCTCGATTGGATTATGCATTGGGGAAATGGAAAAACTACGCAATTTATGCAATCAATGCATATCTAGTGAACATGGCCCGCATAGAGCTGAACTGAACTGAACTGAACTGAACTGGCTTAAAGCCAGGATGCAATTGCTGGCCATGTCCGCATGCCAATTAAATTCGCCCGCAGACAAAAAGCCAAACAGGCAAACAGTAAATGTTTCAACAACAAAGGCAGCAATCGAAATGCCAGCAAATTAATTTAAGCATAACAAATTTTATGGCTGCTAAAACTTGAAGTGCAAATTGTTAAACAAAAATTGTTTTGTTTCCCTTTTTTTTCGAGTTCTTTTTATTTTATTTTACTTTATTTTATATGTATATATTTTTGTTGCGCAGTTCGAAGTTGAGTGCGGAACAACAAAAATGGTAGCACACAATGTGAATAAAGTAAATATTATATATGCATATGAATATATATATATATATGTATGTATATACATGTGCTTACACATGGGAGCAGTCATCAGCGAGTGTTTAAAATTTATGGCAAAAAAACTTGTTGCGATTTTTTTTGTGTGATATTTTTTCGTTTTTGGCATGTCGAAGAACAGCGCAAATATCACAGCTCCAAATAAAGCAAACACAATACAAGCAAAACATAAATAATTAATAGAGTATATATATATATCGGCGGAGAGGGGCCTTGAAACGCACGCGCGGCTTCTGCATAGGCATTTGCGAAATAGTCTTTAGTAATCTCTCTAAACTCTCTAGAGCGTTTTACAAACGGGCAGAAGTTAACTCTCTGCGCAAATAGAATGTGTATAATTATGGTGTTGACTCAAATTGTTAATAAGTCGCGGCGGCAGTTCAACTTCAAGGCGAAATGTCAACAGCAGTGCGAATAAAAAGGCGAAGAAGCAGCCAAATAGCACGACATAGACACAGAGACAGAGGCAGAGGCGGATGCAATCAAGATATATAGTAGATAGAGCTACAGATAGAGCTACAGATACAGATACACATGAAACAAATACAGATACATTCAACAGAGATATGGGTATAAAGAAAGATACAGAGACAGATACATATAGATTCACAGATACAGAAACAGATACACCTGCAACTGATACAGATACATTCAAGAGGTACATATATACAGATATACATATATACAGATACAGATACATTCAGCAGCTTTAGCTGCAGATACACAGATGGAAATACACATTCAACAGATACCGATGCACTAACCCTTGTATCTATATGTTTAATACAAGTAGAATTACAGTTTATAGATATAGATACATTTGATAGATATGCCAGATTCTTTTCATAGATATAGATACATCTGCACAGATACGTACAGTCACACTTGAATATGCAGATATAGATAGAGTTGGAGTTACATATAATAGATACTTTTATTCATTCGACTGCTTCAGATACAGATACATACACAAGTGCAGATACCGACATGCAACAGATACAGATACAAATCCACTAGCATACGCAGTTAGGGTTACACCTAGCGTTACATTTCATAGTTTTAGATACAGATACATTCGCAGATACAAATACATTCAATAGATACAGGTACAGGTACAGACACACCCTCACAGCTACAGCTCTCACACAAGTGAGCACAGTTTGTCAAACGTTACTTGACTTTAAATGCGAAAAAAAACAACCGGCAAAAGATACACACATATATCTATACTATATACATATATATTCACATATATGCATAATCTGTATAGGTATCTGGCGCAGCTGTATAGGTAAATCTCGTTTCGCGTTTTTTTGCGTTTTAATTTTTTTCATGTCTGGGGCTTGTCACAATAACAATAACACCTACGAAAGCGAAGAGAAAATGAACAAAACTAAAAAATACGAAAAAAAAATATGAAAAAATAATAAAAAAAACATCAGTAACAGAAGGCGGGCAGCAAAAAGAAATGTGTGATAAAGACCAGACTACAGACAGTGTAAACAAGAATGCTCCAGTTGCCAAATGGCTAGACGGGAAAATACCCCGTAGGCGGACTCTGGTAAAAGATAATCATATGCCATAAATTACCTGTGCTAGAAAGCGTAATTAGTAGATTGTAGCTTAAGCAATGTTTGACATAAGTAATCGAAAAGTATGTTAAACGATATTTATCGATATTAGAACTAATTAAGTACATTATTTCATTACATATAAGACAGCTGAGTATTTAAAATCATTTAATCAAGTTATGTAGAAGCAATTATATACAAAAGCATATGCTTATCGATATTAATCGATATTGGTTTTATATAAATATTATGAAATTTAATGTTTTAGGAATAAAAAATATATATAGTTGCACGTGCTTTAATTTTCGATAAAGTGTGCGATTTTCACCTAAAAGACTATATAAAATCATATATTGATCGATATGTTTCGATAATCAATCGATTTTATATTGATATATCGATTCTAAAGATTTATTTCATAAATTTTAAAAGATCAGAACCCAGTTTTTTAAATCTTCGAGTTAAACTGTGAAGACTAGATAAAAATCGCTATTTATCGATAGGTTAGAGTATTATAATTGATTTAAAAATATAGCATAATTAATCTTTAAGTTAATCTGACTACATTATTAAATAATTATTAAAATTACTCTGCCCTAAGTTATGGTAATTTATGTTACATATTTAAATTATTATTACAAAATCCCCATCAAAATCAACCCACCCCGTTGCACCCCCCACCGTCACAGGGTATGGCAAAAAGTGTTTTGTATAAACTGCAGATATATTGAGGCACAAATTGAGTTGGCTAACAAAGTTTATTTTTTTCTTCTTCGAAAACTCCTGTAATGCGAGTATTACGAAAAAGTTATGCGCTCAGGAATTGATCGAAGCGCTTTGGGGCCAAGGCCAATTGTTCGAGAGCGATAAACCAAAAGAATCCAGCCGAGCATAATTAAACTTAATTAAGCAATGTGTGCATAATAAAAAAAAAAAAGAATTAATTAAGTGTTTATAAGACTCTTGGGATGTTCGCGTAGAAATTGCGTCTTAGAAATGAATTTCGTACAACGAAATTATTTATAATTATTTATCATTTACGTTTCTGATTAGCGCTGATATCTTGCGCTTTATCTTTTGCTGCCCGTCTCTTTGTTGTGTTCGCTGTATATTTTTCTTTTTACTTTTGATCGCTGCTGTTGACATAAGAAATTTCAGGTTTGCTTATCAAAGAGAGAGAGAGAGAAAGAGAGAGAGAGAGGCCACAGTGAGAGGCAAAGCTTGTTCAGCTAATGATTTATCAGGCTGCATGCCTTTCAGCCTTTTGTCTTTTATTTTTAATCCTACATAAATAAATACAATACAGACACCCACACACACACATAGACAGTGCTGTGCATTCATCAGATACAAATTGTTTGGCAGGCATGTGCCAAGTTGAGATGCTGTTCACAAACTATGCATAAGGCGCTGGCGCCGCCTTTTGTCAAGCAAATTGGCCAACGGCAGATGCTGCTGCTGCACTTGACCCGCTTGACGGCCCACTTGAGTTGGCTCATCAGCCCGGCTTAGCCCAGCTCGACGCCCACGCCTTTCAATTGTTGCCACGCACTTCAGCCAGGCAGCGATGCAGCGGCTCATCTCAGCCATATGGCATCCTTGATCCCTGCAGCTGCATCGCAGCAGCTGACAGCAGCGCGCACAAATATAATTACACCCAAAGCCAGCCAAAGTCAAACTGGTGCTTCCTGCACGACAGCCAACTTTGCCAGCCAGCAATCAGTTAACGTTGTAGTCAATAGCAAAGCACGGAAACCCATGCTGACGTCAGCTGGCTAGTGGGGGCGCTGTGCCAGCCACAGTGGCTAAGCAAGCTCTCTCTCTTTGAAGTTCAATTGGTCAGAAGGAGAACTTCCTCATTACAAATATATAATTAAATACAATTTTAAAGAGGAATTTTACTGATGGAATGTTGCTGCCAATTAGAAAATGTTTGGATAACGAAAAGAGAAGTAAAAGAGTTGAAATTAAACTTTATAAAATTGAAAAAAAAAAACATTATTTTTAGTAATATTCCGTTATACTTTAAGCACCTGATAATTATTAAAATAATTTAGTTCGCTTTTATGTAGTATTTGCACACCTGCGTTAAACAGTTTATGAACTTATCGCGACATGATAAAACATAAACTGGTGGCTAATATATTAGTCACAGTGCCAAAACTTCAATTTATGGGACGAAATTCGGATAGTTTTTAAATTGTTTATGAAACTATATTTTATTAAAAATAATAAAATATTATATACAAAAATAATAATAATTAAATACATAAAATATACAAAATATGCAAACTAAATAAAGTATAAAAAAAATAAATAAATAAAAGAAATTGAATTTAACTTAAAAAATAAAAATAATATTAAATAAAAAACCTAATTTAAATTAAATTCAAAATAAAATAAAATACAAATGTAAAATAAATTTAAAATTAAATAAGGTAATGTAGTTTTGTAATTAGAAAAATTTAAAATAAATTTTTAGATATACATTACATATTAGATAAATATAAATTTTTAAATTTTAGATATATTGCAGTAAGTTAATACACATTTATTGTATTAATAATAGATGTGTATAATAATAAATAAATCTAATTAAATTTATATGAAGTTTTTAAACACATTTGTATATTTTTCAAATATGTTCTGCATAATCAATATAATAATATAATTCAATTTCACAATTTGAGTAATCTTCAGTTTTTTATACAATTTAGAGAATTTTATTGAGTAACTCAATAATTCAACGCTATCATCTATAATGTTACTCTGCAAGGCCTCTCATATTGCGCCAGCTCGTTTTGTGTTTTTTGAAAAGCCTATTGATTAATCATAATTCTCTATTGAGTTTCTCGAGTGACTGCAAAATGACGCTGCAAATTTGGTGGACTTCGCGCCTTGCGCTGCGGGTTGCAGTTGCAATTCGCGCCGGCAGTTGTAGTAGCCACTCGAAACCGCAAAACGTAATTGCCTGGGGTACAGTGGGCATACGATAAGTTGTTCAATTGCTAATAGTAAAGATTTCATGATTTTACCTCTATCTCCCCTTTCTCTCCTCTCTCTCTTTTTCTCTTGCTTAGTTAATATTGATTATATGATAAAAAAAACATGTTCAAAACTCAATTTGCGTGCCACCCTGCAGCAGTTTTCACTGTAGCAAGCGAGTAACAGGTAATTAGCAAACTCATTAACAACTTGCGAAAACTGTTGCATGCGGCCCATAGTGCGAGCCGGGCGGAGACCACCCATCCACCCACGGCCACTGTGCATGGAGTGCAGTTCGAATGGCAAATGGTTGGCCCATTACGGCAAGCGGAACTCCCGCCTTTGCCTCCGACGTACCCACGGGGTTGACTTTGAATGCATTTGAATTGAATCCTCCGTAACGAACATTCTGTAATTTGCCTTTGACATGCGAGCATGAAAAAGCGTCACAACTTTTGCCTCCGCATGGCAGCCGTACATGTAATACAAATGTAAATCAGTTTGTCAAGCTCGCTCCCTCCCTCTCCCTCTCTCTCTCTCTCCCCGCCTGGGTTCAATATACTCGCTGGCGATAAGCCTTAGTCGCCTCTGAAAATTATGCAATTCTAAAGCCGTTGTCGTCCCCTTGACCCCGCCCCGGCCGTTGCTATGGCACTGCCGCTTATCTGCTCAGCGCACAGTTCATTTGCGAACAGCTGCTGCTCCTAATCGCGATCGTGCAACTTGCGCTGCGACTGCGACAAGTGCCAAAGGAGTTCGTTAGTTAAAGCAACTAGAGGCCTACTTAGAGCACTTAGAACAACATTTAAGTGTGTGTCTTGCCCGCTAAGTGTTAAGATCTTAAGTTATTCATGTGGAAACCCAAATGCATCTATTAAGTGACCATTCTCTTTGAATACAAGGAGTGAAAGACGCTTTAAGTTGTTCTATCTGTTAATTTGAATTATTTTACAAAAATTCTAAAAATCTGGTTTTTGAGCCATTGATTATATATATTTTTAAATATTAAAAAAAAAAAACAATAATTATTAAATAAAATATTTGTAGTTTATTTAAATTAAAATAAAAACAGCTCAAGTTTAATTTAAATTTAAATTATATTTTTTATTTTCAGTCATAGTTAAATTTAAAAAATATTTAAATTATTAGGTTCAAAATAATATATTGAAATTATTAAATTTAAAGAAAGTTATTGAAATTATTAAATTTTAAATAAATTATTTTAATTATTAAATTTAAAATAAATTATTTAAATTATTAAATTTAAAATAATTTATTTAAATTATTAAATTTAAAACAATTTCTTTAAATTATTAAAAATAAAAAAATATTTAAATTATTAAATTTTATATAAATTATTTAAATTATTAAATTTAAAAAAAAATAATATTTAAATTATTAAATTTAAAATAAATTATTTAAGTCATGATGTTAAAATTAAATTAAATAAATTATTACATTAAAATAAAATTGTTTTAATTATTTTAATAAATATTAATAATTTTTATGGAATTTAAAAACAAATTTATTTAAAATTTGACATTTGAAAAATATTTTTAAAATGATTTTTTTTAATATAAAATTTATTTAATAGTTTCTAAATGCTTGAAATTTGAGAACTCTTTTCGTTGAGTAAGTATTAAAAGCATTAACTGTAAAAGTGCCTGTCAAAGGTTGACAGCTTCAAACGAGCGAACTGACAGCTAAATATGTAAATAAATTTCTATTTTTTACAAATAATTAAAAATGCATATATTTTTAACTTGATATATTATAGTAAAACGCTCATATAATGAAAAGCTGTAACTATAAGAGCGCCTGTCAAATCTTGACTACGAAAGTGACAGCTAAATATATTGATGTTAAGTTTTTAGCTATTTTGTCTAAATAGAATTTTGATTTATAGGTATAGTTGAGCATGAGTATTAAAATATTATAGTATTATAATAACTCATACTAAATATATATTTAGTTTATATTCAGCACATATTGTGGATAGATTTTGCTTATGCCTAAACAATCGCAATGATTGTAGACGATTCTCTTTCGCTGGGAATCAATTTTGAGCCAGGCTCTGTTCATTTCACAAATTGCACGTGAATCACACATGAGCTGCAGATTGATTGCCACTCATTCGTATCACCTGTGATTGGTCTGACAAACACTTGAGGACGGAAGTTAATTGCCAGTCAAGTGCGCTGCAGATATTATTTTTTGCGCTTTCATTGGCTGGAAATTAATTAAAAATCGACTTGAGTAATTCAATTAACCAGCTTTCACAACCTGCCATTGGGCAGTGGGCGTGGCTGTTAATGACATCATCATCATCATCATCAACGTTTGGCAACGTCATTAATCTAATCAGCATTACAAGAACTTTGTCATTGCTGATAAGTCGCAAGGCGAAGCAGCAAACGAATCCGAATCCGAATCAGAATCCGTAATCGAATTCAAATTCTCTTTGATGACGCATATCAGGCAACTGATTAAATATTAACTATATTAGTGCGGCAAATTGTCTATAATAAGGTCGTGACAAAGACAAAGTGCCATTTGCCTGAATACTGAATAAGCGCATGTGAGATTATGAATCGTGCCTTGGCAATAATTATGAGCATCAACTTGTCATCAGCAGAGCAGAGCAGAGCAAAGCAGCAGCTGCTGCTAAGGGGGCAATAGAGAACAGAGAGAAAGAGAATCAGAGTGCATTTAGAAAGAAAGAGAGAGAGAGAGAGTGATTAGAGCATCTCAATTGAATTGAATGCCAAGGCAAAAGTTTGAGTAGATTTTAATGTAAGTTTTTTATTACTTTTAAGCGCATATTAAAAACTTAAAATCTTCTTAAACTCACTGATGCAATCATCGACGATTCATTGCATCAGCCAATTATTTCGAAGACATCAATTAAAGGAATATTAAAATTATGCAGACAAAAGTTCGCTTAGAAACAGCATTTAAAAACGTTGAAGATAATAAAAAAGGTAATAAATAAAGGTGAATACGATTCAAAATTTGAGATTAGATTTGAGAATCTAATAAAAAGTTTTCAATAGTAATACAACAAATATAAATAATTTATATTCATATATAGAGCATAGAGTAAATTAAATTTGAAATTAAAGAAAACTCACTGAAATTTTTTAAAATTATGAAAATAAATTTGGAAATATTTGTAAAAACCTTGAAAGAAATATTACAAGTTTTAAATATTCTTTTAAGATTATAAACATGAAAAAATATATATAGAAACTAATTATTATAGAAATTATATTTATGTATGTATTAATTTGTGTTTTAATATTTTATTTTATTTTTTTTTTTATTTTAATTATTATATATTTCTTTTTATTAACTGTTTTACTTTATATTTAAATTTTAATTATTATATATATCATTTGATAAACTCAGAGAGTTTATGCTTCATATGATTACTAATATATATTTCTCAAAGAAAAAAGAGTTTATTTAATACGAATTCAATTAAATTAAAACTAAAAAAATATAAATTCATTTGAAACATTATTCATTCAGATTTATATGAGTTTCATTAAATACACTTGATTTCAAAATATTAGTAATAGTTTTTAATAAAAGCTCAAACAAAGAATACTTCAAGATTTTTACTAAATATGAAAAATATTTGTTTTTCAACTTGACTCTTGATTAAATACCAAGTAAAACTTCAAACTATTTGCTTAAGTATTCTCACTAAATAATCGAAGTATTAACTTTTGGTAAACAACTTTTGAGTCAGCAATGAAAATATGCAACAATGATAGTTGAAA
The DNA here is from genome assembly GCA_035047545.1 of Drosophila paranaensis. Taxonomy (NCBI): domain Eukaryota; kingdom Metazoa; phylum Arthropoda; class Insecta; order Diptera; family Drosophilidae; genus Drosophila; species Drosophila paranaensis. The sequence goes on along the minus strand of JAWNPL010000026.1, from coordinate 6,525,675 downwards.
TTAAGTTACGAAATGTAAGTTTCTAGAAATTGATTTACAATAATATGTATGCATTCATATATGTCTATATGTTGTATATATATTCGCTATATATCTTCCCGATCATTAGCCATTATCGCGCAGTAAACGAATTAGACGCTAATAAGTATGCCAAATGAAAAAAAAAAAAGAAAAAAGTGCTTATCAATTATCTGATAAGATATGGGCTAGAGTGCCGTTAGTTCGGTAAAAAACAATATGAATTCTCGCATTTAGTAATGTCGAGGTATCTGGAAAAAGATACGAAACTTGGCAACGCAATGCGAAGAAGAGAAAGGCGTGAAGCAACGCCAAATGGGGAACGGTCTGGTTAGTATTTACTTAGTATATGTGATACAGGAATACATATATATGTAATACAAATATATATATACATATACGAAAGACATATGTACACATTGTGTACTATAGACTTTTGCTTGATAACAACTTTCGTCTGATTAGATTGCAAGAACAAACGCACACACAGAGGCGCGCGAATTGGAGCCGACAAGACTTAATTAGGCTAACAAACAAGTCGAATTGCCAAATTGGGTCGTAATCTGAGCTAAAGTCAAGAAGGTATATGGCGTGCAAAGAAGTTAGACAGAAGCTAGAGCTCTACCGGGGGTGTAGGGGTGGCTCCAAGTGCTCCCTGTCCGTAACAGAAGCAGCGGCTCTCGAGTGTTTGCTTTGAACGTCTCAAGTAGGCGCTCAGCACTTGGACTTTGCACTGACCAGAGAGTACAAATCTAACACATAGATTACATATATATATATATTGTGGGTACTCGATGATATACGACTTCTGCGTTGTTGGCTAATAGCTCTTTTGTGCCCATATATGGAGTATCTGAACAGCCTTTAAGCTTCTTGTTTCACGTTACGAGGCAACTACGTTGTGGCCTTCTTGTAATACCCCTAATCTTTTTGTAGAGTGTTAGTCATGGACTTTGTATTGGTCTTTGATCTACCTATATATATATATTGCTGATCTATATATATTTTTATATTGCCGATCAGCTTTAAAATTCAAGTGTGCTTCAGCTGCAAAGCAGAGCCATATATCATATTATAAGTATTTTTCAAGTATTACTTATCGATTCTTTAAGATATTTTTACTTCACACTCGTATAGGAATCTTCGCATTATACAATAATATTTTCTATATATAGCTCACGTATTACATGCATCGCCTGTGCTCTTTGTTCTTCTTTGTAACTTCTGCGCAGTACGAAAAAAGCTAAAGATAAGCAAACTTCGAGGCAGCCCCCCGAAAGACTCCATGTGGGGAGGGGCACGGCGAGACCCCCCGCCGCACAAGGGCAACTCACTTGGCATTTAAAACGAATTAATGCACAAACAAACAGCAACAAGACGTAAACAGCAAATTAAGCGAAGAACTGATAACACACACAACAAATGCGAATCAATTCAAAAACCAATTTTTACACTCGATGATAGTTGGCCGTGCACAGGTGATAAGAATTTAAATATATGATTAAAATACGAAAAAAAGTATTTATATGGAAATTATAATAATAATAAATATAAATAATAATCGCTTGCAATCTAAGTAACTTTTAAATACTTTGAATATCATTTGCAAGATTAATAAATTTAATTTCAATAAAATTAAATTAAAGCTTGAACTTGAACTCTTTTCTGGCATGTCAAAATGAAATATGTATTTTAATATGTATATATTAAAATTTAAATTTTAAGCATTTTTATATATAACAATATTTGTTTACATCACATTATTTTTAAACCATCAAGAAATCAGGTTAAGCATTAAAAATTAAATTAAAACATAAATCAAATTTGCTAGTTTTCAAAAATTTAAGATTTGACAATTTAAATTATTAAATTTTTTTTTTAATTTATTAGATTTTTCAATTTTAAAAATTTAATAACAATTATTAATTTACTTTATTTAGAAAACTCTTTTAAATTTCAATATAAAATATTTATTTATTTACAATTATTAATTTAATTTATTTATGCTCATATCAAATAAAAATATTAAAATTATTCATATAGTATATTCATATTTAAATTGCAATTATATTTTAATTAATTTTAATTTAAATTTTTTATTTTAATTTATATAAATACTGAAATATTCAACTGATAAAATTCAAAAAATTCAATTTCAAGAATTTTTAAATAAATCAAATAAAAATAAGCTAACAATTAAATAAAATTTATTTATGCCCATATCGAAATGTCAAAAATAATAAATACCCAAGTATTTGCAAATGAAATATATATACATATGTATATACATACATTTCTATAAAAGAACAAAACAACATCGTAAATTTGAGGAATTTTGTTTTGCAATAATGTGCACAGTTATTTGGTTGTTTTCGCTAAGCGTTGTCAATCAATTAGCCATGCTTAATGCTTACTAACTAAATGGGCTCTGGAACACATTTTTAGCTGGGTTCAATGTCTATTATTATTGTTTTGCTATTGTCGATCTACAATTCAAATGGCTGGGCACTTGCTATTGAAGTCCAACGACTTTTGCTCACCTTTTCGAGACATTCTTGGCCGAGGGCCTTGGGATCCAATTTGACGGCCCGCTGGTTGCCGTCTGGCAGGTCCACAATGCACCACATTTTTGATATTTTGACTCCTTTTTGATCGAAAATAAAAGTAAAAGCGATTGGCTTTTCTCTCTATCTCTCTCTCTCTCTTCCTCTTTCTCTTTGTTTTTTTCTTTCTGTTTTGCTTTTTTGCGCTTCCGCGTTACGAAAACACAAAACTCAATTGAATTTCAGCAGCTGCGCTGCTGACGTTAGCGTCGCAGTTGACGTCGCTGCCGGAGCTACAGGTTGCGTTCGCCTTGGCTCTTAGCAAAGTTTGCCTTTCGCTTGGAGGGGGGAAATCCAGCTTCTGTTCTTGTTTTGTTTTAGTTTCTTATTTAATTTGTTGCGCACTTAATTTGTTTAAATTATTTAACACATTGGAATTTTGCGAACATTTTTTGAGCGGCACCGCACGCCGTCTTTTCACTTTTGTTTTATTTTCTCTTCCCTGTACCTTTGTACCAGTATATATATATAAATATATATGTTTATTTAAATCTTTTTTCGCTTTGTTTTTTTGCTGCTATTTTTATTAAACACGATTTTCAATTTTGATTTTGTTTTTTTGGCAGACGCCGTTCCCGATGACGTCGTTTTCGATGCAGAGCTGCTTGTTGATTTCCGTCCGTTCAACACAAAGTTCCCGATACAATTGAATTCTAGTTGGAGGCGAAGCCAAGGCAACCGTATTTAAGAGGCGGCCAACGCTGTTACGCTTAACAGACAGCGCTGCTCTTAAACACTGCTGTGCTCAAATGAGCTGCTAACAGTTTTGTCCACTGTTAAACGTCAATTTGCACCTCTTGCTGCTCGCTCTTTTCATGTTAGCTGCCTAAGGTAATTTAACAGTGCGCATTTTCTCTCTCTTTCTTGTGATTAACACGACTGATGCTGCTGCTGTCTGCTCTCTCTTCTTCTCGTGCTGCGGGGGAGTGGCAGCTGTTCCATTCAATTGCCATGCACAGCTGTTGCTTTTGCCTGTTGTACAGCTTCTCTTTTGTTATCTGATTTTCCACTCCATTGCCGCCAGCCCAACTCATGCAGGTAAACTGTTTGAACTGTTCAACAGTTGAATTAGCAATCGCTCTCTGCCTCTCCCTCTCCATTTCGCATGCGAAGACAAGGAATGCGCGCATGTGCAGCCCAGCTGCCATTAGGGCATTCGTATTTTACGCATCTTTGTTTACTTCCGACCTGCACAATGCGAAAGATAATGAACTTCTCTTTCATTTAACAGCAGGCAAACCTAATGCGTAACTGGATACATGGTTTTGTTTGCTTTAGCTTAGAAAAGGATAAACGAAGGCAGTAGATATATGTATGTATACTGAGTATATAATATACAGTTAAGCTAAATTATGGTTTAGAGTTTCTTTTGAGGTTAATGATCCTTCTAACAGTATAAGGCAATATCCTCTATTTCGTTCACTTAAAAACTAGAGTTTATCAGCTGTCCTCTCTCCTCTCCTTTTGAAGTATGCATATGGAGATTGCTCTTAGAAACACATCTGATATAGGCAATGATCAGATCTATAAAATATGCATATTCTTGGTAAGAATCATTCGCAGCACAATCTACCTATGCTATCTATCTTTGCGCCTGTTTGTCTGCCACTCTTTAAACTTTTTATACTTCCGATAAATATTTTTTATTGCCTTGAAATCTATAACTAACCATATCAGCCATAAATTTTGAGGCATATCAAAGACATTTTTATAACTTGAGTCATCAAATTTAGACTCGCTTTAAATGTTTACAGATAAGAAAAATTTAACTGAATGCCCAATTCCTATAGTTATATTAAGAAACTAAGTAACTAAGGATTTTTTTTAAAGCTGTTAAGATTAAAGTAAATTATAGCCTACATATATATTATATTAGCTTCTAGCGGGTATTTAACAAAATTGTCTAAAGTACTCCTTTTGCGTCAGGCTTATTTATTATTATATATAAAATATATATTTTAAATATGATTATTTTTAAGATATTATTTGTTATTATTATTATTTATTTTTTTATATTAATTATTATAAAAAATATATATTTTTTGAAAGCTATGATGATTATTTTAATGAATTTATTTGTTATTATTTTTATTTATTTTTTATATTTGTTATTATAATATACAAAATATATTTTGAATAAAGTTTTTTTTATGAATTTATTTGTTATTATTTTTATATCTTTATTATTATATATAAAATATATATTTTGCAGAAAGTTTTGATATGATTATTTTTATGAATTTATTTATTATTTTTATTTATTTTTATATATTTATAATTATTATATATAAAATATATAGAAAGTTATGATGATTATTTTAATGAATTTATTTGTTATTATTTTTATATATTTATTTTTTATTAATATATATTTTAATGTATTATTCAAAACATTTTTATTTATTAATATATTTTATTTTACAATAATATGTATATTTTTTAAATACTTTTTTTATTCCTAAATATTCTAAAAATGGCAAATACTTAAAATAAATTGATTCTTAGTATTGTATATCATCATCTTTCATATAAACTCTACAAGCAAGAAAATGAATAATTCTTCAGCAAAGACAATACAATAATAATCCATAACTTTAATTTATTTAAATAATACAAACAATTGTGATCTGGCACAGTTTCGATTTCTCGCTTCAATTGTTATTGATAACATCGTTTTTTTCCTATTAAAGCGAAATCGGCTTTAATTTCTATGCAACGGGTTCGTTCGACTCCCATATTTATAATAAGTGGAGCGCAATAATGTAGAATTTATTGATGCGGGTATCGCACTCTCAATAGATAGAACCCAGAGGAGCTTTCGTAATCTTTCATTATTGCAATTTGACATACTTTTGTGGATTGTCAGTTCCATTTCAGATTTGATTCTATTTTATTTTTGTTTTTTCCCATTTAAAACCTTCGATTCTTAAACCGCATTTAAGCGAGTGGCCCTGGCACAGTTTTAACAATCTGGCATTATTATTCCATTGAAAAGAAGTGACCTCCGCCTGCTCGGGAGGTGCATTGTGTGTGTGGCCCATTGAGGGTATTCCAAATCAATAATATCAATATGTAACGGCTCGCGCAGCTTTCACGGAGCTTTTCACAAATATCGTTGGTTCGTGCACAAAATAGGCAAAAGCTCCGCAAACGTAAACTTATTTCAAACGGGAAACTTTCAACTTTGTATTTTATAAGTGAATATTAATAAATATATTTACATAAAAAAAATGTAAAAAAAAAACAAATTTGTATATATTTGAAAAATATATTTGTAAATGAAGAAACCAAGCAAAATATATATACATATATTGAAAGATTAAATAGAAATAAAAAAAGCAATAATTATATGTATTTTTAAAAATATTAAAAAATTTCAAAAACATATATAAAAAATCAGTTTAAATATATTTAAAAATATGTGTTAAAAATCTCTTTTAGAAATATTTACAAACATAGATATTTACATACTATATACATATTTAAATATTCATTTATGTACCTACGAAAGTGCTTTGCTTCTGTATTTTTTCTCAGCTGATTTGAGTAAATTAGAGCATGAATCAGCCTGGACTTTGGACCCAATAAACCATAAATTATTTGCCAAAAGTCACGCGAACAATTTTAAATAAATATAAATAAATTTTGGATGACTGTAATATATATGTACGTGGTCTTTCTAGACTGATAAATAGCATTTAGAAACATCTGACAGAAGCATCTGACTATATACAATTCCGAGAGGTTTCCAATTGATTAGAAACGTTTCAGGTTAAATTAAAATTTAACAAAATTTAAATTGGCTTATGAAGTGGTATAAAAGTACTTTCAGTCTCCACTCATCTATCTGAAAAGAAAAATTTGAAGTAGAGTCGTCAAACCCATTTTATTTTACCTTTTTGAGTTGGTTTTTGCAATACGTAAAATTTTGAATTCTTAAAATTATTTTGAGCTGTCTAAAATGCTTATAATATATGTAAACTTCACGATATCTGAACTTTGCGATATCTCTCTCTCACTATCTCTCTCTCTCTCTCTCTCTCTCTCACTATCTCTCTCTCTCTCTCTCTCTCTCTCTCTTTCTCTCTATTTTCGAGCTGAGCCCAAAATATCAAACATTTTTAATTGAACTTTATGAGGTAATAAATACTTTCGAAACCTATAAGATATATATATTTTAGGTAGAATGGGCCTAAATTTCTGTTGAGTATTTTAATTTAGTAGATACAAGTGTGCAGTTAGTGCTGAGTTTTTGGCATAGATAAAAGAGAATAAGAGCTATAGAAAGCTAATTTGGCGCTAATCATCTCAGAAAGTATTCAAACCATTTCAATATATCATTTTGTGAATATCTTCCATATTTTCCTATTGAGTGCATATCTCTTCCTGAATATTCTAATTTAAAATACATATTTTTTCGCAAGATATAGTTTAAAGATCTTATATGGTAGACTATAAATATTCCATAATAATTAAAAAACTATATATGTATATTCCATAATAATTTTCTCTTCTAACTTTTAGCACTCTTTACTTGCATGTTCTTACATCTATCTATATCTATCTATAGATCATATGATTACCGACTATAAGCATAGCTCTATATATAAATATAATTATATTTCTATATATTCTTTGACATTGTTCAGTTGTTTTCATATTATATATACAGCTGCGGTGAAAATAATAGCACCATAGGATGTTGCAAAATTTAAAGTTGTAAAATTTTGAAAATAAGTGAATTTTTTTAACATAAAATGATTTTATTCAACTAATCAATCCATTAATATATTTGTAAAAAGAAAGGACTCCATATTTCTTGAGTATTTCAAAATATATTCACTTGTTATTATAATATGTATATATTATATATGCATATCTATCTGTATATCTATAGATCACATATAGTTAGACACAGTTCTTTTAAAAAAAATTTTTAAGAATTCAAAATGTAAGAAATATGTAGATTAAATTATATTTCTATATATTCCTTGCCATTGTTCAGTTGGATAAGATCAAGTATTCATATTCACATTGTATCTATCAATCTATCTATAGATCACATATAATTAGATACACAGTTCTTAACTCCTTTTCTGGATTTTGGAATTCTAAAATGAAATTGAAATTTCTTTATATTCCCCGCCATTGTTCTGGCTGATTAATATCAAGGATTTCCTTTGGCATTACCGACAGTCGATGATTCAAGTGTGTTTGTTAGAAAAATCATTAACCTTCAGTGCAGACACATTAATATGATGATTAGATGATTTATAATTCATACTGCGCTTATCAATGTACGTGGGCGAATTTCTGAGACGCAAAAACAGTTGCAGACATCGTATCACATATGCGATCCGAGTGGCGGACCTCAAGTGGCCCACGCATCCGCCTCCTACTTGTGTTGATGTTGATATCGATCGCTAGACAAATCGAGAATCTATATATATACTTAAAGGAAGTTAATTGAACTTTGACTTGGGGCCATTCGATAAAGTTCGGGTATTGGACATTGCATATGGCACGAGCTTCGCCTTGATCTAGACTGAGAGAGTATATATTTCGGGTGATGAAATTACTCATGCGAAGCTAGACAAACAACAGCGACGCGACCCCAGTCAACTCGGGCTGTTGATAAGCCCAAGCGGAGTAAACAGTGTGCATATAGAGGAGGTATTTATAACCCCAGACGCGCCATAATTATAATAACACTCCAAATACTATATATGTATGTACATATAGCGAAGCGCTTCCGTATCTCGAACGTTGGGTGGCAACTAAACGACATCTCTTTCCATTGATACACCTGATTAGCAATGATTGTTTGCTGATATCATTGACACAGATTTGAATTTGTTTTTTATTCGGGGCAGGTGTGATCTCCTGCCCCAACACAATTGATATTGGGAACAATGTGGGAACAGGTTTCGCCTCAACTAATTAAAATGACGTGTCCATTAGCCCCGCCGACTTAATCTGCCGCTGTTTATCAGTCGCTTCAAAGTTCATTGTCAAGGGTGGCCAATGCATCGCCTTAGATTGCCATAAACAATTTCTGTTTTGTTTTAATCAAACATCTGCGCGCTGAAGGGCTGTCAGCTTCAGCTCAATTATGATTTCCTAATCAGATATATATGCTTTGGAGTACCCCCATTGATCATAACAAGTTTATTATTATACTGATTGCCTCTCGCATGATATAACTCAAAGGTTGCTACCTGTTACACCTGCTCAGCGATGAGGCATTCATGAAGGCCTTATCATGTGCCTTACGCCGAATAGACCTCTTTTAGGCGTATCACTAGGCTGTTGCCATATTGACTAAGCACATGGAGCTACAGGTGGCCTATGGAAAGCCGATCGATAGCTGCGATAGGCCCTAAACAGCTGCATCCTAACTTTATGTGAATCATATGAGTCTATTCGTAAATTTATGAAATAGTCCATTGGCTGATTATTGTCAAATTAAAAAGGAATTTAGTTACTGATAAAAAAAACTAAGTTTCTTTTTAAATATGACAATCTTTTTTCTTAAAAGAAACTCTGAAAACATTCGATAAATGTTTGAGGATTATGATAAAATATCAATCGGGAGTTTGAGTGGAAAAGATACCCTATACAGCAAAATTTTCTAAGTTTTATAATTATTAAAGATTTTGGCAGTTTAAAGATGGTATCCTAAATTTAACTTATATATTTATGTTTAGGATTGTTAATATAGTAAATTTGTAGGTTTCAAATTAAGAATTCTTCTATGTGAAGGATAAAATATTTGTTATTTATTTAAAGCAAATTAATGAAAACTAATAGGTTTTTTATTATTTGAAATATACTTGTTCGTCTCACTCCTGGTGAGCTTCGAAATCGACGTAATCATATACACGTTTAGAGGAATAGTTGGACAGAGCAAAAGGTTGATTGGCTGGAGGATTGATGCCATTTATATATGATATGTAATCTATATAGATTTTGACTAAACTATTATATATTTTTAGGTGAAATTCCCATTTTATAACAGATGTACAAAGCGGATGGCACGTGGCAGCTTTGGGGTAAACTCTTTTCTAGCTATGTATAGAATATATAGAATTAACCTTCATTATCTATCTCCCACTTTCACTCTCTCTCTCTCTCTCTCTCTCTCTCTCTCTCTATCTCTCTCTCTGTCTCTATATAACTAGTTATGTAACTCACCCATTTCATTCTCTTTCCTCTCACTATATCCATCTATCCATCTGTCATTCTCACTCTCTCTTCATCTTTCGTTCGTTCTTTCCCACTCTCTATCTTCCTTTATCACTGTGATATCTATAATCTATCTCTTTCAGTCTCTCTCTCTTACCCATTCTAAATCATTTTCTATTTGTCTCTCTGTCTATTTCACTCTCTCTGTTACTCTCTTTCTCTATATCTCTCTCTATTTCTCTCCCTCTATATATATCGCTCTCTATTTCTCTCTCTCTCTCTCTATTCCTCCCTCTCTTTATATCGCTCTCTCCATTTTTCGCTCTCAATATATCTCTTTCTGTCTTTTTTCTCTGTATATATCTCTCTAGCTCTCTCTCTCTCTTTCTCTCTCTCTCTCTATCCCTCTATTTCTGTCCCCATCTCTTCTTTTACTCCTTTCTCTCTTTCCCTCTCCCTTTCTCTCTTTGTTCCTCTCTATCATACTCTTTCTCTCACTGTATGTCTCTTTCTCTTTCTCTCTCTCTCCATCTTTCCATCTACCACCCCCCCTGTCTACCCTACCTCTACCTCTCTCTCTCTCACTCTCTTATCACAATGTTTATTATTATTATTATCAATTTTTGTTATTTATTAATTATTTAGACATTTTTAAGACCTTCGCCTAGCCTAGCCTAGCCTAACAAGCCTAACGATGCCTAGATCCACCTCGCTGATTAGCCCAAATTCCCCTTACTCATCTCCTAATTAGTCGGCAGGGCGATAAGTTACTAAGTAAACATCTGATAAGGCGAAATATATTTTTAGTTGTGTATAAACTATTTAATTCAGGAATTGCAGTTCCGAAAGCTTCGATTCTATATACTAAATAGCACACGTTGAATGAGTGCTGAGTTGAGCTTTAACTCGAATATGTACCTAGAATGAAATGAAGTATGGAGGATTGAGGATTGAGGCAAGACGACGATTAACTTATCAGCATCGTAATAGGTAGTACACACACAATAAATACATTGTTTGTTTGTCCTAGGCAGTATTGAAAGTGGGTCTTCGGAAATATCAATATACATATATACGAATAGATGCGGGTTTGAGTATATAAAAATAGATGCAAAGACCTTAGACGGGTGATGATAATGTTTATTGGAACTCTACTTTCTACGGAATTTGGACCTGGCTTCAGTAGGCGACCAGCTTGACTCCGTCTTGAATTTCCTTGCTGAGCTGTACAATCAAAGATTTGAGGAGCTCTTCCTCGTCCTCATCCAATTCGGGCAGCTCAAGATTCTGTTCGATTCCCTTCGGTCCCAGCAGCACGGGCGAGGAGAAGAACTCCGCCTCGGAGAGGTCGGACTGGACGTAGGCGCACTCGACGATGTCCTTCTCGTCGTTGATGGCCCGCAGCAGCGAGTTGACGAAGTGGGCCGCGGCATAGGCCATGGACAGCGTGGCGGAGCCCTTGCCCGCCTTCGCCTTGACCACCTCGGTGCCCGCGTCCTGTATGCGCGTGATCAGCTCCGACTTCTGGGGCGAGTCGATCTGCAGTCTGGGCTCGCACTGCGACAGCAGCGGCAGTATGGTCTTGCCGGCATGGCCACCGATCACTGGAATGTTCACGGTGTGCGGATTGACGCCGAGCAGCTCGCCAATGAAGGTCTTGGCGCGCACCACGTCCAGAGTGGTCACGCCGAACAGACGCTTCGGGTCGTAGGCATCCTCCTGCTTGAGCACCTCGGCCACGATCGGCACGATGGTGTTGACGGGATTCGTGATGAAGGCCAGCAGCGCCGAGGGACAGACTGTGCTCACGGCCTTCGCCACGGTGGACGCCACATTGGCATTCGCGTCCAGCAGCTGGCTGCGATCCATGCCCGGCTTGCGCGGCAGCCCGGCCGGCACCACCACGATCGAGGCGCTCTCCAGGGCGCCGTTCAGCTGCTTGCTGCCGGCGTAGGAGCGCACGGTGCTCGGCGTGCAGATGTGCGAGAGATCGCAGGCGATGCCCTTCGTCTCGATGTGGTCGTGCAGCGACAGCTCCGTCACCAGCGGGTTCAGCTTCAGCATCAGCGACAGCGGCTGGCCAATGCCACCGGCAGCCCCAACCACGGCCACCTTAACGCCACGCCTAACGCCCACGTCCCCCCACAGAGCAGACTTCGGCTGGCTGCCCCGAGGCACGACAGGAATATGTTTCAGCAACCTAAGAGAAAACATTATTGAGAGATTTCTGATATCTGCTTCAAATATTGAACGCTTCCAATTTCGATTTCCTTTCAATTTTTACTAAATGTCATACGACTTTTTACTCGGAAACTATAGAAGTCCCAAATATAGATTTGAGAGTTGTCAAAATTAGGAAAATATTTTATTAAGTGAATATAAAATAATTTTATTTTATTTATTATTATAAATTATTATAAATAAAAATTATTATTATTTTTATTATTATTGTTATTATTATTATTATCTTTATTTATATTAATATGTATAATTATTATTATTATTATTATTATTATTATTATTATTATTATTATTATTATTATATTAATATATAAGCATCTTATGAATTTTATGAATAAACATCATTTAGTTTTCCAAGAACCTTTGCATTCCTCACATAAGATCTAAGCTGATAACCAGAGTACGAGACTTGAAATGAGATTATATTTCTTTTTTGGGAGGCTTACGTTAAGTTTAGTCAAATCAAAAATATTGATAATCTAAGTATATTATTTTATTAAGTATAGTATTTTATGCTCTTTAAGTTATACCCTAACATCTAAGCCAAAATGCAGATTTTAGTGGATTATTTTGGACATTGAAAAAAAAAGAAAACTTGAAGTGACAATAAATAGTAATAATAATAATAATAATAATAATAATACTAATAATGATAACAATTATAATTATAATAATAATAATAATAATAATAATAATAATAATAATAATAATAATAATAATAATAATAATAATAATAATAATAATAATAATAATAATAATAATAATAATAATAAATAATAATAATAATAATAATAATAATAATAATAATAATATTGATAAGAATAATAGTAATAATAATAACAATTATAAAATTGATAATAATAATAATACTAATAATATAATAATTACAATAATATCTAATAATATATTGTAAATTTCAAGTCTCTAGCTTCTCTAGTTACCGAGATCTCTGAGTTCATTCAGACTCTGTGAGACTGGGCTTTGTTCCTCATCATTATACATATGTATATGCTAGTTTATCTTTCTCCACTTTATGGAGACCTTTTAACAAATCCAGAAGAGCGTTAACTATGCCTATAAGACTAGTAGGAATTCAAAAAATCGATATCTAAGTTTTATATGATTGAATTCCTGTTGATCTCCATTGATTTACCAAATAGTATACATATGCCGGACAAAATATAATATCTTTCAGAAATTAGGAGCTAAATGTACAAAATAAGAAAATTAAGTCATTTCAGACTGCCCTTCAGATCTGCCCAAGAATTATGCAGTCGACGACGCTCGACTGCAATATTGTTTGTTTTGTTCAAGAAATAGATTTATTATTGTATAAGAACTCGAAACTATCTAAAGTCTTGTATAACTAATTAAATTATATTTCTTCAGTTTTTATTTCTCAATTAGCTTAAGGAAATATTTCGATAAATCTCGTTGGATATTCAAGCAAATTATAGCAATACATGGAAAATACGATCGAATCTAATTGGATTCACGACAATTTTACTATGAATTCGCGATAAAGATCTCAATAATTAGTGCTAGTTCCTGGGATTTGGTGGCACGTAGACGCTATGGGGGCAATCAATTTTCATTAGCTAGACGAACGGCCCTATGGGTATACAAATATGTATATTCATGTGTACATACATTTTCCTTAGTTGATGGAATGAATCTATTGCGAAATTGAATTAGTTTTGTGACGCATATTTTCTTTGGGGGATTTTTTGTATATGTATTTTGTTCGATTATGTAATCTTGTTTATTGACTTGTTCGAATTACATAGTTGCGGTAATTGATTGAATTAATAAACGGGGAATCCGCCCAATGATATCATACGAGAAAGTTTTCCAATGGATATTTATTATTACAACAAGTGATAGGGAATGAATAGTACGGATTCGGCTTTACGGATTGCATCACGATGGAAACTTTGACACGGATTCCCCTTGGATGGGAGCTAGCATCAGCATCAGTATAATAATCAGCAGGCGCCTATGCAATCGCTTATCAGCAGCATGATGATGATGATGCTTCACCAATTGACTGCGACGACCCCGGGCTAGCATACTAGTTTCACACACACACACACATATATATATATATATATATAGACTGCATATGTACACATGTATGTGTGTGTGTTTGTAATTTAATTTAATGAATGAGGAACTGCGTCAAGATTCCGCTAGTAGATTAGACTGGCTCGCAGCTAGTTGCACTTCCTAGTTGTTCTGCGCCAATTGCGCAGAGTCGGAACTGACTGCATCCGCTTTGGCACGCAGATTGGAGTCCTTGATCACATTCTGGGCGAAGTGTATGGCCGAGCGAATGCTGTGGCCCAGCTTGGGCAGCAGCTTCTCCAGCGCTATCTGCTCAGCCGCATTCAGCTCGGGCACGCCCAGATTCTCCTTGATGCCCTTGGGGCCCAGCAGCACCGGCGTGGCAAAGAACGGCAGCTCGGTTACGTCGGACTCGACGTAGGCGCACTCGATCACGTTCGCCTCGTCGTTTAGGCCACGCAGCAGAGCGTTGACAAAGCGCGCCGAGGCGAAGGCCATGGAGAGGGTGGCGGAGCCCTGGCCTTCCTTGGCTGCGATCACCTCGTCGCCCGCTTTCTGTATGCGCTCCGTCAGGCGCTCCACGTCCTCGTCGCTGCCCGTGAACTGGGGCGAGCAGTTCGAGAACACGGGCAATATGGTGCTGGCGGAGTGGCCTCCGACAATCGGTATGTCCACCAGGGCAGGATTCAGGTTCATGAAGTCCGCAATGAACGTCTTGGCGCGCACCACGTCCAGAGTTGTGATGCCGAAGAGTTGATTCGGATTGTAGACGCCTTTGGCCTTCAAGAACTCCGCCGCAATGGGTACCAGCATGTTGATGGGATTCGTGGCCAAGGCGAGGATCGCCTTGGGGCAGGAGATGCTCACGGCACAGGAGACAGCCATGGCGACAGTGGCATTGGTGGTCAGCAGCTCATCCCGCTGCATGCCCGGCTTGCGGGGCTGCCCAGCAGCGACGACGACCACATTGGCATCCTGCAGTGCATCAAGCAATCCCTGCTGCTCCACACCCTCGAAGAACTCGACTTGGGTTGGAGTGCAAATGTGGGAGAGGTCGGCGGCCACGCCCTTTGTGACGGATAGGTCGTGCAGGGCCAGCTCGTCGATCAGCGGATTCTGCTTGAGCAGCAACGACAGCGGCTGACCAATCCCCCCTCCGGCACCCACAACGGCCACCTTGTAGCTGCGCTCGTCACGCCCATTGCGGCACCAGTTGCTGTTCTTTTGTATAGCTGCGCCGCTCAATGGAGCTCTGACGGCCAACCGTAGACCCGCGTACACACAGCTCAGCATATTTCCTTTATTATTTATTTATTTACAATTTAAATTTATTTCAAATTTGTTTTCTCTGACTTTCGTACAATTTTACATCAACCAGAAACGAAAATGTCGAAAGGAGTTGTCCGAGACTCTCGTTTCTCTTTAGGCGATGTCAGAGAGCCGTTGCAGAAGCTGTCAGCAAGTATGTAATTGCTATTTGATTGCATTGATACCCTGTAAGACCAGTGATTGATATTTTTATATATGTATTCACATATGTATGTATGAATAAATAAAAGTAACAATAAATATCAAAAATATATGTACATATATATTATACAAATGTATCTTTTTACTAAATATATATATTTTTATCAATTATTATGTCGAAGTTAATGCAACTAACCAAACTACCTCAGCATATCCTCTCTTTTTTGATGCCATCGGTAAATACAGTAATTCTACTCAACACACATATTCGTATTAGTTATATGCGTGTATGCTTGTGTTATATTCATGTGCGTGACAGGCAAAGGAAACGAATTTCACAATTGCTCTTTGCGCTAAGGAGTGCGTAAGTTCGAGCGAGACAACACAATTAGCATGTAGCGAATTGGATATTGCAAGCTTCTTTTGCATATGCATATGCATATGCATACGCACACACACATACATATGTATGTATATACACACATGTGTTTGTTTCTCTTCATTTCGTTTTGAGTTTGATTCTTTGATCTTTGCAAGCAACAAGTCTCTGTATGAGTAGAAAGCAATTAATTATAATTAATTTGTATGTGAATATTGATATTTAATAATTTTATGAATATTGTATTATTTAATTGAATGTTTTATAAAAACACAATTTAAAATTCCAACTTAAAAGACTTTCAACCAATGGATTTTATTAAAATGTATTGAGGTAGGGTATTTCGCAGTCGATCTAGTTTATTTAAATTAATATTTGTTTTCTTTTGTAAATCACTTTTTTTGGTCATTCACTTGAACTGCAGCAAAGAGCGAGAGATCGAGTGAGAAACTGGGAGAGGAAGGGAGAGGGATAGAGAGAGTGCGAGAGCGGGTAGAGAGGGTGAGAGTGAACAGGCGTGCCTTAATCTCGGTATTTGAATGCGATCTATACAACCGACCAATGCCCGATGTCGATGCTCCCGAATGGAGCCGATATTGCTGCCGAAGCACCGTCTCAAGGCATCGTGGGTGCGATGTTTGTTGATATAAAAAGTTAGGCGCTGTCGATGGGAACTTCCAGTTGTTGCCGGCTCTGCCATCAATTCGCATAGCAATAAATTAATAAGAACAAATCAGCTTCAGCACGTCTAGTAGGCAAACGTTTCCATTTAGTATTAGAACGCAAACAGAATGGTTCAAAAAGTGAGTATATTAGCGATACGGCTACTACAGACTGCGCGATGCTCTACATACGCATCGAGATTGTTTTGAGTGTGATAAGCAGGCAGCCAAAAACTGTAACCCTGAAGATAAGCATTTCGTGATATATGTCTGTAATCAACTCTGATGGTCAAAGCACAAAGCCAATATACCCCTTTGTGTTCACGAGGCTATTTATAGTAAAGTCAAAGATCGGTTCTGCAAAACTAATGCAAGTGTTGAGTGTTTCAAAAGCTATAAGTGGGATATATATATTGAAAAACAATGATGATTATGAATTCTTGAGAATTTAATCAAGAAATTTGAATAAAAAACATTTTTAATTAAAATATAAATGATTAAAATAATATAATATGTGACAAATATGTAAAGTGATACTTAAAACAAAATCTAGAAAAATACAAGAAAATACGCTTTCCTCTTTACATTGGATATTCCTGCTTATAACTGCATTCGAGTCCTCAACTCCTTAATTAAGAGCCGTTAGCTAACTCTTATATGGAGGACTTTGCTCAGAGTTTCCCGTTTGAGCTGGTTTTGTGAAACTTCGACCTGTGTATTAATTGTCGAACTAACTAGAACCAGATAGAATCGCCTGTCAACACTTTATGCATATTTCATAATTCATAATTCAAATTCATGAATGTCTGCGACATGCACCAAAATTTCTAACCGTATCACATGATCCGGCCCGGGCGTCGCATTCGGATTTTTGCCAGCGGCTAATGATTAATCAAGTGCTTTACTCTGATTTTTCAGAGGTTCGAGAATAAGCTGCTGTCGCTGCTGCTGCTGATCGCGCTGCTCTCGAGCTGCCGCTGCAGGCCGTCCGAGGATGCCTCAAACCTGTCAAAGGTGGATCCCAGCGACTATCCAGGCAATCTGCCACCTGAGACGATACTGAAGGTGCAGCAGTGCGAGAAGGACCAGGCCACCATGGAGCTGTGCATGCGCTGCGCCAAGATCACCAAGTCGCAGATCATCTATCCCATGTGCTGCAACAACGACGACGAGATCAAGGTCTGGTGCCACGAGTACGTCTACTACAACAACGAAGAAGGCTATTGAGGGAGGGGGGATGGGTTTCGTTTCGTTTCGTTTCGTTTCGGTGTTAATGGCCCAGGTCTGGTGATCAGGTGACGATCACCTCCATATCACCTAGCATACTTACTTGCCCCAATCCATTTGAAATTCCTTGCATCCCGCTACCCACGCGGGTCCATTGGCTGTGATATTTAAGGCAATATTAAAGTTTATACTTACCCAAAACTACTTTGTAACTAGCAATAAACAAACTATGTGACAATAAGGTGCATAAGACAACATACAAAAATGATTTTGGTTTTTTATTTGCAGTGGAGGGGCGAAGGTGAGAAGTGAGGTGAGAGAGAGAGAGAGAGAGAGAGAGAGAGAGAGAGAGAGAAGTGAGCTTAGATTATGTCAGCGTTATCAATAAATGGGAACGCGCTGATCCACGATTTTGTTCAAAAATTCTATCTCATGTAAACAAAAAGTTGAAAGAACTCGCTGCTTTTCAGGTTTATGAACTGGTAGAAAAATTACTTTTATTTTATACTTACTTATACTTATATTTATATATTTGATTCTATAACTTCGCTCTTATATAATCAGCAAACTTTTTTGTCAAAATATAAAACTGGGAATGACTGGATGACTGCTTTGGCCCCACAGGTGATGATAAAATTTCTTATTCAACTAGTTATATATTTTAAAATTATTATTACTATTATTATTATTAATATTTTTATTATTACTATTATTATTATTTTTATTAATTTTTTACATATTTATTTTATTAATATTTATATACATTTTTATTTTAATATACAGTAAAACCTAACGAAAAACTCAACATAACGTTTTTTTCTTAGTGCCTTGAAAAAACCTCTCTTTTAGTAATAGTAACGAATCAATAGATATAACGATATAATTTATAAAGGAGTTCAATAATAACTCATTCATTTTTAACTGCAAAGCTATAAAAGATATAGTTTTTTCTAATTTGCCACGCCCTCAGCAGGCAGAGACATATATATGTGTGTTAAATACCATATTGTTTGGTGGTGGTGCGAGCTTATGTACCAAATTCTCCAGCTTTAAGTGGCTATTACACAAAACCAATATGCCCAATTTTACTTTTGTGAATGAGTATAAATTCATTAATCTTAATATCTGTTTCACATTACTTTCAAACTATTATCACTAATTTTTGTAGCGCTATGATTTCCATGAATACAGTTGTAAAATAATAGAGATATAATAATATTTTCTATTGATACTAATATTTATTTTATTGACTAAGATGTTGGTTGCTAACAGAATATTGCCATGGAAAATAACTATTGTGATTGAAAATGATAATAATATTGATAATAATATTTTCATTCATTCAATCTAAGACAGCCCAAATTCAAATCAAACTGATTCGTATTCCAACTATGTGAACTAGACCCGAACCTCTCCAATATAATTCAATATCAACTGACAAATGCCAAACTACAACTCACACATGACTCTCATCATCTCGTGATCGTACTCATGTGCCTATCATTCATATGAATACGACATTTATTCAATCATTCAATTACGAGCAAATGAAAATTTGGGAAAACAAATTCGATTTAAGCGCCTTCAATATAATTAATGAAATCAAACAAGTAGCCAGATCTCTGGCGCTCACATGACTTTCAGTTCGTGCTAACTCTCTCATGAATCATGACATATGTATATCAACCGATTCTTATTCAATTAAAGGTACATAAAAGCTTAATTTAATATAATGCTCTACGATCCCAGCCCTTTCCCATTGAAATACACTTGAAAAAATTTTATTTATATATATATTTTTATTTATGTAAAATTTCTTGATATATTTTTCAAAAACTTTATAATGATTACAGGATGTTTTCTTTAAATGAATATTTAATATCGAATCGAAATCATAACTGAGTAGTTGCCTTCACGAATGGACGCAGAAGAAGCACAAATAAAAAGTTATTAAATATGTACATCGGGTTAGGCAAACATATATATATATATATACATATGCTGGTGTGCATATATATATATATTGCGGGCATCCGATTTAGCTTAACGACAATTACTATATTACAGTTCATGCTGTTGTTGATTCTTTTTTGGTTTTTTAAATTTAATTTAATTTAATTTTTTTTTAGGTTTTTTTCATATGGCAAACAAATTTAGGAGCAAATTAAAAAAATGCACAATCCGTTCGGCCGTCCCGAGTTGATCGAACTTGCACTAGTTTACAACACCACGTGATTTGTAACTGTACGACATATAAATGTATATAACAAACAATGTTTCAATAAGAAACTCTCTCTCTCTCTCTCTCTCTCTTTCTAGATATATATATATTTAGTCACTCGATCGACTACCATTAGCTCGGTTCATTTTAATCAAACAATTCTTTTTTGTTTGACAGTTGCTGTTATTATTATTGTTGTTGTTGCATTAGTAGTACTAATTGTTGTTGTTGTGGCTGTGTCTCTCTCGTTGACTGAAAGCAACATTTAAATATAAAGTCGCGTGAAGAGTTCAACTTACCAGAATTCAAGCACGCTATTTAGAATGTTTTTTGATTATTTAGTTTTATGCAAGAAAATGAATTGTTTTCACTGCTTTGGAGCGGCGACCGGGTCGCCGGCGGCTGCCTCTGGCGGCGAGGCACGTGTCAAATGCAGGTAGGAGCAGTCCGAGTCCTCGCAGCGGCCCATCAGCTCAAAGGGACAGATCGTGGCATTCACATTCAACTGGCTGCAATCATCAGGGGGACAGAGAGGCAATCAAATGGATTCGAATTGGGAGCACGAACAAAGGATTCACACACCTGTTGTAGTTGCGGGACATGGGCGTGCGGTACTCGCTGAGGAGCGACTTCTTAACGGGCGGCTCGTACAGTCGCCGCATATAGCTGCAATTGTAGGGCGGCGCATTGGGTGCATCCTCCGGGGCTATGTCTCCTGGCGCAATCTGCAAATAAACTCAATCTAATTGTTAGTATGGGTTAGCACAGTTAGCGGTTACAAACAGTTTGGCGGATTGAGACAAGTTGTTAAAATAATGTTTTGGAAGCAATAGAAGAATATCTTAAATCCACGCACATCAAAGTCCAGCTGCCTCGCCAGAACCGCTGCTGCATCTTCAGCTGGCTCGGATATCGCTGGCTGCGCTTCCGTCTCAGTCTCGCACTTCGGTTCCGCTTCCTCAGCAGCCTGAGCAACCTGAGCAGCCTGACTATTACAGCTGAGTGTAGGCTCTTCGCTCTCCTCCTTCTCCAGACTTGTTACAGGCTCAACTTCCGCTAATGCCGTCGAGCTTGTCTCTGGCTCCTTACACACATCCTCGTATTTGACAATCGAATTGTACAAACGAATCTCTTTGGTCAGCTCTATGGACTTGCGCGTTATGTCCGCCTTGGCCGGATCCAGCAACCTGCAAATAAGTTCAACTATAGCACAACTGCAATGTATAGGAATTGCCGCGTCCGTTTTGGCAGATTCCGGCGATCCCGCGACACATGTTGGCCCCTTTTGCGTTGTGGTCCACAGCAACTGCGGCTCTTGATGTTTTGCTGTTGTTGTAGTACCTGTAGTCGGCGCCCAGCAGGCCATTGCCCAGGTCCATGGCAGCGTTGCGTAGCTTGTTGCGCTTCTGCTTGAGCGATATGATAATCTCATGGGTGGCCTGTATCTCAGGCTGTATGCGGGCCAGCTTCGCCTCCTCCAGCTTAACGGCCTGCTTGACCGCCTGCATCTCGGCGTACAACTCTTTCAGCCGTTGCGAGTGCCGCAGCCGTTCGATCTTTGACATCTTCGCCTGCTCCACCATGTGCAGCGACTTGTCCAGGTTGGCTATCATGCTGCCCCTATGAATAGTTCAGATACTTTAGTAGTTTATAGTTATTTTGTAGAGGACTAAATACCCGATCTTTTGAAATGAACTCTCGAATGCCTTCAGTCGACTCTCCTTCGATGTCTGCGCTGCCTTGACTGCGCCTGCTGCTGTTGAAGTGCTTGGCAAATCCGTGGCGGCTGCAACTGGAGCAGCATTACCTGCTGTCTTCTTGAGAGGTTTGCTGGGAGTAACTTCGGCTGCCTTCGGCTTTTCCTTGATTTCCATGGCAGTTTCCTTAACTACAGTAACCGCTGTGACTTGTCCATTCGCTGCCTTGGCTACTCCAATCTTCTTCTTCTCCAGCAGCTGCATGCGCTCAATAAGACGCAGATATTCCCTTTGCGATGCCACCGGCAAGTGGCGCACAGCCTAGACGAATAGAAGAAGAGTAATTAGTTTCGGTCAGTTAGCTATAATACTACATATATCATTTCTAGCTGCAGTCTCTCAGATAGCGAGGCAGCTACACATCACAGCAAATTCAGAATTTAATGACAAATTTAGTAAAAGAAACATATTTGAGGCTCATCTATACTACTTCAGGCTGGTTCTAACTGAGCCCGCACAAGGTCACCATGGATGGACCCACATTCATATTAATCATCATTCGCCTCGGCGCGCTTATGCGTTTGGGCTATAAAACAAATTGATCAATTCTGCAAGACGATGAACCTAGACTGCAGAACGGCAAAGTTTCGTTGCCTCAGCGACTTCTAAGATTCGGCTGGAGCAGTGACTGCGATGGACTCGGATAGCTAGTCTTTGTCAATATTTTAGTATTGTTGCTATGTTGGATTAGCCCAAGAGCTTGTCTGTTTAACCCACACGACTCGTTCTATATATTCATAAGCAGCTCAAACTAATTGATGCTATAGAAAATATCAGCGCTTTACCCCAAAAGATTTGATTTGAGACTGCGAAAGACTTTGAGACCTCATCTAAACAGAGTTTTCCTACGTCCTTTACCTTTCTTTCTTTACTTAAAGTGGGAAAACTCTCAATATATTCATGAGCATTTAAATTCCAGTCCTATTCGATGCTATGTTGGATTAATGTCTGTTTACATCAAGAGATTTCAAGAATTAAAGTCGAATTGCTTACTTTATTTCCCACGTTTCCTTTATTTCCTACATCATCCTTTATCTTTCTTCATTTACCATAAATGGGAATACCCTAAATATATTCATAAGCATTAAAATTCCAGTCCACGAGATTTCAAAAACTTAAGCTGAATTGATTCAAAAATAGTTTGAAATTCATCTAAATATATTTTTCCTAAGTCTTCCTCTTACTTTCCTTCCCCTTTCCTTGCAATTTAAGTGGGAATACCACCAATATATATATATATATATATATATATATATATATATATATATATATATATATATATATATATATATATACATAGACATTTAAATTCCAATCTAATTTGTGCTGCCATGAAATATTATCTGTTTACCCCAAGAGATCCGTTTCAAGTCAGCGAATTGGTTTTGAAAGACTTTGACACCTCATCTTAAGTGATTATTCCTACATCATCCTTTATATGGGAATACCCTTAATATTTTCGTTACTTTTTAAATTCCAATCCTCTTTGATGTTTTGTTGGAATAATGTCTGTTTACCCTAAGAAATTTCAAAAACTTAAGCTGAATTGCTTTAAAAATAGCAGATTTTTCCTTACGTCTTCCTCTCCCTTTCTTCCTTCAATTTAAATGGGAATACCACCAATATATCCATCAATATTTAAATTCCATTCTAATTGATGATATCTGAAATATTATCTCTCTACCTCAAGGGACTCGATTCAAAACTCTGCGAAACTTCATCTTAACAGATTTTTCCTAGCTCTTCCTGAAGCTATCCTTGCCTAACTCTATATGGGAACATCCTATATACAATTCACATTTATCATTATCCTATCCTAATCCCACTTTAAATTCCTACTTCGCCCCACTCAATACTCCTCCGCACTTACCACCGGTGTTGGCTTTGCTTTTTGTGGAATCACAGGTGTTTCCTGAACAATCTTGGTGGTTTCCTCGGTAGACTTCACCGTCTTTGGTGTGGGTTTATCATTGGACTCCGTTGGCAGCGCTGTGGACACCTTGGAGCGCGCCTGCTTCAGGAAGTCGTCCAGTTTCTTCTCGAAGTACTCGTTGATCACAGTGCGTCGCAGGTTGGACTGGTTGCTGGACGCGGCCGACTCCAAAATCTCCGAGTTGGGCGTGTTGGAGCGAGTTGTGGAGCTGCTGGCGCTGTCCATGGCCTGGCTGAAGGGACTCGCATAGCTGCTGTAGGCGTAGCAGCTTCTCAGCTCCAGCTCATCGTCGCTGCCAGCGGAGGACTCGGCCAGAGCGATGACCAGCTTGTTCACCTTGATGCTGGCCGGATCGAGGGTGGTTATCAAGCGGGTGGAGCTGCTGCTGTTCTTGCTGTGCAGCGGCGCCACGGGCTCCTTGACCAGCAGCGTGGACGGACGCTTGGCAGCGGTCGCCTGCTCCGCCAGCTTCGAGATCTTGCGCTTCGGCGCGGTCTTCTTGTTGATAACCTTGTTGGGCTTCACGATCTTGATTATGCTCGTCGTGGGGATGATGGAAGGGCTTGGTTTCTTAGCTTGAAGTTCAATAGGAACTGGAGGAACAGGCTGGAGCTGGGGCACAGGAGCAGGCACAGGCAGGGGCAAAGCTTCAGGTTCAGGGTGAGGCACAGGCTGAGGAGAAGGTGGTGCAGCTGCCACAGGCTGCAGTTCAACAATTTCTGGCTCTGGCTCGGGTAGCACTTCCGTTTGACTCGCCTCCGGCGAGGATTGCAAGGAGGGCTTGAAGCGACGCAAGGCATTCTTGAGGATCTCTGGACTTTCGCTCGTCGTGATCGGCTTCTTCTTGGTGGCAATGCTAGAGAGCAGCAGCTGACGCAGCTCCTCCGGATCGTCGGAGTCATGCGCCACAACCGCATGCTTCACAGCAGCTGGCAGATGCGACTTCTCCGGGTCCATCATTTGATCCCCGACGGGTCTCAGCTTGGACAGCAGTATGGCACGTAAGGCGCCCGCCTCGTCGTCGCTGGACTCGTGCTGGAATGGACGCGAAGTCTGGGTTTGTGTCTCTGAGTTGTCCATGGATATGGACTGGATGTCGCTGAGGCAGCCCTGCTGCGAGTGCCGCTCGCTCAGGTGCAGAGCATCCCGGGCATCGTCGTCCTCCAGCTGCATGTGCGGAATGTGGAATGAAGGCGGCGGTGGGGGCCCCTCGTCGTCTTCGTCCTCGGACTGCTTCTCCTTGGGCAGCACTGGCTGCAGCTCCTCCTCGTCTTCGTCGTCGATCACAATGGGCATCGAGACGGGCCGCAAGGGGCTGATGTTGGGCATGAAGCAGCGCCAGCTGCCACCCGCGCTGTCCATCGTCGACTGCCAGTTGCTGTTCCACTGCTTGCTGTCCTCCTCGCTGTCCGTCTGCGCCAGGTCCATGTCCACGGGCTCCGTGCGTGGCGGGCTGTACGCCGTGCGTTCCGGCGAGGCGGCCGGACTAATCTCCATCAGATCATCGATGTCATCGCACTCGTTGTTGTTCGTCGGCTCGTGCACCCGATTGATCATGTCCGTGGGCGAGTAAGCGCGCTCCGCGTCCCGCTTCTTCCTGGCCATATGCTTCTTCAATATTGCCGACTTGAGGGCGATGAGACGCAGCTTGAGCTCCGCCGGCTCCTCGGCTGGTGGTAGCTGGGGCTGTTCCAACAGTTGCTTTTCCTCCTCCTCCTCGTGCTCCTGCTCCTCTCGCGCCTTGCGTGGCTGACTGTAGCCGTCGAATGAGTTTGAAGGCAGTTGATCCTGCGCCCTGACCTTCGGACTGGGTGTCTTGCGCATGCGGCACTGCAGCCGCTCCCGGAGACTGTGCTTGGGCTTGATCTCATGGTTGGCATCGCGAGCCAACGCCACGCGCAGCTTGTTGCGGCTCAGCTTCAGCCGATCCTCCGCCTCGTACTCGTTCTCCGTCTCCACGTTCATGCCATACTCACAGATCTCATCCTCCGTCACGCTGTCCAACGAATCGAGCAGAATCGGAGCCGGCTGATGGTACCTCGCCGGAGGCAGTGGCTGCTGGTAAACCTGATTGCTGTGATGCTCGCGACGCTTCTTGTGGCGAACATGGTGAGCGTGGGTGCGATGCACGAACGGATTGCGTCTGTACATCTGGCTGTGTCTGCGGCTCTTACTCCTTTTCATTCGATGCTTGCGATACTTCTTGGGCAGCTCATACTCCTCCTCTGTCAGGCTGGACACATCGGATAGAACACTGATTGGTGAGAAATGCTGATACTGAGAATATCTCTCAATACCCGGTGGCCTCTGATAATCTGGGCAAAGAATGCAGTAATTGTATTTGTCAACATATATTTATATACATATAATGCAAGATACTAAAAGCAACGCCATCTCTGTAAGTCAATATACACACATATATGTAAGAAATAGTCATAATCAGTGCTGCCAACTCAGCTTTGAGCTTCAAATGCATAAAAAAAGCCAGAAAGGGCTAGAAAACAATTTGAATTAGCGGTTATCCCGCTAAAAGAAAGTCATGAATGACTATAAATGCTTGCAAAATGCCAAAACTGGCGTGAAAACAGCTAAATTCACAACACTGGCTAGAACTCCTCAAGCACACACACACACACATGCAAATCAGATTTCCTTTGCATTGGCGCAAGGTCACTTTACTGCACACGCACACAGATGTAGAGCAACACTCATACTCACACACACACATGTTGCTTCGCTTTCATCTCCACTTACTGTATTGATTGGCAAAATTGTCGGAGAGCATATTCATCTTTTCGATGTCTTTGCTCTTGTCCTCCAGCTGCTGTATGCGGGCGCGCAGCTTGAACTCCTCATCCTCCGAGGATATTATCATCTCGTACTCAACTATTTCGCCCTCCTCGCGATCATCCTCCGCGCCATTTCCATTATCGAGCACTTCGGGCTCTGCGACTTCTGTGGCTGGCGCGGCCTTCATGGCGCTGCACTCGTTCAATTGTTGCTCTGTGGTGTAGCTCTGCATGGTGCAGACAACCATTTTTGAAAAGCTTTCCGAATTTTACCTATTTTATGCAAGATTTAACACTTTTACAGCAAAGAAAAGATTGAACAAAGTACGGGCGTATGTGTGTGTATGTACTTTACTGGGCGAAGAGGAAGAGTGAAATGCCAAAAACAGAGATGTTATTTAACATAACAGAGAGCCTACAGAACTGTTAACAGTGATAACTCTGACGTTCTGCTATCAAATATATAAATAGAACAAAGTTTATAAAAAAGTTAAATTAAGTAGCAGATAATTTAATTTGAAAAAAAAATACTATTATTGCTAGTTTATTTACTAAGTATTTAACAACATTTGTGCTGACTATATAACTAGGTCAGCGCACAGTCACAAAGTGTACACAGGAAGAGTATATTTCTTGTACTAGAAGCTTATGATATTAAATATCTATTTATTTTTATGTGAACAAACTTTTTGTGTGAATAATCTTATTGATTTAATTTTTAGATTTATTTATTTAATTTTATTTAGAGCTGCCACCGTTTGACAGTGCTGTAAAAGCTACAAAAGCGCCATCTAGATGTCGCAACGGGAACTACAAATTACAGTTCAATGTTGAATTCGACACTTCCGCTCTTTTCTACCCAACTCGCGGAGCAAAATGCAGCAAAAGGTATTTGTGGCTGTGAAAAATGTGCGAAATGTCGTCAACTAACAACAAAAAATGTTGCAATTATTTATATTTTTAGCGCAGAGAACCCGTGCAGGCCGTTCAAGTCTTCGGACGCAAGGTGTGTGTAAAATAAACGACACAAAACACAAAATCTATGGCACGTGTGACCGTCAAAAAAAAAAAACCGACGCTCGTGGCAGAGGTTATGTTTGTGTGATGAATGCGGCTAGCACTTAATAATTGAAATTTAATAAATTGTGTGATTCCATTGCAGAAAACCGCCACTGCCGTGGCTTACTGCAAGCGTGGCAGCGGTCTCCTGAAGGTGAATGGACGCCCTCTGGACCAGATTGAACCCAAAGTGCTGCAATACAAACTGCAGGAGCCTCTGCTGTTGCTCGGCAAGGTAAGTGCCGCCGCTAGGCTGAGACATAACAGTAATTCCTAGAGATGGTAGAATGATGATAACAATTATCCCGAACTTGAAGACCAATGAGAATACAATTGTAGCTGATTAAAATTCATTAAATTAATATATATATTATATATTTTCACCAAATATTTAATTAAATTATTTGCTTTGCAGGAGAAGTTCGCTGGTGTTGACATCCGCGTGCGCGTCAGCGGTGGTGGTCATGTCGCCCAGATCTACGCCATCCGCCAGGCTATTTCCAAGGCCCTGGTTGCCTTCTATCAGAAATGTGAGTATCCAAGGGGTATCCCAGATTTTCGCCTTAATAAAGTTTTTGTCTGCGAGAAATCGTCTTTCGGGCAAATGAAGAATGAGGCTAGATCGAACACCATTATGAGCACATACCAACCAAGCTGCATGCAAATCTCTAGCACAGATTGGGTGATGCAGCAGAAACATCAAATTACTTACAGTTAAAGCCACCTTCTACCAGATTTTTGTTGGATCAAATTGCCAGAGCCAGTGAAAGAATAGTGCAAGGAAGATTAAATGAATGTGGCAATCAAAGTGAGCGATTTGCATCCATTGCGATTGCTATTTGGGGCTACATCGACACATATAATAATATCTCATAGTTTAAAGCATCTAATTTGAAGCAAATTCACTAATTTATTTATTTTCTGTTTGCAGACGTCGATGAGGCCTCCAAGAAGGAAATCAAGGACATTCTCGTCCAATACGACAGAACCCTGCTGGTAGGCGATCCACGTCGCTGCGAGCCCAAGAAGTTCGGCGGTCCAGGCGCCCGTGCCCGTTACCAGAAGTCGTACCGTTAAGCTTTCTGCTGCTTTTCAAATTGGATTAGATATTTTGTACAAGTTGCTCGGCCTCTTCGCTTCCATACGGAGAAGCATGTGAATAAAAACGGAATAATTAACTTTAATGTGGCTTCAACTGAACAGTTATTGGGCGGATGACATAAAGTGTTACGTGGGAGTAAATGTCTTTAAAGAAAACAAAAATATAAATAAAAAAAAAGCTGCAAATAGAACAGTTTAATAGAGTTAAAATTGACTTTCATTGCTCTAAGAAATGTATAAAAGCAGCGATAAAAATAAAATTGAAATGAAACTGATTGTTATCGAAAGTAGCATGAGCATCGATACTTATGTGACGAGCAATAGTCTTAAAAGAACAATTTGTTTATTATTTACACGAATATAATAATAATATTAATAACAATTTTATCAAAAAGTTAAAATTTGATTCTTTCATATATTTACAAAGTTATTAAAGGCAACTACTTCTCAAATTTAAAAAATATCGTAGAGAATTAGCATCGATTAGTTTGTAACTAGCAATACATCGTTAACTTTTCATCGATATTTCGTGTGCTTTGCACATCTTTAGCATCAGCATCGCAATTCTGAAAAAACGGCGGCTAAAGCCCGCTGATAGTCTGCATAGAAAACGGAAAAAGAGTCAAAATAATAATAATAGTTGGGATTAAAGAGTATGTAAAATGTATGTGAAGAAGTTGGTGCTCGATGGCTTCAAGTCCTATGGCAGGCGCACTGAAATCGAAGGATTCGATCGAGAGTTCACGGCGATTACAGGTCTTAACGGCTCGGGCAAATCAAATGTGCTGGATTCCATCTGCTT
This sequence comes from Drosophila paranaensis, assembly GCA_035047545.1. Taxonomy (NCBI): domain Eukaryota; kingdom Metazoa; phylum Arthropoda; class Insecta; order Diptera; family Drosophilidae; genus Drosophila; species Drosophila paranaensis. The sequence continues at coordinate 6,496,164 of JAWNPL010000026.1, read as the reverse complement.
CGTGCTGGGCATAAGCAATTTGCAAAATGTAAATATAGTTTAATAATATAAAAAACAATATATTTATTTACGTATTTAAATTTGCAGGTGCGTGCCTCGGCGCTGCAAGACCTGGTCTATAAGAACGGCCAAGCGGGCATCACGAAGGCAACGGTCACAATTGTCTTCGACAATACGAACGCGCAGCAGTGCCCGCCGGGCTATGAGAAGTGTCGCGAGATCTCCGTGACGCGCCAGGTGGTTGTCGGTGGCAAGAACAAGTTCCTGATCAACGGTAAGCTTGTGCAGAACAAGAAAGTTCAGGACTTCTTCTGCTCCATGCAGCTGAACGTAAACAATCCGAATTTCCTGATTATGCAGGGCAAGATCCAGCAAGTTCTGAACATGAAGCCCAAGGAGGTAAGCCTAAATGCTATATGTGCATATCAGATTTTTGTTTATCTCTCCCATACTCCTTAGGTGCTCTCCATGGTTGAGGAAGCGGCCGGCACCAGCCTGTACAAGACGAAGCGCGATGCGACCAAGACCCTCATTGAGAAGAAGGAGGGCAAGCTGCGTGAGACCTCGGCGCTGCTGGAGGAGGAAGTCCTCCCCAAGCTGGACAAGCTGCGCAAGGAACGTGCCGCCTACCAGGAGTACCAGAAAACGTGCCGCGACATCGAGTTCCTCACGCACATTCACATCTCGGCCAGATACCTGAAGCTGTGCGACGCCCTGCAGTCCGTGGAGGCCAGCGAGCAGAAGATAGAGACGCGCATCGCCAACTGCCGCGAAACTCACGCCAAGAATCTGGAGGAAGTGGATCGCATCGAGGTGAAGGTCCAGGAAATACAAGTCAAGATAGACGCCGAAATGGGCGGCAGTCTGAAGGCCTTGGAGGCCCAACTGACAGCGAAGCGCGCCGCAGAGGCAACAGCCTCGGGCAGTCTGAAGGCTGCCAAGGGCACCATTGAGCAGGATCAGAAGAAGATTCAGATGGCCAGCAAGAACATTGCGGAGGATGAGCGCGCGCTGCTCAAGAAACAGGAGGCCATGTCGCAGGTCCAGGGCGAGTTCCAAAGCCTCAAAGATGCGGATGCGGCGGACGCCAAGGCCTACGAGGATGCGCAGCGTAAATTCGAAGCCGTCTCCCAGGGCCTGTCCACCAATGAGGATGGGCAAGCCTGCACGCTGCAGGAGCAGCTCATTGGCAAGTTTTCTATAACGAAACTATATTCTATGGTAACTAATCTTAGTCTCCCCCCTACAGCCGCCAAGCAGCAGCTGAGCGAGGCTCAGACCACGATTAAAACTTCCGAAATGGAGCTGCGTCACACGCGCAGCCTGCTCAGCCAGAAGCAGGGCGAGACGCAGACGAACGACGCCGCCTACACAAAGGACAAGCAGCTGCTCGACCAGCTCGAGGTGGAGATCAAGAGCCTTGAGCGCCAGCTGCAGGGCCTCAACTACGAGGGCGGCGAGTTCGAGCAGCTGAAGGAGCGCAGGCAAATATTGCACAGCCAAGTGCGCGACCTGAAGCGCGACTTGGATCGCCGCAGCGGCTCGCGCTACGAGCTGCAGTACACCGATCCAGAGCCAAACTTTGAGAGGCACAAAGTGCGTGGCATGGTGGGAAAGCTGTTCCGGGTGTGCGACATGCAGAACTCCATGGCGCTGATGATGGCAGCGGGTGGACACGTGAGTGGCATGAGATATGCTGGATGATGATCGCTGACTAATGCCTTTTCATTGCAGTTGTACAGCTTCGTCACGGACGACGATGTGACGAGCAAGAAGATCTTGCAGAAGGGCAACTTGCAGCGGCGCGTCACACTGATACCCATTAACAAGATCAAGTCGTATCCACTGAATCCGAAAGTTGTTGAATATGCGAAGAATACTGTAAGACCATGCTGAGATAGCTCTTATATACCTGTATTACATAGACTCTTGTTGAAGATGTATAGAGATCTCATAAGCTAGTTTCAAGTGAATGCAATTTGAGCTAGATAAGTAATAGATAGATAACTACATATATCTGTATAATATGTATATATATGTTGAACTAGCTTAGACAGCACTTTCACAGATCCCTATTAACTTAACTTCCTTTGCTTGCAGTACGGCAGGAATAATGTGGAATGGGCCATGTCCTTAATTGAGTACGACCAATACTTTGATCCGGTCATGAAGTTTGCCTTTGGCGGCACGCTCATATGCAAGGATTTGGAGGTGGCCAAAGGAGTAAGCGCCTAAGCTTAAGCCCATCTAAATGTTGACTAATAATCTTATCTGCCCTTAGCTTAGCTCAGATAAGAACATTGGAGCGCGCTGTGTGACGTTAGAAGGTGATGTGGTGGACTCGAATGGCACCCTGTCTGGTGGCTCGGCGCCCAAAGGTGCGAATATCCTAGAGGAATTGAATAGCATCCGTAATTTGGAGAAGGAAGTCAAGCAAAAGATGAATGAGTTAACACAGGTGGAGCAGCAATTGAGGTAGGCATTGTGAGCTTATATCCTGTCCTATATTATCTTGTATATTCTTTCTCGATAGCGCCATTGAGAACGTTGCGCATAAGCATAATAAGCTGAAGGAGGCATTGGAGCTGCGTCAGCACGAGCACTCCATGTGCAAGAGCCGCCTGGCGCACACCGCATTCCAGCAGAACCAGGAGGAAATCGAGGAGATGAAGCAGAAGGTGCAGAGCTTGGAGCAGCAGAATGCGGAGGCGCGCGAAAAGCAAAAGAGCTCGCAGGCCAAGGTCAAGGATATGGAAGCCAAGTTATCCGATGCGAAAGGCTATCGCGAGCGCGAGCTGAAGGCGGTCAACAACGAGATGAAGGTGACCAAGCAGCGGGCCGAGAAGTCGCGCGCGAACTGGAAGAAGCGCGAGCAGGAGTTCGAAACGTTGCAGCTGGAAATTACCGAGCTGCAGAGGAGCATTGACCAGGCCAAGCAGCAGCACCAAGAGATGGTGGACAACCTCGATAAGTACAAGGCCGAGCTGGATGCACTGCAGGAGAACAGCTCGTCGGCAGCCACGGAAGTCGCCGAGCTGGAGCGGGCAATCAAGAAGCAGAAGGATAGTCTGCACGCGCAGAATAAGGAAATGCGCTCGCTCCTGGACAAAAAGGATAAAATGCTGAAGCACAACCAGGAGCTGCAGCTGGAGATGAAGAAGAAGGAAAACGAAAAGAGCAAAATAAGCGGGGAGGCAAAGGATGCCAAGAAGCGCATGGATGCACTGGAGGCGAAGTACACTTGGATATCTGAGGAGAAGCATTGCTTCGGCATGAAGAACACGCGCTACGACTACAGCAAGGAGGATCCCGTCGAGGCCGGCAACAAGCTGGTCAAGATGCAGGAGAAGAAGGAGAAAATGGAGCGGACGCTCAACATGAATGCAATGCAGACGCTGGAGCGCGAGGAGGAGAACTACAATGAGACAGTGCGTCGCCGTCAAATCGTGGCGATGGACAAAGAGAAGATCAAGAAGATCATTGTCAAAATGGACGAGGAGGAGCAGGATCAGGTGCGACACGCCTGGGAGGCGGTGACCAAGAACTTCAGCGGCATATTCAGCACACTGCTGCCGGGTGCCCAGGCACTGCTCAATCCCGTCAAGACAAACGGAGTGCTGAGTGGCCTGGAGATCAAGGTCGGCTTCAATGGCGTCTTCAAGGAGAGCCTGGGCGAGCTGTCCGGTGGCCAGAAGTCTTTGGTGGCCCTCTCGCTCGTTCTGGCCATGTTGAAGTTCTCGCCAGCTCCGCTCTACATCCTCGACGAGGTGGATGCTGCCCTGGACATGTCGCACACGCAAAACATTGGCAGCATGCTGAAACAACATTTCAGGGACTCGCAGTTCCTCATCGTCTCGCTCAAGGATGGCCTCTTCAATCACGCCAACGTCCTGTTTCGCACTCAGTTCGTGGAGGGCGTCTCGACGATTACCCGAACTGTCGGCCGCGCCGTTGCCAAGCGTTAAATATATATTGAGTATATATGTATATGTATTCTCGTTCGCGCTCATCATCATCATCAAACACATTTATTTTTCAATATTTCCAACTACTTTTAGTTTGAAGAATTTCATTTCTCAGTTTATTTATAATATAAAACTTTCTTTTAACTATTTCCCTGGAAAACAAGTTGAATGTAGATCTAAGAATATTCTATATTTTTCTAATTACTAAAATATAATAATATTTAACAATTAAAACTGTGTTTTTTTCTATAAAATATGATAATTTGGCGGGAAAATTATTTTCAAAAATTTAAATCTTGAAAGAAAACTAATTTGCCTTGGATTTAAATTAAAAATATCAAATATAATTAATAAAATTATTAATAGTTGTTTTTGTTCTACAAATTTTGACGGGAAAATAATTTTTAAAAATTGATATCTTGGAGGTAAATTAGATTTGACATAAACTTATATGCAAAAAAAAAAAATATTTTCCCGAATTAATAATAAATTATTAATAACTTTTTGTAATAAATTATTTTATAATTAAAAATTAATATTTTTGAAATTTAACTTATATTTAATTTCTTAAAAAGTAAACAATAATAAATGAAATACATATTATATATATCCATATTTAATAAATAATTTAAATTTAATTAAAGGCACTTGCCATTTGATTTAAAAACGTATTTAAAATTCATATTTCATAGCTTATGTTAAGTTAACATTAAAAACAAAATAGCTCTGTTAAAGCATTTAACAGGGCGTCGGTGAATTTCCAATTGGGCTTGCTGGCTGGCACAAACGTCAAACTGACGTTTGGTCACAGCGACAAAGAGAACGACACTGACTGTCGCTGGCTGGTAGGTTGCATGCGCACTGGCGAGACAGAGACAGAACGTTGGTGAGACCGTCAACGAGTCGAACGCACAGCGCGCGCACACACACACACACAGGCAGCAACAATATGCGCGCAACACACACGCACACAGTCAGCCAAGCGACAGAGCAGCGACTACGACAATGTTGGAGGAGTGCAGCTGTGAAAAATTAAACAAAAGTGCTAAATTTGATTGTTAAATAGTCAGCGGTAGCGGAAACAAAACATTCAACATTTCCAGCCAACGCAGATTCCTAAAGAAGCTCGTCAACATGGTAAGAAAGGCAAACGAGCGCTGCTCCGACTTGGATTCCCAATCAAAAACCAAATCAAATCGCTTGTCTGTGCTCAGTATACAGTTTGTTGCTGTGTGTGTGTGTGTGTGTGTGTGTGCGCGAGTGTTAGTATGTGTGTGACTGCGTGCGTCTATGGTACAAAATTCTATAAATTGTATAGCGGTCCAACAAGACAGGTGGGGGTCACCGTTGGGACTCTCGTAACCAGCAAATTTGGATTTAGTTGTTGTTATTTGTTAATCAATATAATAATAGAGACAGCAGCGGCGAAATGGCCAAGACGCAATGCCGGCTTTAATGCCCTTAAATGCAAGCGAAGGGCGTCTCGTTGCCGACTTAACATGAATCAACCTCACTTTAATTACATTGTGTTTGAGCTCTGTTTTAATTCACAATGGTGTTTAGAAATTAATTGTGAACAGTTAAAGAGGGAAAAAACAAACATTTCATCATTCAGTCTGTGAGTTCTGTTACTTAACAGAGTTGCCACACTGTTAACATAGCAGCTGATGTAAACAGCTATAAAAATATGAAATAACAGCGAAGTCATCATCATTCAGTCTGTGAGTGCTGTTACTTAACAGAGTTGCCTCACTGTTAACATAACAGCTGATGTAAGCAGCTATAAAAATATGAGATAACAGCGAAATGCGGCACTTATTCTGCTGATATGGACAAACCTCTTTGCTATAATGATTATTATCAATATTATTTGATTCAAGGATCGAGTCACAAAGCCGCAGAAGAAGATGCTCATCACATTGCTGCGCGAGACGAAGTACATGGAGGGCAAGAAGGAGAAGGAATGGTACTGGGAGAAGATTCAGGCGGCGCTTAACACCATCGGGCCCAAGAAGACCATCATCCAATGGAAGAAGGTGCGTATGACAGCCAAGCTAGTGTCCTCTCTATCTCTATCTCTCTCCCTCTCTCTCTCTCCGTCTTGCAGTGCTGGCGTGACATGCGTCTGACGACCCGCAAGAAATTGGCGGAGCTGAAGCGCTGCCAGCTGTCGGGTGGGTCGCCGCCGCCGGGCATCGAGCTGAACCAGGAGGACAACGACATAATTGACATTGTGGGCACTGAGTACTTTTACGAGGAGATGAACGGAGAGCTCAAGCCGGAGAATTTTATGACGGGCTTCGACTACGTGCCGGAGCACTTCTGCGATGCCATACTGACGGCTGCTGCTGGCCAGCAGCAGCAGCACATGCAGCACCCCAAGGATCCCCAGTCGCACAGTGCGCAGCAGCCGCAGGATCATCACACCAATGATGGGGAGACAAACGATGCGCCGGGCTCCTCGAACGGCGGCTCGTACCAGGGACAGAACGTGACGCAGCTGCAGGCGCACAACGGCGGCGGCGGCGGCGGCGGAGAGCACAGCAATGGCAATAGCACGCAGCCGCATTCGGGCATGCCGCAACATCCGGCGTTTCATGGTGGGCTGCATCCGCATCTGCTGCGGCGGCAGCACACGAATAGCTCACTGCAGCGGGAGTCGCCGTTCGAGGAGAAGCTGCTGCAGTTCATGCAGGATGCGTTTCCCAAGAAGAGCAAAAAGCGCAAGCAGCGCGATCCGGACAAGCTCTTCCTCCTCTCGCTGTACGAGGAGATCAAGCGTGTGCCGGAGGAGATACGGCTGGACGTGAAGTCCGAGCTGATGCAAATCCTAAAGAAGTACCAAAAGAAGTCGCCAGTCAAGGCGGAGAAGTCCTCCGCCTCCACCTCCTCGGCTGCCAAGCAGAGCAGCAACAGCAGCAGCAGCTCCGCCTCGGCCCATCTCTCGCACAGCATGTACCAGCTGCAGAAGAAGTACGAGAAGGGCGAGAAGGAAGCGTCGCCGCAATCACAGGTGGATCCGGTGCCGCTGCACGCGCCCCAGCAGATGCCCCTGTTCCAGCTGCAGAAGAAGTACGAGGAGAGCGCCGAGAAGGTGCACGAGCAGCGCAAGCTGGAGGCTGCCCACCAGCAGCAGCACGCCGCCCATCAGCAGCCCCCGCCGCCGCCCAACGAGCAGCACCTGCACCACCCACAGATGGCGCACAATATCATGTTCCCGCTGGCGCAGCTGCGCAGCGAGCAGCCGCCGGCCCAGCACCACGCCCACAATCCGCACCAGCAGCAGCAGCAACAGCAACAGCATCCCCACCAGCAGCAGCAGCAACAGCAGCAGCAGCAGCAGGCACAGCAGCACCATCCGCCGACGATCTTCGGCAGCGCTGCCAGTGCCGCGGCGATGAGCACGGACCGGCCAGCGATGTCCTACGAGAACGTCGGGTGAATGTTGAGCCGTCTGTGGGAAGCCACTTGCGGAGCGCGCCCTGCGACGGTGTCCCCCACGACGGCAGACGCGCACAACTGTAATTAGCCACGAGCTGCCCTTTGTTACCCGCATCCGGGCCGGAAGAGGCCACTAAGCTGTGTGCCGGAACTGTGTGCAAAATTGTTTCAAACACTAGGTTTTACTCGTACTCCTAATCCTTACGCTAGCCATGAAATGATCTGCATGTGAAAGCCTCTTGGAGCGATCCCAATGTGGCCCATCATCAATAACTACATACATATGTATACACAAAACATACATACATGATGTAAGAGCATTAATAGAATTACATATTGGAATTGTGACTTGATTTTGAATTACAACAAATGAATTTAACATATATATATATATATATATATATATATATATATATATATAAACTATATGTACACAAAATACAAATACATCAACTATAATATTGTGTTGTGAATAACATTGGAGAGAGGAATGTGAATATGAATAAGAGATGAATATGAAATGTATGATGTATGAATTTGATTGAAGAGAGGAATGCGAATATGAATTTGAAAATGAGATGAATATGTAATGTATGATGTATGATATATGATGTATGATGTATGATGTATGATGTATGATGTATAATGTATGATGTATGATGTATGACGTATGATGTATTATGTATGATGTATAATGCATAATGTATAATGTATAATGTATGATGTGTGATGTATGATGTATGATGTATGGTGTATGGTGTATAATGTATGATGTATGATGTATGATGTATGATGTATGATGTATGATGTATGATGTATGATGCATGATGTGTGATGTATGATGTGTTATGTATGATGTATTATGTGTTATGTATGATGTATAATGTGTGATGTATGATGTATGATGTATGATGTGTGATGTATGATGTGTTATGTATGATGTGTGATGTATGATGTATGATGTATGATGTATGATGTATGATGTGTGATGTGTGATGTATGATGTGTGATGTATGATGTATGATGTATGATGTATGATGTATGATGTATGATGTATGATGTATGATGTATGATGTATAATGTATAATGTATGATGTATGATGTATGATGTATGATGTATGAATATGATGATTGATTGCTGCCTCAATACAATTGTAGTTGCTAAAATCCATCAGTGAGTTAGTCAGCCTATCAGATTTAAGTTTGCCTAGATAAAGCCGTATATATATTTTTGTATATCTTGAACCCATTGAATATGGGGAAAAAGTGCAGAAGGAGGCGTGGCAGACCCTACAAAGCATATATATGCTTGATAAGGGCGACGAGCTGAACTGATTGAGCCCTGTTCGTCATCCTCTGCTTCCATCTGTCTGTCCGTCCGTCCATCCTCCGTCTATCCACATGTGTGAACGGGTCGATCTCTGCATCTATAAAAGCTAGAGACTTAAAATTTTTTGGAGCTTCCTTGTTTAGTACGCGCTTATCAAATTTTTCTATTTTTAATTCGATAACTATGCCCTATTGAATGTTATCGATTAAAAGTCGCATCGGAATTCAGGTTTTAAATTATATCTCATACATCTTTGGACCTAGAGCGTTCAAATTTTGTACTTAGTTTTATTAGTATATTTTACAATTTTGATTTTTTGTTAAAAATTGGTTCAAATTTAACTAACTGTCGTTAAAAACTATTTAAACTATAAATTTGCCTAGGAATCCAACAATCATAGTATTAGCTAAAGGCAAAGAAAAGAGAATCTTTGTTAGGTTGCCTAAGTTGTTAGGAAACTTAGATAACTCTTCTATCGAGTTCAACATATAAGAAAATTTGATAGAATGACGAAAAAGATGTCATATCCATTACTAAACTCAACTGTGTTAACCCATATTCAAAACGTCAAAACCTTATCTCAGGGTGGCTACAATATTTCAGCTAATTTTGTACCCTTCTGGATTATTAGGTTTATTATAGATCTCACTCACCCCAAATATTTATATTTAATAGAACCCGAAATGTTTTTCGCAAAATTCTACCATGTTTGCTTAGTTTGTTTACGCTTCCTCAGGCTATCTCGTACAACGATCCGTTAAATGAAAGAGATTTTGTTTTTGTGTTTATCAAAATGGAAACTCATTGTTTGCCTTTGTAACAAATCACACGCTCCTTGCGCACCTGAGCGCGATAAGATTGTGTTTGGAGAGATGTGTGAATCGGCCAGACGATAAAAGAGATGTCGAAAAGTGAGCCAGACGATATGCTAACACGCCGAGAATTGATCGTCGGCTAGCGCGAGCGCACGATATGACGATCGCTAATCTGCGCATTGTAAAAGAGATTACGATCGTCGCGATAAACGGAGCTGAGAGCTGCAGCATAAAGCTGTGCGCTGTGCACTTATCAGTTGCGTGGGATGTGCGGATGGGTCTGTGGGTGGCTCTAGCTACAAAGTGCGCCTAGGAGCAGAGAGTGAGCGTTGGCCAGCCTAGCCGAACGGATGTCAGACGGAGAGATATTGTACTTCACAATATCCCAAGGATAATTCGGGAGTTATTTGTTAGAGAGTAATCTTTGGATATAACCATCATCATGGCAGGTATGATATCGATATATATCTTCGCTTGCTCAAGTTCAGTCCGCAGCTAAAGACTTAACTGGGCTTTTGCGATCTGGTTCAAGATCCAACGGCTATAACCACAATCTGCCTTGGCAACGATTCGGTTCACGTTTCATTTCATGTTTTGCCACTGCTTGCGGCAAGTGCCGTGGCTCTGCCACCTATCAAAGGTGTCTCTTTGTATTCAAATATTATCGTTGCAGTCGAGGCGCGCACTGTGCTCTGGTACATGACATTCATAGGATTCATTGTCAACTATATGCTGCGCATCAATCTGAACATCACAATCGTCGACATGATCGCCGGCGTCAGTGGGCGAACAACCTTAGCACCGCCCACCAATGCCACCGTTAATCCGTTGGAGATCTCCAATCAATCTGATTTCCTGAATTCCTCAGTGGCACCCACAGTTGAGCGATATTCGCTGGAGCGACAGTTCCTAGAGTGGGCAAAAGTGAGTATATCTGAGTGAGTGTTGGTGTGCGTGACGCATAGGGAAATATTTAAGCTGCAATTGATTTGAGTAACTTCATTAAGCAGAATATGCCAATTCTGATATTTGTCTGTCTGTCTGTCTGCCTGACTTCTGTTTGATCGAGCTAAGTTTCTATATGAGTGAAACGAAAGTGAGTAAAGAGTGCAAGATCACATAATGCTCGAGTGTAAGTGGAGTGTAACCAACTCCAACTGCAACTCCAACCACAGACCACAGGCGTTGCGGCGCCTATATAAAGGCGAGCCTCTTGCAGCGCTCCTTCAGTTGCCTCTCCATCCTCCTAGTGATCAGTCGTCCAGTGCAGTGCAGGGCTCACCTGCAGCGGTGGGTGGATAATATTTCAATAGCTAGAAATATGTATTAAATATGTTAAATATATTAAAAATATTCAATATATAAACTATTTGATATGTATAAAATGTATTAAATATTTTAAATATATTAAAAATATTCAATATACAAAATATATTGACTATATTCATATTTATAAAATTAAAATATTAAATATAACAAAAATATAAAATATATTAAATATGTATATCAAATGAATTAAATATATGTAAATATATGAAATATATTTAATAATTTCAATATAATAAAAATTTTAAATATATTAAAAATTTTAAACATTTGATGCATATTAAGTTAATTAAATATATTAAAAGTATGTTAAATGTTTTATATATTTCCAACATTTGAAATATTTTAAATATTTTAAACATTTTGAAATTTTTAAATAAATTAATTTAAATATATCATTTAAAATTGTTATATATATCATTTAGTATTGTTAAGAAATTGCTTTAATAATAATTATTATGGCAATGATCACTAAGTGAACACTTATTTATATAATGATTTACTAACATTATATAAATAAGTGTTCACTTAGTGATCATTGCCATAATAATTATTATTAAAGCAATTTCTTAACAATATTAAATGATATATATAACAATTTTAAATGATATATTTAATTATTACATTTCTAATGATCATCAAGAAAAAAACTTAATAAATTTTATACATTGACATTCTTATAATAAATATTATTTAGAATAGAGAATAAGAATAATATTAACATGGAAGTCAGCTGGCAAAGACAATATATATTTTAATTTTTACTGTATATTTTGCAAATTAATAACACGAAATCGATAATGATCATTATAGGATTAGCCAAGCAAGCAGAATATGAGTGCATAGTAACAAAGCAAAACCAAGCAATGCTCATATTTTAATCACCTGCATGCTCATTTGGCGATTGCTTTCGCCCAGGAGATTAGTCGTTTTTTAATCGTCAAGGGGACTCAAAAAAGACTCATCAAGGTCGATTTCTGTTAAAACACTCTTCCAAATGCTTGCAGGGGATATTCGTGCCAAATAGTCTAATTTTTAATATATAAACTTTTATTTTATTATTTTAATTTTTATAAATTTAACAAAATGTTTTTTTGTCTTAAATAATATTAATAAGTTGATTGATTACATTATCAGTTATTTGGCATTAATATCATTATCAACTTAATATTTATTTATTAAACTCTTTAAAAAAATTAATAAATTTACAAAAATTATTTGTAAATTTAACTAATTTTTATTCAATTTGAAATAATATATTACCAGAATTTTGCAATTTGGTAATGTTAAATGTTAATAGAACAATTATTTGCAAATAATATTAGTAAAATTTACTTATTTTGACTTTCAGTATTCAACATCATTATTTTTTAAATATATTTTTTATATTAAAAAATGACTAAATTTTCTTAAATCCTAAAATCCTTTTTTATTAAAAAATAAAAAATATTTTTTTTCTTTAATTTTAAAATCATATTTTGAATTATAAATTATTTATATTTAAAATTTATAATTATTTTCAATTACATTTTTTTATTTTAAAAATTTTTTAATAAATTTAAAAATTTTGAATTTTTTTTGTAAATAAATATTTAATACTTAAAAATAAATAAAATTTAATATATATTATTTACTCCACCTGCTTGCAGATTGACTACGAGCGCGATGGCTTCCATTGGAACGAAAAGGAGCAGAGCAATTTGCTGGGCTCCTTCTTCTGGGTGCACTGGCTGCTGCAGCTGCCCGGCGGCATTCTGGCCCGTAAATATGGCACCAAGCTAGTTTTCGGACTGTCCAACGGCGTTGGGGTATTTTGCTGTTTTCTTATTCCAATTTTCTCCTACTGGAGCTATGGCGCTCTGCTCTGGCTGCGAGTCTTTCAGGGATTGGTAACAGTAAGTATTCCACTATATAGTGTATATATACTATCCGGGACTATTTTCGACTTACTGTTAGTTGATAACATTTTTGGCTTAACATTTCGCAAGCTTAACATTAAATCTTGCATTCTTTATACGCCACCTTCAGGGTCTGGCTTGGCCCTCGATGCACGTGATGACGGCCAAATGGATTCCGCCCAATGAGCGCAGTAAATTCGTGAGCGCCTATTTGGGCAGCTCTGTGGGCGTGGCAATGTTTTATCCTATTTTCGGTTATGTCATAGCCTGGACATCCTGGGAATGGGTCTACTACATTTGCGGCGTATTTGGGATGCTCTGGTTCTTTGCCTGGCAATTCCTGGTCTTTGACAGTCCCGCCCAGCATCCACGTATAGCTCAATCGGAACGCCGTTATATAGAGAAGTCGCTGGGGGCTTCGGTGCACAGCAGCTCACCGGGTCCGACGCCCTGGCGGCAGATAGCTACCTCGAGACCGGTCTGGATGAATGTGGTGGCCCAATGGGGCGGCATCTGGGGCCTGTTCACGCTGATGACCCATGGACCGACATATTTCCGGCTGATCCATCACTGGGACATACGCGCAGTAAGTTAATCTATGGTAGTTTGGGGTATTGATACAGATACTATTACCTTTGCAGACGGGCTTCCTGTCCGGCATGCCACATCTGATGCGCATGATTTTCGCTTACGTCTTCTCCATGTTTGCCGATTACCTGCTACGTACGGATCGTCTGAGCCGTACCAATGTGCGCAAGCTGGCGACGGGAGTTTGTAAGTTGAAAATAGAAACTAAAATTAATAGCTGGGTAGCTGTAATATATACTAAAATGAATAATATGTAAAGCGGCAGTCCAAAGATATTATAGAAGTAAAATTCTATGTTTTTAACATTTTAATTAACAGCAATTTGCAAGTCATACGGCAATTGTAGCGCAACAGCGACTGCAACACATACACACATGCATATGCGCAAATACCTATCCACTTATACATATGTAAGTGTGCATGCACGCTTAAACAAACATTTCTGAAGAGCGCCTCAACGCTTTGATACTCTTTCCAAAAAGACTAGCTTAGATGACACTTGCATTTGCATGAGCGTGGCCAGCCCTTTTAAGGGTGCAATGCTTTACAAGCAGCAGAGAGCAAATCTAACTGCAAATATAAGAGCTTCAATAGCTGCTTAAGCATACTGATTTGCACATGCATATATGCATGCACTAACACATATGAATTTAAGAGAGCAGTGAGCGTAAGCAAAGTAATGCAAATATTGTATAACCGCTGCTCTTAGCATTCATCTCGCTCGATCGAACTAGGTTTGAAAGTGCACACAGTGAGAGAGTAAGAGAGCATAAGAAAATAAGGAAGAAGAGCAAGTGCAAAGTTAGTTTTGCAATATTTAATATTTATTCTTTTATTTTCTATTTGCTTGCAGGCTGTGGCGTAAAGGGCTTGGTGGTGCTGGCTCTGGCTTACTTTGGCTATAATGCAACAGCTGCCATTGTCTTGGTGGCTGTGGCCACGATGTTCCATGGCGCCGTCTCCTCTGGCCCGCTAGCCTCAATGGTGGATCTGTCGCCCAACTATGCGGGCATTGTGCTGGGAGTGAGTGGCATGATTGGCGGCATGCCTGGCTTCATATCGCCCTTCTTAGTGGGCATCCTAACACAGGGCAATGTAAGTACTCTAAACTACGTTATCCAGCATCCATTCATGCTGGCTCTCTCTCTCTCTCTCTCTCTCTCTCTCTCTCTCACAGCAAACGATTGAGGCATGGAAGAATGTGTTCATGCTGACTGCCGCCATGCTCATTGGCAGCGGCGTCATCTACGTTTTCTTCTCCGAGTCCACGCTGCAGAGCTGGAACAGTGGCCGTCATGCCGTGCCCGAGGCAGGACTCAAGGAGCTGCAAACGTTCGAGGAGAAGCTGCCCTTGCAGAGCACCGCAACGGAGGAGGCCAATGCAGCGGGGGAGACAGTGAAGAGCAGCAAATGATGGCCTGCCCGCCGCGTGTCGCCTTTAGTTAGGCCAAAGGCAAACGCAAAGTGTTATCTGATGCTATTTGCAAGCAGATTCTGATTAAATTTAAACTAACTATAAATAATATTTATACACGCGTATGTATGTAAGTGTGTATGTGTGTATGTCTGTCTGTATCTGCTCACTCTCTGCACACGAGCATTCTATAAAACGTCGAGTGCTGCTGGATCTTCGTCAATAAAATGTGGAAGCTGAATGTAAACAAACACAACATAATTTACTGTCTCGCCTACAAAGCCCCGTTGCATGCACAGTTAATGGAAGCTGCGAATTTGTTATACGATCGTGGAGCCAAGCAAGCAATAGAGCGCCAGGCGGTATTGGTCGACCAACAGATATCCTGTAAACGGAATTGCACACAAATAATATTTGCGAGGGATTTTTTTTTATTGCGTGAAATAATGCAATAAAAATGCATATATTTAATAATATTAAAATAAAAATAAAAGATATTAAAAAAATATATCAAAAAATTAATAATAAAATAAACATAAAATATAAAAAATAATAAAACATATAAAATAAAAATAATATTGATAAAATAATTACAAAATACTTATAGTATCTTTCATGTACTAATTATAAAATAAATAAAATACATAAAATAAAAATTTATTATATAAAATAAAACATATTTAATGTCTTTCAACTTATGTTCAGAAATCCAAGAAGAACTATATTTTATAAATACAAAACAAATTATAAGAAACATAAAAAGATTATAAGCTTTTACATGGTAAATTTAATTAAGAAATATTATTTAAGAAATATATATATAGAAATCTGTTATCTAATCGCATCTTTAGCTTATTGATTGTTCACATTATTCATAAAACCATTAAACTCTAAGTCTATACTGAGTTGAGGGCAAAATTGCCGTAGATAAAAGAAAATCTGCTAATTAATTCGCTATTCAGCACAGAAAGTGTCCAGATAAGCTAAAGCAAATATTTTGCAGGCAGTTCCCAAGGTAGATAACACAGTGAAACCAAGTTTGTGTTGCGAATAGTGGAAAAGATAGTGAATTAGCTGCAAATACATAAGGTTTGTAATTGGATGTTTGATGTTTAATATCTCAGTTTTAAGATTAACCTGCTTTATAGACTAAGTATAGTCATTTTCTATGTGAAGCTCATCAGGAAGTTAGCCGAATCGACTGAGCTCCATATTTCTTAAAATCCTAATATTTTAGGAGAGCTAGAATTGAGCCAAAGTTGATCCAGAGCTGAGCCATAGGCAGCGTCATATATAGAGCTGCAGAGTTATAGGCAGAGCTATGGGAAGATGTACAGGATGAGCTATAAACAGAGCTAAAGGGAGATCTATAGACAGAGCTACATAGATTTATAGGAATAGTTACAGGCAGAGCTACATGAAAAGTTATAGACAGAGCTATAAGCAGAGCCAGGCTAACTAGAGCCTGAGCAGAGATAGAGGCAGAGGCAGAGTTGACCCAGAGACAGAGTCTAGGCGGAGTCTAAGCAGAGCCAAATTAGAGATATAGGTAGAGCCAGATCAAAGCATGAACACTTATATAAATATAGAGAAACCTCTTTATATTTAACATCACACTCAAACACTAATATCTTGATTGCATATCTGATATCTAATATATACATGCATATATATGTATCTTTGTGTATATCTAACTTTATCTCAATAACTCCCTGCTTGAAGACCCCAATGAACTGTCGAATTTGCAGTTAATAATTGTAATTTAAATCAAAACTGATTGAAGCGTAAAATCGTTTTTGCCCTTTGCGAGATACGCCGGAGTCGCATTCGTATTACGTTACGCATTGGTCGCTCTCATTACTCATACCACGCGGTGTACAATTGGATGCGAATGCCTGGCTGGGCTGGGCTGGGCTACTGGCAATGCTCATAGTAAGGGCAAGGGCAGTGGCAGTGGCAATCGTTGTTCTCTGATTCGAAGTCATCTTTGGGCTTTTACTTGGCATTCCGTTTATTGGCGTCCATTTCGGATTGCACTCGAGGGAGTCGTGGATGCTACTTCGGCCACTCACTAGGCCACTTCATCCGTTTCTGGCTCTCAGCTAATCCAGTCAATGTCTTGTCACTTGATCCAACGAGCCAACTGATAGAGATTAATTGGTTTCCCGTTACAGGACTCGTAAGGGCACGCCGGACGAAGGTGCCGATTGCCAGTCGAATAATACGATTATATAACACCAGCAAACGACGCGCTTAGAGGGCGAAATCTAAACTGAAAAAGAATTGAAACTGTAGCTGTAACTGTAAATGTTATTGTAAATGTGTAAGTGTATATGCGAGCACTCCCTTTGCCGCCCTCTCTTAATCTGATCATCTTTAATTTTCCATTCTGTTATTTATTCATATAAGAAATTATCGCTTATTTAATCGCATATTCGCTTTATTCGCAAATCCTCATTGAATTTGAAGTGTACTTAACGTTAGCCTCGCTCCCCTTCTCTCCCTCACTCACTCTTTTTTTTTTGGCAATGTACTTACGTGCTCTTGCTTTGCCATTACGGTTATCAGCCGACGTGCTTTAGAGCCAATTCTTAAGAGACTCGCGGCTGCTGCCATTGCGCGGCTGTCATTGCTGTAAACAACAGTTATCTGCAGGGCTCACAAACAAAGGGGCGAACAAAGAGCGCCGCTAAGCGCAACTTCACAGAGGCACGACACACACACAAACAAAATAACAGGCAGCAGCTCTGTACATTAAATAAAAAAAAAATGCGAAAACAAAAAATATCGCGTTCGTATAATAAATGTAGCACGGATTTGCGAAATTCCGCCGTAGTCAAAGTCAGGGTCTGCCAGGCAGGAAGTAAATTCAATCGTAAACAACGCAATCAAAAATTCATTCAAACGAAGCATTAACGCTTATTCCGTTTAGCCAGCCCCCTCTCAAGCCTGCTGCTGGTGGTGGTGTGGAGTGGGTGTTCAAGGGGGTGTGGCCCGGGATTGGGCTCGTTTGTCTCGCGCTGTCTCATTGTCAAAATGCAACAGGGCGGGTGCTTGAAAAGCCAAAAAGCGTGCAGTTGGCGAGGCGGAGTTCATACCCTGTTTTAAATTATATAAGCACATGGGTATATTGGCAGAGGTTGAGGAAATATTGTTTAATTAGTCTTATGAAACGAATTTGAATATATAAATATGGTATATTCTTTGTAAAAATGCGTGGTATGCATTTCTTATGCGCTACTCAGTTGCATTTACCTCTCATTAAAATAAAAATTTTTGCAAGGCAGCTAAAAATAGAACAGCAATAGCAATTGAGCTGCGCTGAAGAGAGGCGCTCATGTTATTAACATGCTAAGAAATGCAACAGAAAGCGAGGCAAGAAAGAAGAGAGTGCTGCATATGCATAGCAAAACGATAATGGGAATGCACAGAAAGAGAGGCAAGAAAGAAGAGAGTTCTGCATATGCAAAGCAAAACGATAATGGAGCAGCAAAAGTAAATCAGCTTCAGACGAACTCAATGAGAGAGCGCCATGAGAGCGGAAATGAAAAGAGCATTAATATGGAGGATCCATGGGTTTGTGTTTGGCTGTGCAACACAGGCTTATTTGAATTTATTTTTTGGCAAGTATAATAGATAAATATATAATAAAATAGGACTTGTAATAACTATTGAGTTACGCTTTGCAAATTAATATTTACTCTGACCTCTAAAATAGCTTTCTATTTAATTAGAAAGATATCCTATTTTTTATAGGGTATTTTATAGTCGTTCAATAGTCAACATTCTCCTTTATTTTTTAATTTTCAATGCTGCTACGCTTTTTTTGCGCCACTTAGGCAGGTACATTTGTTATGTGGGCACGAGCGCGTCCCAGCGCCTGCTTGCGAGTATTTTGTTTGCTTTTTTTTCTTTTTAGTTCCGGACACGTCGCTTCATAATTTTCCATTTCCATTCAAATGCCACGTTAAATGAAACCACGAAGAGCGACGAATAAATTTGTGCACTGTGCGCCCGGCAAATACGCATTGAAAATGAATGGGGGCGTGGCACGGTTAGCATACCTGTTTGCATGAGAAATTCAGTAACACGTGTGCCCATGTGTGTGTGTGACAATGGTGTATAAGTATCTGTGGCAATAAATTTAATTTGCCCAGCAAAAACATCGCAAATCCATTTTTTATGCCATAAATTCCCTTGTTCCCATGTGCATTGGGCTTGCAGCGGATTAATGGATGTGCGAACATGTATCTACATAAGGCCGAAGGCATGCAAATAAGACAACGGCACAGCAAACATACCGTTACTAACCAGTTTGATACACTCACTGTTTTGATATGGGGTTTAGAACAATTTAGTAGCTGTCTGGATGTCGGGCTATAGTACAGACTCATCTAATCTTATGTATAATATATGTATAGTGTATGTATTATTTGTCCTTATACACATGTATATTATATATAGTACATTTCATTAGTTTTAGTATATTTAGTTTGTTTGCTTAATTTTAATTATTATTAAAATAAATTCATGTATAGAAAAATTTGGAATGATAAAAACTTTAATATATTTCAGATATTAATAAAAAAAATACCGAATTAATTATTTTAATAATAAATATTAAAAAAGATTAAAAATTAAAAAAAAACCATAATATTTTTTTAAAGATATAGAAAAATTTTTATAAAAAAAACTTTAATATATTTCAGATATTAAAAAAAAGTACTAAATGAATTATTTTTATAATAAATACATATATAAAATTAAAAATTAAAAAAAAACACACATAATTTTTTTAAATATATAAAAATATTTTGAATAATAAAAACTTTAATATATATTTAAGAAATTAAAAAAAAAACTAAATAAAATTGAAAAAAAAAACTATAATAATTTTTAATAAATAGAAAAATGTTGAATAATGAAAATTTTAATATATGTATGTCAGAAACTAAAAAAAAAACTAAATTAATTATTTTTATAATAAATACAAAAAAATTTTTAAAAATTTACTGTGGCAATTTTTGATCAAAATGATAAAAAATTAAATATTTTCTTTTCAGATTTTCTCAGATTTATTTTTATTTCAAACACCTGGCAACAATGTACCTGATATGGAGTTATGGATAAAATCATTTGAAGTTGTCTTTATAATCCTCGTTAATATAAGATATATAAACAATAATAAATAATTTTTTATAATATTTAAATTCAAGATATCAGCTAAAATCTTTAATGAAAATTCATTTATTTATTATATTCATACGTCATCATCTGAAATATCTGATTAAAGATTCGTTGATTATTCAATTTATTTCGGGTTCCGTTAAGTTCTCAAAGGTGAACTTATTTATTAGCATCAAATATTCTAGAAGCTATAATCTTTAATTTACACAGCAGTCCTGTCCTAATGGAGCAGGAGCAGGAGCTGCTACTCCTCCGTCTGCCGTATAATGAGAACGCCCACTCAATCATAAATATTATTAATAATGTGTGGGGTTTGAGTTTCTGTGGGTTTTTCTGTTTGCTTTGCTCTTTGCTCGCCAGCTGCAGCCTTGGGGCCAACTTTAGTTTTGGCTCAACTAAAGTTCAGCGCCCAAAAACTTTGTGCCGCGGCCCACTGTGAGGTGGGGGTGGTTCAGCTGCACTGAAGTTTGTTGAGAACTACCTTGGGCAAACATATCCAAAAACTAGCAGAGGACGTGTATTAGGTATATATGTATGTATATATGAGTATATAGATATATGTATCTCTGACTCATATTCGTATCTTAAATATGAAAACCACTTTGCACGTTGGCTTCAGCAGCGGCTGCCAAATTAAAGTTGTCACATTAAGCAAATGAAGCAGACTTTCTCTCTCTCTCTCTCTCTCTCTCTCTCTGTCTCTCTCTGTGTGCCAGTTAAAAGCATCCTCATTTTAATCTTGAAGAAATAACTTTGGCGTTGGCGATGATAAATCATAAACAGCCCCCAAATGCCGGCAGAGGCCAACAAGCCGAGTTCGCTGCGAGCAGGACATGCCGTACGGTGCGTGGTCGCCTGGCCCGGACCCGGCAACAATATGTGAATATGTTATTTGTTTTGGGAATTGTGAAAATCTCAACAGGTCCCCGCACTTTGCATATTATTTTTAATACGAGCTCAACAGCAAGTCGTGCGCATTCAGCCAACAACGTCTCCAGCAGCAGCCCCAACTCCTCCTACTCCGATTCCTGCTCCGACTCCCGTCTCCATATCGAGCTCAAATTTGGTTTCCTGTCAGGTCAGCCAATTGACAGTGCCTGGTTCTTGTGGCTTACCACTACATGAGCCCACAAATTGCGTTCGTCCTGTTTGCATAGACAGTCGAGTGGGCGCCCAATGCCAAGCTGGACGAATGAGCGCCCATTCATTATGTAAGCAAATATTTATACACACATATTCTCAGGATATTCCATTCTTTAAAATAAAAAAAAAGGAGAATGTTTAGAGAAATTGGTAAAATTCGCAGAGTTTAATGAGTATTGTTAGGACGTCTGCTAGTAGTAAGGACGGGGATAAGGAATTTGTATAAGCTAAAGGAATCTTGCTAATCAAGTTTATATATGATAATATATGATAATTGTGATAATGCACATTATTAGCTGTACTTCCATCAGTCTTATTATATGTGTGCGAGGGTAGTCTGATAGCTTTGTGAATGTATGTATTGTATGTATTTAGAAAAAATTGATATTTTGATAAGCTAAACCCTCTGCCCTTCAAATTTCAGACTAAAACGATTTTAGGGAATTGTACATGTAAAAAGAGATAAAGCAGACTAGCTAGTGTATATGTTCGTGATCAGGGTGCTGAGATATAACTTGCCTTTCCATTCGTCCATACTTCCATCCGTCCGGCTTAAAGGTAAAAAAATGGGTAATAAAAATACGTATGACTTATTAAGTAAAGTATTATCGTTAAGTTTCGATTTATGATTCGGATTCAAAGATCGGGTAAGCTAAAGGGTGGCTCAAAGCAAGAAGTAATTTTAATAGAAATTTAAAATTTGCTATTGATTTATATAGTATACGTTGTTCTTTTGTGTCGTGCTCCATTTTCAATAGCACTGAACTGTCAGCTGTCTATCAAAATTACTTCTTGCACGAATTTTGGGACACGCATTAATTCTTGCTTGAATTATGCTAAACTTGTTCTCATAGCAAATATTATACTTCTTAACTTGTATATTATCATACCTAAATATGCTATTTCAAATCAAAGCAGTAACTCTGCTCAAGGTCAAGGTATATGCTAGTCAGGTACGCCCTACCAGAGAATTTGTGCATGTGCTAAGATATCTATCAGCTATACTATGCATAAAGATACTTCTTCATATATGTATCTGAGATGAAAGCAATTGATAGATCAAGACAACTCTATATATTAACCCAAAATTCCATAACTTTTCCTAGTTGCTCACTTGCAATGCAATCCATATTGTTTATGCTTCCAATTTGTATATGCTAGCCAAACATTGTGGCCATAAATTTTTTAGTTAAAGTCCATTAGAATAACTGACTTGAGTTGCGGCTGGTGTTGGGCAGTTTGGGCTATTGCACTGAGATTGGCTTTTATGCGTCTGGTGCATTATTCATGAATGCATGCAAATTGAATAGCAAGTGGAAACACGTAAACTTCCAGGAGCAGAGGAGGGGGGGGGTGGCTGGTAAGGGGGGCAACAACATGTGCTCCATTGTCAATGCGAATTACTCGAGCAGAGACAAGGAAACAAATTTCATGGCCTGTTCACCTTTAGGATAACATACCAAGGCATCGCATTGTATGTATCTACATATGCACAAGTTCAATTCCCTTGATGAACATTCATTCTGATTATGCACATGTAGATATACACACAAACATATATATATATATATATATATACAAACTCATATGCAGATGTTAAGTTTCTGCAAGTTTGGTTTCGCCGAAAAACCTACTTAGATTCAATTAAGCAACGCTCGCAAAAGGCCACAATTCAAATGTTGACTGCGGCACACATTTTGGCTTTATTAAATTATCATTCGATTATGGCATTATGTTTTCCAATAGCACTGGGTATTGCAAATGCTCCTGGAGTTACCCAGGGCAAATGCCAATTGCTGTTCTTACTTAACGGCATATCCGGCGGAAGTTTAATGATACTTTATGCCTGCGGCCGGGGTTGTTGCGAAAACTCAAGCAAAAACCCCTTTTCAGCAGAAAACACCCTTTCTTTCAAGACTATATATATGTATACGTATATATATTTACTGTTTGTGTATGTTTTTGTATCTTTCGACTGCTTCTTATGCAGCGCAAATTGCTTTGTGATGAAAGTATCTTCTGGCAGCACTTCATATGATATATGTATATCTATATGTAAATATGTATGTACGTATGTACATGCAGATCCATTAAATGTAACTGTTATTATCGCACGTACTGCCATTTTGGGAATTTTAAATATGAAAACTGCTCAAATTGTCCTCAAAATGGGCATTCGAAACGAGCAAAAGGAGAGCAATAGAAATCGAGCATTATTACAGGTGTGGATGGCAGGTAATGCGCGAATAAAATGTGAATTACATTGATGTACTGTGAACACATTTCGCTTGATATTACTTTTCATTTCGAACATCATTTTCCATTTTTGGCAATAAATGTTGAATTATATTATATGGCAGAGAAAACAAATTTAAAAATAAATATAAATTTAAATGAAATTTTATTTTGATTTAATTTTTGAAATAATCTTGTTATACATTAAAAATTATATACAATTATTATATAATTTATGTTTATGTTTTATATTTTCTGCTTACATAGGAAGGCCAGTAAGGTTGATGTCCTATATCAGGTTTTAAAATTTGAAATTGAAGTTGACATTTTTATTTAATTAAAATATGATTTATTTACATTTATATATATATATATATATATATATATATATATTGTGTGTGTGTGTATATACATATATATATATATTTTTTTTTTTTTTTAATTAGCTTAAATAATATATATTTTTAATTGCGTAAGAAATTTATTGAAAACTATTCTATTATTTATATAAAACTATTCTAACTTGCATAAGATTAAAAATAAGCTAAGAAAGTGGGTGCCTTTAATGTAATTTCGCTGAGTGTAGATTGATAATACTTATAATAAATAGCATGCTAAAAAGTCAAGTTAACAATAAAATAAAATTATATTTTAATAATTAATAAACATTTTATTTTTTTTTAATATTTTTAAATTTATTTGAAAGCATATTGCTGTAACTAAAATATTATTATTTATTAAATATAATGTTTTTATTTATTTATTTTGATTAAAATAAATATTAATTGATATAGTTTTAAAGTTTTAATTATTACTAATAACATAAATTTTTAAATATATATATATATATACTCCGATCTAAAATGCGATCTATTTCGAAATAATTTTAGGATATAGAAGTGTTTTATACTTTTCACTTTGCAGAATATTGACAGCATTATTTCCCGTATTTGTCTAATAATTTAAAGAGTCAGCGTCAGCTAGTCAGTTAGTCAGCATAAGGAAGGACAGGTAGGATATGATGTGTTGCAATCAAATTCCCCTTTGCCAAATGACAACAAAGTTAGAAAATAGCAAATTGTGGTGTCCGCCGGTGTCACTTTTATTTGGGCGTCAATTTGGCCCCTCCCTTCCCAGCATCATCAATTGGACCAATTTGCCAATGAATGAGCACTTCTAACTTCCACATTCGATTTCCGTGTTCTAACTTCAGCTGCAACCCTTTTCCGTGGCTGTGTCCGGCATTGGAGCCGGAGCCAGGGAGTCCGAGCCGGAGTTGGGGTTGGGGTCGTCCATCAGTTTGTATACCTTTGGGTGTTGGCCAACGCCAATCAAGCGCAAAACCATTCTGACATGGTTCGACATGCGAACGGATGGAACGACAGAGCAAGTGGTTAGCCAACCACAAGCAAGTGGGCACGGTACCTGGCCTGGTCTGATCTGGCCTGGCCTGGCCTCGACAATGACAATTCAATTACAGAAATGAAAATAGCGCCAGGCATAAAAATCAAATAAAAACAGCATAAAGTCCGGATAAGCAAATAAAATCTGTGTGGCCAATGCGGCCGGCCGGGCTGCCCGTCCGCCTGTTCGACCGTTGCCGATGGGTGACGACTTTTTTGGCCTGCGTTTGGTATTTTGATTAAGTCGGCTTCTCCGGGAGCTTGGTTTTGTGGTCAATTGGCAATTGGCGCCATACGCACGTAGAGGACATTCGGCCCGGCTCGACATGGTCGCGCATAAAGTTCCCACGCACAAAAGTTGTTGCTGGGGGCGGCGACCGGAAACCAAATTAATTTGGCTAAAAGTGCATGCAATGGTCACTTCACAGATACTCGGACTGTGTGGCCCTGGGGCTGCGGTTGACACCTAATACAGGCTCATCTACCTAAAAACGACTTCACGACTTGCTGTGGCTTAAAGCCAGCTCGGAAAGTACTGCAAATGTGGCAAATGGAACTTTGGGGGCGGCGGTGGCGGCGTTTTGCGATTGAAAATTCATAGCCAAAAATTTATTCATGGCCTGCCTCTTGGCTCAGGGGTCGCATTAATATTTAAGCAGCCCCCAGTCCGGCGGTGACTCCTGTCCGGGTCACCTTTGCGGAGACGTCACAAACTTTCCGCATTCGACTTTTCGTTCTGTTTGCCTTCTCGCTGGCCAACGGAGCTGTCAGTAACAACGTCTCGAGGACATGAGGGCGCACTTTTTATGGCTTTAAGTTTTTCGCTGCCTATAAGAAGCAACCAAGCTACAGTGGCACAAGATGTATTGAAAATAAGTGTTGATAACATTTAAGTAAAGTTAAATTTGATGTAAGATCAAATTTTAAAAATAAAGTAAGAAATATAACAGTCCTAGAATAAATTTTTAAAATATATATATTATTGAAAAATTAAAAAATTATATTAACTTAATATATAAAATAATGGAAAGATATATACATTTTATTTAAATAATAAATAAAATATTCATAGTTTTAATATTACATAAGTATATTTTATATTATATGTAAGAAGAATTCCCACATTTCTTATATATACTACGGAAAGCTGTGATTTGTCGCAGCGAAAATATTTTTCGTGTCTGAAATTTAGAAAGAAACAATTTTAAAATTGGTCTTCCTATAAAAATTTATTTATGGCAAACATTTTAAGATGCATTTGAACAAGAAACACATTCGTTGTCTTATGAAAAACAAAAATATAATAAATTAAGCACATTTAAAATCAAATTAGGTCTACAATCATTTGAATTAATTATGTTTTGAATATTTTATATTATCAAGTTTTTTGAATTATATAATTTCTTCATTTCATGAATTTTTTTTATTATTACAGAATTGCTGTCTTGGTCCCACTGTGCCGTGCGACCCTTGGCACTTTCGTCGTGGTTGGAGTCAGCATTTAACCCGTCTGCCGCTCGCATAATGTCACAAAATGTTCCAACTAAACATTAATTTTTGATAAAATGGTTTTCGACTCCGAGGAAATAGTCTCGCTGTCTGGTTATTTCGATATTTAAAGGCGAAGTAAAACGTTATTGGAAAAGGGTCACAAATTTCACATTTGCACTTGGCCCCTGTCGCAAATGTCTTGTAGATAAATGTACTTGATTAAGCGAACCGAGGGTGGGTGGATGGGCCTATGCTGGGCCTCCACCAACGTGGACTAAGCTCGACGTTGTTCTATTGAATCAAATTTGGCTGTATTATGGTTTTATTAATGCAATTTTTCGACTTCTTTCAGGGCAGTTTGGGCATTTGGGCATTTAGTCGGGCTGTGGCGAGCCGAGGTTTCTGGCCTCGAGCTGTGGTCGCTCTTGTGGGCAGGTGGCTAACAAAAATTCATTTATTTTCATTTATTGTTTCACATTTCCCACAGGACAGCGGCAGTTGCAATTACCGCACTCTGCTCTGGAAAACTGGAAGCACAGCGGCAAAGACCACAAGAAATACACCCAAAATCAAATGGGAAAAAATTTGTCCGCGATGCGTCGCACTGAGAAAAGTTTCGCCTTTTTTCGCTCCTTATACTAGCTGATGAGGTTGAAAGGGGTATATTGGCTTTTGGGGAGTGGCTGTCTTGTGGAGTGAAAGATCTGTAAGTAAGTCTAGGACTTGGTTTTTGAATATAAATATATACTTACGGGAGATCTAGATAGATATAAAATAAATAATTTGATAAATAAATAAAAAAATAAATGAATAAATCAACAAATAAATAAATGAATAAATAAATAAATAAACAATTAAAAAAATAAATTAATAAATATTTAAATAAATAAATAAAAAAATAAAAAATAAACAAATGTATAAATGAATAAATGAATAAATAAAAAAATAAAAAAAAAATAAAAAATTAAAAAATAAATAAAAAATAAATAAAATAATAAATAAATAAATTAATAAATAAAAAATACAAAAATAACTAATAAATAAATAAATACATAATTAATTAAAAAAAAAAAACAAACAAATAAATAAATAAATAATTAAATAAGTAAATAAATAAATAACTAAATAAATAAATAATGAAATAAATAAATAATTAAATAAATAAATAAATAAAAAATATAAATATAAAAATAAATAAATAACTAATAATAAAAATAAATAATAATAAAAAAATAAATGAATAAATTAATAAATAAAAAATACAAAAAAATGAAAAATAAATAAATAAATACATATATGAATAAATAATAATAAATGCAAAGAATAATAATAATAATAATAATAATAATAATAATAATAATTTAAAGTGTATCTTTTACAGTTTCATAGCTTCTCTATAATAGATCACTCTATATATAGATCAAAGCTTTTATATACATATTACTCTTCTGGCCATGGCATTAATTTGCTTCAGCCTCTCTGCCAGAGCGAGTATTACTTCAGTCAGTTAAGCCCAATTGTAACGTTGTTACTTGATTTTTTTTCCGTATATTTTGGTCGTCGGGAGTGAATTTTATTTACTTTTTACTGCCCAGGAGTGTTCATAATTTTGTTGACTTGTCGTGTAGATTGTAATTTTTACTGCAGGACAAGCGCAAATACATAATTGAATAACAGCAGCAGCAGCCGCAGCAGCATCGGCGGGAGTCGCTCTCCAAGTGAAACCCCAAGCTAAGTTTCTTGACTGAGTTGATGTATTTTTTGTTGGTGGGTTAGAAAGGGTGCAGGATTCTGGATTGGCAGTGGCTGCAAAAGTTTTAATTCAATTTTTTCAGCGTTGTTAACTTGAGAAGCAGACGCTGCTGAAGTTGATTAATTTCGCATTTTTACGCTTGATTATAAGCAGCCACGCAGCCACGCAGCCAGGCAGCCATCCAGGCAGTCAGTCAGTCAGCCTTCCTCATTTTCGCGCTGGAATCAACTTTTGCTCCATTTCTTTCATTCTTGGTGCTGCCAAGTTTTTGTGCTTGAACTTTTCCAGCACGCGAATCTTTTTTCGTGACTAAAATATGGCGTTGAATCCTTTGGGAAATTTCGAATATCACACTTTGTTCGTCATGCCTCCCATGTGTGTGTGTGTCTGTGTGCGTGTGTGTGTGTTTGCACACAAGCAATTCGTGCTGCCAGAGTTCATTACACATTCGCCCACACACACACACACACACACACACATACATTACATAAAATGAAATGAAATGTCGAAATGAGCAAAAGTAATGAGAAAAGGCCCAAGAAATGATTAACCCATCACAGCCAGAGAGTGTGAGAGTGAGAGAGAGATGGCAACAAATTACACTGCACAACCAAGCAGCAAGTGTTACTGAGACGCCTCCCACCGCTCTGCACATTCAGGCGGTTTGCCCCATCCACTATATCATAATTATTACGAGAGCATCAATTTTTAGTGGTTGGGCTTGTGATTTTGCTCGTCCTTCGGCTTGAGGTCTGGGGCGGCACGCCGCAATTAATAATTTCTGTGGCGGAGTGGGACTTGATTGAAGTGTGTCGATAAATTGCACGTGTGATTTCCAATTAAAACAAATTACTTGTCTTGACAACAGATAGATACTGGCTAAGTCAGCTAGTCATTTATAATATTTATTGTAATAACGTTTAGCAGGGGGATAGATAGTATCTATATATCTATTAGATACGTTATTTTCTAGTCTTATCATTGATCATTGATTATGATTCACTACAAATGAGTAAGGGTTTATTCATACACTATATTTATACATATAGTATATCTGAGTTTGCTTTTAGTCGTAAAACCTCATGTCTAAATTAACATTTAATCAGTAGCTTTTATGGATATTTTTATTGGACTATAATATGCCAAAATCAAAATATTCCAAGTATAATATAAATGGATAATATAAATGACGATTGCTATAACTCAAAATAATACTAAAATTTAATGGGAATACAAAAACTCACATATTTGAAGTCTTTAAGTAATTAACGTTAGTCAACTTATCAAATTTTGTTTATCTACCTTTTTTATATTGAAGCGAAAAATCAAAATTGTTCGTTAAATAATTTAAGTGGGATATTAAAGAAATGACAATAAAGTTTAAAACGTGTGCTTCTGGTATTGTAGAATATCTCATATAATATATCTTGTATACACTCATGGTGAAAATAATAAGTACACCAAAATAAAGCAAACTCTGTTCAATGAATTGTGACTAAAATTAGGCGGGAAATATACAATTTTTTTTGCCATGCATCACATTGCCAGATTGCGTTCTTTAAGTTAGCATCCTCAAAAAAAAAAATTAATTAGTTATGAAACAATATCCAAAATTATTTTGGTGTACTTATTATTTTCATCATGAGCGTATATTATATAGACAAAACAAAATAAATTTGGCTAAACTCTGCTTTTCTTACTATTATATTATTTCAATAATATATATTCATAAGAATTTTAAATAAGGAAAAAAATTGATTTGTATATCTTATGCAAATATATACATATATAAATTAAAGAAAATATCAACAACAAAATTTGTAATAATATATTTTTTAGTTTCAATTTATATCTTCATATATATTCCATTTTTGATTCTTTCTGTTGGGTCATTTGATTTATTTTCCTATATAACCATTTATTTGTCTATTTTTACAATTTATTATCTGACCAAATGAAATAAATGAATTTAACTGAAAGTAGATTAATTTGAATGAAATTAAAAGAATTTAAATGAATGAAATTTAATGATATTAAATGAATTTAAATGAAATGAACTGTCGAAACTTTGGAAATTGAATTCCCTTCACAATCTCTGTTTTGTAAGCCAAGATATATTTAAGTTAACTTGGGTTTTTAATAGGTTCATTCTGAGTTTATTTAAGCTCTGCTTGCAATACAAAATTGAATTGGAATTGGAATTCGTTGTTCGTGCCGTTTTGGTAAAAACTAGTTATTTTAGTTCAAAAACTAAAAAAAGCCTGTTGTGCTGTTTTATAATTAATACTCAAATTTTAAATTTTAATTCAATGTATTTTCTGAGGAATTTTTAATAAACCTCTAACCTCAGACACGTCTACTATGTGTGATGTGTGATTCACACTTTTATTCAGTTTATTGTCTCTCAAGCATTAATTATGAAATACATGAAGATACATAAAAAATTGCAAGTCTCTAGCTCTTATAGGTTCTGAGAACGACGCGTTCATACATACGGACAGACGGACGGACAGACGGACAGACGGACGGACAGACGGACAGGGCCAAATCGACTCTGCTTGTCTCCCTGATCAAGAATATATATACTTTATGGGGTCTGCCACGCCTCCTTCTCCCTGTTACATACATTTCAACAAAAACATTATACTCTGATTTTCCCATTTTCAATGGGTTCAGGGTATAAAAATATATAAATAAAACATTTTTTAAGCTTACATGATTTCAAATCAATTTTAATTGTTTTTATTTATTTTTTTTTCAGAAAATTTATTTTCTAGTCTATCTATAGAAGCAATCTGCAGCAATCTTGAGATGAGCATTTCTCCAGACAAAGAAAGCAACTTAAGTATTTCATTCTGCTGTGCTAAAAGGTTCTAGTTCTAAGCATTTGGAGAAAGTTGGCGAACCGTAACAGAACTGCAAAATCGTTTTCTATCTTCTTTTTGATGCATATGAAAGCAGATCATTAATTTGCCGTCCCAGAATCGACGAAGATGCTGAAGATGAAGCGTAGAAGATGCTGACAATAAATCAAATTGTATCTATTGTTGTATAGAAGCTAAGCATGGCCAAAGGTATGTAAATGCGAACATACTCATATGAATAACTATATTCGTATTCGTATTCGAATTTGTCTCTTTAATTATACAGCATATCGAATGCTGTGATCCAAAATTTGCATATTATAGACAACAACAGCAACAACGATAGAGTGTTCCATGTAATTACGAGCCAAGAAATGAAGAATCGTCGACAATTAACTGATTTGGTCGATGAGTCAGAGCCAAGTTGGATCTTGGCCTGATGGGCGTCTGTCAACAACTGCCAGACTTGGGACCAAGGCCAACTCAGACAGGTATTAGAGAGAGAGAGAGAGAGAGAGAGAGAGAGAGAGATCAGTTGATATATATGTATATATATGTGTAGCAATTTGAGTTTATTTCTGAGATACTTGTGCATGTACAATGGGCTAGGCACTTCAGGCGAAACTTATGTACACACATAATACATTTTTCGAGTAATTATAGATAGATACAGATATAGATATGTATGTGTGTGTATGTGTTTGTGTGTGTGTGGTAATTAGCAATTATAATTATGGTGAATAATTTAATTTAACTAAGCATACAAAGCGCGCGTGCAAATCACAAAAAAAGCAGTAAAGCTACCGACTACCAATTACTTCGACTCGATCGACTCGCTCGACTCGATCGATGCCCGCCTCGAAGCGCTGCGCTCGCGGTATGGGCTCGGCCTTGCTCTTGATCAAATACTTGGCGAATTCGGCGGGCGAGCGGAATGACTTGATGGGAAATTTGCCGAAGCGTCCGTTCGTCTTGGAGAGCACATAGTAGATGGGGTAGGGGCCGGGCGTCATCTGCAGGGGCAGCGGCTCCACGTCGGTGGTTGGGCTAGACTCGAGCGGGTACTGCAGTTGCTTCTGCTGCTTTCTTTTCAGCTTCTGCTTGGGAAAGGCTTTTAGTTCGGGCGTGTACGAGAATTTCAAAGCGGTCTGCATTGCTTCACCACTGGGTCCACTGATCTTCGAACGCATTTGCTTCGAGTCCTTGTAGTGGCGCTGACGCGGACGCTGTGCGCCCTTATGCAGTGTTTGGACCTGGAAGACTTCCGAGTTCGTGCTGCGTGTGCGATCCTCCTTCGGAGGCAGCTCCACCGGGCTGACCCGGATGACCTTCTGCGTCTGGTTCTCTATTTCGATGACATCGTCCTTGATCACATCCTTCTCCGACTGCTGGGCCAAGCTGAGGCAGAGCAGCGCACCTACGCTAGCGAGCAGCAACTGCAAAGAGTCGGAAGCAAACAAAAAAATAAAACAAATCCAGACTCGGAGACTCACCACAGCCTAAGAGAACTCATTAAAAGCAATTACCAAATTGTGGCGAGTGCCAAACATCGTGTCAGCGACAGAAGTGAATCGAATTTGACTTGTTTCTGGTTGTGTTTCCAGCTGCGATCTGGCTCCCACTGCGAGCTTGCGACTTTAGTTAAATGCTGCCGTTTCACGACTGAGCGCTGATCGGAGCTGCCACCAACGCTGTAAGCTTTTCAACAGCCGTCGATCTCGCCCTTAGCCCCCTGCCTGCCCGCTATCCCGCCTGTTATAGATATTCTCATAATGAAGTGGCCTTTTGTTGTTCGCGCTATGTGGCAGTCAGAACAAATTATGAGCCAAATTTGTGTAGAGAGGTGAAGAATGTTAGTTGTTTTTGTTATATTTATATATACATATATATATTATTCACCTGGCGCATACGCATCGATTCGCAAGTCTATGCGATCGCTCATTAAATTCGAGACGCCAAAAAATTTAGTTCGTAATGAGGCATGAACAATTCAGTGTTTGCTGATTGACTGTTTCTTTCCTTATTTCCTTTTCCACACCACACACACGCAATATAAGCAAATAAAACACAAAATATATAACAAACAATATAATTTTATGGTCAATCGAAAATTGTGTTCATATTAATGGTATGTCAGAAAGATAGATATTTTAATAAAAAAAAAGTTTGACTTTAAATTTAACTTTAATTATTAAATTTAAATATTTTTTTTTAATAATACAATAATAAAAAAAAAATACAAAAATAAAATATAAATAAATTATATTGATAGAAATATAACAAAAATACAATAAATAAAATATTGAAAAATATATGGAATAAATAAAAACTATTTGAGCAGATCGAAATAATAATAGAATTTTAAAAACCGAAATTATTGCAACTTAATAAATATTTTTAGAATATTTAGAAATAACTGAAAACAATTAAAACAATAATATTACATTCATTTTAAATTATATATAATTTATAAAAATAAACAATGAACCCTAATTTTTCTGAAAAGAATTCATAAAACTGAAAAAAATTAAAAAAAAAAGAATATTAAATGGGAAAAATATTTTTTAAAATTAAAAAAATAAATAAAGAATATTAAATAATATATAAAAAATTAATTAATTAATTAATTTGATCATTAACATAATTAAGATTTTGTTGAGTTCACTTATAAAAATATAAGTTCTTTAAAAAAACTTAAATTTAATTAAATTCAATTTATTATAAGTAAATAAATTTATAAACAATAATAGTGTATATTTTGAGTGCACTTAATTCCAAATTCTTATTATTATTATTATTTTGTTAGTATATATATTTATAATTGTTTTACTGAAATTTAATCTTATATTTCGAGAAGTGTATCTAAGCTTCGAGCTGTTTGAGAAATCGTTTAAATATTTAAAATTTTTTATCTTGACTTTTTTTCTTCTGTTTTGTTTTTATTTTGTATATTGTTTGTCATCCCAGAGGCAACGATCGGTCGCACAGTGGGTCACAGAGTGGGCAACATAGAGAGAAGCCAGTCAGAAGTCATCTTCAACACCGCAAACAACAACAGCGTCAACAACAGCAATAATTGTTGGAGCAGAACTAACCGTTGGCAGTTGGCAGCTACATAACTTGATCATTTGATAGAATAAATTGTGATTACCTCATTGATTAATTTGTTTGGTTTGGCGGCGACCTCAGTCGTAGAGTTTATCTCCGTCATGCGCCTTACCTCTCTCACTTCCCCCTTTGAGTTTTATAAATGTCTATCGTCTTCTTTGAAAGATACTTAGATACTTTGTCGATTATTTGATTTGAGTATGCATTACTAATTATTGTAATGGAATTATTTATGATTATTGGCGGAGTCAACGGCGATTTGACATGCACATTGTTGATCGGTAGCTCGAGTATTCAGTTGAAGTGTATAAAAATAAAATAATATAAACAAAAATATTATCGCAGCAAACAATTCTAACGATAATCACCTCTTAGCTAATTCAATTGTATTTTTATATTTTTGCCTGTTAAGAAATGTGCACCCGAGGAAGTGACTGCCTCGTAGCCTCAATTTAATATTCGCTTTTATAGTGAGGCATTATCTAAAGCTGAGCTAAGCTTAGTTAAGCTTAAATCTAACATCTTTAATAACCACTTAGACGTGCATAATAATTTTTACTTATTATTACCATTAACTTGTCAGCGAAGACATAATATAAGACCACAAATTTATTAAGCAACAATTGCGTTTAGAACCTAATATGCGAGGTAATTAAATTTCATATATACTATAATGATATAATATATTACACTTAACTACGCAATATCAAAAAGCTATGCAAATAAATGAGGGACAAGTTTTTGTTTACTATAATATATTTAGAAACAAATTTAATATATATATATATATATATATATATATATATATATATATATATATATATATATATATATATATATATATATATATATATATTAAATTTGTTTCTAAATATATTATAGTAAACAAAAACTATATATATATATATGTCTATTTTATTATCTATAAATAAATATATAGTATATATTTATCATATAATCTTGAGTCCTTGGAATATATTAAAATTTATTTAAAGTTAGTCTATGCAAATCTTATATTTTAAGTACAGATCGGGTAATATTTGTTAAAGGCAGAACAAGTTCTCTTTAGCAAATCTTGAGACGTGCAGCTGATATAAATCAGCTGATATTAATCATTCATTTACCAGAGAGGCGTAGCTATCGAAGTTATATTATGCGAACTATGCATAATATGTTGATAAGCTCATACAAAGGCTTGAGTTTAAAGGTTTATCTCCAAATATTATCTTTCAATTTTACTAATTCTTTATTGAGTATTGTTGAGCAATTTTCCAACAGGCTTAACACTATTCAGTAAAGATTTTTACATCAGAGTAAACAAAAATATTACTCTAAAATTTGTTTCCATATGCCAGCAGATTACAATAATATTTTATTTAAAAACTCTGAATTGGAAAAGGAACTCTTAAGATTTAAGGTAATGCTACTTGTTATTGACGTTTTGTTTGCAATTTAATTTAATTTAATCTCAGCTTAAAACATAGCTCGCAAATAACTTTAACTTTACACTTTAAACCAAGGCTTTCTGTAACTTTATATAAAAATTCAAAGCTATAAATTTTAAATCAAGAATTGAATAGATGCTTTTTATAATATATTTTCTAATTCATTGGCTGTAACATATATTAGTTTTAAAAACAACCATTGATTTACTCTGAACACTTTCATAAATTTGGTCGCAATAAGCAAATACTGCTCTCCAAACTTGATCGCTATAAGTAAAATATGAAATATTTTGCTGAGTAGTGTTGTATAAAAAGTAGAGGCCACAATGTACTTTTTTAATTAGCAATAAAAAATTCAGATTTTATTTTACCTAGAAATCATTTAAAATAATTTTTTATTCTTACTTATTTACGAGTAAATCTCTTAATGATTCTGTTTGTTTAAACTTTAAAGATATAAAGTTAAGAAAAAATATAAAAATCTCGTTTCTGTTTATTGGTCATTAATTAGCATTTAATTAATATGCTTCATATTATATAGATTAATTGATTTCAAATGGTCTTAGCTAATCTCGATGATGCTTGTTGGCGATTGGATAGTTCATTAATCACGTTCTATCTAACTAAATCTTTGGATAATAATAAATGGCTAAAAACATATATATACATATATTAAATCTTAATGCATACGCATATATTTAAATTTAGAAAAAATTCTATTAGTTATATGTCAGTGAATATTGAATGCATATTTTCTTTCAAGTCGTTTTTTGTCTACTGAAAAAATTGACTGTGTCCTTGAGTCGTTGGCATAAGCAATTTATAGCACATAAAGGATATGGACTGAGCGAGAAAAAAGTATTGGAATCACTTGGAAAAATGGGGAAAAAGCTGCCAGACAGTCATAAAATGTCAAGACAATAAGGATACTCCATGCAGAGGCAGGAGCAGAGAAAGTGGCAGCAGGAGTAGCAGGCACTTCCATTTTGCCATTTGCATTGCCATCTACATCTACATCTACATCATCGATGGCTTGAGCCATTGTCGCGCCATCGATTGTTATTCAAAGCAGCCATAATCTGTGCCAAGGAGTTGGCTGTCTAAGATGTTTGGCTGGATTGAAGGGGTTGGGCTTTGGCTTTGGCTTTAGTTTGGCAAGCGTTTGGGGAATTGAGAAACGACTCAACAGGTTTTAGCTTTTAAGCCCTTTTGTTGAACAGCGCCCAGCGCTCTCTAGCCAATGCCGGATTCTGTAATCGCTAATGGATTATTTAAAGTGCAACCACAGCAGCGACTTTAAAGCACGCCACATATTCACCGTGGCTGGCTGTCGCCTTACCCGGCGGCCACTGTAATTAGATTGTGTGTAAAAAAAAAGGTTAGGTTGCCCGGGCACTGCACTGATGTGGGTCTGTGGCATGTGTGTTCCTCACCCAGAGCTGAGCCAAAGGTCAACACCACTAAATGCTGCCATTGCTGACCACAAAATAAGTCTTTCGGTCGTGGTCCTTTCCTGCGGCTAATGTACGCCAAATCCGGCGCATTTGTTTTACGTGTGTGTGTAAAATGTAACTGTTTCTCTCTTTTTTTTTATTATTGTGAGCCTGGCCATAAATTACATATTAGCTATAAGGATCTCTATAATTTACGAGCGGGTTAAACATGACACTGGGTCCAATAATTACGCGCACACCGAAACCTACTTCTAATGTTGCCCACTGTTTCGAGCTGAGATAAAGCTGCCGACATGAATCTGACTCTGGTTTTTTTTACATACCCTATGCAGATGACAAGATGGGAGTTTTGCATTGCATGGATTAAGGCAAAAATATAGATATATTTATATCTCTCTCTCCAATTCAGTTTCTGTTTTCTCATTCATTTCCCCTATTATCAAAAACTTCAATCTTTCAATATAATATTTAGATAATCCCATCGAATGCTCCACTTCCCACCACATCAGGGTCACTCCTAGTCATTCACTCCCAACTAAACAACTCTTGCTTACTTGAGAATCTGTTAACTATTGGAGGTAATGGCCCTTGCTGCTGGGGTGGAAAGTTCAACTGCTCAAGTGGCGTTGGCTTATTGTCGCTCATCACATGTCGTTGGGGTTTCTCTGACTTTTATTATATGACAATTACCACAATCTCAGACATATGCGAATCGCATTTCAGCCAGCAATCTAATCGTAAAAAGAATGAAACAGCACTTTAGGTGGTAAATAACCGTTATGCGTGAGTCTCAACTCTCAACAATCACATAGGGCTCACAATATTGCTTATCATTTGTACAAAGTTACAGAGAGTCAGTGAATGCTAAGAAGTGGAAGTCACTCTTTGTCAACAAGTTTCAATACATAAGTTGAAAATATATTGTAGAAGAGGTTTGCTGAGAACTCAGCTTCTCAGATATTTTCTAACTTAATAATTTATTATTATTTATCATGTTAATCCTAAAATGTGCTCGACTGGGCATACGATTGATTTTATTTATGTTTATATCTTTAGATCATGTTGACAGCGATGTCTACTTATTCTATCTCTACTTTCCAAGATACAGTTTTTCTCAATGTGCTGCAAACCCAAAATGTTATCAGTTCGTAAACCAATTTTCAAATAAAATACATTTTTTAATGAATTGTCATAAGCTGTGCAGTTACATGTTTATAAAATATTTAAAAAATCTTTCAATTTAATTACAAATTTTATTTAATTACATAAATATAATATAATAATTCGTTAGGTATATTTATTTTATTAATTATTAGTTATAAGTAAATATGTTATAAATTAGTTAATTATAATTTTTTTTTTCGTTTTTTTTAATTACAAAATGTTGTTTGTTTAAATATTAACAAAAATGTATGTATTTTAATAATAATATTATTTTTTTAATTTTTAAATATTTTTTTTGTAAAATTCAAATAGTTCCTTGTGTGTGTTATTCGTCAGCCAGTTAAAATTTCCTTTGGTAAAATATTTAAGATATATTACATACACATAATCTTTAAAAGTAAGCCTGGATTTTATACATATTATTATTTATTTATTATTTAATGACAAAATTTGTAATTAATTTTATTTTCAAATGGACCTATTGTTTTTATTGTTTAATATTAACTTTCCTTTACTTTCTTAAAAGTGCTTTTAAAACAGTTCCTAAACTAAAGATAAGTAATAATTTTTTTCTTGCTATATATTTCTTTTAAAAATATAAAATTCTGTCTTTTATTTTTAAATGCATCATATCTATAGTTAACAATATAAGTATATAACACA
Source organism: Drosophila paranaensis (assembly GCA_035047545.1). Lineage (NCBI taxonomy): Eukaryota > Metazoa > Arthropoda > Insecta > Diptera > Drosophilidae > Drosophila > Drosophila paranaensis. Next base: position 6,457,477 of record JAWNPL010000026.1, on the reverse strand, counting down.
TATCTATTTTTCCTTATATTAAAAAAAAAACCTTCTTTGCCTTCCTTGCATTGCTGTAAAATCCTAAATACTTGCAGTTTAAAGGCATTTAAAAGGGGATATTATGGGAGTAATCCTGTGTTTTAATGTTGAAATCTTTCGGGCAGCAGAAAAATAAATATGTATTTGGCTGGGAGCATAATAAATGCGTTTGCAAAAATGCTTTTGTTAGCCATTAAAATATTTAACGGCTCCTGGGGTGGGCGTCACTTGGCACAGGATACATGCCACACGCCACGTGTCCCTCGTCTTCTAGGCGGCTGCTGGGCAGGCTGAGCTCAAGCTGTGCACCTAATGCCAAGCTCGGCGCAGGTCGTCATGCCACCAATGCGACGTTGGCTCCGCCCTAAACCGTGTCTGCCGCTCACTTGGAAGTTAGACGACGGCGCCAACTGCGCAGCTGCAGAAAATTTGGCTTCGTCCAGTTGGCGCATGAGGTTGCGAGGGGGCGCTGCCGATGCCAATGCCAATGCGGACCGAGTTTGAATCTGGCTTCAAAGCTGGCCAAGACTGTTCCATTCCCAAACTGTTTCGCTTGTCACGTCTGCGAAAAGTTACCTTGGAGCAGAGCACACGAAGCACATAGGAGACAGCGAAGCGCTGCTCTACAGGGAGCAGGAGTGGCAGTGTGAGGCGGCTGCTGTGTGAGCGAGGCAGCCGAGATGAACATGTCCCTGCTTATGTAATATATATGCAATATATTATATTGTACAAGCAAACTACAAATAAATTGATGATATTTTACAAAATTTCTAGCTAGATATTATAAATATAGATTCATGCCTGATATATTCTTGAAGTTTTGAGACAAAGGTATCTTTCCTTTGTGACGGGAATTATATTTAAACTCTGAAATTATAAGCATAGATTATTTTCTAATACACTTAATTTTAATAATGCAAATTTTAGTTAACAAAATTTAAATTTAAAATTATTTTTAATCTGGAGTTATTTATATATATGTATGTATATATATTTATATATTTTTTATCAATGTTCAATTAGATGGCTGATATTTTCTTTAAGATTTGAGGCAAACAGAATCTTTTTGTTCTCTTTTTTTTTTTTGGTTAATAAATACTAAATATAAATTAATAAACAGAATATCAATTTTCTTTCTATACTAATATCGAGAGGGTATATTAGGCTAGTGTGAAGTGTATTTATTAAGTTTTTACTTGCAGATTTAAACGAATTGAACATATTTTTATACGATCATATCTTATATACATATTGAATATTATTCTTTATATTAAATTATTATTTGGATTTTTTAATGCTTTCTTTCCTTTTCAAAAACACTTTATGATTCATAAAAATATTAAATTAATATTTACCGATAGCCAATATTTAATGGATTTACACATTTTTAACACTTTTCTGAACTATTCTCAACTCTCTAATAGATAGACTAAGATTTATTTGAAATCTAAGACGGATTTTGGAGGGATTTAGAAGAACTTTAAAATATCGTGACTAAATTTAAATATATTGAAAAATGATTGTATTAGTGTTGCAAACTAGTTAATAGTTGAAGAGAGTCCTTATATATACCGAAATATATCTTAATATAATAGATATAAATATATAAATATACAATTAAATATCAATTCATATACATTTTTCTTGTTTACAGAACTACAGAACAGAAATAATAAACTTTTATTCTTTGGTTTCTTTATAGCTAATCAGGCAAGAGCCTGAAAATCTAAGAGATTACTTAATCGAAATACTTCCATGTCTGTTCTAGGATATCTTGAAGCTGCGTTCTGCATTAATTTGCCACTCATATGCATCGCTGAAGTGCATGCTACACTGCCGATGCATATGCATTGGCTGTTTGCATTTGCATGCCGAACACGTTGAGCCAATTAGCACTAATGCAAGGCTCATAATTTCACACCTTGCGGCAGTAAATGTGGGGCTGGCCTGGCCCGAGGTGAGGGCCAAAAAAGTGTGGAGACAAGCCAGTGAAGAGCCTGGAAAACCAGTTGCTGACTGCCAGTTGGAGTCGGGCGGGGCATGGGTCAGCATCAGATGTACGCATGCAAATGAACAGCTTGTGGAGCTCTCTCTGGCAAATGGAGCACGTCAATGCTGCATTGCGGTTGCTGTCTGTCCTTTGGTCCAGAAACAGGGTTTTTATGTACACACCTTGCTCACGGACATGTGTGTGTGTGTGGGGCTTTTGGACTCTGCCATATTGTGTTTGGTTGTTGTTTGGAAGGTGTTGATTATGCCTTTGATATGCAAATGAACCGGTTTTATAGTCGAACTCGGGCTCGTTTCCCCGCCCGCACGACCTCAGCGACCTGGAACGTCCCGTGCTCTGGCTGTTGGCCAACAAATGGCGCTAATGATGGCTGAGCAGTTCAAGATGACGATGACACCGCCGCTGGTATTATGATACTCGTCAAAGCACTCATATGACCTGTCGGCCAAAAGGGTTCTAAGCACTTGCCGATTACGTGCCAATTTCAACTCGAACTCCAAACTCCATCTCCATCTCCATCTCCATTTTCATCCCCAATTAGAGTCATTAGGCAAACAAGCAGCACGTTGGCCAGGCCAGGTCAGCGAAAGGTGCGAAGCGAGGGCCGACTCCTTTGGAGTGATTTACGACACAAATTACGGGCTTAAATGGACAAACATGCGTAGTTTTAATCATAGGCATCCATTAACGCCCTCGCCAACTATGATAATGCACGGCACGCCGTCCCCAAGTGGGCATAAAGAATGTGACATAAATTAATTAACTTTTTCACACGCACACACACACACGTTCACTGCGCTCACTCGGCCTCTTTGGCCAGCCTATTTATGCAAACTATTTCCAGGACACGCTTCACAGCCATTAGCCCGCTTTTTTGTTCATTGCTCAACGGGGTGAAGTTACAGCCGGGCATTATAAAGTATTAGAAAACAACACACATCTTCATTTACACAGCTAATGAAGAAATCGTGTATTTAATTATTACTATTATGTGGCTCGGACTGGGCTTTATATAATTGGGATTTGGGCTTAAGCTTAAATTGTTGGAGATTTTTGTTTAGTAGTAGTATAGTTATAGATAGTGGATGCTTAGAGTGATTCTAAAGAATATTTACATATTAATATTACATATTAATATATATTAAATATTAGCTAAATATTGACATATTGATATGTTAAATACTGTCTTTAATATGTCAAGAGCAGCTAAGCTTGTCTTAAGTAAACGATATCATATCAGCGATCGAATATCAGCATTTCAGCATTTCAATGTATCTCATACTGTCTAGGATCTGAACATGGAAAATTAAGCATAACAAGGCTGAAGGCATTCAGCAGCAATGTAATATTTCTTAATATTTTAATTTTCTTTTCTCTTATTTTTATTTATTTAAAGATTTATTTAGTGTATTAATATACATCATCTACTTCTTCTTTCGTTTACATCCCCAATCTATTTATTTTCGGAAATAGTATCTCTTAAACATATAAGTTTATGCTGAGGATCATTATATAAAAATTTGTAAGGCCTTAAACTGGGTTGTTTTGACCAAATTCCTTTCAGCTAGTAAATATTCGAAGATGACCGAAAGTGAATCGAAATTCAAAGAAGCCATGCAGATCAGGGCTGCAAGATGGTTTGATCAAGAATAGATTGGGATATATTTGTCGTATTTTTTAGGGAAGCTAGTTAATCTTCTCTCTATCACACTAAAATTCATTTGAGAAAAGAGAAATTAAATGATATCAAAATATTTTATTATTGACTTAGCTGAACAGCTTACATTGCCTCTCTATGGCTCTGAATTATCTTTGACACTCTTTCTTCAAGTGTTTTAAGTCCCACAGATAAGCCCCGTTTTGGCTTTAAGATTTAGATTGTGCCTTGAAAATCGTTATAAATGTAAAATCTGAATGTTTGCTTATTAAAATCTGTTGCTCCTTGTAATTAAATTGTTTAACCTCGTTTTTCCAATTTTAGCTTAAGTTTTCCGAAACCCAAATGTGATTAAAATATTCTCTAAAATAACAATCAGTAAACAAAAATTCTCAAAAAATGATCCTAGCCTATGTCAAGCTTAAGTTTCCTTAACAGTTAAATATAGCTGCAAAATGGCTTCAAAAAAACATACTTAAATAATTTTCAAAGTTTGGCCAAGTAATATTGCTCCGGGTTTGAAGTAACTTTTGAGATTTGGGTCAGGCGGCTGTGACACTTGTGATTGTTATGACCCAATCGTTGTCGCGCCACTTTTCTCCGAGTGAAAAGTACTCGAAATGAAAATGTAAAAATTTGTGAAATGGAAAGCAAAGCGTGGGGAGAACTAGCGCTTGGAAATCGCTCTCCCGGGAAATTATAAGTATTTTGCCTAAAAAAAATAGACACGAAAAATATTTAAAAAGTTGCGCCTAATTGTAAACGTTCGCTATGGATGGATGACACTTTATGAGCACTCCGGAGGGCAGGGAATTGGGGAAGTGGGCGGGGCTGGGCTGGGCTGGGTGCGCATATTAAACACCAAAAAGAGCGTAAATTTTACACTACAATTGTGAAGAGGGCGCATGCAATTGAATTAAAATGGGCGCAATAGTCTGAGCGGGTGGGGTGGGGGCCCGTGGACGCGCCTGGGGCGACGGAACACGGGACTTAACTGGCATTAATTATGACAGGGCAGCGAGCCGGACAAGAGCCGGTGCCAGCAATGGGACACAGACGGTCCTTGCATATGTCGCACGGCACTTGCATATGTCCACATCCGGCTAGGCGCTGGAACGGGGCCGGTGCAATGTCAAGGCAGGTGCGTGCTTCTGGCCAAATTTAATTGACCAGCAAACAGTGCAAACCTACAAAGCCAAGGACTTGCCACAACTGACACAGTGGCGCACCAGAGTGGCTGCGAGTGCGAGTTGCCACTGCACGCATTACGTTAATTCCATTTGGTGTTGTTGCCTGGCTCAGTCGGCTGCCCGGCTGGCTGGCTGGCTGACTGGCAGCCTTGTATTTTGAGTGCCCCACCTGGGAGAACACATTAAATAATTACCGCAAATGGGCTTGGCGATAATTTTTGCACCAAAACCCGTGGCCGCGACGCAAAAAAAAAAAAATATTTTTAATTGTAATTGCGAAAACAATAAACAAATGTGCCACGCACTGTCCCCAGTTCGCTGTTCCCTGTCCCCACTGTCCTCAGTTCTCTGTCCGCTGTCCAGGGGGCACTGGACATAACTCCGTTGCGTAGTGCATCCATAAATACACGCGGGAAATGCCCCTTGGAATCATATGTATTAAACAATTGTACCAGCGACAACAGACTACAGACTGCTCGACTGCCAGATACTCTGCATTGACAAAATTCATTTTATAGATGGTTAGAGTATATAATCATAGTTATGAAATTGAGGCAGAGATAACAAATTGAGCTATTGCCGACCTCTGTATTAGTAAAATAAATTGAGAGCGAGAGATTTTCTTTATTATTAATATAACTCGAAATTATACATATTCCATTTTAGTATTTATGTGCTAAATATGTTGCATAATATTACTAAATATTTTTTATTTTACCATTCAATATTTATTTTATTTTAAGTATTTTATTAAAATTTCGAAGTATTTTTTATGTTATTGAAATTTACTTTATTTAATTTAATTTTAGTTTAGTTTATTATTTTACTTAATTGAATTTATTATAATTTTGTATTCATCCATTAAATTTAATTTAATTTATACCTTTTATTAATATTTTTATTCATATTTGGTGTTGTGTTGTGGGATTTATTTAATAATTTATTTAATATAATTTTGTTTTATTGATTTGAAATTTTTATAAATTTCAATAATGTGTGTTCCCTTCAGTTATTTATTTTATTTTTTTATTTTTAATAATGTGTATAATTATTAATATTAATAATTAATTATTAATAATATTTATTTTATTTAATATTAATTTGAAAGTTTCTGTTAATGTAATTTTATATTTTATTCCTTGTAATTGATATATATATATGTTCCTTATTATGCTAAATTAAATTTAATTAATTTTTTTTTACATTTAAAAAAATATGTTTTCTAGTTATTGTATTTTATTTATATATATATTATTTTTAATGCAGGGTATTATATGCATTTTATTTAAAGCACAGCATACTCCTGCTGTAAATATTGAAAGGGCAGGCAGGTACAATTGGCGTATTATTTAATTATAGCCGAGGGCTGCGCTTTATTCGATATTCGTCTGTAAAAACGCAGCCAGAGTGCATTTAATTTGCATAAACCATTGCAGACCTTTGGGCGCAATCGGCTCGTTTTAAATAAGCCTCGGTTTAAAGCCGATTTCGGGCTGCTCATTTGGCATCACATCGATGCCAGAACGAGGTGTTGGCACTTGGAGATCCCAGGTGCACGCTTCAACTCTTCGTCTTGTTCTTCCGCTTCATTATTAGTTCCCTGGACGGTCGTTTAGTGCGGCCTATTTAAAAATTCATGTTCAAGACGCAGTCGAGTGAAATTCAACCCGTTTGCCTCCGCCGTGGCGCGTCCATCATTTAGCAATTAGTTAATTTTTGGTGGCGGCCGCATTGAAAAATCTTCCAAATTAAAACAAACAGTTGTCGCTGTCAGATCGAGAGCGGCATCTTGGGCCTCGGCGGTGTACCGGCTCATCGGACAAGTGTCTTTTAATTTCTTATTAGCTGGCACATTATCCCCGCGGACATTTCGGCCATTAATATGCAGAATCGTTGTTGGCGTCAGTCTTGCCATTAATTTTAATGAGTCAACAACAACAACAAGTGCTTGGGGCGAAAGGATTTGGCAGTTTGCGGCTCTCAGTTAATTACTTAATAATTTGGGCAGGTGTTATTTTTAGGCAAGCCAATTTATGGAGTCACCTTCTGCCATATTAAACGCTGTTATTTGAAACCTGAGCAGAAGCAGCGGGCGAGTTGACTAAGTAATTAGAGGGCGACGAGCTGGACGAGTGTTCAAAGAGATTGGTATTAGGCAGAAGTTGGAGAAAAAGTTTGCGAAAGGTTTTGCAAATTTAAATTTGTATTTTTTATGAATTGTTCGAATTTAATTACAATAAAATAAAATATAAAAATATAAAATATATATAATAACAAATATAAAACTTTCCTTATTTGCATATTTGATAAGTTTTATGAATAATATAATTTATTTAAATTGCAATAATTAATTAGTATTATTTATTTCTTTAATAATTTTTAATACTAATAAATCAGTTTCTTCGAAGCAGTGTAAGTGGTGCCATTATTATTTCCTTTTATTTATGAACTGTGTATAAATTAAGAAACAGACAGCAAAGAAATTTTAAAATCATAAAAAATATAAATAATATTAATAAATTCTTAAATTACAACTCAATCATTAGTTTTAGTGAGCAACAAATAACTTTTCTAGTGGTGCTATGAATATTTTCTCCAATATGTTTTATAGTTAAACTCGTATCTGCCAGCTGTTAGAACTATAGAAATTGCGAGTAACTGGAGAATTATATCATGAGTGTCTTTTAAGAACTATAATTTAATAGATACAGTACTATAGTACTATATATAGTTCTATCAGCTGGCTGTTTAGCTAGACAAATGATTTTCTAATCTTCTGATTAACATATATTTCCTGATTTCAGCTTACTGCTTACTGATCGCTTCTCAAATCTAATAGGGCAATATCTCTACACATTAATGCTCAGTATCCTTATATTCTTATTTACTTATTATTTTGTTTCTTTCGCTGTTTTCGAGTCACCTTTTCACTTAAAGTAAACATATAATCTGCATTACAGCTCTATACAAGCTCAATTTTTATATATTCGAAGAATTCGAAGTAGCACTTTCAAAATATATACTAAGAATCTTAGCCTAATTACAACTTTGACATTTGTCTCATAAAAACAAAAATTGCAAAACTTTTCGAATGGTCCCAATTCCAATTTCAATTCCGAGATGCCAAAATGAATGTGGAATGGAACTCAATTTGCTTGCTGGACACGCACGGGGCTCTGTCTGTAAAATGGGCTGAGGAGCGAGCGCTGACAGGGCTGCTGCTTGTGGTTTAAGCCAATTGCACATTAATCCGTAATTTGCTCTTTGCCGGCGGGGCGGCTAATAATTTTTAATGGGATTCGAATGCCATATATGGTCGTACTTGCCACTCTTTTTTTAGGCTGATGGCTGGGACACAGCCCCACTGTGTGTGTGTGTGTGTGTGTGTGTGTGTGTGGACCCTCGCTGATTTTGGCTTTGATGGAATGCCATTCCAAAATGCTCAGCACGTGCAGCTGCAGCCAGCTGAATGTGGCATGTGAATGTGTCAGCAAGTGACTAGAAGCTAACAGAGGAGCAAGAGCGAGAGAGAGAGAGAGAGAGAGAGAGAGAGAGAGAGAGAGAGAGAGAGAGAGAGTTTGTGTAATGTCTTAGTAATTTATTGGCTTTAATTGCGTAGAGTTAGCTGCAGTAATTAACAGTTAGTTAGCGACACTTTTAATTGAGTTTCAGCCCTTTTAATTTATGAACTGCCCGGCCATATTGGTCTTATGCGAAAAGCATTTAATCAATGTTCGAATATCTCAAATCTGTGCGCTAACCAAAGTTGTACTCCAGCAAACGGGGCTATAAATATTTATGAATGTGCCGCGGGGCAGACCTAATGGCAAAGTGATAAGGACAATTAAGGAGAAAGCTGCTGGAGAGCTGGAGAGCTGGAGTGCAGGGGCAGCAGGCCACAAATAAAATGTGTCAACGCGCTTCTGTGGGCATTCCTACGATCCGGCGATCCGAGTTGTAAACAGAAACAAAGTGCTGTAAAATATTACTGCATCTTTGATCACTTGTCATCCGCGATGATGATGAACGATCTCTGCGAACAGACGCGTCTCTGGTAGCCAACGACATCGTCAGCTCGTCCTCGTTGCATTCCGCGAAACCTGTTGACAACACTTGCGACAAGCGAAACGATCTCGCTTTTTCTGCTCTTCCTTGACAAGAAAACATAAACTAACCAAATGAAAAAAAAAAAAAAAAAACAAACAAACAAACAAACAACAACGTGCTGGCCAAGGTGTCGATATCGCACAATGGTTTTAATGATGGGATCTCAGCCGTCTGCAACAAAAGAACAGTAGCAGCAGCAGCAGTAGTAGCCTCCAGGACGGCAACGGGAGTCGGGACTGAAATGAGAACCAACCCAGCCGCTGCAAGCAAAAAAGTGAAACGTGGCTTGTAGCAGCAAATCGCCGAGATGCCATCGCTGATAATCAATAATTTTTATATTTTTGCCACATCGCTGCTGCTGCTGCAGCCAGTTTCTGCATCCTCCTCAGCGTCGGCATCGTCCTCACTCAAAGAAGTCAGTCGCACATCAAGTCGCCTAACTACCCTTCTCTAATTCAGCCTGGCTAAAATCAGAGCGGAAAGGCAGTTTGTGAAATACTACTCAACAATCAAATATGTTCAAAGAAAGAAGACTTTCAGAGTGATAGACTATACTATAGTATACCAAGCTATACTAGTCTATACTAAATTATAAATAATATAAATTAAAGTACATATATTATACAAATTTGTTACTAAATCGATAAACATTTTCTTTAAAATTTTATTTCTAGCATTAAGACTTATAGTATCAGAGATCTATTGGCATAATCCTCATACTTTTACCCAAGTTTGTTTTAATTAATAAAGCCAACAATTATGCACAACTAAAATAAAAGCAATCCCAAGATATCTAAATAGTAAATAATAATAATATATTTAATTATCCATACAACACACTTTTCCTTTTTGCCTTGATATTTAATGGCATTATGAAAGTAGGTATAGATTTGGTATAGATCTGCGAATGATCTATAAAAATATATATTTTAAATATTTTAAATTACATTTTTGGCTGATATATAAATAATATTGGTATAGATCATAGATCTGCAAATGATCTACAAAAATATATATTTTAAATATTTTAAATTACATTAATAAAAAAAAGTAGGCTCAAAGAATTTGGAAGTAAAAAAATAAATAATAATTTAATAAAATAAATAAAAAAAAAAACAATTTTCATATAAATAAATATTGAATGTAAATAAAACTCAAAACTCATTTAAAGAATTTTACTTAAGATTTTGAAGTCCTTTTGAATAATACATTTCACAATTTATATACCTTAGTTTTCACAATTCAAAAGGGCATCGGGAAAAGCAATATTCAGTAATACTTAGAAGAAATATTTTTATTCTTTTGATAAGTATTTTTTCTGATATTTTTACACTAATGCCAACTAAATTTCTGAATTCTCTGATAAAGAAATAACATGGAATTTGACTGAAAAGGGAGAAATGTCATGTTTAATGTTTTGTGTACATTGATATACAATAAGTAAGATTAAAATCATTTTTAGGTAGAAGAGGCCACTTTGGTCTTCATCTTGAATTCGTCTACGCATTGACATTGCTCACTTGTCTATATGTACTCAATATATTCACTTGACTATAGTTTATTGAACGAGTTATCTGATATTCCTTTTGCTGTTCGAGGAGTTTTACTTTGTATTCAGTGCCAGTTGGCAGGCAAACTGAAAATGCCAAAACCCATTTAGGAGTAGATGCAAAATGACATTGCCGTAGTTTCAGCTGTTAGCTGTGAAGTTAGTCTCCTGTGGCTGCGGCGCATACACTTAACCCCCTTAGTTGCTCAGTCGTTACTCCTCTAAGCGCGCCCCGCCCCCGCCTGCCAGCACGTGGAAGGGTTTTGCGCCAAAGTGCAAATTCGTGCACATGCGACAGGCACATTTCCAATTGGCATGCGAACCCACTTTGAGCTGTTGACACGTTTCTGATTTGTATTTTATTTTTTATTAATGCGCAGAAATCCGAGAATTTTGCGGACAAAAATGCCAACATTTCCATCAAAGTTCGAATGAAGGTTGTTGGGGCCCAACCCTTTGATGACGATGTACATGGGTGTGCGGGTGAGTGGGTGTGCGAGTGTGTGTGCTTGTGTGTGTCTATGTCATTTTGCATGTCACATCTCAGAGCCTCCCTCCATCCAAGCAAACATGAAAATCGCATTGGAAAACTTCAGCATCATCAGCTGATTAGATCAGCATCAAAATGAAATTCATTCGCAATTTTAGTTCGACTTCTGTTCGAGTTGCTTCCCCTTGCCAGACTGCGTGCAATTAGGCCTGCAGTTGGCAGTTGGCAGTTGGGTTTTTCAGGCCAATTCTAATGGTGATTGCCTAACCGCTTATGAGCTGCTCTAATCTTCGCATGATGCCTGCCCAAGCAATCAAAGCTCGACCGTTTCCAATTAGACACGAGCGTGTATGAGGCACAGGACCTAGCCAATGTCTGCCAGTCCTAGTCCTAGTCCAGTTTCTGGGCACTTGGTGTTCGTCGTTGTTGCGGAATGAAATCAAAAGTATTTCTCATTCTGTGTGCCTTCAGTTGATTGTCGAGGCGGACTCTGATGCGCCGCCTCTCTGCCTTCTGCCTTACCGTGAGGCTGCCTGCACAGACGACTGAGCCGCAGACGTGGACCAAATTTGATGTGCAATAAAAATGTTTGTTCTTTAGATTTCCCATATACGATTTTTATGAATGTGTGGCAAAGTGGAGAGCAAATAGTTGCGACCGTAAGATATCCTGTAATATATAGAAGTTAGCTTTAGATTATTTAAACTATATAAACAACATGAAAATAAGTCTTAGAGACTAGATATATTACTTAAACAAAACAGATTTGTTAAGTCCTAAAAAACAGGTTTGAAAAAACAATTGTAAAAAAAACAATATATTTTTTTTTTAATTTTCTATGTAACTTGTTATATAAAAATATATTTGTATGTTAAATTAATGGATATATATTTAATTTATATTTATTTATATATGTATTATTTGCAATTTATTTTAATATATATTTTATAGTTTTTATTTATATGTATATATAGATTTTTTTAAAATATATATATGTATACATTTTTTTTTAGTTTTGAATCAGAAATATAAAAAAAATAATTTTTATTTTAAAAATATATACATATATTATTTATTAATATTATGACATATAATTAATTAAATATGAATAAATTAATAAATATTTATTTATTTTATTTTAATATGTACTTTTTTATATTTAACAACTTTAAACAACATTTTTAATTCTTTTCTAATATTTCTTTTGTTAATATTTATATATAAAAATATATATCTAATTCATTTCACATTATTCCACACAATAGTTGTGCCTAAATCCTAGTGCACTTCCATCATACTCTTTATACATTTGCTAGAGGGTATAAAAAGGGCAAAGCTTTATGAAAAATTTTCTCAAATTGGATTTCTGACCCTTTGGTTAGCGATGTGTGAAGGTCCTTGGGCGATGCGACTGGGCATTTGTATTTGCATCTAATACATAAACATAATGCGTTAATTTAAAAGTATATGCCAGACGCAAGCAAGACGGTCAAAGATGGCACAAAAAATGCCCAGAGAGTGAGAGAGAGAGAGAATGCAAAAAAACTGTATATATATGCAAACATTTTGTTGGGCGGTAATCAAATTTGCGATGTGCTTTCTCCAGCTCCAGCTCCAGCTCCGGCCTCGACTTTGGTAGAATAAAAATGTAAAAAATGAATTGCTGCGACTGTGCTGTGCAGGTTTCCCCCAAGGACATGTTTTTCTTCGTGTTGCGTTTTTTTTTGCTGTTTTGGCAAGACCACAGGACATGAGCGATACAAATAAACAAATGATGTAAATTTCATTTCCACATTTTGGCATACGGACACGGGGGTCGGGCGAAATATATTCGAGCACTCAAATTGAAAATATGAAAAGCCACATAAACAAATTACGCAAATTTATTTTTATTTTTTGCCAGGCCAAACTATCCCCCGACTGAGCGAAACTGAAATGCGGACAGCTGAGAGAGCCTTTGATTAATACCCTATCGAATTAGATTTAGGCAAAAAAGTTCAGTCCTGGGCATTTGCATGGATTTGGCATCTGTCAGGCGACAGTTAAATGTCCTGGTTCGAGACATTAAAAACCACTTTTCAGCTTTGGGGATAAAAGTGTCCAACATATTTCCAATGATTCTCAGGCATAAAGTGTCAAAGTCAATTTGAGCGGCAGCCGAGATGAGATGAATGATTTGGTTTTAATTTAATGGATTCTAGCAGCCAGGCAGGTGCTTTCGCTTTTGCTTTCGCTCTGGCAATTGACTTCGGAATGACAAGAGACGCAGCTCTGACAGATTTCATTTTTTCACAATTTATTTGAAAAGCATTTTTAAAGCCAGCCACCAAAAGTTGTGGAGCCATTTCCTGCGGCTTCGCAAATGTATAAATTAGCATTTTAATAGGTTTGATAGCATTGGATATTGGACTGCCTTCTGCTTCGCTCACATGCTGACGCGTCAGCGTCATGAGCGGAGGGCACTCGGGGGTGCCATAAAAGATTCACACAACGCCAATTTTGCAGTTCGCTTGTCCCAAAACAAAGGGAATCAACGTCGATTATATAGGCCAGGCAAATACATACTCTCCATAATCTCATAGTCCCATTCCCACTCCTATGCCCTAACAGATCACAACGATTAAAATTATGCAAAGCACATTATGGCAGAAGTGCATAAATGCGCACAGCCGTAGAACATACGCCGTAAACACCCAATATTTGTTGCCGCAGGAAAAGATTTTATGGCTCTACCCAGGAATAAAAAAAAAAACAACAAATAAATTGCTTAGCTATTTTCTATGCAAATTGGAAAATTAACCAAAGCACCAACAACAGATAAAGCCATAAAGCAGTTAAGGCAGAGTTTTCAAAGAATTCTAAAAGGAATAGTAAGAATAAATAAGCAAAAGAAGTGTCTTGGAAGTCAATTGGAATAGTGAAAAATCAGCAAAAATGGAAACTTTTAAATAAGGGAAATCCATACTGCAGAGAGAGTCTTGAAAGAGTTTTTCCCATTTAAGAATGAGGTAACAATAATAGTTAGAAACAGTTCTAGAAACTAACACCCATTAAGCAAATCCATAATGCTTTATATCTGTTGGCAGAAGCAACTCTTTGCTCATTGAAGCAGCAGAGCAAGAGCTGATTTTAATTGATGATTGAGCTGAAGCTAAAGTTTTCCAGATTACCAGAGCAGTAGCAAGACACCTCTTGCTCTTGTGATATATTTACAAGAGCTGTTTCTGGTTGCTGAAGAAAAGAGTTTATGCTCTCCTTGGTGAGTAAAGTTTCTATATATTAATAGTTTTATTAATTTAATGTTCTATAAAATTTTAATATTGATTTTTAATAAATTTACAAAATAATAAATTTACATTTAATTTTTTTGGGTAATTAATTAATTTTCAAAGCTAATTTTCATTTACTTAAATATCTTTATTTAAATGAAAATTAAAATGATTTAGATACATACTTAGTTTATGAAAACTTAATAATATTATATTTGTTTTATAACTTTAATTATTAAATTTTCTGTATAATTTTAATATTGATTTTTAAATACATTTTTTTAGTAAACTTAAATTTTAATAAATTTTTTGTTCAGTAAAATATTTATTTATTTAAATAAATTTATTTAAATTAAAATTAAAAATTTATAATATTATATACAGTCGACTGTCGCTGTTCCAAAAATTCTATATTTCGAGCCTCTCATTAATTCAAAGTATCACGAGTCCCCAACAAAATCTCTGTATATTTCATTATATTTCATATTTCATATTGGATTGTTAAAATTATATATATATATATATATATATATATATATATATAATTTTAATAATACAATTTTTTATACAATTTTAGTTTTTGTGCCCAATAAATTAAGAAAAAAAAACTATATATATATATATATATATATATATATATATATATATATATATATATATAAATATAACTTTTAAGTATTTTCTACATAACTCTTCATGCCCATTCTTATTGAGATACTCAGCTTAAAGAGATACAGAACTTGAAGGTAAGAGAACTTTCGAATGAGAGGTCAATTTGCAAGCCTTAACAGGCAGAGTAAGTGTGGGCGTGTGGGTGTGGGCGTGTCAGTATGTGTCGTTGCTGCCTGCCTATTCGAGTGTCCATTTTTAATTAACACTTTGACAATTTGACGCGAAATGCATTTTGTGTGCTCCTAACTAATTCTGTGCCAGCGACAGAGAATGCGACTCAGACTGCGAGTGCGACTGCGACTGCGACTGCGACTGCATTCCGATGAGTTGTGGCTGTGCTCCGGCCAAAAAGCCATTGCGTTGAATGTTTAGAATGCAATTGACGTGTCAGTGTGCGTGTTTGGCTTGGAATGAGGGGAGGTCGGAAGAGGGGCAGGCAAACAGGAGTGAAGAAGGCTTGAAGGGAAGAGGCGGATGCACAGGCAGAAGCAGAGGCGGAGGTAGGTTACTCTAATGCCTCGTCGTGGGGTTACCTGCCTGATAAATGTTGCATGCGCCTGTGTAACCCAATTACCGTTGCAAATTACTCACACTTGGCATGTGGAAATGCCAAGTTTGCAGCACGTAACATGAACGGTTAATAGGCTCGGGATGGGGGCGGTGGCTCTAGACCCGCTTTGCATAATTGATGACAAATTGAAATCATGTTAATGCTTCCACACACACACACACACACACCCACTTAGAACGGGTGGCTGTCTGAGGATGCACAAAAAAATGTATAGAAATTTATGGCTGCATAGAAATGCCTTGCAAAGTCTTGACTGTGTCTGGCAATTGTCCTGGCTGGCCATAAATTCATCAAGCAGCCGAAATCAAATTGCCAATGGATCAATTTGTGGTTGTCAGTGCTTAGCCCAAACGTCGGCGGGTCCCAGGGGCCGTATTTGATGGTCGTAAATCGAGATGAGCTTCACATAAATTTTCAATTGGTCAACTCGAACGTGGCCACGCCGGGCCATGCAAATGCCGGAGCCGGAGCCAGCATCGGAATAGAGTTGCTCTACAACTCAGTTAAGTCAGCGAGAGTTTTCAGATTTTGTATTTGTTTGGCTCTATTTGATATATCAAAATTTTATAATGCTATCACCCACTGTTCCAACCACGGGAGCGGAGCTGCTCGAGACCTTAGTGCTGTCCGGGCAGAGCGATCTCGACGAGCAGATCAGGAACTGGATAATGTGGGACAGGAATGCGGCCACAGTGCAGCAGGTGGTCGATGCCATCAAGGACAAGGACTGGGAGGCGTTGCGCATTCGCCTCTGCCAGCGCTGCGGCATCGGCACGGGCGGCATACGATCCGGCATGCGAGCGGGCTTCGACTCCATCAATGACCTGGTCGCGATTCAACTGGCCCAGGGTCTCAGCAACTATCTGGTGGAGCTCTACCCCAGCGTCAAGAAGCGCGAGACTCAGGGCATCATCATCGGGCACGATGTGCGCTACAACGGCAAGCGGTTCGCGCAGCTGATATCCGCCGTATTCTTGAACAACAACTTCCGCGTATACCTATTCGGTCGTATAGTGCCCACGCCGTTCGTCTCCTTCGGCGTGGCGCACCTGAAGTGCCTGGCCGGCATTGCAGTGACCGCCTCGCATAATCCGAAAACCGACAACGGCTTCAAGATCTACTTCGAGAACGGAGCGCCCATGCTAACGCCGCACGACAAGAATCTGCAGGCGTCGATGAAGAAACACGAGCAGCCACTGCCGTTGTCCTGGGACCTCTCCGTACTCGATGACAACCCGCTCTTGTTCGAGCCATTCCGAGACGTCTATGCGGCCTACTTTGAGCTGCTGAAGACCCAGCTGCCCATCACCTACCTGGAGACGAACGAGTGCAGTCAGTTGCGCTTCATCTACACGCCGTTCCACGGCGTCGGCTTCCACTACGTCCGTGAGGCATTCTACCAGGCGCGACTCAAGCCCGTCATTCCGGTGCCACAGCAAAAGGATCCAGACCCCGAATTTCCAACTCTTCACTTCCCAAGCCCCATAGGTAGGCCCACACAGGCTGAGCTAATGCGAGCCTAATGGCTAATCGAGATCTTTCTTACAGATGGCCCTGGTTCGATGAATTTGGCGATAAAAAAAGCGGAGGAAGAGCATTGTACCATCATCCTGGCCAACGATCCCGACGTGGATCGCACGGCCGTGATGGAACTGGATCCCAAGGGCAGATGGAAGAAGTTCACTGGCGACGAGTTAGGCGCTCTGCTTGGCTGGTGGGCGTTGGAGAACTATAAGACGAGGACGGCAAAGCCCAATGTCTCCAACTGTGTCATGATATCCACTGTGGGCAGCTCG
Organism: Drosophila paranaensis; assembly: GCA_035047545.1. Lineage (NCBI taxonomy): Eukaryota > Metazoa > Arthropoda > Insecta > Diptera > Drosophilidae > Drosophila > Drosophila paranaensis. The sequence goes on along the minus strand of JAWNPL010000026.1, from coordinate 6,440,144 downwards.
AAGATTCTGGCCGCCATGGCCAGAGCCGAAGGCTTCATATTCGTCGAGACTCTGGTGGGCTTCAAGTGGATGGCCAACAAGGCCATAGAGCTGGCGGCAATCGGCAAGACGGTTCTGTTGGCCTACGAAGAGCCCATTGGCTACATGTTCAACGTTAAAGTGCCCGACAAAGATGGCATTTCCGCCGCCTGTCAAATAGCCACGATGGCCTGCTACCTGCGGAGCACTCGCAACGTGACGCTCATCGAGAAGCTGCGCGAGATCTACGACACCTACGGCTACCACGCCAACATCGTGAACGCGATCACCTACAACAGTGTGGACGAGATCGTTACGGTCTGTGACCACATGCGCAGCTTCCAGGATGACATTCCGGGCACCTACCCCAAGTGCATCCTCAATGGCGAGTTCGAGGTGCGATATGTTCGCGACCTGACGGCTGGCTTGGACACGGCCTTCCCCGATCTGAAGCCTCGCCTCTTGGTCAGCGCCAGTCGGCAACTGATCACGTTCACCTTCAACAACGGAATGGTCTGCACCTTCCGCTCCAGCAGCACGAATACCAAGCTGCGCTACTACGCAGAGTGGTTTGGCCTGCCCGAGCAGAAGGACTGGGACGAGATCCAAGACACTCTCAATCGCATGACCGATGCCATTCTCAACGAGTTCCTCATATCCCCATAATCCGATTACCTCGGACTATTGGCACATGTCCATATCAGTAGGTCGCATTGGATTGCACATATTTGGGCTCTACGTGCTCTTGGTCCAGCGCTTGAATTATGTTCCACGAGTCGTTTATAAGTGCATAACAATATTTATACAGAAAATGGATCGAATTAGTATAAAGCCAGAGAGAACTAGTTATTTAGTGTGGACATAAAATACATCGTAACTGATTCTAAATAGTATTTTTCCTGTTTCTCTCTGTAAAATGCGCTCAATCACAAGAGAGAGAGAGAGAGAGAGTGAGGGGGATATATATATATAAAGAGTGAGAGAGAGAGAGAGCGAGAGAGGAAGACAGAGAGTAAGAGAGAAATAGAGAGTGAGAGAAAGAGACAGATTGCGAGAAAGAATAATAATTGTGTCCTCTCTCTTAGTCCTTCCCTTACTCCGGATATCTCCCTCTCTCTCTCTCTCTCTCTCTCTACCTCTACCTTTCACTGTCTTACACAATTTCTTGCAGTTTCTCTCTTTCTCCATCTCTATAACTCAATCAATTATTAATCTATTCCTATCGGTCACTATATTAGTCTATCACACATACACACTCTCCCTTTCTATATCTCTATCTCTCATCGATCGTTCTATCGCTATCTGTTTTTCTCTTTCTCTCTCTATATATATCTATCGCATACTCTCTACGCGTTCTCTTTACGTGTTCGTTTTTTCTGATTTTGCTTAAGATCTCATTTACTCACTCACTCTCTCTCTCTCTCTCTCTCTCTCTCTCTCTCTTTTAAACTCGTACTATCTTATTCTCTAACTCTATAGTATTTTCTGCCTATTATTCCTACACTAGCTCTCACCTGGTCTCTCTCTCTCTCTTTATCGCTCTCAATATCTCTCTCTTTATCTTTCTCTTATTCCCACGTCCTTTCTCTAACTCGATATATACATTCTGCCTAATATGCCTGCACTATCTTTCACTTTTCTTGCATCTCTCTCTAACTCTCTATCTCTCGCTCTATCTCTCTCTCTTTCTCTTTCTTTCTCACTCTCTCTCTCTCTTTCTCTCTCTCTCTCTCTCTCTCTCTCTTTATTTCTCTCTCTCTCTCTCTCTCTCTCTCTTCCATTTCACTATTCGCTCCACGATGACTGCCCCTCTCTCATTTTGTACATAAACTGATTTGCTTAAGTCTAATCAGCTCTCGACTTATTTTCCTCCATCATCATAATAATCATCGTATGCATATACATAAATCCAACCTATTTTTCGCCTATATATCACTTTCTTCTTTAAGAATAATGTAAGGTATGCCACGTACTATCTCAGTCTATAGTCATATATGAGGTTGCCCCACGATTTTTACACATTTGATCCACTGGTGTCGTAAGGTCGTATCAAGATGCTGCTGGTTAAAGGAACAACGGTCGACAGCTCATTAAAGTGTCAGAATAGCGAGCTGGGGTCACAGAAGGCCAATTATGCGTACGGGGCAATTGCCCAATGCGGCATTGAAGAGGGGTGGTCGGGGGAGTGTGAAGGTGGAGGCGGGCGACAATGTGCAGGGGGTGTCGCTGCGATATGTGTGTGCTGGCGTTGCGCATAGATATCTGTGCGAAAGTATCTGCCAAGACAAACACTGAAATTTTATAGTTCGCTACCTAATTGCACTCTGGGGGAGTTTGAGTTTCTCTCTTTTATTTTTTGCTGCCGCGTCAGAGCTCGACGTCGGCAATTGTACGGAATCAGCAAGTCGGCAAAAATAATGAATGCAGTGATTAAGACAAAGAGCGAGGGAGAAAGAGAGATAGTAAGAGAGAGAGAGAGAGAGAGAGAGTTGTCTAACTTCCAGCCTCTGTTGCCCACATGCAACTGGCATCGAACTCAGCATTTCGAGAGCAAAAAGGATGTTGTTTGGTTTGCAGGTCAAACGGAATATTTCAATAGCCTAAAATGGGTAAGACACATGTGAAGGTAAACAGGTGAAAGTAAACACTCTGCGCTCCCAGAGGTCGCGCGGCCAAATTTGTTCCAAGTCAAATTTTGTAGCAAAACAAAGGCGCCCGCAAAGCAAATGGAACCTGGCAACAGTCGAGCCCCAGCTCCGTGCTCCATTCCGCTTTGCGTCTTCTGTCAGCCATTAAATTTGCCCAAAATACAAAGTGGAAAAATATCCAAACGCACACGAATTAAATATTAATCATTGTCGACGAGGCAGCCTTATCCCAAACCCAAACCCAAACCCAGCCCAACCCAACTCCCAATTTGTGTGTGTGGGTGGGTTGAAGGTTTATTTGGTTAGTGAAGATACGCGAAGGTTAGTGCATTATTAAGCACTGTTTATGCGACATTAGGAACATAAAAGACAACCGGCTAACAGTATTCCAAATGAAATGAATATCCCAGGTCGGTAGGTACTGAAAAATTTAAAATTGAATGGAACCGTCAGGCGCATCAGCCAGCCATACTATGGACATGTCTTGATGCTCTTTCAATTGGAGTCTCGTTGCGTTTTGTTGCGCATATGTTGCAGATATTTATGAACATTCTGCAACAATGAGACCGATTGGACAACTCACCCCCGGCTGCAACCACTCGACCCAACTCGAGGGGATGCGATTGCCGGCGACTGCAACAATGGCATCTTAAATTCGCATTTGAAATGAGGCGCAGCCAAATTGATTACGTGCCACTTGCTCACATCATCAATTTCCGTCCATATGCGCGCTACGCCGGCCAGATCCGGGCAAGGGCTTCAGCAATACCAGCACCAGCACCAGCATCGCACTCCGCCCTCCCACTCCGCCCGCCATTGTGACACACACTCAAAATTTGTGCGGCGCGTTAATTGCGCGCATTTGTTGACTTCGGTTTTTGCGGTTGCAGTTTTTCAGTTGATTTCCTCTAATTGGGATAAGCATCGGTTAAGCATTTTCATGTGACCTTTACATGAGTGGGGAGGATCTGGTGCTGCAATCAAGCCCACCAAACAGACGCTTGAAATAAATACATTTGCAGATACTTCGAGTGAAACTTTGAGTTTATAAATGTATTTGAAAATATCAATACTAGTTGTCTAACCAAATGTTTTTAGCTAAATGCTAAATTTAATTCTTATAAGTACTTAGTATACTTAAATATTTATTCTAGCTTAAATACTTTAATATAAAATAAAAATAAAAATTTAAATTACAATAAATATTTATGCTCCCTTGTGCTTACGATTTATTGTGCTTCACATTATGTACAATTATATTATAATTAATTAATAATATTTTCTTGATTAATAAATATTTAATTAATTATTGTTATTCGTACATTTTCAAAATTTCACTTTCATTTGTATTTTGACAGAACTTTTAAGTTTGAGCTGGAAGCTAAAATATATTTGATTATATTCAATATTTGAGAAATTATATGTGGAAATAAACTTATATAATATTTATTAATATATTATTCATGTATTATATGTTCCTTTTTTTATATTTTTTAAATTTTATTTTTTTATATTTAAACTTAATTTTTATTTCAGGTATTTTATTAATATAAATGAAATACAATAATATTAAGCTAAAAAAAAGATTTATAAACATTAATTTATAATTTGAATGCTTGAGATTAAAAAAGGAAATATTTTAGGTTTAAATATTAGTATTTTTATAGTTTATTTAAAAAATTTAACCAATTTTTGAAAATTGAAATATGTTAATAAAATAAATATATGTAAATGTATTTTATTATAAACATAAATGACTAAATGGCCTTCATGGACTCAACTACTTTATTTTATTTAAATATTGAATAAATATAATTTTATTTTATATATATTTTATATACATTTAAATTCTCTCACATTTTTCTGTAAGTCCAAAAAATAGTGGAAATATTTTATATATTTAAATTATTTCTCAAAAAATTGGAACAAGTTTTATTTCTCAATTATCTATCAGCTCGGCATATCTGGGCTGCTTGAACTCAATTCTCATTAGTTCGAAAAATCGAGTTCTGCTTGGAACAACTGAAAGAATATTCAATGAATATTTCCGTTAGAATCTAATGGATTCATGGCAGCTGCAAAGATCTCTTTATGCCATGATTTTGCTGCTGCTGTTGTTGTTATTGTTGTTGTTGTATACATTTATTATTGTTTTCACTTTTGTCGCATAAAAATGACAACAAATTAGTTTGACTGCCACGCGGTTTCCCGCTGAGTTTTTCACAGTCCTGCTGCATATATATATTTTTCAGATTTTTTTTTATTATTATGAGTGCACGTCCTTGAGTACTGGGCAATAAATTATGTGACCGCCGTTGTTGTTGCTGCTGCTGAGCCGGAACTACCTACTCAGAAGGTATCATAGAACAACCCTCACGCCCCTCGCTCGCGCCAACACTCGCTTGGCCAGGGTGTAGTCAGTCGACGTGTTTGATTAGCTTTATTAAATATGCAAACAATGAAATTTTTGTTTTGTTTTTGTTAAAAAAAGTGGAAAAATTTCTGACGTTGAATTGCGAGCACAATTCAATTAAATGAGCCAAGAGGTAGCACAAATATATTTTTAATTCCACTGCCGTTGCCAGTGCCAGTGCCAGTGCCATTGCCTTCAGGTCTATCTCTGACAACCCCACAGATTTGTTTTAGCACATGAAAAAATAAACTTCGAGTGCATTTGAATTTTTAAATATTCATTTTCATTTCTCTCTTTTTTTTTTATTTTTTCCTAGCTGTAAAGTTACCGTAATAAATAAAAATGTTGTAGACAAATTTTTTATGAGCTTTCGTGTACATAATTCAAAGGCGTTTGCAACGGGCTTCAAGTCCTTGATATTTCAAAATGAAAATGAAAATGAAAATGAGTAAATATATTTGAGCTGTGCAGCTGTGTGAATATTTAACTAAGAAACTTCAATTTATATATGTATATTTTTAGGGACTATCTTATATTTATATTAAGTCAAAGCACAGAAAAATGGGATGTGGCCATTGGATTCTTGTGCGACTGTAAATGTTCCAATCACCAATAAGACAAAGCTTGAGCACTCGCTAAGAGCGAATATTCTGCTGTAAGAGAACCCGCAACAGCAAGAGAACTTTTGCACTGCTTTGCCGACGCGCGCTCAGCGTGGGCTGAGCTCAATGAATTGCAATTATACTTGGCCAAATGGTCGAAGCTTTAGATATACTATGTACATTGCTTTGCAATGAACAGTAAAGCACAATTTTGGGGTTTTATTATAAGTACATATTTGATTTAATAATGTCCATGATCTATTAGCACTTTAGTCTTGCTGCTTGAGTATATGGCAAATGCTTTAATAGTAATAAATATATTAATAGAAATATATTGGTATAGGAATTGGTCAATTAAATTTTATAATATATATGGAACATAATTTTAGTAGCTTAGTCTAAGAATAAAATTTTACAAAAGTTTTTCAAATTATTATCATTTTTATTTTATTTTATTTAAGAAATTGTAATTATTATTTTATATGCTAAGTTGATATATTAAAAAATGTATTTAAAAGTACTTACGATAATTTATTTTACATCATTAAATTAAATAAATGTTACTGTATTGACTAAAATATTTTTTTTTTTTTCAAATAATAAATAGCATAAATTTTAGTCCAACAAGAATGAACTGTTTTTGTGATCTTACTAAAAATACTTTGTTATATTTGGATATTATATTTATTATAAATTATTAAAATTATGTTGTTCATTTAAACAATATATTTACTTTCTTAAATTCAAATAAATCGAAAAATAAATAAATTTGATCATAAAAATCCTTAAAAAATAAAAAAAAGTTGCTGCAACATGTTGTCGATTGGGAGAAACTCTCCAAAAAATGTGTCCAGTGGCATGAACTTGAAATTTGGTTTTATATTTCATCTGTATTTTTTTTTTCGTTCTCTAGTTCGCATTGTCAACGATTTCGCTTGCCACTGAGAAATGCCAAGCGAGAGTAGGTGGATGAATGAAGTAAGGAATTCCCTGGTGGCCGTCAAGGAAATCCAAATGCGTTCTGGTAGATAGGTAGGTAGGTAGATAGTACGTGCATATGTAGATGTAGATGTCGATGCGGATGCTGAATGTTGTTTATGATGCTGTACCTTGGGTCGGATTCCACCCTTTCAGGCATTAGCACTGGCTAAAGGGATGCACTTACCGTTCCTTTCACAGCCAAAAAATAACAAATAACTAAATGTCAGAAAGTGCACATATTGTATAAAATGGTTCATTAAGAATGTCAATTAAAGTTTGCTACCCAAAAAATATATACATTTTGTATAGAAAATGCTGAAACGTATCAAATGACAATATTTTATATGACTTTAATGTGGAAGGCTTGAAAGAATGTTTTATTTATTCCTGTGGGTGTAATAGGTAGAAATATATTGACATATTCCCAATTTATTTTTGTAATATCTTATTATATATAAATTAAATTTAAAATATTACAAAGCTATAAATTATTAACAGAATTTTGAGTTAGTTAAATTTTCGGAAAACTTTTTTATCAATCAAAATTTAATTCCGCTTAATTTTAGCAATGTTTTGCTGCAGAATTCATAAAACTCTCAGTAGAGAGTATGCAAATATTTAAGTAAATAATAAAATAAATAAATCATTTAATAAAATTTAATAAAATAAAGTTCGAATTTTAATGCTTAGTTTTACTTATTTATAATAAAAAGTTAATATTATAAAGATCAAAAATTAATGTATTTTTATATGTTACATATGAAATTCTATCTAATCTGCACAAGTAATTAATTCAGTTTATTTTTCAGTTTTTTGTCTTAAGCTCTTTAGCGCTTTTATCTCTAGACCTTAACTAATTTGTGGGTATGACTTGTCTGCTTTCTTGTACTTATTCTATAGACATACATAGCATTGCTTGAGATTCAATTGTCCCACAATATTTAAGATGACAAAGTTATTGAGTTAAGATTCAGTAGAGCATAATTGATGCCAGTAAGAAGCTTCAAGCTTACACATATTTAAATTAACTACTATCTATTCTATTTTTTAATCTTCTCTCTCATCAATCAGCTCTGAAGTTGCTCCACGAATATTTAATTTGATAAACAAGTAAAATGCAAATCCCTAAACCGCCTTCTGTATTAATAAGAAAATCGTTTAATAAGCGTTCGATGTGCAAATTTTTCTTGTTTGCACACTGAAAGCAGCTTAAAGCACTTGGCCAAATCATTTGCATTTGCTGTTCCGAATGCCGCCCACACCTCCTTCGACTCTCATCAATTATTCGTGCATCAGTCAGACTTTATCACGGTGCCTGGATTGCTGGCAGTTAGCTCGCCTGGCCGAGCATTGTTTAACAATTAAGCGAACAAGTTGTTTAACTTTACCTAAACGATTTAAGTCAACAGCAAACGAAATGCAGTTCCATTCCCCGCGGCACTCGGCTCATCCACATCCGCATCCACATCCACATCCTTGTCCTTGCGATGAACAGAAATCACAATTTGCCTGTGCTTCCGCTTCCGATGATGCCAACGACAGCAGGCTCTTCTTTTTTATGGACTCTCTTTTTTGTTGCTGCTTCTCCTCATCCTCATCATCATCCTCAGCTGACTTCGCATTCGAATTCGCATCTGCATCTGCAGTTGCTCCGCTGAAATGGCAAAAATTTGTCAACAGTTTTTTGATTTGCTTGCTGCTTTTATATTTTTTGCTTCTTTATTGCGACTTCTGCTTTGGACAGGTTGTTTGTTTTGCAGCTCGTAGATTGCAGCGTATTCATTCAGCAGGATTCAAGAGGAAGTGGAGGCAGCAGGCAGCAGTCAGGAGGCAGCTCTAAAAAGTGAGAGAAAACATTCGATTTCGGGCAGCTTTGCCGCCCACCCAGAGTCAGTGGCATCCACACTGGCGATCCAATAATTAAATTCGCTGGCATATCGGCGTCTGCTCAATGGAATTAACTGTTGTCAATTATCCATGTGAGGACCCGCCGCTGCTTTCATGCCTCTAAATAGCAAAAACGGGGCCTTCTTGCTCTCGGACGCCAATAAAATGTCACTTGGCCAGCGTAGGAATCGCCAACATCATTGGCATCGGCATCGGCATCGGCATCGGCGCTCGTGTCCGGCGGCAGTCGGCGTTGGGTTTTGTACACTGAATTTGGCATCGCCTGCAAATGGAGTTGGAGCTGGAGTTGGCGATCGTTCGATTGGAGTCTTCTGCGGGCCAGGTGGCGTCTTCGGCGGTGGCCAGAGAGACCACACAAGTTGCTTAATTTGTTGCGCTCCATGCCCCAGCTACAAGTTGTCTCCGCTTGACTCCCCATCAATCAGAGAGTGGCCCGCTTTTTGTGCCACCGCCAATCTCGTTTCATAAAAATTCAGAACACGACCGCAGCTATGCGCTTTTTGCGTATGCCCCGTATTGTTGCGACTCGAGCATTTCGATGCCCGACGCGACTTTTCTCTCCCCAGCCACCATGGTCACATGACAGTTTCATCAAATTGCTTGCCTAGCGAGCAGTCGCCCGAAGCCCGAAACTTTGCTGCCAAACGCAACACATAAAATAACAATATATTTTTGCCAATTTACATACGATGGAGCGGGTCGAGTGGGTAGAATGCAATTGCTCTGTGATTGAGCTGCGCAAATTGAGAAATTTCAATAAAATATATGAAATAATGTAAAATTACGATATTAATTAGTATATTATTATTATTCTATGACTAGGTGCAATTTAGATATTTTAACAGATAAATGAAGCCTACATTCATATATGATGATGATATAATGAAGGGTGTCCCAAAAGTCACGCAAGATTTGATTTTGCGCTATTTGTGCGCAAAAAAATACGCTTTACTAAAAAAAATTTTAGATTTTAATTATAAACCTGTGTTTTCTATCAACATTTCTTCTTGCGTGATTTTTGGGACATCCTGTATTAGCATATTTTGGGTAGTGAAAAGATCCTCCCTCTTCAGCTGCCGAACTGCGTGACACAGTTAGACGACTATTCTAAGAAAAACTATTATTATTAAAAATATACTTTGTTCGGTAATTTATATAAGCTATGATTAGTACTTTCATTTACTAAAGCTGTGCTATCTGTCCTACTCTTCATTTGAGAGCATACTACCTTGGCATTGTTGAAACTCGAGAAATAAATAGTAAATAAAATACATTATTTAAAAAAATATAAATAAAATATAATAACAAATAAAATAAATTATAAATAAAATATAATAACAAATAAAATAAATTCTAAATAAAATATAATAACTAATAAAACAAATTCTAAATAGAATAAATTAAAAATAAAATGAATTATAAATTAAATAAATTATAAACAAAATAAATTATAATTAATAAATTGTCATTTCTAACGATAACATAAAGAGCTTGTATGTATTGACTTTAGTAAAATACATTTAGTTTAACTTGTAATTCGCAAGTAAAAATTCCAGCTAGAAGCTCATCATAAGAACCTAATAGATTCAACAGAAATTGGATCAAAGGGGAAAGTAGCTAAGTACCAATATAGTAAACAAAAATTGTCAACATTGTGGCAAGGGCACGAAATTGGGAAAGCAAACCATGTAGAGAATTTGATTTAAGGCATGCGCTAGTAAATTCATTACACTTTCACGACTACGTGGAATAAATTATAATAAAAGACGAAGCACACATATGCGCGAAGCAGAAATGAGCACTTGGAGGCACACGAGAGAAGGCACATGGCAGAAGGCATCTAAACGAATTACCCGAAAACCCCAACATAATCAAGTAAATTAATAGATGCGCTAACAGGAACGAAACGGAGCAACAAGAGCTTTGGAGCAAAACCGTTGCGGCAGCAGAGATCAAAGTAATTAATTATAATAATTAAAAACTTTTTGAAAAGCCGTGCGCAGAGTCGACAGCCAGCGAAGTTGCGAAAACTTTTCAGCTGGCGGGTGGAAAGCTGTTGAGGTTGTGTCACCCTCTAGTCCTTTATAGGTGAAGGGGTATGCACACTTGTTAGAACTTCGTGAGGTGAGTTGATCATATGAGAGTTAAGCACTATGATAGTGGAACATAAGAAAAAAAAAACAAAATAAAATAAAATTAATAATATAAATAAAATAAACAAAATAAATAAAATGAATAAAATAAATAAAATAAAATAAAATAAAATGAATAAAATAAATTAAATAAATAAAATAAATAAAAGAAATTAAATAAAGAAATTAAATAAATTAAATAAAATAGAAATGATCACCTACTTGAACAGGCAGGTTATAGCTGAAGCCATAACCTCATACTTGTCAGGCCTGTATAAACTGATTGAAGACTTACAAGCCGATGCTTCTAACATGAGAAGGACTAAGCTCTAAAAAATTTCAGTAAAGATCTCGTTCAACTGCAATCGAGAGTACCACAACCTTTTTATCTACAGAGTCCCCAGCGTCTGTATAAGTCTCTGAATTATATTTTAATTTTAAGCCCTGAAGTATGTTATCATTGAGGAAGAATTAAAATAAAATCCCAGCTGCTGATAGTAGAGTGCTTAATCATAGCTCACCAATGCTCAGTATTATACAGATTTATATTCTCTGAAAACTCATTATAATGAAAGATATATGTAACGCTAGATTAGTAGGAGGGAAATCAAATACTGTCGCGCATAATTTATACTGAACTAAAATACTACACTGCAGGGTATTTCATAGTCGAGCAACATATAACGCAACAACTCAATATAAGTAAATTTTCATACACTTAAATTTTAATTCTTCTTAACTAACAATAAAAATCCTTCATACAGGGTATTCTATAGTCGATCACCCTACGCTGTGATAACTCATTTTGAGTTGAACTTTGGCTGCTGCTAATTCTTAACCAGCCCGAGCTGGTGCCAAAGTGCGTGTACCTGTTGAGACTCGAGCAATTCCCCGAGCAAATAACATATTCATATCTTGTCGTGGCTGCAGCATCTTTTGATTTACATGCCACGCCCCACGCCCCCATTAGGCCGAGCTGAGAGCATAGTTTGGCATTTGTCATTTGCTGTTGCGGCACTACTCCTTGTTTTAATCAGCGCTAGAAGCCTCGCCAGGTAGTTCCGCTTGGTTGAGCAGGCTCTCTCTCTCGGTCGACGACGTGCGCCATTTACCAACACTGGCTTTTTGCGAACTGCATATGTGCACACGCCCACTTCGTTGTCATTGTTTGTGCCCAGTGGAGCAGGCTGTGCACTTTTTGCGAGATTAAACAGCGCGTTGCAATCATCTAAAGTGTCTGCCACGCACGAGCCTAAGGCAGCTGATGCAGAGTTGGCTGGGGGAGAGATGGGGGCGTTCTGTCACGCCCTCTTGCAAGCAATTGAATGACCTTTGAACAAAAACAAACGAAACTTTGTGGCTGTGTATATTTCACTTTTTATTACACATCAGTAGGCCATTGTATATATATATGTGTGTGTGTGTGTGTGTGTGTGTGAGTAAGGAGCAGGGGAAGAGGGTGGGAGATTGGCACTTAGTTTGCCTTGTAGCTCGTCCTGTTGTATTTCCATTTGCCGTCGCTGCCAATGGTGCCATGGGTCTCGTGGTGCAGCTTGTTGCCCTGCGCATCCTTGGTGTCAGTGAAGCTGATCACAACTCCTTGAGGCTTGTTCAAGTTGCTCTGGCCGGCACCAGCTGTGTTGTAGCTGCCTGTATTATAGTTGCTCTGGATGCCTGCAACCTGTGGGCTGGCTGAATCCTCACCAAAACGCTGGCCGATGGTGACCTCGGGTCTGCAAAAATTCATATATTAAAATATTGAAGTTCTTCAAATTTGGGACTTTTTACGTACTGCGAGACTTGCTGATAGGTGCCACCGCTGATTGAGGAACCGTCGGGTTGCTGCACGTGGTGGGTGGACGAGATGAGGGTGGTGCCACCGTTCGTGGACGACGATGACGATGAAGATGACGACGATGAGAACACCTGACGGCGCAGACGTCTCAGCAATTGAGTGCTGACGGGCTGCACAGCCGACTTGTGACCCTCGGCGTCCAGTGTATAGTATGCCTTGGGCACATATTGGCCAGCATCTGTAAATGATATATAAATTATATATAAAAATAATTTAATAATAATAATATAGATTTCGGCAGTCGTATAATAATTTAATTTAAGCATGAGCTTCATCTCTTGTGATTCCCATTTATTCAAATTCGTAGACAGAGATTAGAGATTGGCGAAATCAAAACATTTTTTACTTTTTTACTTTCTCAATATTCATTATGAATAATTCATTTGCAGTTAAATATGGATGATAGAGTTAAATCTTATTTATCAGCTAAACTCAAAATATTATATTAGGCACAAAATCTGTTCATAAATAAAAGGTTTTTAAATATAGACTGAAGTCTACAGATAAAAGGGTTAAATTAATTTATTTCTAATTATTTAATACAAAATGTTAGCATAATAATAATAATTTTTAAATATTTAATATTTTTAAATATTTTATATAATTATATAATAAACAAAATTAATATTTTGACTAATGTTTTGTAAAATATATTAAGTATAGATATCTGAGTATCTGATTAATATATTAATTAATGTATTTGTAATTAGTAAATTCATAATATTAATATTAAATAAATAAAATATATAAAAAATTATTACAATTCATTTTTAATTATTATAAATATTTTATTTTCATAAAATATTCTTCCTAGTACTTATTGCTTGCTTTCAAATATTTATTATCTTAAATTTAATATAAAAACCGGTATAAATTCTAAATACTTTAAGACCCACAAAATCAATGCTAACTAGTAATAATAATAGGAGTTAAATAAAATTAATTCTTTGCTAGCATTGTATAGAGCTAGTAATAGTATCTGAGAATACAGCTAGTATCTAATGCTAAGCCTGAACCACTACAGCAAATTAATGATTTTCAGTTTAATTAGTCACTGGGTACATTTAAACTTGGGTTTAATGTAGCTTTAATAGCGCATAATGAAATGTTGATTAAAATAAACTGATCCTTATCAAGCACATTAATGTTATTAAATGACTAAGCCTGAAGCAGTTCAAATATAAATAGTCATTAAAAACCAAGAGCCAGACAAGCTGAAGCTTGAATATACTGCTCGTGAAAGTTTCGAGAGATTCTAGTATAAGAGTTATAAAACTTAGTTACTAAAATATCTTTTCATATGAATCCGAAAAAATTGATTTATCTTCTTTGAAATATCTTCTTGAAAATATCTTCTTTCAAGTTGTTTACATTGGCGATCATCTTCGAAATCACTCTATCAGGGGCCTTCAAGTTATGAGCTATAATTTTTATACGTACGCATTATAATGTCTTATGAAAATGACTAAGCAAAATAACAATAATAGATATAATTATAATTATAAAATGAACTTGGGACGGCTCCGCAGGGTTAGAGTTTTATTGAACCTGTTTCATTAATTATCTGTTTTTTTGCTATATATTTTTAAGCAACGAATAAACAATATATACGAAGAGAGAGTTTATCTGAACATCTACTCAGGTTTATAAATATATAGATTCGACCATACATATATGGATGTTCTGCGTAGCTCAACAGTTTATTTTTTTTATCACATTTACGTATTAGCATACACGTCTTCAAAGGCGCTAATGACGAATAAAGTCAAGATGAAGACGATAATAGCAATCGTTGGGCTTGAGTTTGAGTTTGCGTTTGTTTTCTAATAATCGAAACGCGTCGTTAATAGACGATGATGTAATTGCGGCATTGAGCTACCAACTTAAGTAAATACTTATTTTAGTCTATCAAGAGTGCTAAGCGCGGATGACGCATCTGTCGTACTCACCGGAAGCGGCACAGGCAACGGCGAAGAGGGCGAGGGCGATGACAGCGTACTTCATGTTGATAAGCACAATCCAATTAAAGATCCAGCTACAAATATTCACAATAGACACAGTCACAGATTAGTCAGCAGCGGGAGAGAGCGCAAAACTTACGAATAACGAAAGACTTAAGCAACGAACGCGGCACGATAAAACTCCAAAACGACTAAACTGACGATGCCGATGCTGGCGGCTTTTATATGGAAATTTTTAGCGCTGACGTCGTGCGAATAACAACAATAAGAAGAAGAAGAAGAAGAAGAAGAAGAGGTGCTCAAATCGCAAAACCAGCCAGACAAAGGCCCAGGCCCAGGCCCAGACCAAGCCCAGAGCTGACGCTGTGGCTGAAGCTGACGCCAAAGCCGAAGCAAAACAAAAGAACTCAACTCATAAAATCAAGAAGTCTTATGAGCAGCTGAACAGTTGAAACACTTTTGGCTTACTCAGCAGCAGAAGAGACCTTAAATTGAGTATGCGTATACTTTTCTGGAAGAGTCTCTCTAATGTACGATGTACGACGGAATAAGAATGCGAAATTTCCCACGTCTACAAAGTAAATAAAGCCAAAACTTTGTAGATCGACGCAGTTCGTAGACGCACGTTTAGATGCTAATAAAGAAAAACTTGCAAAACGAGATCGGGAATAGGCGTTTGTTAATTCGGAATATCTGGGGGATTTTGTCAAACTCGATTTGTTGGTTTTACTTTTTTTTACGATTTTTGTTTTTTATTTTCATATTCACTCACTCGCAGTTAATGAGCCACGTGATGCTCTCTCTAGGTCTCTCTCTCTCTCTCTCTCTCTCTCTCTCTCTCTCTATTCATATTACATCTCTCTGCCACTGAAAGCCTCTTTGTGTTTTGGCCAAGTGTGGCTCTTGTTGCCTGAAGTGCTGACCTTATTTTTAAAGTATCTTTAACTCAACTTCTTTATTTCCTTTACTGCCTCGGGCAATAACCCCTCTCTCTCGCTCTCTCTTGCACCACCTCTCTCTACGTATACCTCTTTCTTGGAAATATATAATAAACGCAATCAAAGTAATTCACATAATATGTTCGTAACAAACTTCAGATTGCTAAAGTTAAAATGGGAAGCTACAGCCAAATTTAGCTTATTTGCAATTCAATATTTTGTTTTTCATAAAAACAAGCTTTAATCGAGTTTGCCAAATTGATTAACTCGTTGACTACTAATTAAGAAATCGATTTAAATGTTTGCGACATTAAACACCCAATGCTAATGGTATGTGAATTCATAATATTCAGTATTATACAACAGTTAAGCTGCACGTTATCAAATCAAGTCAGAATGCTTTGAGCTAGACTGATCGACTAGCAGATACCATAGACATATTCAGGGAATGCAGAGAAGTGTAATTCAGATTATTAATAAATATTTAATTTGGGATTAGCTCAAATTTATTTTAAAACATTGCAGTAAACACAATCGAATAAATTAAGAAATTCCCAAAAATTTACCTCATAAATCAAGCAAAACGTAAACAAATTCACAATAATTAATTAAGTTAGCAAAACGTTAGCATGACATGATTAATACTTGAACACGACAATCCAAATGAAGCTGTTTGAACTGCAAATGCATTCATAATCGAAATATATGAATGTTTAATTTAAATAATTAATTCATAATATAAATATCTGAATGTTTAATTTAAATATTTAATTTTAATTCATTAATTTTAAATAATTAGTTTAAAAACAAGTAAGAAAACTCTAGTCGAGACCGCTCGACTAGGGTATACCCTGAACCCTGCGAAGAACCGCAATTCCAAACAATCTCCGTTTCTTTAATATACATAAGTTTATATATATGTTCATTACAAACAACACATACACACACACATACACAGGCGCAAGCACTCACAAGCGCAAATCGTTGCGTCAGCAGTTCTTTGGCTGCTGTTTGCATGGCAATGCTATGGGAAATTAAATGTTTAATAACTTTTTTTCTAGAGTAACGATTTTGATCAAACTTGTTGGGCGTGATCACGTCATCCATATATATGTATGTGCCAAAGCACAAGTCTCTAGTATTTGATATACGGGAGTTACAAATTGGAGGCGAAGGGGGCGTGGCACCCAAAATTTAACAAAAACCGAAATTGCGTAAGACCCAAATAACACTAAATGCAAAATTTGAAGACTCTAGCTAGAATGATGAAATAGATAGAATTTTTTAGCTTAATTTAGATTTTCGTTTTTAATCGATAACAATAAAACGATAACAGTTATCGAATTTCTGAAACAAACTCGATATGCGCGCCCTATACAGGGACCTACAAAAAAAATTTGAAGTCTCTAGCTATTGTAAGTTCTGAAATCGACGCGTTCATACATACGGACAGACGGACAGACGGACAGACGGACAGACGGACAGACAGACAGACAGACGGACAGGGCTAAATCGACTCGGCTTGTCTCCCTGATCAAGAATATATATACTTTATGGGGTCTGCCACGCCTCCTTCTGCCTGTTACATACATACGCCTTCCAACAAAAACATTATACCCTGATTACCCATTTTCAATGGGTTCAGGGTATAACAAGTAAGAGTGCTCTAGTCGAGACTGCTCGACAAAGAGATCCCCTGAACCCTGCGAATAACTACGATTCCTAAGAGCCGCTAACATTCTCCGTTACTTTTATATGTATGTACATATGTAGCAAGCAATACATACACACACAGACGCACGCACCAACACACAATCTGCTAACTGTGCATTATGACTCATCAGCTTCGCTGCTGCTGCAAGACGCCGATAATAAGAGATATTTAATGTTTAATAACTTTTTTTCTAGTCAAACGATTTTGATCAAATTTGTGGGGCGTGATCATGACATTCATATGTGTGTATGTGCCAAAGCACAAGTCTCTAGTACTTGAAATACGTGATTTAGCAATTTGAGGCGAAGGGGCAATTTGAGGGCGTGGCATCCAAAATTTAACAAAAACCGAAATTGCAGAAGGCTCAAATAACACTAAATGCAAAATTTGAAGACTCTAGCTAGAAAGATGAATTAAATAGAATTTTATAACTAAATGAAGATATCGGTTTTTAATCGATAACATTAAAACGATTATAGTTATCGAATATTTGAAACAAACTCGATCGAATCGTACAATACACGGACTTCCAAAAAAAATTTGAAGTCTCTAGTTCTTATATCTTCTGAGATCGACGCGTTCAAACATACGGACAGACGGACAGACGGACAGACGGACAGACAGACAGACAGACGGACAGGGCTAAATCGACTCGGCTTCTCTCCCTGATCAAGAATATATATACTTTATGGGGTCTGCCACGCCTCCTTCTGCCTGTTACATACATTTTCACAAAACCATTATACCCTTTTTTCCCATTTTCAATGGGTTCAGGGTATAATAAGTCAAAGTTAAATGTTAATGTACAATACTTACTCATTTAAAACAAATAATTTGAAATAACTAGATAGCTAAACAAATTTAAGATTATTTTAATAATTTAAATTTAATTATTTATTTATTATAAAAATTTATTTATTAAAAATTATTTTTATTAATTTAATTTTTATTATTTTAAACTAATTATTTAAATGAGTTATTTATTTACAAACTATAATTATATATTAAAGTTATTTATTTATAAATTATTATATTATTTATTTAAGATTTTTAAATAGTTTATCTTTAAAAAAAATGTTATAATTAAATTCAAATTAAATAAATTAATTAAAAATAATAATATAAATAAATTATTTATAGCTGATAATTTGCTAGTTATCAAAAAGTAGTTTATTTAAGCCAGCTAAATTTCATAAAATTTATAACAACAAATTCATACAAATAAGAAAAAAACTCAACTTAGCTGCGAATCACTTAACTTCCTTGCCTGTCTCTGAAGTTGAACCGAAAGTTGTATTGAAAGAAAGCATTTCTCCATTGCAGCTGGCTTACTGCTTTCTATAGCAATTTAAGCAATCAAGACATACAACAATGTAGTATATTACAAATTGAAAGTCATCAAACGTAGATACATTTGTCAATACTGCGACTTTTGAGCATACTTTGTTGCTTTGTAGCTAAGTATATATTGTTTACTAGCTTGGCAGTCTACATGCAAAATAATCTTACCTGTTTTTTTTTTCATTTCAATAGGTAAACAGTAAGTTTCCAAAAGATGTCATAAACAAATCAACAAACCGGTTGAATATCCAACACAAATTTACAAAGATTATGTATATTCAATAAATAATTTAAAAAAATTATATGTCTTTGCTTTTCTGTCTACGGATAACTAATACAATTTCAACAGTTATAAAACTATAATCATTGTACTAAAACTTAAACAATTACGATTTTGCTTACGAGCACTCCTATGCCATGCAAATGACAATCGGAGGACTTACGGAATTACAAATGTAATTTTCGCGTAGACTCTGACCAACGGACTTATATTTTTATGCATTTCGAACACGTCTAATAGAAGATTAAATAAAAAACGTTTCAGCAAATGGTGACAGGGCAGTTTCCATGCTCCGCTCCCGGTTCAAGTAGGGGGTTTTTGTTCTTATAAAAAAGTGGGAAAAAAGCGCAAAAAAAAAAAAAAACAATTTATTATTTGGCGTTGAGGACTGGCAGCACATTAATCATTTGTGTCCGAGTTGTGGACACTGGCGAAAATTTCAACAACATTTTGTTTTGTGGGCTTGGCAAAAGTTTTCGATGATCCGCAAACAGCCCTTCGGACGTCGGACGTCGGAGCGTCGGAGTGTTTGCAACGTGTTGAAATTACACAAAATGCTCTACAATGTGTTAAAAACTCAAACGGGCTGCTATAATAAAAACCAAAATAAAATATTTCATTCACACAGAGACAAACGGCATAAATTTCCTTTGAGAATAGATTCGTTTGCTCCGAGACAGACGCTACAAAATACCAAAAAAAAAAAAACGAAAAACAAAAAGCCACTGGCCTCTGATGAGAGGGTGTCTACTGTGCCTGTATTGGCTTGAAGGCTGCGCGATGTGGGCGGGGTTCCGGCTGCAGTTGCGGCTCAAGGTGATTATGTTTGACAGCCGACCTGGGACAAGTCCTGGACATCTACGGGACATGGGTACTAAGTGCTAAACTCAACCTCAAGCTCGAGCCCCAACTCCAGGCTGAGGCACTGAAAATTGGCTTTAGTATTGTGATTTATTGGCTCATCACACACTCGCTATCACTATTTCCGGAAGCCCAACGATAGATATTGTTCTATCTAGGAGTAATTTAACTTACACTGAAAACTAATTTTTATGGATAGGTAATAGATCGACTCAGCTGAAATTATCTGTTGAAGATGAAATTATGAATATTCTTTTAATTTATTTTATTTTTATCCAAGTTCAAAGTAACATCAAAGACAAATGCGAAACAAATTTGGAATATAAAATCATTAATCATATGAAAAGACTGTCGTTTAGAGATATATATTTAAAGATTCAGGGCAGACATAAATGGAGCAGATGCTGCTTGACGCAAATTAACAATTTTGAGAAATTCTGCGACTGCTTTTTCTAAGTTTTCACAGTGGCCTTAATTACGGCAGACATAATTATAGTTTTATCATTAATTATTGTTGGGTAGAACTTTGTCACTAATATATAATATAATTAATAATACTATATATTTATTATAATATATTTGTTGTAAAACTCTACCCAACACCTCCTCTATTCCGGCTCTCTCATGCTTACTTATGCCTGTCTTTTAGCAAGTCTCTTTATTTCTAGTGCAAATTAACTATAATTATTATAATATTATAAATAACACTTTATATTAGCAGCTATTTACTTGAAGAATCAACAAAACTGTCCCTTTATATTCTGCTTAAGTTGAAAAAAAAGTATAGTAAAATATTTCAACAACTTTTATTGACTTTAGTCTTTCCCGTATAGCACATTCATTGCATTCCGATTTAGTTTTTATATAGTTCGGCAGTGCCAGAAAGCTCATTGGCTGTTGCCAGATGTTGTGCACTTTCCAACAGTTCCTAGATATTAATTGCTAATATTGTGTTCAGTTTCTCGTTTCTCAAATAAATTTTTGTTATATTTTTTCAAGTATATATATATATATATATATAAATAGAAAATAGTTGCTAGTGCAAAACATCTATTTAGTTCATATCAATCTTCTCTCTAAACTATGGAGAAATGCAAAATTTAAAAATAAAGCTTTGACAGACACAAATACGCCATTCTAGACTTTCTCTTTTCATTTGTGTTTGCTGTTCATCAATATAAAATATAAAAAACAATTAACTGTTTACCGTTTACTTTCACATTTTCTCTTTCATATTTCCACAGTATATCAAGAGCTAGAATAAAATTGAATGACATCGCATCAAGAGAGTGAGAAACATATTTGACAGCACTGAAATTTCTTAGCATAAAACTTATTTCAAGAGCAAATTGATATTCTGTGTTTCGTCAGAAAACGACTTTGAATTTATTGTATATATTTTAGATTTATTTATATTTTGTCAACTGCCAAATTAGCAGAAGTCCTTCTCATACAGGGTTATTCGTAGCCAAAGCTGACAATTGGTATATAGCATCAACCCTGGCTACCTTTCGTTTTCGATTTCGTTTTCGTTTTGGTCGTCACGCACTTTGCTGATTTCTCTGGCGATTTTGGCAATCAGAAAATGCGCACAAAATAATGCATGGCAGCGGGGACATGATTAGTTTGTGGCCCACAATATGAATAGCAAGTGGACCCGGGCCAGAAAAATCAGTGAGAGGCAGACAGAGTTGTCTGTCAAGCGGCAAACAGAGTCAAGAAGTTAGCCAAATTAAAGCGTAATGAAGGCAGGACTACGAAGAGGAGTCGTCGTCTGCCTCGTCTACGTGATGGTCAAACAGAAATCTAGTGAGGTAAGTGAAATACGCGAATTGCATCAGAATGAGCTACACGGAAAACTCTCGCAGAGGAGAGCTTGCCTTTAAGGCGGAGCCGAAGTAGAGTCTGGGCTTAAGTAGCATATGGCTTATCATATCATTTAATGTTATCTGCGAGTGCATAATTCTTTTGTTCCTGGGAAAGGCAAATAATGGCTTTATTTTTTTTCTTTTTGCGAACTGGCACACGCCATGGACATGATTGCATCCGGGCAGAGGAAGCTGTAGCGTATCATTTTGTTGAACAAGCGCACTTCCGGGCTTCCGTTCCGTCCGGTTTCATCCGCAATTTTCACGCCCACTTTGTTTGATGATGACAAATCTTGTTGCGTGTTTGCCGATTTGCGACGTTTATCGGATTCGCCCTGTTCCGCTGCATCCAGCCCATAGTTGGCATAATTATGTTTATTTTCAGATACTGCTCCCGGCCTCATTTAGGTCACGTGTCGCTGGCAGGTCGAGTCGAACGAGCGGCACGTGCTAATCGGCGGTTGCATGTTCCATGTCGCAACCCTCCCTCCATCCTCTCGGTCCCTCCCTCAGATACAAGACTGATAATTGAAATCGCACAGCCCGACATCGAATCGAAATGGCTTCATTTAAATGGCCATTCCGCAGGCTCTGCCCCTTCGAGTATATATATATATATATATATATATATATTGCTCCTTCCATAATCAGCAGCTGCAAAATATAATAAGCACTTAGCTGATTGTCTTGGCCAATTCTCATTTATTAATTGTTTGCAATTCCTGTTCCTCAGCTACCAAAGGGACTCAGATTGTAGCATACTATCTTTGCAGTAGGAGTTCTTTGTGAAATGCCTCAAGTTTTGATGAATATTGAATATGATTTATCAGACTTAAATATTTGAGTATTTCTTTGAGATATTACAGTTCTGCATATGAAGAAAGTTTTGAAGTAGTATGAAAATATTTAGAGTACATTATATTCGAGTGTAAATATGCATATCAAGGATTATATTGTTACTAACTAATATTAAACTCTCTAATAATTTTCTACTATACTTTATTAAGCTCATTATCATTTATACATATAGATATACATGAATATATGTTGTATATATTTCCATATACAATTGATGCATATCCCAAATTTATGTATTTTATGTTCTAGTTTCGAAGTTTATTTCTTTGATTATTTTATTTTATTCTAAAATAACAAACTTTGAATAATTGAATTTCCTTTAACTGAACTTCGATGAGTGTATATAAAATAATATCTCATAAATAGTTCTGTTTGCTTGATGAACAGTAATTTAGATATTTTTGTCTTATATCTTCGATGCATGCTTAAAAATCATATTTAAATTTTCTGCAGTCTTCCAGCTGTCTTTAAAGTGCCTTTGGTAATTGACAGCTGCTTGAATTAAGGCTTATTAAAGAAGATGAGTGCAGTATATATATATATATGCACTCACACATATACACATACACACACCCACACATGTGGGCCAGTGAGTGTTTTTTGGCTGTCGCCCTGCGGACTCATAAATAATGCATATAAACCTCACACAGGCGAACGCCTTTTTCCAAAACTTGGCTGCCAAGAAGTGTGCTAAATATTTTAATACGTGAAACCATAAACCTGAGTATTTATAAATTAACTTTGCCATACACACACATACACACACACACACACATGTCTGACCCTTTGGCATAAGGACAAAGGCCTTTGGCCGGGGGCCTCATCAGGCATTCGCACTAATGTGCCTGACTTAATAATAATCAAATTTATATGCATGGTTATGTGCTTAAAGTGATCCGTGTTGCCAAACAAAGCAAGCAACTAAACAAATAAAGGACATGCAGGAGCGAGAAGACACTCACTGAGACCGAGACAGAGACAGAGACAGAGACAGAGACAGAGCTGAGACTGAAGGAGGTTCGCAAAATGCAAAGTGTCAATACAACAGTTCAGGCTGGGTCTTCAGCTGGCCAGACTAGGTGTGGCAGGACCTTCTGCGAAGCCAAAGAACAACCAGTGACCACGCCCAGACTCTCTATAGATACCGTTATGTTTATGTGTTTTGCTGGACGCACTAAATGGCCAAAAGGTTGCTCCCCTGGGAGAGTCGCTGTTGGTCCATTGCAGTGTAATGATGAGTCTTGGAAATTTTTCACCAAAAATTAATTATGAATACCGTAAGGATATGCCATAGAAACACACACACACACACACACACACACACATATAGGGAGTTGTTTATGATGTTTTGACAAAGACTTTTATATTTAATTATTTTTGGCTACCAGCTGAATGCGGCTGCTGTTCAGAGTCTGCATCTTCGTCTCTGCTCGGCTCTCAGTGGAAGTCAGGGACAATAAACACAAATTACAGTTACAAATAACGCATATGACCAAATTTTTTATACACACTTGCACGTAAATTAACATTTTCACGAAATTTTCTCTCTCTCTACCCTCACTCTCTCTCTCACTTTGCATTAACCCCTTTTTGCAGGGTTGCTAACGCCCCGGACGACCTGCGGTAATCTATCGCTGCGGCACTCGAGACGTGGCGGCAAAAAATTGAAATAAATTACCAAAACTAAAGGCACAACTGTTCGCATAATGAAGTTAAATTACAAATGAGAAGGGCGTCGATGGGTGCGCCGCTTCGCATTATGCAAATCGCGGCATCGAGGCGCGATTTCGGTTCCAGCCAGGCCAGGCCAGGATGGCCCAGGCCGGGCCAGGCATCGATAGCCAACCCCCGCAGTGCAACAGGCCGTAAATAGTGACATTAGCGTCAACAAGCATTTGGACTAACATCTATTCCGTGGCCCAAAAAGTGTGACATGTCACTCGAGACTCGATGGCCAAGGGGAGTGGGACTGGGACTGGGACTGGGAGCGGGAGAGACTCGTAGGTGTATTGACACTGTCCAGTCCAGTCTGCTGTCGGACGATGTTATCATTTAATTCGTTGAAATTAACACGAACATTGTTAACTGTAAATGAGCTAATTAATCTAGCAAATGTCTCCCCAGCCAACCCCATATAGAAATATATATATATATATAGAGAGAGAGAGAGAGAGAGCGAGTCGAGCTGATGCCATCGCCACGTTGCATGATGCGAGCTATTCGCGTTTTTGTGGTTCTCCAGAGGCTGCCCCAACTCGGGCGGGCACACGCATGTTTACACATGCTCCTTCGCATTCCGCTTCCAACTGCATTCGGCGCTCCCAGCGGGCGCCACTAAACCCAAATGAGATGCACAAGGCACATCGTAAACTTGCTTCCCCCAAATGTCCTCTAAATAATTTACTGATCATTTTGAGCACAATTTTAAATTTCAAACGGCTCGGCCGGCAGCCAGAAAGGGCTGGCATAAAAACTAAGGGAGCAGGAGGTGGAAGAGAGAGGGAGAGGGAGAGTGAGAGAGAATGCTTAGTCTATATACGAAGCTATAATTATATGTTACTCTTCAATTGTCTTGTCTCGTCAAATGCTGAGAGATTTTGTGAGACGTAAAACTCGATTTAATGTAGTCCTTAAAGTCTACGTATTTTTTAAAAATATCTAAAAAATTAACAAATTAAAAAAAAAAAACATTTAAAGGCAGTTTTTAAGGATATACATTTTTTTAAATTTCATTTTAATATGTTATAAAATATATTTTGAAATATAAATGTTATTAAAAATGCGAATAATACTAACACTTCTGTTTTTATAAAGGGGCTTTATAATATTTTAGCTGTTTTATAAATATATAATAAGAATATAAACTTGTATAGCTTAAAGCAGGTAACAAAATATATATATAGAATATATTAAACAATTAATAATAGAATATATTAAACAATAAATATATAACACATTTGAAGACATTTTTTATCCTATTAATCTTATATAACAAAAGTTTCTGTACACAAAATTCTATGCCTCGCAAATGGTAAAATTTATTGGCATAAATAATAATAAATAAACAAAAATAAATATATAATTTTAAAAATTGTATGGAGTTAGTTCACATCAGCTGCTAATAGCTAATAGCTAGTTTAGCAACTGATCCTAGGCGGACATCTCCATCTATCATTCATCCATCATTTCAGTCATCAGAATAGTTCTGTTTAGGCATTAATTAAAAAACCTACAAATAAAGTTCTGTGAATAGATATATATATATATAAACTATATTTCTGTTATATATTATATATTTAAAGAAAATAACTGAATAATGGGAGCTTCATGGTTGCACAGTTAAAGAAATGCCTGCGGTTGGCCGAATCATTTAATATATAATTTCTAGACAAACTGCACTAGCTTAACATGGGAGTATAGAGAAGTTGATCTACCTTAAGTAGACACATCACTCTCGACTGATACAATATAATTTTAGAAAATTTATTAAGTTAACAATTTCAGCTTTAAACTTAACTTTTCAATAATTAAATCAAATTTTAGAGTATTTATTCGCTTGACTTTTGGCTAACTTTAATCTTTTTCTCCATTTGCAGTTCGAGTTGCGACCAAAATCTCGAATCGTTGGCCAGTTTTGGCTTTGGGCTACCATTTGCTTTGAAGCTAATGAACTTTGTACCCAAAATTTGAAACATTTTCAATAGCGCATTTTTCATAAGATTTTTCATTTGATTTGGTTCGCAGTTGGCAGCGCTTATTTGGCTTCTGCGTATTTATGGCATGCTCCAAAGTTGTTTTCCCTTCTGCAACTTATCGCGGCCAGAGATCGCGAGCCGATCTCCGAACGACTGGTAAATATTTATGAAACGGGCATTTCTGTTGCCTCTTTTTACCCCATCTCCAGCCAGTTGCGTCGCCTGCGACCGGGAAACAGGTCTGCGCCGGTGATAAGCTACTCCGGCCAGCGCCTCCATTGAGATGTGCGAAAAAGTTCAAACACCTTGACGGCCTGTGAGAACCTTTCAAAGGGCCACACTGAGAGAAAAACAAAAAAAAACAAAAAAACAAATCTGAGCAAAAAACAAAATATTTCTCTTATGTAAACGAACGAACTGCGAACGAAGCCCCTGGACGACGTTTAGCAAGCGCTTGGTAAATATTTAAACTGCGCTCGATTGTTCTGCAAAATCGTTGCATTTGGTCAAACACGTGTTCGAGATAATTTAATTAAATTTACTTGGCTTTTTTGTTACGGCGCTCTAAACTAAAGCCAGCCACGTGCCGCGCAGGGCCCGCTGGCAACCTGACCAACCCGCAACACCGACTTGACTCAAGTGGCAAACACTTCAACCAGCTCTGATACGGTTGGGGTAATTTCTCAATTGCGGCAAGTGCAATTTTCGATAAAAGCAGTTAAGAAGGGAGGGTTAGACTAGGTTAAGGTATGTATGTATACATATCTGCTACTATATCAGAATCATTTGGTATCTGCGCGCATCGAAACTTTTTTGGTGGTCCGCGGCTTTGTTTGGGTCGCAGACAAAGCAACTGTCATATGTTGTCATTTCCAAAGATACTTTCATTGTTAGGCGTAACGACAGCATCTGCCAGCTCAAGTCCGCAGAGAGAAGCGAGTCTCAAATAAATTCCATGAATAGACGATGATGACGATGATGACTTGAAGAACTCTGCTGCTGCACCTCAACTCCAACTCTCTCTCTCTCTCTCTCTCTCTCTCTCTCTCTCTTTCTGAGAGTAGAAATCCATCGAAGAGAACTGTAAAAACTTAAAATGATTTATGCTCACAGTTGTGCGTTTCTTTCTCTGTTTGCTGGCATCGCATCTCAGACATTACTCAGAGCTAATTTGCATACAGCAGGAAGAACAGGGAGAAGGGGGAGAGAACAGAGAGCAGAGCAGGAACAGGATCCCAATAGGACCTCGACCAGCGGCACACTTGAGAAAATGCATAAAAGGAAACTAATTAAGTTGTTCGCGCCTCAAATTTCTCCGTCTGTCCGCTCGGCCTAATTTATGGCTCGCCTCTGTGAATGTGAATGTCTTGCATATGGACAGAGTCACACAAATATTCCTTTATCTCTGACAAATGGGCCATTTACATGCGACTCTTGAGTTTTGAGTATGTTTAATTTATTCATGGCCATAATTGCAAAATGGCGGCCAGCTAAAGCGTGCGTAAAGTCAAGGAAACTATGACTTTGCTGGCTAGTGTAGAAAGTAAATTATGCCATGAAAAGGATGAATCCTTTTTTTATGAATTTCTTTGTCATATTTCAAAATATCAAATAATTCTGATTGCAATTGTGGGTCATTATTTTATATTGTATATTTGTATTTAATTTTATTTTATTTGATATTTATATTATTTATGTTATTCTGTAACAATAGATCTGTATTTCTATATATGTATTTATGTATTTATTATATATGTATTATTATTTATTGTCAATTTTCTACAATCTTTTTTTACAGATCATTAAATGTTCGTAGCATATTAAGAATATTTCTATACATATATTTAATAATTAAAATATAATTTTTATTTCGAACTACTAAAATATTATTGGTATATAAAATATAAATATAAATGCCATTGAAATATTAAATGCCATTGAAAATGTATTTAAAAACTTTAACTAAGCGGTTATATATTTAATAAAGTAAAAAATCTCAAATCTGCTTATTAATATATTATTAATTTATAATAAATACTTATAAAATAAAATAATTTCTCTTAAGTATATTATTAGGTCACAATTATTTAAGTCTATCATTTAAAGCTGATTTAAGCTAAGATTTTTAATTGCATTTTGAAATGTAAAAAGAATTATATTATATTTATAAATCCTTTACTCTTAAAATATATTTTAAAATGTATAAATAATATTTTGAAACTGTTGCAGATGAAAAATCTGAAGAATTTAATAAGTACTTATTAAATTAGTTCTTAATTAGTAAGTAAAGTATTAAATATTATTGTACAATTAAAGGTTAGAGAACCTGTTTACAAATTTAATTTTATTTTTAATTTTCCTTCAATGCTTATATCATCAATTTCGGTTTGTCAATTATTTTCAATAAATTAAAAAATAAATAAATAAAAAGTCTGTCTTTAGGTTTTCATATTAAAAATATAACAAAATAATACATTTTGACAGCTTTAAGTTCCAATTATATATATATCAATAATCCACAAAATTTCTTATTAATTTTTAAGATTTGCATATTCGCATTTATTTCATTTTATTATTTACATATTTTTTAAATTTATATATTCGTCCACGAATGGTGGGATATTGGTATATTTTAGCTACAATTCAAGTAGGACTGTGATAAAGTAAATATACACGTAATGATATGCATATAATATAGCTTGAATTAAATATTGTTTGACTTTCAGTTTAACAGAGAGTGAAATAAATAAATAAATATTATTTTAGATGATAAATATACTTCAAAGTACCCGAGAACTCTTCACAGTCATGTCGTCACTGTCCATTAATGTTGTCTTTATCCTTTGTTTATTTTGGCTAAAAGTCAAGCCTTTGTGTTAATAAGCACTCATTGCGAGAGACAATTCTGATAATCCCTTAAGTCGAACAGCGAGAATTTAATTGTCAGACATGCGGAGCAGTTGAACGAGTGCCACTGAGACTGAGGCTTGTTATTTAGCAATGGGTTAGTGAGCCGCGGTCATGTAATCCAATTGAAAACAATTCGAATTTGCGTTCGCAATGACAAACAAAGGCCAGGCGAGACCATTCCAAAGGGAAGGAGGCGAGGGGAGGTGAGGTGAGCCGAGGCGAGTCGAGTCGAGGTGTTCTATGACAGCTGCCAGGCAATGTACAAAATTTGGTAGCGGGCCCCTGGGCCCACATCCCATGGAGAATAGCGCGTGATAAAAGGGGTTAATCGAACGTCCGCTAAAGTCGTTGGACCAACGACCGACTATTCGCTCGGGAGCATCGAAGTTGCGGTCTCTGGCACGGATTTCTTTTCCTCTCATTCTTTTCTTTTTTTTTTTTTTTTGTGTGGCCGACACGGCGCTAATGAGTTGCCTCGACTGGAAAATTCAGAAATTTTTCTTAAGTTTTGCGTGTAGATTTTTGGGGCCTGACTCCAGCAATTGCTTAATTGGCGACGTCTGGGGACGTGTTTTGTTGCCCTTTTGATTCGAGCATTAAATATGAATGTACTTGAAAATTCCAGCGCCTTATTGACTCAAGCAAATCTATTGGGAGACATTTCGACTGTCACTACCAGGCCGAAATAGACCAGGCAATATATAGACAAATATATGCTCAACTATTGAGGACCATGCCTAGCTCGCAGTTCGGTTTTTGAGTCGAAGGCAGATGCAAACGCCCCTTAAATTAATTCACAGAAGCGAAGCACAGGCAGCCCTTTAACATGCGTCTCTTTGAATGGCAACCGCAGAGGCGGGAAATGCAAATGGTCTGAGCCGACTGCCTGTTGTTTTTTCTGACGAGGCGTGAAAGTCGTGAAAATGTTGTGGGCGGTTTCGCTTATGTTTGTCATTTTCAGAGGACACACCGAAATGCTAATCCAACTGCAGAAGTAGGTACTCGAAAATATTTGACAACTTGTTTACAGTGCAAGGAAAATCCAAAAATCCTTTGACTTTTGGCCTAAAGTCAAAAGCTAATGGAACTAACTGCAGCTAAAGCTGAGATTAAGATGTTGAGATAAGCATGTGCTCATACTAAATATCTAAGATATTAATGATTCAATAAAAAAGCTGAAATTTAATTAAATTTAATTTGTTAAATATTTATTTAATTGATTTTGACCGATTTGTATTTAATTTCTATTAATTTATAAATTTATTTAATTTATTTTTATTTATTAATTAAATAAATTTAAAATTTATTAAATAAAAATTATAATAAATTATACTAAATTAAATTAAATTAAATTAAATTAAATTAATTTAAATTAAATTATGTATGAAAAATTGTATAAATTAAATTAAATATGATTTATAAATTTTTTTTTATTAAATTTAAACTTTTTTAATTATAAATTCTTTATTTAATTTAATTTAAAAATTCCTTATTAAATTTAATTTATAAATTCTTTATTTAATTTAATTTATAAATTCTTTATTTAATTTAATTTAAAAATTCCCTATTAAATTTAATTTTTGAATTCTTTATTTAATTTAATTTATTAAATATTGAATATAATTTAATCTAAGGCCTCAATGTGATATATTGCAAATTTAGGATACATTAAAATTTAATTTACAATTATTAAATTAAAATTACTAAATAAAATTCATATGAAAGTTCGCCGTTTAAGCTGTTTAACCACATAAAGAAAGATATATATTATAGAATATTTGTTAATTGATTAAATATTTAATACAATACAGAATTTAATCCAAATATATATACATATATACATTTGTAATCAACTATATATCATTTATAATATACAATCTTGAATTATAATATAAATATTTAATATTTCATTCAGCTGCATTCGATTTCATTCAAATTGTTCGCGCTGTGTTGGCAGCATTGCGTTTCAGTATTTTGTTTCATGAGTTCCATTTCGTTTCGCTGTGCAGTGCACGCAAGCTGTGCGTACTGCTTTGCCGACTGCTCTCTCTCTCTCTCGTGCGCACTGCTCTCTTTGGCTGGATGGATTAAGTGCCGTTGAGACCGCATTGGCCAATCAGCGACGGGCGCACAATGACATTTTGTTTCGATTCCCAAATGACTCGATGCGCGCTGCGCCGTGGGATGGGGCGTTGACACTTTTGGCTGCTGGTTGTGCTGCTGCTGCCTGGGCACCGAAATGTTGGCAGCCGCTGTCTGGGAATAGCTATAGATAAGCCAACGCGAGCAAGGGGACCTGTACTTGGCCCAAACAGTCGGCACAGCGGGCCCACGTCTGGCAATAGTACACACGCCTCTCGACCAGGCTCCAAGGGGCACCCACGTGGAGGAGTCGGAGACACTGATGCCGCTGTGCCGATTCCAGCGTCCCACAACAGGTCAGCGTCGGCGTCCTGGTCCCCACACACACACACACACACACACACACACGCCTCTGCTCTCCCTCTCTCTCTCTCTCTCGCTCGCTCACATTGGCTCTGGGCTCTCTGTCTCGCCCAGCGAGCGTCGAGTCGTCATCGTTGGTGGATGGTTGCTGACAGTTCGGCTCTCGACGGACGACGGACGGCACAGACACAGGTTTCCCTATGCCTGGCCTGCAAAAACCACCACTCCCAGCGATAGGTTAGAATTCCATTCGCTCAGGCCTTACTGTTGTTGTTGTTGTTGTTGTTGCTGCTGGTGCTGGTGCTGCAGTGTGCACCCTCTCCTGCCAGCCACCCGCTGTGCTCCTGCGGCGCACGCTCGTTTCGTTTCCACCGCGACTTCAACTCTCGTTGGTCGTTGCGGCTTGACTACTAGCGCTGCTGCGTTCGCCGGCGTCGCTGCTCGCTGCTCGCTGCTCGCTGCTCGCTGCTGGCAGCTGCGAAGCTGCGCAGTTGCCTTGGCCGTTGCCGTTCGATTGCAGCAGCAGCATCGCAGCGGACTCGGATTCAGTTGGGGTTTAACAGCCACTCGGGACGGTAGCGCGCGCCGCTTAAACTTGTTGCGAGACCAATTTTCCGAAAATCCCAAATTCTCCGCGGTGCATTGGCACTCACTCACATACACACACCCACACACACCACGGCCTACACCAATACACACAACACTGGGTTCAAATCAAATCCCCAATTACAATTGCCGTAGCCGTAGTCGGAGCCGTAGTCGGACCCGTGCCGTAGCCTTTGCCTTTGCCTTCAGTGCCAATTTGTGCTCCGGTATTCGAAATTAAGGGCTCAGCTCAACTCAGCTCAGCTCAGCTCAGCTCGGCAGCTCCATCAGTATTTGAATTCGAATTCGCATTTGCTGGCCCGTATCCGTGTCGCGCTCTATCGATTGCCGCGCCTCTCCAGGGGGATCGAGTGACCCGGACAACAACAAACAGTTTATTGTGCTCAGTGTCGAATCGTGGCAATAAGTGCAGCAACAGCATTCACAACGGCCGCCACAATTGCGCCCACGCCTGCCGCGAGCAACTACGCTAAGGTGAACGACTATCCGTACGCTGATCTCCATCAGCACCAGCACCATCACTTCGCTAGCACAGCGCCCCTGACCAGCGCCGAGAGCTTCAAGCTGCGCTCCGAGGAGCCGGTGCCGGGCTTCAGCTCGGCCTCGCCGTGGCCCACTCTGGAGCTGGGCATGGAATGGGGCCGCAAGCTCTATCCCACCGCGGGACCCCGATCCGCGGGCGGCCTAATGTTCGGCCTGCCGCCCTCGGCGGCGGACATGAACCAGCCGCGCGGCCCGATGACATCCCTCAAGGAGGAGCCGCTGGGCGGCCGCTGGGCCATGCAGCCAGTCGTCGATCAGACCAAGTAAGTCAAGTGAAGTAGTGATTAAGTGAAGGTCAGATTGAAGAGCTGAGATCGTGAATTGATCCACTTCAAAGATATTTCGTATGGCTTCGGGTTCATCTGCCTTGAGAAATATTTAGCTGATTATGATATGAGTTGAATATGTAATATAATACATATATATATGCTTATACATTGATATCAATCAATATTCAAAGAGCTAATTCAATTTTCATATGAATCAAATTCTTCTCAACATTTTCGCATTGCTCTTTTGTATCCAATCGAATCTTGGCAACATTTTCGCATAGCTTCAGCAACATTTTGCATTGAGTGCTTAACAACAACAATTCCTACGCAAATAATGGAATCTAGCTTATCAGTAGAGTTTCTATATATGCTAACAACTCAACTGACCTAATAGAAATTATAATCCGTATAAATTTCCCGTAATATCTGAACTCTCTCTGCTCGCATTATCAGTTTCGAAAAGTTGGCAACATTTCGCCATGTTGCGGCAACACACAAAAAAGTTGCGACAAACAAAAAGTCTCCAAAAAAGCGTTTGTTTACTTTTGGCCAAAGCCGGCTTTAGTCCGATACGAGTGCCCCCGGGGGAAGATATCGCAGCCGCAGTCAGTCGTCATCGTCGTCATCGTCGTCGTCGTCGTCGGTCAGGCAAAGGGGCTTTTTATGGACGCCCCCGCCCCCGCCCCCGCCTGCCAACCGATTTCCACTCAAAATCCCACTCAAATAAGAAACCGCTCGACTAGACATCTTCATAATGGGCGCCGCACGCACTTTCCGGGGTTGACTTCTGACGCCGGAATGCTGGCGCCGTAATGCGTAAGCGTAAGGCTCTTTGGCTTTGCCTTTGCCTTTGCCTTTGCCTTTGCCTTTGCCTTTGAGTCGGTGTGCTTTTTATTTAGTCCGCTCAAAGGGATGTTTTTGTTGGCGCTTCACTTTCGCTTTTGGCTTCGCCTTCGCCTGCTCCTTGGCGTTCATTTCAATTGAATTACAAGAAAGAAGAGCGCCCTCCGGCTCCGGCTCCGGCTCTGCAACTGTGGCAAAAGCTTCGCCTTGTGGCGCGCTTGTTTAGTTGCGTCTGAGATGTTTCTAGCGTGAGATGTTCGCGCCGAGAAGAAGTGCGCGTGTGGCAGAAAGCGAAACGGCAACAGCAACAGCAATTGCGAGTGCTTCAGCGAGTGCTACAGCGAGTGTCACATTGTTGAAAATGACCGCGGGCTTTCATTCGGTGCATTCAGCGACGGCAAATCAACAGCAGCAGCAGCAGCAGCAAACACACTCACACACACACCTGGGCAGCAACTCAGGTGGCCAAAGCAGCATTGGCAGGCATCTGCATCTGCTGCACGACGACAATCTGCTTCCAGACCACAATCACAACCAAGCCCTGAGCAACACAAACATTAAGATAATGCGCTGTGATGTGAGGTAAAGCGGCCATAATTTATTTATTAAATATATAATATATGTAAAATATATAATATATATAATATAATATATATAATATATATAACATGTATAAAATATTTATAATCTGATAAGGCTTTAGATTTGAATTTGTCTATTTTGAGAAAATGTCTATTTATATATCCATATTTATAGATATACAGTGAAACCTCGATATGATGAATCTGAGGGGATCAGAAATTTGTTTCTAATATCTATTGATTCGCTATAGATGCATACTTATTAGTAAAACCTTGATAAAGTCAAGGGACTTAAAGATAAATTCGTTATGTTGAGTTTTTCGTTATAACGAAGTTCGTTATATCGAGGTTTCACTCTATATTCAAAGTTTCTTTGAAATCATAACTATTTTTGGATTATGTTTTATTTGTTTAGTTCGTGAACATATTCGTTACTTCTAGAATTTCGAAGTCTATCAAAAAATATTTTATCTATTTAATATTCTGAAAAAATAATATATAATTTTAAATGTCCATTTGCAATAACAGTTAGTATTCTGAAACTTAAAACCTCTCTATTGTAGTTGCCAGTTTTTTTTATAATTAATATTTATAATTAATATATTTTGAATAAGGAAACCAGACTATTGTAGAATACTAAATATTACTACTTATTAATTTATTAATCTTCAATTTCAATATATAAAATCATATTTAATTTTCTAACTAAAAATCTATACATATTTATATAATGGTACTAAGATCAGAGAAGATATGCTCGAAAAGTATAAGTTCCTTATTGGTTTTAATCGATTGTAATTAAATAAAAAAATGTTTGATAGTTGGAAAGAAACGTTATCTAAGTCTTTAACTCTGATGGGATTCGAGATCTGAATAGATGAATATCAACAATTGAGAGACAAGCGAATTAAAGATAAAATCGCTTCTGATAAATAATATATCGTGAATCGTGAAATAGCGCTTTAAGCGCTAATTTCAATCAAATTTCAATTCGAAGCCTTTTGAAAAAAATATCGAGATTCGGACAAATTAGAAAGGAAGAAAGGGTCTGGTAGGAAAAATTGCAGAAATGAACGGGAGAACCGTGTTATTATGCGAACGAGCCTCCAGGATCGTTTCAAAAATGCTGTACAAATGTATATGAAATATCGATTGTGCGATGCATAATAAATTCACTTTAACACAAAAATATAATAATAGAATATGCAATATAATATAATTGCGTTATATTTGTCAATAATTCTGTACATGTTTGGTCGACTCTGCTTAGCAGATCTAATTTGCACTTCGAGTTCCTCTCGCAACTGCAACTGCAGACTTCATTGTCCTGCTCTTGCTCAAGCCAATGAAAAACTTTGTCCAAGGAATAAATTTCACACTTATCTCGGGCTAATCAATATTATTTCCTAGGTAGACTTTCTGTTATTTATTTATATATTTATCTATTGTCTCACACACACACACACACACATTGTGCTTAATTTTGGTCAAAAGTTGCAACAAAATGTTCGAACATAAATCATAAAAAAATATTCGAAATTTATTTCAACAAAGATTGCGGCGAACTGCAATCGAGAAAAACAATGCAACAATGGCCATAAAACGTACAGCAACAACAATGACTGTAATCGAAGTGTATTGTAAATAAAGTGTCCTTTTTAAAGGACATTCAATGGGAGTTTAGTGCAGTTGGCGCAAAAAAATAATAAAAAAAAAAAACGAAAAACAAAAAACGAAGAGAGCAAAATGGAAATTCACGTGCGCGGAAATAGGTAAAACGTGACCACGATTGAAAGGTCCAACCCTGCCTAGCTGCTGGTCACCTGGGCATCGATTTCCGACAATTAAATGTTGGCATAATAAAATCAACAGCAAAACGGCCACAAAACGTTTTTCGCAAATTGGCGGCAAGCGCAAACAAGCCATAGAATGAAAAAGTCCATACAATTGCGACTGAAGTCGGAAAAGTCAACAATCGAGTGCTTAGCCACAGCTACAGCCACCGAGCAGGAGGACCAACAGGACCAACAGCGAACAGTTGTACAGTCGCCGTTTTTTATTTGGCCAGCTACACTCTTTGGTGGGGTCATATACATATACACACACATAGATGGGCTCCTCCTGCTCCTGCTCCTCCTCCTGCTCCTGCTCCCTTCTCCATAACAATAACCTTTCGCCCAGAATGTAACATGTCTGGCTGGCATTTATGTGTCGTATTTTGCCCGCTCTCGAATATCATTCGCAAGTTGTATGTGTGTGGGCAAGGCAGCCACTCCCGATCCCAACTCCAAATTCCCCAACACTTCGACTCCACATTCACCTCTGTGCATTGGCCCTGCTCCTGTAGCCTGGCACAATTTCTGCTGCTGCCGCCACAAATTGTCTAATTTCATTTGTTTTTGCGAATTGCTAAATTGAAATTGCATTAACAATGGCACATCGATGCACTCTCCAACTGCCTTTGGGGCACAGATGCAACATATTTTTAATTTTTAAAGTTAGTGTGGATTAAAAAATGAAGAAAACAATATGTGGTCCATAAAAGAATTTAAATAAATTAGTAGCTGCATTCGCGAAGAAAGGAAAATATTTTTTCCACTTAAAAAAAAAAAGCTTTTAGAATATAAAAGAATAAAAAATTAAAAGAATAAAAATATTAAAACTAAGTAACTATTAAAAATTAAGATCAAGCAAAGCATAAACTATAAATTGTTCAGTAAATAATTTTAGAATATTTCAGAGTAGGTTTGAAAGAGTTTTTCTGAGTAGAGTTGAAGCAGAGACAGTGGGTAGCATGAAAAAAAACACAGACAATATATTTTGTATTCAATGATATAATAAAAATATTTTTTAAAATATATTGAAATACAAAATTGCATTAAAAATTGTCGACAATTTTCGTAAGAGTAGCAAACAAATACATATTTAAAAATTTATGTGCAGCAATAGCAACTCGGAAACTATAAAGTCTAAACAGAAAGTAAATTTTATATATTTTATTTGAAGATAATAGATATATTTAAAAAGATACAAATTAAAAGAAAATATATATAGAAAAATAAAAAAAATATATTTTCTTTTATATATTATATATATATATTTAAAGAGATGAAAAATCAAACAAAATATGTATAGAAGAATAAAAATATGTACAATATTAAATTTTACATATATTATATATTTATATATTTATTCTTCTATATATTTTTATTTTTCTATTATATTTTTTTTTTTTTTTTTTTTTTTTTGACTATTTGATATAAATGATATATATAGTTATCATAAAAAAACTATATTATTTTTTATATAAATTATATATCTAAAAATTATAAATTCATTTTAAAAATTAAATTAAAATTAAATTATATGAAAAATAATTTAACAAAATGTATATTGAAAAATAAAAAATATATATTAGTTTTTATATATATTATATATTTATATATTTATTCTTTCATATTTTTTTTATTTTTCTACATTTATTTTTATTTTTGACATATTGATATAAATGATAAATATAGATATCATATATGTAACATATAAAATCATATAATGTACATGCATAAACATTATATATAAACATTATACATAACATTATATATACATTATATATATATATGTATATATGATATGATTTGATTTGATATATCTATTTTATACACATAGTATACCCATGCAAAAAACAACCGCTGCTCTCTTTAATCAATAAATGTCGCAGTTGCAATAATAACTCCCCGCTCAATGCCCTTGAGTATCGAATATTCATGTTTTGTATAAATAATAATTGAACTAAAGTAAACAAATAATGGAAAAAGGCGACATTTGCTGTTTGCATAACTTAAATTGCTTCGATTTTCTTTGTTCTTGTTGTTTTTGTTGTTGTTGTTGTGTTTGGCGAGCGTAGTAGATAATTTTCAAAACGATTTATCATTGAGGCTATCATTAGCTGAGCCAAGTCCTCTAGCATTATCCTTTGGCAAATGTGTATATAATTGCGCCTGGACATTGGAAAGTTGTTGTTGTTGTTGTCTGCGCGATACTTCTTGACATTTGCCTGAATAAATAATAGAAATCTGATAAAATCAGCATTTTCTAAATTAAATTGTTCGTTATGCATATATACACCCATGTGTGTGTGTGTGTGTGTGTGTGTGTGTGTGTGTGTGTGTGTGGGAGTGAAAGAAAAACGCAGACGAACAACTCGGCCGTGTCCGAGGGTCGCCGCTCTACGGTTAGGTAGTTAGCATTGTCCAGTAATTGCGCTGACAGGCAGCAGCAAGAGGAGCAGGAGGCACAGACACGAGTCATAAGCCATAAGGTGAGCAGCAGCAGTTGCAGTGTTGACATTTGGCATATGGAATGGACAAGCCTTTTGGCCCATGTCCCATATCCCATATCCCATGTCTCATGTCCACATGTGTGTGTGTCCTGTCCTGGCCTGTCCTGTTCTGTACTTATAATTACAGTGTTTGCTTGGCCCACATAACATAAATATTTGTCGACGAGTCGCTCGCTGCCGACCCCTGCCTGAGGCTGTTCTGTGTTAATTCCTTTATTCATCAGGATTATTGTGTCACGTTGAAGTTGCGCTTATGCGCTTTTAATGATAGCTGTCACTGGCCACTCTCTGGCCACTGACCACTAGATAGTGGACACTGCCCACTGGCCACTCTCTAAATGTCACTGTCAAGTAATTGAGTTGTGGCATATTAGCAGTTGGGCGTTCGCCTAATTGCGGCTCTATTTACACTGCTAATAGCATAATTTGAGTTTGAATTTGAATTTGAAGTAGGCCTCCGGTTTTTAAAGACACCTTTTTTCGGGCTCTTTTGCCTCTTTCTAATTGCAGCCTGGGCATCGGGCGCGCCCACTTCGAGAAGCAGCCGCCCAGCAATTTGCGCAAATCGAATTTCTTTCACTTTGTGATTGCGCTCTACGATCGCGCCGGCCAGCCCATCGAGATAGAGAGAACGGCATTCATCGGCTTCATCGAGAAGGACTCCGAGTCGGACGCCACGAAGACCAACAATGGCATCCAGTACCGACTGCAGTTGCTCTACGCGAATGGTAAGTGCGAAATCCTGAGATTTTCAACTGAGTCTTAACTCCTCTTTCGTTCGCAGGTGCGAGGCAGGAACAGGACATATTTGTGCGGCTAATCGATTCAGTAACCAAAGCGGTAAGTTTCTATCTATAGATATGATAATAATATATTTATAATAATATATTTAATAATATATTTAATGATGTAAAATATATATTAAAAATAAATATTAATATATAATATGTTAATATATATATAATATTTTAAAAATTCATCATGAATATTGATAAATAATATATTTCAAATTTTATAAATATTTTTACTATGAAATATTATAGATACAAGATATATTATTGAGTATTCAAGATTATGATATAACTAAAAATCTAATTTGAGTATATAGTCTTAAAGGTTCAGTTAGGAAACTGCAACAAGAAGTATTATTATACTATGCAAAATTTAAAATGATAATCTTGTGAGTTAGATGTAGTTAAAAGTTCGGTTAGTCAACTGTAAGAATAATTATAATTTTATGAAAAAGTTCCAAGGAGAATCTGATTTAATTTATTTAATTTGAAGCTTATGTAACTGTGGATGAGTTAAAAAAGGTTTTAGTTATTATTATTATTATAATTATGAAACTGTTCCAGAGACTTATTTCGTTTGAAAATATGTCGTATAATTTTTTTATTACATTTACGAAGCTTTTTTTGGGTTGACTTAAGTTGAAGTAGATTGGTATATTTATTAAGTTCAAACAGCAATTTAGTTTTTTTTTTTAAATATATCGATCGGTTCAGTTTTTATAGTACTTAACAGAGTGTCCCAGAGACTTATTTCGCGCACCTTATGTGTTAAATATTATTTTACTTTATTTTATATATATTACATATTGTTCAGAAATATTTCCACCTATATACATATAATTGCTGAAAATAATTTAAAAAAAAAAATTTTTAATCTTGAGTAATGATGTATTTATTATATTAATACACTACTACTACCTATAATTATAATATGGAAAAAGAGTTAGCCGTGTTATTCAGGTAGTCACTCTCTGATCGATGCTGATTCGCTAGCAGATACTACTAGAACTAATGAGTGCATTGTATGTTTATTAAATATAGATATACCATACAAGCTCCACTTTTAAGTGCAGCTAAGCATACTTATGTGCTGCACGACTAACAGATACCCTTTAGCCATAGTTTAAACCCTGTATATGCTGCTTATCGAATAAATAGCTCCTCTTCCTGTATCCAGAACTGCCTCTCAATTGACAAACTTGCCTTCAAGAAAGCTTACCTCCTTTTATCAACTAACAAGTATTTTCTATACAAAACTAAAATAAATTTAAAAGTCTGACAGAAACAGGCATATTATGATGCCAAACAATAACTCGTCAATCTCTCTCACAGTTATAACTTAATTTGATTGCAAATCTAATAAAGATTAATTTCAATACACTTGAAGTTCGTATCCCTCGAACGGATGTTCAGTTTTCTTCCTTTTTTTTAGGCAAATGCTTTGTGCCACGCAATCGAAAACTAATTCATTCCACTTGGCTGGCGCTGGTTCGGTGTCCGTGCACTCTCCGTTCGCTTTTTTGCTGATTCGAGCATAAGTTGCATTCGAAATTGATTGTCACGGCTAATTAAGTGTGTCCCAGGTTCTCCGTGTGTCCTGCTAATAAATTGAGTCGTCAAACGGTGCTTCGATAGCTTCGCAGTTGAAACTGGGCAGCCAAACGAGCAATTCATTCACACAGCGCGCAGCGCATCGCCTACGAAAGGGGTGTGACTCGAGACCGAGAGCGAGACTCCGGCGTCTGTCCCGGCCCAATCCAATCGAACATGGCTAATGCGCTTTGTTGTGGGTGCTACGAATAGATGTGCGTTACACACGCTGCAGGCATTGCCAGTGCACCATATGTCAGCTTTGTGTGGGCCTAATGCGTGTGTCCTGCCTACCGCCTCCTGCCCCCTGCCTCCTGCCTATAATCCCCTTTCTGTTCTCTCTCTTTTTCAAGGGCAATTAATTTCTCGAGTGACAAATTTTTATAGACGTTTCTCGTTTCGTTTGCTTTCGTGCAATTTCTTTGGCATTCCATTATTTTCGCCGTCCATTGTGGGCGTTGCTCCATTCACCCGATCGCAATAAATTTATCCACAAATTATCAATACCTAACCGTAGCCCGTAGCCGGTCACCAGTGTCTGGAATCCATTATGTGCGCTATTTGCAGTGTGAATGAAATTGAATCACAAAAACATTAGCGCGAACCCAACTAAACGTTGCCATTAACAATGGAAAGTCGCATTAAAAAATATGTCAATTGTGAATGAAATATTTATAGTAAATATACAAAAACAATAATTATGAGATTCACTTTGTAGGCAATTAAAATTGTTATCGCGGAATCATTTATAATGGAAATGAAAACATTTTCGTTAGGCAATCTACAAACTTAACATTGCCTTAACAGCTGTTAACTGTTGTTGTACACTTAAGGCAAGTGTTCCCAAAGGATACGTTGGAAATTTCATAGAACTTGAATTCAAATAAACATATATTT
This sequence comes from Drosophila paranaensis, assembly GCA_035047545.1. Classification (NCBI taxonomy): domain Eukaryota; kingdom Metazoa; phylum Arthropoda; class Insecta; order Diptera; family Drosophilidae; genus Drosophila; species Drosophila paranaensis. The sequence continues at coordinate 6,398,254 of JAWNPL010000026.1, read as the reverse complement.
GAAAAAACTATACAATATAATATAATAATATATTGTATAATACAATATAATATAATAATATATTGTATAATACAATATAATATAATATAATATAATAATATTTATACATAATTCTATTTTAGAAACTAACAGGGTTTACTACAGGCTTATATAGTTTATAGTTATAGTTATTGTTTTAAAGATCTATTTCTCAATCAATTCCATTTCAAAACTTACCAAATATTACATTAAAGACAAGAGAAGTCTCAAAGTCCTCGAGTGTTTCACTCCCCTAAAAAGGCTGTGCAACAACATTTAACTGTCAGTTGTCAGACGAGTTTAAAATGAGTTGCAATTGCCAGAGTCAACTGAGCTGAGGGCTAGCAGAGACCAGGAAAAGAACAATCATTTGATCGGATTAGTTGGATTTTGGTGTACTTCCCGGAGTTGGTCAGATGTCAACCCCCTTTGTATTGCTTTTTTTGCATACGCGCGTGTCGGGCGGCGGGCGCAGTGTTTTATCTGAAGCACAAACGGTGCGTAACAGGTAAACAAGGAGGCGGACGTTAGCCGGGGATAAGTGTATTCTTATCAGGGGGTGGCGCATTGGCGGCAAAGTGAAATTCGAAACTGTAGCAGCAATGCGATTAAACAGCATCCGAGTGCTCTCTCTGTGTGTGTGTGTGAGACATTGTCTTAGCCATTGATGTGAAAGCAATGCCAACGCAATACAATTGTCACGTGCCGCAGCCAAAAAAGTGATAGAGCGAGAGGCTGCAGAGAAGAACCCTTGCCCTTGCCTGTGGGTCGCGATTTTTATCGGCTGCGCGCTCCTGCTGGGAGGGAGGCTGGCAATGTTGCAAATCATCGTCATAATCATAATTACATTCGATCAGATAACGGGCAATACAACGCGACCAAACGCCACGAAGGCGGCGCAATTGCAATTTGAGCTAACGACCACCAGCACCACCAGCACCAGCAGCAGCAGCAACAACCACAGCAGCAGCAGCAGGAGGGGGAGGTGCGGTACCACGATATTCAGGATATTCAGGATGTGTACGGCTCAATTGGTGCGGCGTTCGCTTCATTTGCGCTCATATTTCATACGCGCGTTCGCGTTGTGCATGTCCTGGCCCGGCTCGGTTGCTCGGCCTGGTTTGGTGGGCCCGGCATAAACATAAAACAAAGAGCGACTGCCAACTGCGACAACTGCCCGAAATCCTTTCGGCTGCCAGAGCCCCGCTGCCAAAAATCGCGCTTATCGCGATTTACACGCATTATGCGGCCGGCCAAAAAAGCGCAGCGAAATTCTAAACCGAACAGCAGCAGCAAAGGGCGATTGCTGATTGGTGATTGGTGATAGGCGGCGATTAATGCACCTAGATAACGGGATGCGCACATTGTGCTGCAAAAACAACTCAAAATGGTGCAGCCTGTGCGCGCCGACAGCTAATGACTCGCTGAGTCGCCTAAAAGCCGTTACAGCAGCTGAGCTGCCCAATCATAAGCGCGGATAAGTATTAGAGATGTGCTGCGCAAAATGTGACTAGCAGCAAATCACTGTCTTCGAGTAAGTAGCTGCTACTGCGAGGATACTGTGACTCTGCTACACTATGCTTTCGTATAGCGAGTGACGTCACCTCGTATGCAAAAACACGTTTCGCACTGCGACGCCAGTCGAATGCGCATCACTAATGCATATTGGCGCACACACTAACACAAGCACATAGATCACACACGCCATTGCCAGTGCACTGTCGTTTGTCTCGCTCTCTTTGCCGCACAGCCAGCAGCGTGCGGTTTCTGTTGCTCTCTCGCTTGCGCCTTTGTTTGTTTGCAGCGTGTTAATTAAGCGATAATATTAATTTGTGTGTCAACACTTAAAAATAAAGCGTGCAACATTTTCGATTAATAACACATTTCATTTTATCCAGTTAACAATTGCTTTTGTTTTTATTGCTCTCATTGCCGCTGGCAATTCAGTAAATTTAACAGATTGCACAGAAAACTCTGCAAACAGAGCGCCATTTGCGCTGCTGATTTGCCTGCCTGCATGTGTATGGGTGGGTGTGTGTGTGTGTGTGTTACGTCTCTGGCGCTCTGCATGGCAATACGATTAAAAATGCTTTCACGGCAAGTGCTTTTTTCATTTCTGCGGTTGCCGCTCGCTGCACTGTGGGCCAGCGAGGCAAAAAACTGCATTTCATATCGCGCTCATTATGCAAATATTTTCGTCTGCGACATTTGCACATATCAGTTGTGCATATACATATATATATATTCATATATACGTATATATATATTATGTTAATATGTCGCACACATGTAAATGTATGTAGCATATGCATTGTGCCCTGCCCTTTGTTGTCTATTTCCACTGCAATATTTTCATTCTATTTAAATTTCTTTGAAGTATTTTTGAGAAATAAATTTTTATAATTTAAAAAATGTTATTTATATAATTTATGTTTTTTAATTTGTGTTAAAATAATAATAAAAATAGATTATTTTTCAAAAATTAATATTATATTAAATTTAAAAATATGTTTTCTATAAATAATATCTTTAAATTAATAATACATTAATAATGGCAAAAGTAAAATAATAAATTATTATATATTTATTTTTAAAGTTTTATTTATATTAAATATATTTTTATATATGAATAAAAAAATTATTAATAATTTAAAATTATATTTAATATAAAAGAAAGTTTTTATTTAAAATTTATTATAAAAATTTCATACTTTTTTTATATAAAACATATTTTTAAATTTAAAACAAAGCGAATGTTCGCATTAGGAAAAAATTTAACTTAAGATATATATTTTAATATTTTAAAATTAATTATTCATTTTAATACACATTTGGCATACATAAATATTTATATATATACATATATAATTTTATATATAAATATAAATATTATTGAAATGTGAATTAAAGCTCAGATAGAATTCCCAGCATAAAGGTACTCGAATGCACATTATATATATATACATATTATATATACATATATGTTCAGTTCCTCTTATAAATCCTTGCAGGCTGTCCTTTTGCGAGTCCTGCATGCTGGCCGCTGCCTGCTGCAAATTTATGCGTTAAATCGCGCTCAGTAGCGGCGCTGATAAATGACGCTTTAATAAATTAAGAGTAACCCTCGATGTATTTTTTTACATATGTATATATATTTTTTATAAACAAAGGTTATATTTTGCTGTTGTTGTTTTATTTCGCTCGTTGCTGTAGTCGTTTGTTGCTGCCAGCGATAATTTATCTTGTTTGGCGAGATTTTTATTTTCACGTTAAAATATGCAGCAGGCAGGCAGGCAGGCAGGCGCGTAAATAATGCAAGAGCCGCTGCGCTTTTATGTTTATTTTTTATTATTATTTAAAAAGCGATGATAACAATTTGCAAAAATAAAAGAGAGCAAAGCATTTAACGTCGCGATGTTGCAACATTTTTATGCAGAACGTTTAAATTTTAACAGCCGCGTCAATCGCCAACTCTTCAGCTGGCAACAACAGCTCCAACTCCTGCTCCTGTTGATGCTACGTCCTCAGCTTTCATTACCAACTGCTGCCTCCATTTGCCTGCCACCAGTTGGGCTCGTCACATCAACACTCACTGTGTTTTTTTTTTGTTCGTTTGTTGCTGTCTGTTGATTTTTTGTTGTTCGTTTGCCGTTTTTTTGTGCCAGCTCATGGCTGCCAGGTCTGCGCTCTGCGCTGCGCTGCTCTGCTCTGGTCTGGTCTGGTCTGGTCTGTGATAAATCGTAGTTTAAACGCTTTTACTCCAGTTTTTAGTGGCTTCCGTTTAGTTTTTTATTAGATGCAGCATTTAGGGGCACTTGCCAGCCCAGATTTGCTCCAGATTCCCAGCCACACTAATTGTTTCATCTCCTGTTTGCCTTCAAGTGATTGATGGCTTTGGAATTTGCTTATTGCTCAATGGCTTTGGATATGAATGGCCTATGTGTGGCGGGGGTGTGGGACAAACAGTTTATGCGACTGATATCAGAGGAGGGAATGAAGTTGGGAGAGAATGAGACTTAATGGAAGAACTTGTATTATTTAATTCATTTGTTTATCAATAATATATATATATATATATATATATATATATATATATATATATATATATATATATATATATATATATATATATATATCCTCTTTTTATTATTATAACCATATCATACCATATTCTTTGATAGATTTAGAATGTCAAATTGTGTACTGCAATAGATTCTTCAAACTTATCTTAGCTACTATCTATGCCAGCTTTCTATAGTATTTATATCCTACATATCGTAATACGTAGCACGTTTTATTTATTTTATATAATAAATATTTTAGTAAAAATGTTTAATTTAATATAATGTTTTAATTTTATATATTTAATTTAATATATGTTTAACTAATTTTATTTAATATTTAATTTAATTTAAAACTATATTAATCTTATTTATTTTACATAACAAATATTTTAGTAAACATTTAATTTAATATATTTTTAAAAAACTATTTACGTATTTTTTATAACATTTATTTAACTAAAAGTATTTATTATAAATCTCGTCAACGGCTCTCCTCTATTATTATGTAATGTAAATATTACTAATACATGTAAGCAAAATCAATTTTGGTCAAACATAGAAAAGCCATTAGAACATTTGTCGAAAAACAATCCTTGACGAAGGATATAGCAGCGGAGTTTGAAGACTGAGCTGGACTCTGGCTGTGGGTTCGGTTTGGGTCTGCTCTATAATTAGCTCGCACTTGTCCCACAAAAAGCCAACTCACACTCCCCGGGCACAGCTCTGGCTGGCAACTAGTTGACATTGAGCCAAGGCATTGGCTGGATATCCTTGGCAGGATAGTTGTTGTTATCCCTGGGACTTACAGAGGGCTTCAGCCGGGCGGAAGGGCAAGGCTGTTAATGTTTTCTCTTCTTGTTGTGTAACGAGAGGGGGAATTATTAACCCGACAAGAACGGGATAATAAGGGATGATCATAATTTTACATGTGCCACTGATGCTCTTGGCTTTACCTATGCCACAGCGGGCGGCGAACGGTGGGCAGGGTGAGTCAGATCGGGAGTTGGTACCCGCTGGCAGCTACCGGTTACCGGTTGCATTGAAATTAATTTCTGATTATCTGTTTGGCTTGGCCCAGCGAACAGCAAAAACAATGCACATATGCTGTGACGTCAGACGAGCCCGAGCCCGAGCCCGAGCCGGAGCCGGAGCCGGAGCTCACTCGTCCTTGACGTGCTTGCCTTGCGGCAAGTGTGGCATCACTCGCCGGTGGATGATTCGCTCCGCCATGTGTATCTAGGTAGTTATTGTTATTACTTTTGCGTGTACACGGCGCACGGAGTACATGCATTTTTACAGCTCGCACTGATAGTGATGAATGAGTCCTCCATACCCACCCAAGAGTCCTGCGGAGGTGGGCGGGGGCCTTGCTCGCGCATATGCCGTGTTTTTACCCAAACTAATTCATTGGATGAGTGTTGGATTACAGAGGGAGCTGGCCAACCCGCTTTAATCATTTTTAAATTAGAGAACTATGCGCCTTTTCTTTTTTTTTTTTTTTTTGGTTGCTTTGGGTGGTTGGGTGGTTGCTGCTGCTGCTGCCTCTCGTTTGTTTATCTATTTGTTTTTGTTCTACGCGTAGGCCAACACACGCACTCGAGTGCTCGCCCCTTCGCATCTCTCAGCTCAGCTCTCGAAATTGCAGCAGATTGTCTGACGAGAGACAGAGCTGCACTTGCGGTTTCCATTTCCCTGCCTCGACGAGTGCCAAGTGCGTGTGCCTCGCACATGCCACGATTTTTCCACAGTCATCGCCACTGACACTAAAATGTTTTCTCTACCCCCACACCGAGGCAAACAAGGCTCTCCTTCTTCCTCTTTTTTTACCGCCTAAGCAAATATGAATACAAATACCAAAATTGTGTTCCTCCCACAGTTATTATTAGCCAAATTTTTGACCACCCGCTCGAGTGTGTCAATATTTGCTCTGCATGTGAGTCCCATATGTCGCACGACCTTCTGACCAACTCGAAGCTCTCGAGTAGTTGCTCTGTAATTAGCATTTATGTCTGTTTGCATTTGCCTGCCAGGGGCATGAGCGGAGCTAGGGGCAGGTGCGCTTGATAACAGGCTTCCATTGATTTGTAGTCATGATATATGTATGTCCATTTGCTGCGACGTTAATCAACAAACTCCAAGCATTTAAGCCAGCCAATCACTGGCATAGATCAGTTGGCCCCAATTTGGTATAAAACAAAAACTTTAAGCCTCGATAGAATGCTTTTTAGAGTCTTTTAGAGCAAAGCAGAAAAAAGTTAATAATTTACTTGCAACTAGAATACATTTTTAGAAATATATATAATCATTTTGAGTAACTCTAATTAGTGTTAAATAATATACATTTAATAGTATAATAGTATAGTATTTAGTTTGTATTAGAAAGTATATTTTAAATGAATTAATGTAATACAATTTTTTAAAGAAAATATAAAAATATTAAACAGTTTACAATATTAAACTATACTTTTTTATTGAAAAAAATATATTTTTCTTTAATATAATATGAATAATATAATATAATATTGATATAATATGATATACATAATATGTATTACATATGTTGAAAAGATGTATAGATATATTTAATAATATGCAATGCCCTTATATTTGTAGTAATTGAATTATAAATTATATATTTTTTAATCATTCATTTTAATAATATATAATATTTCCAGTCTCGGCGCTGTCGTACAAAATTAATCAAATTGAAATATTATTCAAAAATTATATTTTATGATTTTTATTATTTTTTAATTATCAACAATTTTAAAATGATTTATTTAAATTTTTAAATTTAACTTTAAATAACAACTTTTTTAAATTTTATATATAATTAATTTGAAAATTATTACTTCTAAATAATAATAATAGATATGTATGTATAAATTTTTATTAGTTCTAAAACAAAATTGTGAAGTTTAAAAATATATTTATATATTTTTAATCGTCATTAATTTGCTAAAAATATTTTAAATATAATATAAAAATACGTTTAAATCACCTTTTGATATAGTAAATAAAAATTAAATTAAGTAAGTTCGTTTTTCAATATTACGAAGGCAGTTTCAGTCAAAGCCAAAGAGTCTTCAAAGAATGTATATAAACATATCATTTTAGCAAAGCAAATTCCATTTAAGCTTTCCATACACACAAAGGCAATCCTATAAGTCTTGCCCAAAATATTGTAATATTTCCTAGAGAGAGTGAGGTAACTCTTATCTTGCGTGTTGTAAACTGGCTGTAAGCAGACATCAATTCCAATAGTAGCTGTAAGACCATCTAAGACCATCCAGCTAACAATTACTTACAATTTGTGTGTGCTCCACTCCATTGCAGGCCATCATCTACGAGGGCCAGGATAAGAACCCGGAGATGTGCCGTGTCCTGCTGACGCACGAGGTGATGTGCAGGTGAGTAGCTCATTTGCTCAAATTCGGATTCCGTTTTAATAATCTGCGAATGATTTGGATGCATTGACTTTGCCTTTGACTCGCACTCCTCACACTAATCCACACCTTTGATTCACTGCCCGCCAGACCCCTCGCCCGCTCCCACTCTCTTGGGAGGGTTCTTTTCAGCTCCCCAGAGCTTTGTCCAAGTATTTATATATTTGGCTTGTAAGCTTTGCTGTCCTCGCTCCCCTCCCACTCTTCCCACTTGTTTTTCTCGTTCCGTCTTCCTCTTGAAATTGGCAGCTACGCTCATTTGTTTTAAGCGTTTTCCGCGTGATTTTTCCACTACGCAGCTTTTGTTTTCTTTTTCTTTTTCTTTAGAGTCTCCTTTGACTCTCTTTGAGCTTTTCTGCGCTCGCTTCCCTTTGCTGGCTGCTTTAATATTGTTGATTTTTTTAGTTTACCTCTTCTGCCCGCAGCTGCCCTGGCTCCCCTTCTACTTTGTCCTATTGCTGTTCGGTCCTACTCTGTCCGTCCGTCCGTCTGTCGGCCTTCGTTTTATTTTTACGCTCAAACGCACGAGAGCTGAAACGTATAAATGGCAGATACTGCTCCACCTCCACCCCTCTCTCTCTTTCTCTCCCTCACTCTCTCTCTCTTTCTATCTCCATCTCGCTTTCTCTGCTTTTTTTCGGTCTTGCTATCGTCATCTAGCATCATCATATCTCTGGGCAGTTCACCCTTCTAGCGCCCAAACAGCGGCTGACAGTTGAAGGTTGCCTCCAAAATAATACAAATGAAAAGCTTTAAATGCATGAACGACTAGGCAATACTCTCTAATGTATTCTTACAGTTTTGTATGGGTATACTCTTCAGCTCGTCTTTTATATCTCCGAAATTTCCTTTACAAAATCTAAGGAATTACCCAAAAATACTTTTTCTTATCCACATTGACTTAAGATGATCATTTATACCCTGTTTCCATTTCCCTTATGTCAAACAAATATTTATATTCAGTTCACCTTTTAGTTTACTATATAAAAGTTTATATAATTGCAAAACAAATCCATTTTTAACTAGTTCCAAGTGCATTAAGCCCCAAATGGCCAAAAACCGAAAAAAAATCCAAAACGCACAACAAAAAATTACACAGATTCGCCCCCTTTTTTAGTCAGCAGCCCCCGCCCCTGCCCCCGCCCCCGCTCCCGCCGAGCGCGCTCGATGCGGCACAGCTTCAGGGTGCGCTTGGCCGGCCATCTTTTATTATTTCGGATTGGCACCCAGTTTTTATGTTTGCGTAGCATTATCAAAACAAGGGGACAACGCACAGGGGTTGACTGGCCCCTGTCTCTGCCCCCCGTTGCGCGCGCGCTGCCTCCACCTCTGTCACTGCCGCTGTCTCTGCCACCCGCTTTCGGCCTTAGCTTTCGCCTTGGCCAAGAAAGCAGCAAAAATCAACAGCTTCGCGTAACACAAAGCAAATACAAATACAATGGCGTCGACGCCGGCGTCGTCATCGTTAGCTTTTGCGTCGCAGTCGCAGTCGCTGTCGGCGTCGCAGTCACGGCAATGGCTTCTTCTTTATCGTTTGGCATTTCGCCCATTTTAGTCATCCATGTTTATGTTGTGCCCAGGACGAAGCCAAAGCTCAAGCTTTAGCTGCAGCCACCCAGTTAGCGCTACCACTCATCCGCCCACCCACCGCCCCCTGCTCCCCTGCCATCCCCTGTCACACCCCACAAACGCTGCCCAGCGGCTGTGCGGCCAAAAAATTACGCAGCCATTGAACTCAATTCGAGTGTGCGTATCTGTGTGTGTGTGTGTGTGTGTGTGTGTGTGTGAGTGCGTGCAAAAGGAATTGGGAGAATGCATAGCTCCAAAAATATCGAAAAAATCTAAACTAAATTTTAATCAAATTTTTTCAAATTTTGTGTTGTAAATATGACAATTGTATAATAATTAAAAATAATTTAATTTTTTAATAATAAAAATGTAATATAAATAAATAAATATATACATATGTATATATATTTAATTTAACATTTAATTTTTAAAAAATCAAAATATAATAGAAATAAATAAATACAAATACATCTATATATATAAAATTCTCGAGTGTGGTGTTTGTTACCAAACTACTCCGAAACGGCTCGACCGATTCTCACGAAATTTTTTATGCAGATCGTGTAGGACTGAGAATCGGCCAACATCTATTTTTTATACCCAAATAATAAATAATTGCGCTAATTATTGATCAAGAAAATAATACATGTTACACACCAATCAGTTTTCCAACTTGATTTATTACAACAATGCCACGAACTACCTGCCAAAAAACAAATGTTAAGGGAAAAAAGATAAATGAGTCGTCAAACAAACAGATCTAGAGGCATGCAAGATAGAAGAGCAATAAGATCAGATGCAGAAAGGCAACAAAGTAATGCAGATGTCCGTGTAAGAATGGCGCAGTTACGTGCATCACAATTACAAGAGGTACGAGATGAGCGAAACCAACAAAGACAATTGGAACGAAGAGAAGCGCGCAGATTCGTAGCCAACAGACGTAGAGGGATTGACCAACATCAACAAGTACTTCGAACATTTACATCACATTCATTTCTTCGACTAGCATTTCAGTATGAGCCTGATGTTGAATATTACGCTCATTCCAAAGTGGTAATTGGTACATTGGACAAGGAATGCCCGCACTGTCAAGCCCTTAAATTTAAAAATGAGCCAATTGGGATGTGTTGCTCATCAGGAAAAGTGAAACTTCCAGAAATTGAAACACCGCCGGAACCATTGCACGGCCTCCTTATTGGTACTGATCCAAATTCTTCGCTGTTCTTGCGTTCAATTCGGCAATTCAATTCATGTTTTCAAATGACATCGTTCGGAGCAACGGAAATAGTTAAAAATACTGCTGCAAATGGTCAACAATTTAATTCCACATTCAAAATCAAAGGCCAAATTTACCACAAAGTCGGCTCATTACTACCAATGCCAAACGAACCTTATAAATTTTTACAAATTTACTTTATGGGTGGCGAGGACTCCGAACGGGCACTCGCCAATCGCGTGAATACACGTTGCAACCCAGATGCAGTTTGTAACATTAAAAAACAATCATCCATGGCCACTGTGCTGAAACAGTGTAAAATTATTATCTGGGATGAATGCACCATGGCACATAAGCATTCGCTGGAGGCATTGGATAGGACAATGAAAGATATAAAAAACAACGACAAACTATTTGGAGGCACTTTGTTACTCCTTTCAGGTGATTTCAGACAAACACTTCCCGTTATTCCACGATCAACATACGCTGATGAAATTAATGCTTGCCTCAAATCGTCCCGACTGTGGCGTAATGTTGAACGAGTACAACTGACGGTGAACATGCGCGTTCAAACGCTTCAGGATCCATCCGCCGAAACTTTTTCGAAACAGCTATTAGATATTGGCAATGGGAAAGTTGCCGTACATGAAAATACTGGATCAATAAAATTACCAACCGGTTTTTGCACAATCGTCCACTCGCAAGATGTTCTCATCGACTGTATATTTCCCGATGTACACACACAATATATAAATCTTGACTGGCTGGCAGAAAGAGCTATTTTAGCAGCGAAAAATGTGGACGTTCATGGATTAAATTTCAAGATACAACAATTGTTGCCAACAGACTCTGTGTCATACAAATCTGTTGATACAGTTTGCAATACTATCGAAGCTGTAAATTACCCAGTAGAATTTTTGAATTCCTTGGATTTGCCAGGCATGCCACCGCACCACTTACAATTGAAAGTAGGATCTCCGGTGATTTTGCTCCGTAACTTGAACCCACCGCGGCTGTGCACTGGCACACGATTGGTTATTAAAAAATTAATGAAGAACGTGATTGAGGCCACCATTTTAAAAGGCAAGTTTCAAGGTGAAAATATATTGTTGCCACGAATCCCCATGATTCCTACAGATGTGCCAATTGAATTCAAACGCATTCAATTCCCAATTAGATTGGCATTCGCGATGACAATCAATAAGTCGCAAGGCCAAACGTTGTCTGTATGTGGTTTAGATTTGGAAACACCATGCTTTTCCCACGGACAACTATATGTGGCATGTTCTCGCGTCGGGAAACCATCAAGTTTGTTCATATTGGCTAAAGATGGCCTAACAAAAAATATTGTGCACTCTATTGCGCTTAGCGAATAATCTGTATTTTTATTAACTGTCATTTTTAACAATAAATAAATCGTACTTCAGTTGTTTATAACGTTTTCGACTATAACTTCATCCCCATACACTTATAGTAACTTAGATATTAGATATTTGAAAAAGGCAAAACAACGTTTGCCGGGTCAACTAGTATGTATATATATTTATTAAATAAAATTAGGAATATTTTTTAACTCACTATTTAGCTTGTTTAATTAAATATATATAAAATTCAAATAGAATTATATGATTTTCCATCAAATTAAGCAATATACCAACAAGTTTTTTAAACATAAAACTATTAATATTTATTTTTTAATTTTAAATATGAAATAAATTATTTGACCAATTTTTCATTATTTTTATAAAATTTATTTGTTTAAATGGTTTGAAAAAAATATATAAAGTACTAAATTTTTTTAATATATAATCAAATGTTATGTTCTAATATTTATTATAAAATATAATTATATTTAAATATTTTAGATTATATTTTTAATAATTATTTCATTTTTTTTGTTTATTTAATATATATTTTTTTTAATTTTATTAAATATAAATTAATTATACTATTGTTTAATATAAAAAATTATAAAATTTAATTTTTAAAATTATTATATAAATTGTCATACAACTTCTCTCAGATTCTTCAACTTATCTTAAAGTTATATGAATGCAATTTGCCTTTAACATTTTTAACCAATTTCATTTGTTTTTCTTCTTTTTTTGCTTCACCTGCAGCCGCTGCTGTGATAAGAAGAGCTGTGGTAACCGCAACGAGACGCCATCGGATCCCGTCATTATTGATCGGTAAGTCGTAGCTTGTAAGCTGTAGTGTCCCAAGCCCAACAAGCAGCTCCATACAAAAGATGACATTTTAAGCTGCTTTTCATCATCGTCGCTTATTTTTATTTATTTTGCCTGCCTCTGGATGGCTGCGTGGCTGACTGCCTGCCTGTTTGGTTGGCTGGTTGACTTGTGTGTATTGCGTATATCGTTGATTTATTGGCATTATTATCAACTGCAATATAAAACATGATGCGGCAGCTAGCCATGTCGAGACAGCAGCCACAGAGCGAGAGCCAGAGCAGCTCTCAAAGCTCGCAAAGTTCATCAAAAAGGCAAATTCTATTTTCATAAATTTTGTGAATTGTAAATTGAGACGAGTGCAGCAACAGCAGCAGTATCAGCAGCCGCAGCAATTCGACACCCCAAAGCCCTTGTTACCCTTGCCCCTACCCTCTGCTGCTGCCTGTCTGTTTCCGCCCCCCTGCGCATGTCACGTGTCAAGCGAATTATGTTAATTGTATGCACATCCTTGCGGCTGCCACGGCCGCAGCCACTTCCCAGTGCCTGCCGGCAGTGCGTCGCCTCTAATTGGCTACCCAAAAATATTATTAGTGGCACACAAATTGTTTGCACGGGATATATAAGTAGCCGCGCTGTAGGCGGTCCAATTGCGGAAACTGAAGCGATTTCAATTTTAATTGAAATTTCAAAAGGTTTAGAAAAATAATATTTGAGAGCGTTCAGTAAGGCTGGAAAAGACATGCCATAAGATTTGAACTACTCATAGTTATCCTTGTTATAGTTCCTGATTCTTTACTCTCTGTGCTCACTTCAGTTTAATACTCATTCATTAAGCATAAACGTGTATATTGGCTTTTTATAATAATAATACGTTATCACGACCTTTTGCCACGACTATAGCCTTGAGATGGTCAAGAAACCCAACGCAAGGTGCTCGAAGCTGACTTGCCAGCATTTTAGCCCAGTCATGGAGTAAGGCTTACATAGATGTATGCTTTCATTCTATATACATGTATATATATATTTATATATCGTAAAAGTGTGCATATACATTTTTCAAGTTCATTCAGCTATAATCTAAAAACTCTGATATGACTCTGATATTTCAAATTCATAGATTTTATAGGAATTTAATATAGTTCCCACTCAAAAATGAGCCAGGTTTATAAAAATAAAAATCAAGTAAAAGGCTATTGAGATCTACAGATAAATGCGCTATAGAGTTTAAGACAATAAACTGCAAAATATAAACTGAATTGTTAAAAAAAAAAAAGAAAGAAAGAAAAGTCTATTTCTCTGCTCTGAAGAGACATACATACAAATTATATGATTTATCCTCTAAAAAATGAGTTAAGTTTATTAAAAAAAATGTTAATTTAATTGATATGAATTTCATATAATTCAAATAAAATCTCATATTTTTAAAAATATTATTTAAATAATTTATCAGGGCAAAACATTTAAGTTTTAAGATTCTCCAGTGGAATAATGTTCACATTGATTCAAGCTGCACAAATTTAAAAAGAATTTTATAGAGTACAGAAATACTGTTTTACTGGATTTTTATTTTATAAATTTAACTAATTTTTAAAAAGGAATTCCCTTTTTAAATTAATTAATTAATTAATTTTAAATTAAATTCATATAAAAATCTTCGAATTTCATAAGATTCTGAGGATATCTATCTTTTGTATGTAGACTTATTTTAGAGAAGAGAGTCTAAGGGTATTTCCCAGTCACAAAGTTCTTCAACTATATTCTTTTTTCCATTACTAATCTAATTCACATAAATTCTTATTATATTTTTAAAAGAATCTATATAATTGGATTTTTTTTTTTTTTTTGTAATCTAAATTTTGTTTATAAACTTAAGAGATTTAAAAAGTATTTCCCAGCCATCCACTTGCGAAGTTCTGCCCTGTCACTTCCATTACTAATCTAATTCCCATAAATTTGCACTTCAATCAACTGTCTAATTGCACTGAATGATATGCGAGCTATTTCAGTACTCTGTTCCATTTAGACTTTCATTCTTTAAGTTCGTTTTGTTGTTGTTGTCATTCCCTTATTGGCATCCAGCAGGCTGCACGCGACTGTTGAGCGATCAAAGTGGATCGCACCTTATGCAGATGGCCAGCGATGCGACAACTTCATTGCAGTCCCTTCAAATGGTGTCTAAAACTATTTGACTACAGGCCACATTTGTGTGGAGGCAATCGCCTTTGGCCAGCCAGAGTGCCCACCATGGTGGTATTCTGCGAAAACTGACCGCGACTTAATGATTCTATTACATATTACGCAGCCGAAGCGAAGTTGCAGATGGAGCGTTGGCCAGGCCAGGCTGGCTGGTTGGTTGGCTGGCAATCAGACCATAATTGGTGTCATAATTAAATTTAATTGATTGCCTGTTAATGTTGTTTGCTGTAAAACAAAATAAGAAAAAGAAAAGGAAAAGCAGAGCCTGCCAAGGCAGGCAGGCTGGCAGGCAGCTTGCAAATTAGGAAATCTATAGCAACGGCAGCAGCTGGTGCAACGAGCTGTGGCAATGGCTGCGGCGAGATCAGAAGCCCATTCGCATTTATGATCTTGTTAAAATTGCTGAGCGTCTTTTGCTTTTTGTGTTGCCATCGAAATGCCAAGCAAAGAACAGTTACTGGCCAGCCTCAGACACAGACACAGGCACAGACACAGGCACAGGCACAGGCTCAGATCTGTAGATCTCTGGCTCAGCAGCTCGTATCTGTCCACGTGCTGAGGCGCGATATTTACGATTATTAATTCATTTTTCGCCTGTTTATTTGCGCTATGCGAGTGAGGCGGCTTGTTAGCCGCACAGCTGTGGCATTGACCAAATTGGTTAATCCCAACCAGCCAGCCTTACAGCCTGCCCAGCGCATTCCTGACTCTCTTGCATCGGGGGCCGGCACATGTCGCATTTGTCAGTCTACCTGTAACTTTTGTCGGCAATCGCGGCGAGATTGGGAGCGAGAGCCAGGGAGAGGTGCATATCAATCAGCGACTCTAAAGTTGAGTCGGCATGGATCACTCGAACTCCAGCTCCTGCTCTGCTCAGCTCTGCTCTGGTCCCATTGATATGCCAGTAGTTCATGCCGCCTAAGACGCAACTCGTTCTGCCTTTTGGATAATCTATGTGTATGCAACTAAATGTTGCAAGCGCTCCACCACACGCTAAAGCGCTAACTTGGCCGGTGGTCGGCCACATTTTGCCACTCAAGCAACGATATTGTGTGTGTGCTCGGGCTTAAAACTTGTCACTGGGCGCGCAACAATTGGAACTGATTGAAAATTCCGACTGAATCGCCGTCGACAGCATTTCAAAGTGCACTCGCCTCTGCTGCTGCTGCTGCTGCTGCCTGGCTAAGCCAAAAACTCTTGATACATATGACAACAACAGCAGCAGCAACCAACAGACACAACACCAATCGGCCGCCCAGTTGCCTGCCACTTTCATGACGCTCGAACGTGTGCCGTGAGAGCTGCTGCTGCTGCTGTTGCTGCTCACTGCAACAGAAGCAACTCCAACTCCAACTCCAACTCAACAGCAACAACAACTAAAGCCTTCGATTCCACATGTTTTATTGATGAATTTCTGTTATTCATGCAACGATCTGCAGTTGGCCAGCCGCGCGAGCGGCTTTACAGATCCCGAAATTGTGCACACAATGCAACGGGCGCACAGTGGGCCCAAAACGCAGCCAATCAATTCAAAATCAATTTCATGCAATTATATTTAAATTATATCTATTCGAATGTGGCTTAGCTAAAGCTGGCCGAAAAAGCCTTTTAAAGTTTTCTACTTGACTTATGCTGCAAATATAATATTATATATATATATATATATATATATATATATATATATATATATATATATATATATATATATGTATGTATGTATGTGTTAATTTTACAATTTCAAACTTTAAAAGTTAATATTTTATATACTAATGTATGCGAAGATATTTTAATATAATTATATATTTTTTAAAATATTTAATATTTTTTAGTTTAGTCCAAAAATGTATATACAAACAAGTAAGAAAACTCTAGTCGAGACCGCTCGACAAGGGTATACCCTAAACCCTATGAAGAACCGTTATTCCAAGCATTCTTTGTTTCTTTTATATACACATGCACATGTACGTTCATTACAAGCAAAACGTACACACACACGCACAGGCGCACGCACACACACACGCCAATCGGTGCGTCAGCTGTTCTTTGGCTGCTTTGCATGGCAATGCTATGGGAAATTAAATGTTTAATAACTTTTTTTCTAGAGTAACGATTTTGATCAAACTTGTTGGGCGTGATCATGTCATCCATATGTATGTATGTGCCAAAGCACAAGTCTCTAGTATTTGAAATACGGGACTTACAATTTTGAGGCGAAGGGGGCGTGGCATCCAAAATTTAGCAAAAACCGAAATTGTGTAATGCTCACATAACACTAAATGCAAAATTTGAAGACTCTAGCTATAAAGATGAATTATATATAATTATATAACGGAGCATCGATTTCGTTTTTAATCGATAACATTAAAATTAAGACAGTTATCGATTTTTTTTAACAAACTCGATCTTTTCGTGCTATACAGGAACCTACATAAAAAATTTCAAGTCTCTAGCTCTTGTAGGTTCTGAGAACGACGCGTTCATACATACGGACAGACAGACGGACAGACGGACAGACGGACAGACGGACAGACGGACGGACAGACGGACAGGGCCAAATCGACTCGGCTTGTCTCCCTGATCAAGAATATATATACTTTATGGGGTCTGCCACGCCTCCTTCTCCCTGTTACATACATTTCAACAAAAACATTATACCCTGATTTTCCCATTTTCAATGGGTTCAGGGTATAACAAGTAAGAAAACTCTAGTCGAGACCGCTCGACAAGGGTATACCCTAAACCCTATGAAGAACCGTTATTCCAAGCATTCTTTGTTTCTTTTATATACACATGCATATGTACGTTCATTACAAGCAAAACGTACACACACACGCACACGCACAGGCGCACGCACACACACACGCCAATCGGTGCGTCAGCTGTTCTTTGGCTGCTTTGCATGGCAATGCTATGGGAAATTAAATGTTTAATAACTTTTTTTCTAGAGTAACGATTTTGATCAAACTTGTTGGGCGTGATCATGTCATCCATATGTATGTATGTGCCAAAGCACAAGTCTGTAGTATTTGAAATACGGGACTTACAATTTTGAGGCGAAGGGGGCATGGCATCCAAAATTTAGCAAAAACCGAAATTGTGTAATGCTCACATAACACTAAATGCAAAATTTGAAGACTCTAGCTATAAAGATGAATTATATATAATTATATAACGGAGCATCGATTTCGTTTTTAATCGATAACATTAAAATTAAGACAGTTATCGATTTTTTTTAACAAACTCGATCTTTTCGTGCTATACAGGAACCTACATAAAAAATTTCAAGTCTCTAGCTCTTATAGGTTCTGAGAACGACGCGTTCATACATACGGACAGACAGACGGACAGACGGACAGACGGACAGACGGACAGACGGACAGACGGACAGACGGACGGACAGACGGACAGGGCCAAATCGACTCGGCTTGTCTCCCTGATCAAGAATATATATACTTTATGGGGTCTGCCACGCCTCCTTCTCCCTGTTACATACATTTCAACAAAAACATTATACCCTGTTTTTCCCATTTTCAATGGGTTCAGGGTATAAAAAATATATTTTTTGAATATGGATAGAAACAAGATATTGACAAGTATAAAACATATCTACTAGAAATATTTAAATGATGTTCGTCAATAAAACTAGAGGATTTCTTTTGTAACAGTATAATAATTTTAATAATTAATTAAAAATGTTAGTTTAATTAGGTATTATTTATTAGCTAACGTTTTGGTTTAAGTAAAGAAATCTAATTTGAAATACATATTAAATTATTAAACAGCCCCTTTATATATATTTTATTTGATCAATTAATTGAGTTTACGAATATAATATACATACACAGAGATTGGATAATAATAGAGAATATAAAAAAATAATATTATTGTAATAATATACATGTATTATTATATTTTTTATTATTTTGTTTTTTTTTTTAATAAATTTTTATAATATCTGTATTTTTTATTTTTTACATTATATGTATAACTTATATAATATATAACTTATATAATATTTGTGTAATTTTATTTATTTTTTTTTTTAAATAAATTTATATAATATATGTATTATTTTATTTTCTATTTTTTTATTTTATGTACATACTTGTATAAAGATTAATTATTAGTCTTAATATTTTAAAACTATATTGAACATATAAGCTGAATAATAAATAATTAATAATAAATAATATAATGAATAGGAGCAAAACTAAGTTTTGTATTTGTGTAAATTGCTCTTAAGTTTTGATTCTTTTGCTTTGTGGCTCTTGCAAATCTCGTCCATGTCCACTTCAATCTAAACGAAGTCTTTAAGTATTTTAGTCACAGTGCCTAAAGTTATCAGAGGATTTGCAATTACCAGCGCAGGTGAGGACACAGTCTACAGCCACAGCTTTAGCTTCTCATCCAGCTCGCCTTTGGCTGCTCAGCTGCAAGTTTGAGGAACCGTCTCGGTTCTGCTTTTATTTATGATTTGCGAGGACATTCGCAGCATTGTGTGGATCGATTGCTACGCATTTTGTCTTTTTTTTTTCGATGTTGCTTTTGTTGTTGTTGTTGTTGTTGTTAGTGTTGTTTTTTTGGTGTGCCCTTCGTGTGTGTTCCATAATTAAGTGAATTTAAAGCGCACTTCGGCGGTGGTCGCATTGTCGCCACCGTGGAACCAACCGCTGCATTTCTCTGTCCCAGTCTCTCTCTCCCTCTCTCTCTTTTTCTCTGTTTTGAGGTTGCCCAATCTTGCGACATGTTTCACGTTTTTTTCACACATTTTCTTGAGCTTTTGTTCCTGTTCTCTCTGTGTGTTTTGTTTTCAATTTTAATCTCATTTCATGTGGCCATTACATGGTCACATCTGGCGTATGCGTAATTAGGCTCTATCTCCATCTCCCTCTCTCTCTCTCTCTCTCACTCCCTCAACTCACATTATCGCGTGTCAAATACACGATTCGACTTTTTAATTTGAGTAAATTGTGCAGCAAAACAAAATACGAAAAACAAAAAACAAATACTTCAACCATCTGTTGGAAAAGCGGAAAATTGCTATTTGCGAGAGTGGTCAACGCAACTAACCAAAAAAAAAGGGGTGGGAGGGGCAAAGGGGGCGCCATCGACATAGCGCAACAATCGAAATTTTGCCGCTTTTGCATTTATCCATGTCATTGGCATTTTCTTCGCTTTATTTCAATTTTCTATATTTTGTGCTCGACGCGACAAATAAACTAAGTGCAAACGCGCAGCCAACGGCGCCCGCCCACTAAACCCCCCCGGGGCTCCCCCGAACCGACCAACTAACGACGGCGACAAATAGAATTGACGTTTTGCGGTGTCCAATATGCAAACAGTTCAGCGGAATACAGTGGCGGGCAGAAAAGTGGGCTTAGCTCAAACTCAACTAAGTTTAAGTATAAGGAAGAAGAAGAAGCTGAAAATGAATATAGAAAATTCTAAAAAAAAAAAAATAATTATAAACTTTATAATAATTATTAAATAAATATTAAATAATTTAAGCGAAAATTAATGAATAATAATAGGGAAAACTCTAAAATATATATATATAAAATTTCACATAAATTATTAAATTAATATTAAAAACTTTAAACAAATTAAGGAACTTTAAATAGCAAATATGTTCATAGAAATATAAATACATAAAATAAATAAAATATGTAAAATATATAAAATAAATAAAATATATAAAATATGTAAAATATATATAATATATAAAATATGTAAAAATATATAAAATTTATAAAATGTATAAAATATATAAAATATATGCTTCAGAAATTCTGTACTTTATAAAAAAAGCAAACAAAAAACAAATACTAAAACCGATCAAATTTCAGTTTAGTTACAAGCTATGCTCAATCTTGCACGCTATGACTGTAAACTCAGGGCACTGGCTGCGTGCGGCTAGCAAATGTTGTTTTTTTTTTTTTTTTTTTTTTTTTTGCCATTGCATGCCTTGATAATCGCGCTAAAAATGATGACAAAACTGCTGCTAGTTGTGGCTACAATTTTTAATTTTCTAAATGCATTCAAACCCATCCACGACTGCCCTAACCAGACCAGACCAGGTGGACAAATGGCATGAAGCGGGCGAGACGAGACTGTGCTCACGCAGTGAACGAGTGAGTGGGCGAGAGAGAGATAGAGAGAGAGAGCGTGTAATGTTCACGCTTTGGGGGAGGCTACTCAAATATTCAAAGCGACGCAGCAGAAAGAAACAAACACGAAAAAGTACCGAAGAGAAATAAAAGGCAGACAGAAATTTAACGGCACTTGTGGTCAGCAATCGACAGGCATATGAAATATTGGGCAGACAGAGAGCGAGAGCGAGAGAGAGAGAGAGATAGACAGAGAGTCCATAACAGTTAATTATCGGTGAAGATAAGCAGCTCGTTCGTACATTTGTTACTTTATCGCTGTCAGACAGTCGCGTCCCAGCAGATGCAGCCACATTTCTTTGAAGTGCGGCGTCTGCGACTGCACCTGATTCGCACCTCGTAAATCAATGGGAAGCGCACCAATTTCGAATTTGCGAATTGAATTTTGCATTTCAAAGAGCTTCCTCAATTTGCATATTTGCTCGCCTGTCTATTGAAATTGAATTATTAATGCAAATTGTTGCCCATCCTCCGAATGGCATTCGATGCGCATCGTTAGCTCCTGGGAAAAGAACAGTTTATTAAATCATAAATATCTATTTTCAAATTGCTGAATAATATTTTATTCTCCCTCTCTCTATATACATTTGCTTTTAATTTTGAATGGGCTTTAAATGGGATTTATAAAGTGGCTTTAAAATATAAAATTTATGATTTATAGTTTATATAACACTAACTATGATTATTTTCAATATTTGGAAAAGTCTTAAATAAAAACAAATCTAATTTCTCATTTTCAATGGGTATATTCTGGATATTCCAAACAAGACTAATTCTAATTCTAATATTATAACTACATAATAGAAGAAAAGAGCATCAAACGTGAAGTTAGACTAGTCTAGTTCGGAATGCTCAACTAGGAAATATTTGGTACCCACTACTACTACTGGTACTTTTATTATTCTAGTATTCTAATAGAGTATAGCTAGAGTACGAGTAGACATATTCAAATACCAAAACGGAGAAGGATCTGTTATAATTAGTCCACCCAGCTAAACAGTTCTCTTCAAAAACTAACTAACATAATGATTTTTAAAAGTATTAGGAATATGCATGAATAATGAACTAAGAAAACAAAAATGTTTGTTTTTCATTGCCTAAGATATACCATAATATACATATAAACTTTCCACTATGTAGATTTTATAGTTTTCGAGATTGCTGAGTGTATACGAACGAACAGACAGATACCCATGCTTAAGGCAATCTAGCAAGAAGAAATCACATATATACATATACAATGTCTTCTACTGCTTATTGAATATATGTTCACGGAACCAATATACCCCAAATTACCAATTGAAATGGGTATAATTACATATAGTTATATAGATATGTAATATATCTACTGTATGAAAATTCCTTAGTCTTCATCTTTCATTTAAATGACTTAAATATATAGAAAATCTATGCACTATAAGAGCTATAAGAGAGCTTGTGGCTTCCACACAAGAACAGACCCATTTCAAGATTTGTAATGGGCAGAATAAGACATATATTTCATATATTTATACTTAGCTTCACATATACACAGTTTTCTCCCCCTTTTTATCCAGTTTCAATTGCTAGTCAAATTGTACTAAATACCTTTTCTGATTCTGATTACCATTGAATTTTGCCAATTCACTTTAAGCCTCATATCATTGCTACTATTTCCCGGCGAGCACGTGATGAATTAACAATGTTTTCGCGTGCCTCAAAACTAACTGATGTGCATAATTGAGATGACCGCGAATGTTATTTAAAATTTACAGATGGTAAAATCGTCTTGGATGTACATAGGTCTGATGAGGCAATGCGGCAGCTGCCAAAGGAGCGTTGCTCATATGTGATTCTCCCGCTTAGCCATGCGCCATCTCAGCCATTTACGCGTACTGCATAATTAATTATATTAAAAGCGTTAACTGGCAGTCAACACACACACACATACATATGTATACATATATACAGTTGCGTGTGGGTATAAAATAGTTAGCATAATTTGCGCATTTCAATAAGGTCGATAATTTGATGGCTCAGTAGTTCGGCAAAGGTTAGAAGCAACGGCCAACGAGCCAACGGCGGGCATAGGCCAAAAAGGAGTAGCAAAAGTTAAAGGCGCACACAGATACACACACGCACACACACACACGCGCACACACACATGGACTGTGTCTAAGATACTTTCATTTTTGTGCTCGCTGTTTGTTGTATCTTTGTCTGCTTGTAGCTTTTATCGATGTCTGATATTTAACCTCGATATGGTATTTTTATGGTCACACACACACACACACACACGCATGCTGCATGTGTGTGCTTACAGAAATAATCAGTTTAAAGATGAAGAAATCGCAAACAAAAAGAAAAAGCTGCCATTGTTGTTGCCTGCAAACAAAAACAACAACAGTTACGAGGTATTTCCCTGGTCCCAGCGGCATGACATTGAGTCCCAAAGCAACCCCCAACACACCCACACACCCACACAGCAGCAGCAGCCGCCCCCTTCGCACTTCGCACTTGCTTAGATTCATTCACCGAAAATGAACGCACCCAAAGCTTCACTCAAAAGATATCCCAAAAATTCACTCAAATTCAAGCACTCATTCACTCTCGCTCGCGCTCTCTTTGCCTCAGCGCTCTGCGCTCTTCTCCGCTGCTCTCTGTCAGCAGATGTCTAAGCGAAAGTGTTTTCAACAAGTCCCATGCTAATGTTGTGCTCTTCCGGCTGAGCCACAATGAAAGCGAAAGCATAACAACAGCAACAACAACAACAGCAACAATAACAACAAAAACCGCCCTCGTAAGCCAGTCTATGGCCATACAAAGCGACCCCCAAAAAGCTATGAACTCTCAACAAGGCGAAGACGTTCGCAACTCGCAAGTGCGACTTTGATAAGGATTGTGCCGACGCGACATTGAGACACGGCTAACGGCAAATCTTTGTAACTGTTGGGGGTTTCTGTATGTGTATGTGTGTGTGGGTGTGTGTGTGCGGGTGTGTGTGAAGCGAAGCGTGCAGCGCTAAGCTGAGAAAGAGCATAAATAAAAGTTCCAGCAGCCCTGAACCTGAACCTGAACCCGAACAACAACAGCAAAATGGTGACGTCGGCGGCCATCTTTTGTCTCTGTATAGGTGTGTATCTCTCTCTCTCTCTCTCTCTGTCTGTGTGTGTGTGCAAATGCCATGGAAATGGCGCCAAAGTAAGTTTGCTCCGTCTCCGTGTCATTGACTTTATGCGGCAATAAAGTTGAAAATTTTGAATATTATCGTTAGTGAAAAATTAGCGCCAAGTTGCCCGCAGCGCCAGCAGGCTGAGATCTCTCACCTGCTCCACACCTGCTGTGTGGCCGTGGCCTGAGCGTTTGGCGTGCGCCACAAACGCTTTCGGCTACATCCTGTTGGCGCCCTCCAGATAATATCGTCGGCGAACGTTGAGCCCGGAACCCAAAACGATTTATGCACGTTTCGTATTCATCATTAAATTGTTGTGAAAAGCGATGCAAAGATAAAGCTCAATGTTTGTTATTGTTGCTCTTGTTGTTGTTGTTATCTTAGCTGTTGTTGTTGCTGCTGCTGTTGATTCACAAATTCACAGTTAATCGTTGGCACGAAATTCGCTCGAAGCTGCAAAAGTTTACAACCGACTCGAATTTATTTCAATTGTCTGCCGAAAGCCAAAAGCCAAAAGGCGATTCCATTGAAATTACATTGTTATTGAAGAGTTTATTATATTATACATCAGATATGTATACATATATTATATTATTATCATGCAATATTGTTTCAGTATTTTCATTTAGCATATTTAGAGTTTCTATATAAAAACTATATTAAAAATATAAATTTTATAATTATGATAAATGAAAATGCGAATATTATGTGATAATTTAATATATTTTTATGAGTTTATATATGTAAACAATATATAACAATATATAAACCACTTTTGCTGAATAGCTCTAGTTTAACTAGACAATTTTCCAACATTCCATTATCAGACTGAACTCATTGAGACAAATCAGAAAAATCTATGAATTCTTGAAGAATATATGCACAAGGATATATTCAGTTTCATTTTATTTATTCACAATATTTTTCCAACATATAAAATCATGCAATATTATAATACATATATAAAATATGTTAATATATAATAATATTTTGTAATATAATACATATTAATATGTTTATCATAGTATATAGTAAACATTTGCTACATTTCCTGGTACTAGAGTGTTCAGACTTCACAGCACTTGCAACTCTAGGATAAGTATAAGTAGACTGCCTGCATACCTCTGCCCAGAAGCCCCACTTCTGTCATCTATCAGAGCTTACTTACGACTTCGCCTTGCAACTCTTGGGCAAGTTATTTATAAACCTTTAAGAATATCACGGTTGATTTAAATCTACCTTCACTTTTTATCCCTTATTAAAAAGTGTTAAAAATTTCTAATAATTTATTTTTTATTTTCATTTTTTTTCTGAAAAAAAATTGATTTAAGCTAAAAACCGAAATATTATTTAAAAATAAAACAAATTAGTCATAAATAAAATTAAATTAAAGAAAATATAATTTAAACGGGTTACACATAAGAGCTTAAAAATAATATAAATCTATATTTTTATATAAATCTGAACTGCAGTTTTTATACATTCTATAAAAATATATCTTTATTGCTTAAATTTTGATTCGAGTTAAAGGGGAAGTATAGTGCATATATCATGTATATATGTTATATATATATATATATATATATATATATATATATATATATATATATATATATATATATATATATATATATATATATATATATATATATATATATATATATATATATATATATATATATATTAGACTTCCCTTAAACTTTAAGTTTGTTTATTCGATTACAAATTGCCCAACTTTAACTTTTTAACTACTTAAAAATCTGAAGCAGTAGTCGTCGAACACTTCAAGCGATTGACAGCTTTAGCCCTAGTAAAAAAGTAGAAGACACTAAAGAGAGAGAGAGACAGAGAGAGAGAGAGAGAGAGGAAAAAAAACAAATATGAATGACCAATTATGCACTTCGTTGGGTCTACGTGCTCTAGCTGCCAATGGAGTCGATTCATGGCCATTTTGTCTCGTTTTGGCCATTTTGTGCTTGTGCTGCTGGCCCGGCCGATGTCATGTGTGAGCGTTTGATGATGCGTAGCTTTTCATTAAATGAAAATTTCGCGTAGCTGGCAAGCCAGAACGGAAGGCGACTTTGTTGGCGACGGCGTCGGCCAAGACAAAGCTGCAGCGACACTCTGATTTATTGGCAGGACGCGAGCTGAATTTTTAATTATCCAGGACGCAATAAAGTCGAGGCGCTGCGTGGTCCGAAATCCCGATTTGGCTTCAATTGAATCAGCGCAAGGATTCTCACAGTCCTGCGTGCTCCAGGCAGGGGCTAGGCATATGCAAATGGGACGCCACGATTTCTAGCTACGACAATTTATGCGTCCTGTCAGTATATTTGACAACATTGTAATTCAAGCGTGCGACTTCTCGTCTCGCTCTCGTCTCGCTCTCCTGATGATACTTCCGAGAAAGTCAATTAGCTCCCATAAAGATGCGCAACGCTGACAAGGCGAGGGTTGGCCAACAACGGCAGAATTAGTGCAGCTCTCGATCCATAAATGAGTTAACCTATGCAGCTCTCAATATCCACTCGATACGTATTCAAATTACAAAGTTGCATCTGTGAGGGTCTCATCCACTCTCTCTCTCTCTCTCTCTCTCTCTAGCTGCGTAATTCGATATTGCATCTGACAGATACGACACGGCGCTCAGTTCCTAGGGGACTGGCGATGGCCTTGTTAATGATGCTGTGCTCATGTTGTTGTTTGTTGTTGTTCTCACTGCTGTTGTTGTTGGCTCTGTGTATAAAATAAAAAGAAAAATAGACGTATGCATTGCACACATAAACACATCTGTTTTCATTCCCTGCCCGCCCCATCCACATCCATTTCAACAAGTTCACAATCAGCTCGCGTGGCCATATAGCACCAATATCTACTATATATTTATATATATACATTATTCATAGTCCAAAATGTGCCCAAGTTCATAATTAATTTTTGCCGCACTCAAAACTCGGCGATAAGCCCAAATGTTGTTTTGGGGCATGTGTTGTGGCGCGTGTGTGCTTTTTGTCATTTTCTTTTTCTCTCTTTTTTTTCTGATTTCTTTTTTTATCGAATTCAATTTGAATGAAAATGTTCAAATTTATTGGCCTTTTGCGTTGCACACTTATTTATTTTGCAACAATTAAAATTTATTAAAATTCATTTTGCATTTATCTTGCGGCTCTCAAAAGTATTTTTGATAAACGAAATCCCAATTTGTTCTTTATTTATATTTGAGTTAAATGTTTTATTGATACCCTATCATGAATAGAGGAATATATATTTGTTACATTACTATATATTATTATATTATATTATTTTAATACAATTAATCAATCTTAAAAATGATATTAGAATTTTTTTTAAATTTAAAATTAATATTTTAAGCAGTTTTTTTTAAATATATGTAGATACACTTTCTACTTATATAATAAATCTATTATTTCCATTAACCTTACTAGCATATCTACTCACTATATAATGATAAATTTTAGACCGCACAAGTGCATAAAAACTACTTTATATATTTATTACTGAATTAAAAAAAAAAATTTTTAATTATTATTATTTTCAAATTATTTTATTCTTAAATTTAAAATTTGAGAAAATCAGTATTAAGTGGGAAACTCTTTGAAACGCCAGTGCAAACTATCTGAAATATTTTTTTTTTATTAAATTCAGTTAAAATTCTAATTATCTCTCATAATCTACAGTAAAACTCCATTCAGACTCAAATTCAAATACTCAAATGCCCAGCCCAAGCAAACTATCAGCCTAGCCTAACGTCAGCAGAAATATCTTTCAACACTCGAGGGATATTTAAGGATATCCTCTTAGCATTTACACTAAATGAGGGCAACAACAACAACAAGTTATTCATTTATGACACATATGCAGATGTTTCCGTGTTGTGTCCCCCCACCATTCGCTCACTCCCCACGTTGCATGCAACGCCCCCTTCAACTAATTTGTCCAATTTGTCGAGTGAAAAACAACAAAAGGAAAAGAGAGTAAAAAAAGTGCGGAAAAAAGGGAAAGCTGCGAAAATACCAGCCAATTGGGCGTAGGGGAACCCCCGCTGCGTCAGTAGCAACAAAATATTATTTCGGCAAATAAAATCAGCGAGCGACGGCGATGGCGAGGGGGCAGCCAGAGTGAGAGAGCAGACAGCGTGGACTGTTGCTGCTTCTGTTGTTGCTGCATATACATATATATATATATTTTAGCATTTAAATGCGCGACACACGGGTGTCAATTTCTCGTATATCCTGCCTGCAGGACATCCCATTCACATAGCTGTCACCCTCGGAGTGCACGTCTCGAGCCTCGGCGTTTATCGCACGCTGCGCTGTCACGCCGCAGGCTGAGCCTTTGCAGCTCAACGTTCTGGGCAGGCAAGTGGATTGACTCAGGCCTCGGGCAGGACATCTGCCACAAAACGTGGCAAGTGGCAACTGCAAAAGGCGCAACCGATCATTAGCAGCTTATAAAGAAGTCCAACTCAAACTGTAATCGAAGCTGTTGCCCTCCTCTCTCCATCTCCCTTGAATGATTCAATTGTTAATCTGTTTATTTCGAAATCCTTTTGCACTTTCAGCTTTTTCCTCAAGTTCTTCTTGAAGTGCAATCAGAACTGTCTCAAAAATGCTGGCAACCCACGGGACATGCGAAGATTTCAGGTGAGTCTAAAGAGAATTGTGCATTAAGTGTCTTTAGATAAAAAATGTATCTGAAGATATTATATACATTATTATATACATAGATATGTATATATGTATAGATCTATCACGAAGCGTAACTCTAGGTATTTAGATCTGAAATTCCTGTGCATTTTAGTTGAATATATCTAAAACTTCTTGAAGTACTAGATCAATGGAAGTGCAACTATTTCAATTTTATCACTAACTCCATGTGGCCTTTAGACTTCAAGTATTCAATTCCTAGTAATTAGTTAATACATGAATCTGAAACATCTGGAATTCCTAGGCTTCTACATATATCTAAAAGTCTCTCCTAGCTCTATATAATTCAAATTCCAGGAATTCTGAGAAATAAATTCACGTAACTCATAGTAGTCCTTTATAACTGGAGACAAGCCTACATCTTCATAAGCTAAAAAGAACTGTTTCGTATGTCTGCATAACTGAAATTTCGTAATATCCTAGATCTGAATAGCCAACACTTCTCCAAGCCATAAGTCATCCCCTAAGACTGCAATATAATATAATATAACTCAAGCTCGGAGCTCCTCGGACTATTTGCTTTTTAAGATAATGTCTTCGAGTTTAATCATCGGATGTGAATCTACATGTCTCTAGATTATTATACCTTTTACATTATATGTAATCATTTTATAATAACACCAATATTAATCAAAAAATCTCTCCTAGGTTGTTATCGCCACCCAAGTGGCCGTTGACAGAGAGCTGCTGGCGATCTCGGACAATATGTTCGTGCACAACAACTCGAAGCACGGCCGGCGCGCCAAGCGACTGGACACAACGGAAGGTACAGGCAACACATCCCTGTCCATATCCGGTCACCCCCTAGCGCCCGACAGTACCTACGATGGTCTGTAACTAAATTCCAATTAATCGATCAGTTAGTTTAGTTAGCGCCACGCCTCGTGGAACACTTTTACTTTCCTCTTTAGTTCTTAGAGATTTTCCGTTTGATTCTGTAGCAATTGGCAACTCGAACCCGTTTCTTGATTTTCCTTCTGTTAAACGACCAACGCCTGGCGCATGGAACCCACCCACTGACCAAGTCCTCTATTGCAGGCCTCTATCCACCTTTGCCCGTGGCCACGCCCTGCATCAAGGCGATATCGCCCAGCGAGGGCTGGACCACAGGTGGCGCCACAGTGATCATTGTGGGCGACAATTTCTTCGACGGCCTCCAGGTGGTCTTCGGCACAATGCTGGTCTGGAGCGAGCTGATCACGTCGCACGCGATACGGGTGCAGACCCCGCCCCGGCACATACCCGGCGTGGTCGAGGTGACGCTCTCCTACAAGAGCAAGCAGTTCTGCAAGGGCTCGCCCGGCCGCTTCGTCTATGTCTGTAAGTATAGATGTTGTTCTCCTCCGCCCGAGGCATGTCTAAGCTTTCCGTTTGCCCTCCGATCGATCCAAGCAGCTCTCAACGAACCCACAATCGACTACGGCTTCCAGCGACTGCAGAAGCTCATACCCCGGCATCCCGGCGACCCGGAGAAGCTGCAGAAGGAAATCATACTCAAGCGCGCCGCAGATCTCGTCGAGGCACTCTACTCCATGCCCAGGTAAGCCTAACCAACTCACCGGCCCCCGAAGCGACAGTAGATTGTAATGCTTCGCTTGCTTCTCAGCAGATCACCCGGCGGCTCCACCAGCTTCAACTCTTACGCCGGACAGCTGGCGGTGAGCGTGCAGGACGGCAGCGGCCAGTGGACCGAGGACGACTATCAGCGCGCCCAGTCGAGCAGCGTCAGTCCACGCGGCGGCTACTGCAGCAGCGCGTCCACCCCGCACAGCTCGGGCGGTTCGTACGGCGCCACAGCAACCACCGCTGCCGTCGCAGCCACCGCGAACGGCTATGCGCCCGCACCGAACATGGGCACGCTCTCCTCCTCGCCAGGCAGCGTCTTCAACTCAACTTCAAGTAAGTGTTGATAGCTAAGGATGATATCTATGAAAACTAGCTCAAGAAAATGAACTTTTGATTTGTGAACTAGTTCTTTTTATTATGAAATATAACTGATGAAGACGAGTAGAAGAAATATCTCTTATATAGTAAGGAAAATGTACTATAAGAGATTGATATGAGCAACATCAGTGAGCTAAAGAATATAGAAGAGATATTTCTCCTATATATGGGTTTTACTATATATACTTTACAAAGTGAACTAAAGTGAACTAAAAGGAATATAGAAATTTTAATATATGTATATACTTACCAAATTCCTAGTCCAAATTTCAACGAACGGCAGTTCGTCTTAGCTAGACTTCCCTGTAGCCAACAGCTCAGCTTTTATTTTTATAATTTTCGTAACCACTCAACCTCATAAACTCATAAGATACCCGAAACAAACAACTACTCGCATATACTGTATACTCGCCCAGTCTCAATCACACCCCTCCCTGCCCCACCCACAAAGTGAATCAAAATTTGCTCAGCAAGTGCATTTTCGACATTAATCCACCAACAGTGTCCGTGTCGACGCCTTGGCATTCGGCTCTAGTGCAGCATCATCATGCCAGCGCCGCTGTCGCCCACCCGCACCACTATCCGCATCCGCATCAGCCGTGGCACAATCCCGCCGTGTCAGCAGCGACTGCGACGGCCGTTTA